>CM022470.1:16240060-16315918 GCA_011952105.1 Coreoperca whiteheadi
ACATATTATTGTAGGTAATAACTCTGTAACTGTTCCGAATTATGATTTACATTTGTATTTGATAGAAATATATCAAAAGTGTAACTAGACTATATGCTAAGTGATGAAACGCTAACACTGTAGCCTGTACTGTTCCAGTGGTATTTCTAAATGCTTTCTTTAGCTCTTAGTGATTCGGTTGCTGAACTGTAAAATTACTAGGCTGAAACCAATTTCCTTAATTACCATTTTTCGAGTTCATGTACAGTGCTATTGTGTGGCATTCCTCTGAATCAGTGTGCGAGATGGACCTCATAAGGTCACTTCATCATACAGGTTGCCCAGGTTACCTGTGCTCCGGCTCGTTTTGGACACAGCGATCAGGTCCAACATAGCATGCAACTGCGTTTTAAACCCCTGCAGGTTCTAGTAATGCTGAACCTGTTCTAAACTGCAGCCAAGCTAGTCAGCAACAGCGCCGTTCTGTTCATTGTTTTATTCATGATAACCCAGTTGCAGTGTGATTTTGAAAAAGAACAGATTTAAAATACTATATTTTAGCTGGCTAGTTTGGATGAAACATACTTCTGTGTGTTTTCATCCTCTGCTATTTTAATATTTACCGAATTCCTTTGTTCTGGGGATTTGATGTGTCTCTACATATCAGCAGGATTGAGCACCTCACAATGCCTCTGCTGAAACCCTGTTCGGTTGCGTACATAGCTGCTATAGTACAAAGAATGTGTCCGCCAGGTCTTCAGGTTACTCTGTTTTAGCAACGAGCCACCAATAAAGTCTCACATCGTAGCGTGCAGCCAAGAGATTGCCAGTGTAATGCTTAAGAAATGTCGAGAGGTCCGCTTTCTCACCACCAAGCTTATTGCAGAAATTTGTACAGGATTACAAAACGGGGCCAAAGTTCAGCAGACTAAAGAGTCTGTTCTGCCCCCCCCCCCCCCTCCCTCTCTCTGTTTTAGGTTGCGCTGCTGGATGTAGATATCTGTGGTCCATCCATTCCTAGGATCATGGGCTTAGAGGGAGAACAGGTGAGTTGAAGTCATTTGTTACAATGAATGATTTGTAATAGTACCACACATAATAAGTAAACATCAGTGCAATGGATGTAGCCCCACAGAAATTACAGTTAGGACATCTAGTTTTCCACCAAATACTCTTCATGCAGACCTGTTTTGTTTTTTATAAAAAACATTTTTGCTTTGACATGAGTCTTGTTAAGATTTAACTTCAGAATACATCTGTAATCTTTTCTCTTGTGCACAGGTTCACCAGAGTGGCTCAGGCTGGTCTCCCGTGGTGAGTCAATTCAAACATCACTGCTTTAGTGTTTATTGTTTAATTAAGAAATTGCATATATGATAAATGTACATATGTGTCTGTGTGTGTGTGTTGCAGTATGTGGATGACAACCTTGCGGTCATGTCTATTGGCTTCCTGCTCAGTAGCCCTGATGATGCTGTGATCTGGAGAGGACCCAAGAAGAATGGTACTAGTTTGTGTGTGTGTTTGTGTGTGTGTGTGTAAATTTGGTTTGACTTTTCCCAGATGTCATTCCACTATAATCTCTGTGGTGTTTGTCTAAAATCAGGGATGATCAAGCAGTTTTTGAGGGATGTTGACTGGGGGGAACTGGATTACCTCATCGTGGACACGCCCCCCGGCACCTCCGATGAACACCTGTCAATTGTCCAGTACTTAGGCTCCACCCACGTTGATGGAGCCATCATCATCACCACGCCACAGGTAGCACGCACACACGCTCAGACATATTACCTATTGTGGTTACCGCGGTAACTAACATAAATAGCATTTACAGCAACTGTAAAGGGAAATTCCAGTCAGTTCCGCTCCACCTGATTTGACTACTTGTACTTCAGTTGGTGATTTACTACATTCCCCAGAATGATTTCAAACCCCCTGGAGTTGTTCGTTCAGCCGGTGGTTTTAACACAACTCCAGAGAGTAATAATGATAGTGACACTAAAAGCTGCAACGACATTAACAGAGTGAGAACTGCCTGTGCCTGCCTAAAAAGCAAGAATCGCAACCTTTACTCAAAACGCAACAACTGCCTTGCACTATGCAGTGATCTTTGGCACTACTTGGTACACTAATTGGTACCTCTGCCACATTGTGGGAAATTTAGATACTTTTTGTAATGTCCCTCAAGAAAGAATTTTTGTCTAGAATTTGCACCAGCAAATATTCAGCAATCACAAAGGAAGAAAACAACAATAGATGAAGAGAGGAATTACCTCAGTTGTCAATCATGCAATGTAGTTTCTAGTAAGTGTTTTAAACGAGGGCTGTTATCTCATTTTATCTCAAATGGAAAACCCCTCGCAGCCGCTACGACTGTACTCTCTCCACCTACATGTTTAACCCACAGCTAAAGTCAGTAAGTTACCACCCGTTGTTTGGGGTCATGGTAGGTAATTCTGGGGGCAGATTGAGAGACAGTGGGCAAATAAAATTAGTACACGTTATCACGTTATCCCAGAATGCACTTCACATCTTCTCCTAACCTTAACCAAAGACTTTCATCAGCCTTAACTTCACCACACTGTAATTGCCACATGTAACCAAAACATATGGGAAGACTGAACATGTTACAGATACATGATATGAACGTTCTGTCTGAGACATTGAAGTAAAAAAAATAAATTATATATGTATATATTAGAGCTGTCAATCGATAAAAAAAATTAGCTACTTGATCGCAGAATTTGTTGTGATTAATCACTTTTTTCTTCTTAATATTGAAGCTTGTAATAATGGATATTAAAATGTAAAATCACGGGATTAATGTAGAATAAACATCCCGAAAGTATATTTAAATTCAAATACTATTGTTAAATCGCACCGTTTTAACTTTGAACACAGATTCTCTCCTGTGAACTACAAATTAAAGTGCCAGTTAAATTTCAAAACCATCAAGGCCATTAAAATTAGATATCAGCTTAGAAGGCAATCATTCCTTATATGCACCAATATAGATGATAAATAACAACAATAAATGTGTTCCATGTTCAGTTGCCAGTTGAATTTGAAGAAGGTCCACAATAGTCCACGCAAATATGAAAGAAGAACAAGGAAAGATTCTGACTGACACATGGAAACAGACAGAGAGTTCATAAGGACCTCTTTTCCCTCGCCAAACTTTTGCCTAACTTGGGAGCGCGCCGGAGCGTCCTTCTCCACAAGATAGCATGATATGGTACCAATGAATGCCTTAGGATGTCCAATTTAATAGGATACCAGTATCTTTACTCTAGCTTTTAAACGGAGTGTGCTACAGCATCTTAAAGACAGTAATGCGTTAATCACGTTTTTTTTTAACGCCATAACCACGCCGCTGTTGTTTCCCTCTGACTTTTATTCACAGTGTTGTTCAAGAAAAACTGCTTGCAAGACTATCTGCAAAATGCTGCTACCATACGGCAACCAACAGAGAATGCTATTTTATTATAAACCCATAATAGCACTGTTTAAAGTTAGAATGCAGCATGTTTAGTAAATCACTGTTTACTTAAAACACAATAAAAGCAGTAAAATGGTAGTAACACTGTACATAAAACGCAGAACAGTTATGCAAAAGAGATAATTAACCCTGTGTGTTTACAGGCATCCTCTTCTAAGTTACTCATTCTCTAAAATCTATAGATAGTATAAACCACATGTATGTATGTAAACCGTATGCATTCATTTTACAGACACATAAACACAACACTGTCAGGCTTTAGTTGTTGACTTTACATTCTTTCACACTTTGTTTGATAAGGACGTCTGGCTTGTTTGTATAACAAGGACACACACCTTAAGCATTAGGTGGGTGTGTGTAAATGGGCACCAAAACGTCTGATGCCATAGCAGTGGTGCAAACCTTTAGGCGCAGACGCACACATGTACACATTGACATCATTATATATATATATGCATACATACTGCAAATTAACCCATATAATCTTATATGCAGAGAATATAAAGACAATGCTCCAGTATTCCTGCTGTCTAACCCAGACCTAATGTTAATTAGAAAATTGAAAGTTCACAGGGGCCTTTTCACCTGAATTGCATCCATTGGCAGCCATATTGGAGGTCCTCAGTTTGTAAACCGCAGATTGAAAATGCACTACTTTGTCATATCAACAGAATAGTGAACACATTTACATTTCCTGTGATGTTCCTCACTGACGCTTCCTGTCTGAATCTGGTTAGCTGCTGCAAACATCACTGTCTTTTCAGCAAAGCTTTTACTGCAGTCAATATAGATGCTGAAATTAGCAGCTTTCTATGATCATTGTTGATAAACACAAATGTCTTTTAGCTTGTTAGCAGCATGCTAAAAAACTCTCCTGTGTTTTCAGGAGAAGTAGGGAGGTGAGACTGGCCTAAACCAATCTACTGACTGTATGTCACAATAGATTGTAATGCCTTATCCCTGTACAATATTTGTCACAATGAACTTGTGTTCTTGTTAAACTGCTATGTCCCTAAATCATTTTTTACCAAGAGAGAGATGTCTGAGCAAACATTTCATGATATTTAAATTAGGCCAAGACCCGTGAGGTCAGACAGCAGTAGAATCACTTCCTCATACCTTCAGCTTTCATTTAACCACACACGAGGTGGGAATTACCCGAGCAAAGAAGCCAGTCTGGTAAACATCAAGAGACGAGTTGTCGAGTTTTTTCACACTCAAACATTTCAAAATATTTATTCAGTTTGTCAGGGTTTACATGTTTTACTCAAGAGAACCATGATAGCAGCATGATCCTTTCTCTTTCGCTCTTTCCACTGGTGTCTGTTTCTTCCCCGTCTCTTTTCTTCTGCGATATCCTCTCTCTCCCTCCTCTCGTGCTTTGCATTTCTTTTTCTGTCTTTCTGTTTCCGTGTCTCTCTCTCGCTAGGAGGTATCGCTGCAGGACGTGCGAAAGGAGATCCGGTTCTGTCAGAAGGTCAAGCTGCCGATCATTGGCGTGGTGGAGAACATGAGTGGCTTCGTCTGTCCTAAATGCAAGGTCACTGATTGATAAAAGTTTGCCAACGTAGTGTTTTTCCCCCCAATATTGTTGTCCCCTAAGATGGTGCCCTAAGCCTCTGGATCAGCCTCCTTCCTAGTGAACACTTAATATATTAGATGCTGGCGATTGGAGTTTCAAAATATTATGAAATTAGTGATGTGACAGGACCGAACTGTGGTTCAATCCCACACAGGTCTTTCTTTACCGTCCGACAGAAAGAGACATGTTGCATTTACAGAACTTTTTAATGTAGTTACTCAACTCTTAAAGGGGCACGTCTTACACATGCAAGTACCGCTCAGTGTATGAAAACAGCTGTATAATGTCTTCTGTGGAAGCATTGTCAAGTCTGAGTTTAGTTTAGTCCTTTGATCAATTTTCTTTGTTTAGGTTGAGGCCACAGCTGTCACATCCACATCGACAGCACTTTATATTTTTCCATTCGCTTACCTTTTTTATATATGTCGAGGTGCAGCCTGCATGTTTGTCCCAGCCGTTTTGTTGCCACTTCTTGTCTTATTTTTCAGTGGATTGTAGAAGAATTTAGTCCATACATCCGTTTCATCCAAGAACCGGTAACAGCGGATAACATTACTGACCGAGACAGAACGTTACTGAATGCAAGATGCTTCTTATTAACGGTAGTGCAAAGGGTCAGTTAGCTGAATCATCTTCTGTACAAGAGATATTTGGGGGCGGCAGAGGATTGTTCTACTAATCAGGAGTGTGTGTGATTGTGCCGATGCTTGTAGATCATTGAATAGGACTTTGCATTAAAACAGAAATTAGTTTATTTGTCTTTCACATCATTTAGTTTTTATTTGTGGACGAAAAATGTTACTATATTTTGTTATAGTTCTCATTTTCAACGGTTACTTTTTATTTAGTTTTAGACTGGTTTTCGGCATGAAAAAAATGAACACTACTGTGTATCTTGGGAATAAGCTAGTTCATCCCTATTCCACTCCTGAGCTCAACATGTATAGAATTGCACAGAACCTATGTAGTTTATGGTCCATAGAATATGAAAATGCATTGATAACTTCTATTTTTCTTTGTGCTCTCTCGTAGAACACGTCGCAGATCTTCCCTCCCACCAGCGGGGGCGCTGAGCAAATGTGTGTAGATCTAAATCTACCCCTGTTAGGAAAGGTACCTCTAGACCCGAGGATAGCACGAAGCTGTGACGAGGGCAAGTCTTTCCTCAATCAAATACCTGACTCTCCTGCTGCCAAAGCCTACCAGAGTATTGTGCAGAGTAAGTGTTTACATGAATACATGCATGTCCAGCATATTTTTTGTCACCTCTGACATCATGGGGGGGTTATGTTACATTCCTATGTATGGAAGTTACTAGATGCACACACAGACATTTTCCGGCTTCCAGCGAAGTCCCTGATTATTACTTTTGATGACTAGATGGTTGACGTGACGTCCCGATTCCCGATTAAATGTAATGAAAGAAGAAGTGATCGCTTTACAAATGGGAAGCTGTCAACTAAAAGGGGGAAGCACGACAGATCGAAATTCAATAAGCATATGTACATCATGAGATTAATGTTGAGGAATCAAATGTGGTTTGTGTAGCAGATAATAAGCAAATACACACACAAAGATCTTTAATATCAGAGGTATATTTCTTTATGTCCTTGGAAATCTTCATAAAGTTCATCATCGTCACGCTCCTCTCCTCTCTCTCATCCACCAGGTATTCAGGACTACTGTTCAAACCGTGTGACAGAGGAGCAGAGCACCACCTGAACCCACTCGGATGGCAGCCATGTTGGACTGGAACACTGAGACAGATCACATGATAAGAGTGTGGTACAAATGACTTAACTACTGAATAAGAAACGCACGTAGGAAAATGTATACCATTAATAATGCAACATTCACCAAAACCTGCCAGAATTATCTCAACGTCTTTATTATAAGTCATGAAAGGCAGCAGCTTTTCCAGAAAAAGTATTTTAGATTTTAAAAATGATGATAATAATAATAATAAAGCGACAAGCCCATTGATTCAAACTGACGGTGTAAATCTTTGAAAACGGGACAAGAATATGTACTTATAGCTGGGCACTGTAGTTTTTACTAAACGTTTAATGGGACTATATAGTGCATTTGTTGGGATATGTTTTCACCTGGGGATGAATACACATTTGGTGTTCGTGTGAGAGTGTGTGTGTGTGTGATTAAAAAAATATGTTGGTCATCAATGGAGCTCTGTAGCACAGAGGAGGCTATATGAGGCTTTGGATACACAGGCAATGCTTCAATTAATTTGTTGTTGTTTTTGGTCTTCATGGAATTTGTTGACAAGAAGAAAAATGTAGAATATCACCACACTTATCCTTTAAAGATCCTGTGATTCTGAATATATACTGTTACTTCCTTTAGTAGAAGAAAAGAGGTAGAAACACTCACATTGTGCTGTATTAGGGGAAGTTAAATCAAACATTTAACCATTTCCTACAAGCACATTTTGTGGCCATGAATCGTGTGTGTGGATCCACTGGTCCTCACTGTCCCTGGTTACAGTGATTCAGTAGTAAGTAGGGAGAGAAAGTCAGATGATAGTACCATCAGTGGGATAAAACCCAGTGGATCAAGTCCTCTAAATACAAAGCACAGTATCTTCAGCATAGTGTAAAAATTCATCTTCTCGTTTGATTTTGTTTTCTCAGTGATTGTAATCATTCCACATTTAAAATGAGTAGACTGTGGGGAGATATTCACCTTTCAAGCCATGTAGATGGTTTGCTTTGTTTTCAGCACACGTCTAGTAAATATAAAAATGTGAATTCATCAAAAAATCTGTAAAAGCTGCACCGGGTGGTGGTACACCACCAAAGTGTACCACCAGTTGGCTCATGGTGGGTTTTAAAGTTCTTCACTGACCAGACTTGAGTAACTCAGTTGTTTTTGAGAAAAATATATCAAAGACAACATAACCTGTAGAGGTTGATTCCCTGTTGTCAATTCCCGTTTTCAATTATTTGATTATTAATTTGTTATAAAAATTGATATGGACACATATTGTTTAACTGATTTATAAAATAAATCACCAAACATTAAATCACCTTCAATGTGTTTTCTGTCAGACTTACCAAACTATTAATGCAGGATCCTTTTCGTTTTATCTGTTTATAAATCAAAGATTACTTGATATAACCTTGTCTTTAATGTTAAAACCCTCAGAGGGTTTTAATCTTGAGTAATTGTAAGTGGTGTAAACACAGTTGTCTTGCCACCATGTTTTATTTTTCTGTGTCTACAAGTTTCCCTGTGTGGACTTTGTCATATATAATCGTACTTCCTCCAAGGGTCACTAAAAAACACATGTGAAACTGCATCTGTATCCTGCTAACAGACAAAACAGCAGCAGCCACAACTACACAGTGTTTCTCACACATTATGCTGTGCTGTGATGGTGTTGGTTGCAGTCTGTTGAGTTATAAATGTATGACTTTAAGAACTAAAATGTTTTAGGTAATTTAAGCAGTAAAAAATACAATAACTGCAAAAATACTGTCAGTTTAATTTCCTACAATCGAAGCAAACAGTGTTAAGCAATGAAAGACTAAAGATTATAGTGTGCATAACTAATGTATTACTACAGTTGTGAAAAGGATTATAGGATATAAAGGGTTCAATACACATGAAACCTTATACAGCAGATATAAAATAGGTTTAATAAAACCTGAAAGCAGTGCAGCTTCAATGTGGGAGATTATTTAAAAAAAACATTCTGCCTTAAGAGTTTAGGCAAACAGCAGCCTCTTCCCAACACCACTGAGCACCAACACATTTTAAAGTCTTGACCTCCATCACTTCAACAAGTCGCCTTTCCATCATTAACTTTGCAACTAACTTCTATTGTGGTGCAAGAGGTGTGGCGATACTAAGCAAATGAAGCATGGTGATCACACAGCATGGCGGTTAGGCATGCATTGTTTAGCCAAACCGGTTCTAATCATTAAAATAGACATTAGAATGGACTCAGTCAATACTTATGGTGACACAAGTAGGCACAATTGCGTTAATGTAGCGACCGGAGGAGAGAGCATACTGTATGTCAATGCTCGGTTATGTGTGAACAGTTGTATGTTCGTGACTGCAAGCCGGTAAACGTGAGAACGTTAAATCATGACTGACCCAACATGGAATGGGGGAGGAGTTTTAATTAGGGAAATAAAGAAATCTATTTCCTCCATTGTTATATTCTGTACCACAAAGAAAAACTCCCTACATCAGTGAAATAATGACTCATCGAACCTAATTTTCTGTGCTACTTTTAAGGTAGACTTTGCTCAGAAATATAAAATATCTTGTAAAAAGTATTATAGGCAATGGAAACGCAAGAAAATTGCATAATATTAGGTTCCATTAGACAAAATTAATGCTAATTAATAATCCTGAATAAACTACAGGAGTGAGTTTTAGTCTGTGTAAGTCCTAATAATAATGACATATCTTTCCCCAGGCCATTTAACTCTCTCTCACATACATTTACACACAAAAAAATGAAACAATTCTTCAGACAGACACCCCCTCCAACTACACAAACACCTCCCTCTTTTATGAAAACGCCTCCTTAACAAAATCATTGTGTCTCTTAAAAAATAAAACTCCATCAGCTCTGCTAGTAGCCGTCTCTTTTGCCACACACCAATGTCCGGAGACATTCGTCGTCGGCATGGCCCAGTTCAAGGAAGTTCTGGACGGAGTGCGGCTGGCTCTGACCTGGGCCTCTCCTGCTGAGATCCAAGCTCTGCTGGAGGGTTTGGTGGAGGAGCGGATCATCTCGGGGGCCTACAGCAAGAGCTTGAGTCTGCACCGACTTACTGAGGGGATCGCACCTGAGCCAGTTCACAGCGAAACAGCATGCAAACCAGGATCTGATCGGATGATTTCTGGAGGACCTGCTTCCACCCACTGTCACCTCAACCAAGGTCCGGTGAGGAGATCAAAGTCTCAGGAATCTGCCATCACTGACCACAACCAGACGAGATCGGAGTCTGTATCATCAATGGATGAACATAACAGCACATGGTCCAAGCCAAAAATGAATCCACTGTATGACGAACACTACCTCGGTCACAGGCTCTTGAATGCACCGACAGTATATGACTATCAATGCAGTCTCAAATTAGATGACAGAATGAAAGAACTGTCGAGAAATGCAGAATCAACGCAGAGGATAGTAAGTGATATTGAAAGAATGAATCGGGGGAATTTGGAGGATAAGAAGGAGTGGTTAGAGAAGGTAGAGGAGGCTGCTAGAAGGATAGCTGTCCCTCTGTGGCAGCACTGGGACAGAGGAAGGAGGATGTTGCTGCCTCTGGTTCCCTGTATGACTATGAGTGCAACAAGTGAAAACACAGCGACAGACAGTGAAACACAATGTCCTGTTTTGAATATGGAAGAGGAAACAGAGCTTGCAATTGCTTGCAAGACACTAGATTTGTACGATATGAACTTTACGTGTACAGAGGCAGAGATCACAAGCTTCCCAGTGGATCCAGAAGGAGCCACCGACACACCAAAGGGCCTCTATTTCTCTACATACGAAAGTGCGGCAACACCTGGATTGAACGCGGATCACTTCAGTATCTCTGGAGCAGCGAGGAGTGCCTCACCTGTTAAAGGCTGTGCAGCAGCAGACACAGACGAAATCATCAGAGACGGGCTGGAGGGCGACCTCGATGTCTACTGGGCAGCTGCCAGGACAACAGACGCAACCGAGGACCTGCTACGTTTGACAGGTGGCACAGATGCAGGATTTACAGGAGACACTGCACATTTATTGTCACCCTGTACACCAAAAGACACTCATACTAACGTACAAGATATCGCGTTTTACTCAAACACAGATCACAGCATGACATTAGGTGTTTTAGACAACTTAGAAAATTATTTCCCGACTGCTTATAGTACAAAGCCGTGCAGCACTGCTGGCATAACAGACTTCCATGAGGATAAAGACGAAGAGGAGACGGTGGATTCACACTGGGGTAAGTTTGCGCTTCATCATATCATGTCCCCTCTTGTTTTCTGTTCTTCTATAATCTCTTTAGCGCTTTCTGTTCTCACTTACTTTATCTGTCTGGGCTTACAGGAATACTGGCAAAGCCTTGATGTCATGATTGTATGGGCATGCCAAGTCAAAGCAAAACATTTTTTTGTCTCCTTGTAATGCTGCCCTGGAAAAGTTTTGGTGAATAGGGTGTGACTTACTTTCAGTTTCATTTTGAGTTTTTCCCAGGCCACACTGGATGTGGGATGAGGGTGGGGCCCCTATACCCAAAACAAATATACTGACTTTTGCCGCTTTGTTGCCTGTCAGTTAGGAGGACAGTGTTAGACCTCGGATCATGAAATTCAGAGAAAAAACATTTAAAGAATCAATACTGTACTGTAGCTTTACATGAGCAAATTTGTGATTTCTGTTAAATAGTCTAAAGATCGATGTCAATCTCACATCTCTGCTGGCCTGAATATTACACTCAGTTCAAGTTTGATAAAGATTCAATGATCCATTGAAAGAATCTGACACAGGGCTTTAAGGGTTATAACAGTCGATATGTTTATACAAGTTGTGGTGAACTGGACAATAATCAGCCATGATGGACTTTGCCGTGGGAAATTAGCTATCAGTGTACATAACAACGTTTTGGCAGAGGACAAGAATGTTTGGCCAACACAATGTTTATCGCTGTGGAGAGTACTGCAATAGGACCCAATTACAAGCGCAGAGTTTGACTTTCATACATATGGGTGTTTGTCTTCCCAGTCAGAGGCCATTATTATTTCTCCACCAGCATTTAGATAAGATTTGCTGCATTCAGTTAATGTTGTTACACCTTGAAAATCACAGCAAGATCTACAGTTCTGTTCTTTTGTTCCACCTTGTGCACGCCTACAACTTTACGTTTTTGTTGAGTTACCTTGTGAGTTTATGAGTGAACTTCATAAGCATGGACACTCATCATAATGAGTTAAATCTCTCTGTCGCTCCTCACTTTGCCTTTGCTTCCTCTCACCTTCTGTCATGCTCACCCTGTCCGGACTCTCACCTTTTCTCACTCCCCCAGGTTCGAGTACCATGTTTCCCAGCATTGACCCTGCCTGTGTGTGTGTGCATGCACATGCATACTGCATGTGCATGCACACACATTGTTTCTGAAGAAAATACTTTGCCTGAATTGTATCTAGGTTGCCCAACAGGTTTTAATGGCATTAATGGTGTGGGCGTGTGTGACGTAATGAGTTTGGCAGCATGGCACATAATAGGTGACTATCTGACTGAGATTGATAAACCGGTACAACAGGTACTTTCCACTTTATAACCAAAACTCCCCATGTTTCCTTGCCCAGTGCGAGAGGCCATAGGTGTGTGGTGTTGTGTTTCATGTGTTGTATTGTGGTCACACAGGGAGTCAAGGGCTCAATAGTAGATGTTAAGCAATATGAGCATACTACAGTATATTCTAATATTTGGAACAGAAACAATACAAGAACTTTGCTGGTTAAAATTGCTCAAGAAGCAAAAGATCAACATTGGTGTCTGATATATTACAGTTAGGTAGAGCTCATACTCAGATAGCACTGGATGGAAACAAAAGAAGACCTCAGACATTCAAAGAGAGACATGTTTTGGCCACAAGTACCATACAGTCACCTACGGTTGTCGTCACAGGTAATATTGCATCCCCATCCACACAAATATATACATACTTACAGTAATAACAAATAATTAACAGCACATTAAATGCACAGAAAAAAATGCAAAAAAAAAATAGCCTACTACGTCAAGAAATAGAAATCCCCAAACTTGGAATAACCCATCAATAACTATTCAAAATGCCCAACACTGGGAGCCGTAGACTGTGGGATTCAGAAATGATCAGATATTATCACCACAACTCAGTACTTTCAACTCAGGAACTAAAGAATTAATATAAACTTAAAGACATCACAATTTTTAAGTATTTGCAATTGGTAAACTGGAAAAATAAGCTATCATCCGCCCACACATTAAATGTGTAGTCTAATATAGCATCATTTGGTAGGGTAGGGTAGAATAGCATCTAACTGTAGCATCTTTTTGATCTGATATGGAATTGTGTTTGATTTAATTAGACTATGATCTTGTAAAATGGTGTCTAATTGTGTATTAGGATCTCCTATTTGGTTTCTAATTAAGTATAATTTGGTATAATAGTGTCTAAGAAAAGTATATTTTGGGTCTAATATAACGTTATATGCCTAGTTTAGGTGTATGGTGTCTAATTAATGTATAACTGTCTTTGTTTACTGTCTAATAAAAAACATATTATTTCCAGTTTCAGTCTAGTTTGATACAAAGTAGGCTATGGCCTATTACGTCTTATTAGTGTACCGTAAAATAAAGTGTGAACCACTTTGGCAAGCTATGTATGGTAGAAGCAAAACAAATAAAAAAGAATGTTTACAACTCACATTAGGCTACCACTAATGAAAGTGTACGTCTAATTCAGTATAAGTTAATGACAAGAAAATACTATAGTAGAGACAAAATTCATAAGTTTGATACCAGCTCCTCAGATAGATGTTTAAAATGTGGCACCCAGAGTGACTCCCTCATACGTGCCTTTTTGTTTTGTGAGAAAATTAGAAAGACTTGGGAGAACACTGAAAGATGGATATCAAGAACTTGTAATTGTAAAGTTGCATTCTCACCAATGATGTGTCTCTTTCAAAATGCTGGGAAAATAAGACTGGGTGGCAGATTCTTTTTTCGTCATTAGTTTATAAGTAACTCATATTGCAAAACTCTAAAAAGAAATCAAGAAATAAATAAGGTAACGCTCCTACACTTCAAAACTGCAAAAACATTGGCTATATTACTCTGTATAGCAGCGAAACAATTTCACAAGATATGGAGCTCAAATTACAAGCTTTGTAGCTTGAGTAGGGCCTCAAAAGCACCATCATCCATACATTATAACCTGGGTTTCGAAAAGATTTTTAATCCACTAAAAGGACATTACTAGAAGCCAGAGCATACAGGGGCTTAAGGGACAGGGGATGCTGGTTTAGTCTGGAACGTAACAGCCATATTTTGAGCTTGTGGTCAATGTGGTAATGTTTAGTAAGTTATTTAGGTTCAAGCTGTGACTTTGCTCCGTTGCATCAATAAGCTGCCCCCAACCTCTGCGTTACCCTGCGTCAACTGATCAGTGATGATGGGCCTTTTGAAGACGTTTTCGTGACAGGAATTAAAGGCTACATGAAGACCCAATTGCGTTTTGGTCAGAATCAAACTGTCAGATACCAGACAGTTTGATTCATCATCTCTGGCAACCAAACCCGCGCAGCTTGGCGTCTCCGGAGGCGCGGTTGGGCAAAATGAAAGTAAAAGTATGCGGTGGGTTTTTTCAGACGGAGGTTGTGTGCACTGCCTAAAGGTTTAGGTCATTTGAGGATACGTGCAGCGGTTGATGTAGCAACTGAGAGTTCATTGCACAGGGAATATACAGCAGGAGTCCAGCGCATCTGAGCATCTTCCAGCGAGGCCGTCCCATCAGGTAAATGTTATCCCGGCGGTGATGGAGCGGCTCGGGCGCGTTTGTCCCGAAGTGCGCAGGCATGGACAGGAAACGATGTCGGGGGTCTGACCCATTCGTTTCTTATGAGCCGTTTTGTAGGTAATGATGTCAAGTTGTTTTACTGAATGATATGGAATGGGAAAAAATTTTCTTCTATGACTATGAGGTAATCAGCATGAACTAAATTGTCTAAAAATGTTTAATTTTGCGCTCTGGTTTTTTCTGCCTTTAAATAGGCTTAATTATGACAAACGGGTAATATATGTTTGATAGGGTCTTTTTTAGGGCTTCTGTTTTGTATGAATGTATGCTCCAAACTTTCAAACTTTGAGAGCAAACTCCATTACGCGTGTGTAAAGTGGCATTATGTGGGTCGGCCCTCATTCATACGCCCCATGTGTAAAATGGTGCATGAGCCAATGAGATGTGACGTGTTTGTCAGGGGAAGTTAGTGAAAACAGGGTGTTTGGGGGGGACTTCCAGGGAATGAAGAGAAAGTGGTTTCATTGCTTAGAATCACTGTTTTGGCAACACCAAACAAGGCATGCACAGTAGGCAGTGAACAGTGTGTTGGAGTGTGTGAGCAAACGTAGCCCCTGACAAGGAATTTCACTCAACCATGGTCAGGATTCAGCTACATTTAAGGCTTTTTTTTTGTGTTGTGTTGTGCTGCATGTGGCCATAAAGAGTTTGTTTTTACTGATGAAGTTGTTGCTGTGACAGACCATGCAACATGGTGCCAAATACATTGGCAAGTTCCTCATAGCTCAGGTTTCTTTGTAGGTTCCTTCTTTGTTATCAAGCAACAAATCACACCAACCACCTTCTTTACCCTGCAGAAGACATCCTCGGTCGAACAGGAAACAGAGCCTACATTTTGATAGTCTGGTGCACTTTCAAGATTTATTGATGCAGCTAATTGTTTCATCCAGTGGAGCGTCTAGAGTGGTCTGAGTTTGGTGGTCCGAACAGAGGGTGAGGAGGCATAGAGGGTGCCAAAACACCAGATGGTTCACTAATTCTACATCTTGAGGTAAAATGACATCAAAACAGAGAGACAAGTAGGTGATCAAATCCAGGTGCCCCCCCATATAGTGCTCAAATGCCCCCCAAATGCCACCTGACATGGTTATGTCCACTGGACCGGGTCAGAAGCACCTTTTTCTAGGTCAACTTTTGTTGTGATCGCCCTCCTCCATGAACACGGAAACTGTCTATCTGCAAATTATAGGAAGCTCCTGACATAAATTGTGCTCTTTGAGGCAGCAGTCACTGTGGTTTTGTCTACCAATCAAGTTGAATAGAGTCATCAGAAAATAAGTTGTTTTATTGCACCCAAGGTCATCAAGACAAGCACTTTTAATAGCTCATTGGTACCAGCAGTGACGTCGCTTCTCCTGTCCAAGTTTCAAAGCTCATTCTAAGCAGTTTGAAGTTTTGATTTATTGACAGTTTGATATACAAAAATATGGGTGTGTTACTGTAGAGCTGTACCAGCATTCAAGTGAGGAGTCTCTAACTGAAACCATAAAAGTCACAACACAGCTAAAACAAACACCGTCAAAAACATTCATACCAATATGCTTGAGGTAAAAGTGCTAACCATTGAGTTGTTGGCCACCCCTATCTTTCATTTATCACTAAACATTAGGGATAGCGTTGTGATCTATGTTGGCTTGGCCTTAATGGGAGGGGGATACATCCAACAATACATGTTTGTATTGTTGAGCTTGCAGGATTTGTTCAGACAGGCTGACATCCGATGAACTAAGGTGGTCTAAGTCTGTATGGCGAGTCAGGGCCAGTCTATCTCTGAAATAATCCAACATGGTGCTACACACTGTATTATGTAATGTGAATTCGCTTCAGATGATCATCAATTGATAATATTACAAGAAGCAGACACATCTCTGTCTGGGCCTTACACCCCAACAGTGAGGGGTCATGAATCGCATCGTATGGCCTGTTTTGAATGTGATGAATTGTTTACTGTTGTAGGGCACATGTATAGTTTGTTCACGTTCAAATATCGTAGCTTTACCTCAAGCTGGTGCAATGGGTTTGTAATGATCAAAAATGCAAAATCAACCTTTTTTATTCGTTTCTTTCTTTGTAGCTTTCTGGGTCACAGCTTTATTTGCATACTAAATGTGAGGCTTGTTTATATGATGCCTTAGTTTCACTTTCAAACAGGACAGCATTGTGACAAACGTGTATGAAAGATAGAAATAAATAATAATACAATGCTATCAGTACAAGCTGTCACAAAAGTCTCTTCAAGTGTTTCAACACTGAACAAAGTCACCTCTTTGTTTTTTCACTCTTACCTTTTACATTCTTTCCCACCTTCTTCAGTTCTTCTCCCCATTCCCTACCTGGTCTCCCCGCCTTACCTTTCTCTATAGTCTCTAATAGCTCCTTTTATATTTTTATTGTTTTGGCATTTGGGATGTTGCAGTTCATGGCAGGCATCTTAACAGTGGCGTCCTTCAAATCGCTCCTTTAAAACCATATGTTGCAGTTCTGCACCTCTGAGAGACCAACAAACAAACAAATCCATATATAAGAATCCTGGGGGTGTATTTATCAAACTGAAATTTTGACACAAGTGACAGCTGTAAAAATCCTTCTCTTTTACTCCTACTCACAAACATAAGAATATAAGCTATTGATTGTATTTCTTTGCTCCGGAGGTTTCAGAGGCTGGTTAGGAGAAGCTTTTTAGCACCCTGGAGAGCTGCAGTACAGCGACAGAGGCAAACATGCACATGAGACATGTTTTGGACCAGTTAAGAACCCTACGTCCACCTCACATCACACACACACACACACCCAACCTGGTTCATCTATACTTGTGAGGACTCTTATTGACATAATGCATTCCCAGCCCCTCACCCTAACCTTAACCATCACAACTAATGGTGCTTTTCCACTACACAGTACCAGCTCGCCTCGACTTGCCTCGACTCGCCTTTGTTTGGTTTTCCACTGTGTAAAAGTTGTACCTGTACCTGCTTCCAGGTACTTTTTTTCGTACCACCTCTGGCGAGGTTCCAAGCGAGCTGAGGCGATACTAAAATGTCACGTGAAATCACGGCAGACTGCTGATTGGTCAGAGAGAATCGTCACCATTCACTGCGTCATCATTGCACATGCCAGATGGAGTATCCTGAATAACCCCACCATTTTTAAATAGTTTAGCGAGAGATTGCGTGACATGCCAAATTTTATGTATGTGTGTGTGTTTTATCAGGTGTCAAGATGCAGGAAGTGGAAATGGACCAGTTTATCTTTCCTGACTGGGGAGATCTACCAGGCCAGTATTGTTTGAGTTTGAGTTACCTGTCTATGCTGTAGACATGAGCTCTGCAGAAGGGTTCTACATGATTCAACACACTGATTACATGGAAGAGTACTGTAGTTTTCTTAATAAAATGGTAAATACTTCTATAGCGCCTTTCTACTCAAAGCACTTTCACATTTACCCCATTCACACACTGATTGCAGGAGGTAAATGCCCATCAGTACAAAGTAATCTAACTTTCACACACACTCACACACCGAAGGCACAGCCCTTGGGAGCAATCTGGGGTCCAGTATCTTGCTCACATGTGGGCTGGGGGATGCCGGGATCGAACCGCCGACCTTCCGCTCTCCCACAAAGCCACAGTTGCCCTACTGGAACATCATTAGCATATTGTCTTTGGAGGGTAACTGGAACAATATCTTTATTAAGTGACTGATTGAGCCCATTAAGAAGTAGAGAAAAGATCTTAACTCTCATTAGACTCAGGTGAAATGATGAAGTAAGACCCACTTTATCCAAAATAGGAAGCAGACCTTGGTAAATGGCCTATTGAATGAAACAAAACTCAGGCTATACTGTAAGTGCAAGATGTACTGATATAGCATTAAAGGAAATAGGCCTATAGAGAGGCGAAGTCCCTCCCCTTCTGGGACCTTCCATGGGACCTTATTTCGTACAAAAATATGGTAGTCAATGGCGAGAGACAAATAATGTTTTGATCCCATTCGAAATGTGGCATGAATTACACATATGTTCAAAAGATAATTTTGAAAGTCAAGAAACTTGTAAAAAGTGTGGCGCAGACTCGCAGCAGAGAGAGAGAGAGAGAGAGAGCTCAAGTGGACGAGCGAGAGCGAGCGTGCGAATATGGACAGAAGGGTCGACGTCATATTAAAAATGTCTTTGATCATGAAGCCTAATGTTACTCTTCTGTGTATGAACTACACTGCAGACTGGAGTCTCTGATGACAGTAGACAGATAGATCCGCATTACATCTGCTGGTCTCCTTTATGAAACGTCTGCATCCTTGCTGCGCTGCATTATTCTAAACTATGATGAAATGATCGTGGGTCTCATCTCTCGCTCGTGTCCAGGCGCTGTTTCTCCCTCTTCATCTCCTTGCAGTTCTCATGCACTAGTCCTGTGGTGTTGATTGTGTAGTTGCTGTGACTGCTTTGACATACTCTACAGTATGTTGTTGTTCAGGTTTGCTGTCTGCTGTAGTGTAAAACGTTCTTAAATTGTTGTTAATAATGATTAGATAAGTTATCCTGGCCATTCAAATTAATACAAAAACAATGTACTGCATATGGCACACCATTTAGTATGATGCCATTATATAGATGGACCTTCTCTCAGCACCCCCAACTGTGAGTGGCCGTCCCTGAACACACTTCATTCAAACTGGACAGAAACAAAATCAAACCATCTTTTTTAGCCTTTCCACTGTTCCAACAATCACCAACTCTGGTTTGGTAGAAATAAATCCTTAATTCACAGAGTTAGATGAGAAAAGAAACTGCCGTTTCATCGCTCTCCTCAAAGCCAACTGTTCCACAGGGAGGGACTCACACGCACTAACATGCACGCACGTCCGGACCGGCTACTAAAACAAAGAACAAAGAAGCTCAGATTACAACGCAATCGGAGGGAGTGTGATGTCATTCTCTGCTTAGGACGCCATTACTCCACTATATCCTTACATAGCAAATAGTTGTTTATTAATGTTCATAATCTAGTTCAAATTCTTGTATACAGAACCTATAATGGTATTGTATACACTAGTCTTCAAGGGCTAGGAAAGCAACCCCAGAAACAGACATGCAGGTCCAATGAAATGTGAAATTTAAATGGTTTGTTAGCAAATATCGATGAAAGATACAAAAAAAGGAACCTGTTCCAAATGTTTTGTCTGATAATGCTCATTATTTGTGTTTTAGATGATTTATCTGAATACTTGAATGATGATTACCTGGGGAAGTTAGTGGGTAAGTTGCAACCAGGCCTCTGCACACACGTTCATTAATTTACAGTGTACAGTATGTAATAACACGCTTAATAACGGGTCTATCAGATGACCTACACATAATCACACATAATCTATTGTCTAATTTGCTCCATGCATTTCCTTACCTAGACACAGATGTGCTTTTTGGCGATCCATTGTTGAATTGTGAGGATGAACTCCACAACTGCAGTAAGGATCTCCTCTTTTCATTTTTCAGTTTTGCATTATTGTCACCTTCAGCAAATGTGCGAGTCCAGTTTGTAGCAAAGAGAAGGGTTATAAAGTCAGTACTTTTTTACATATTGGGTTTTAATATGGTCACTAGAAAAGAAAAAAAAAGATGTGATGCAAAAAAATTTCGAAACTTTTGGCTTTACTCCCCAAGCCAATGCCAGCAAAACACAAGGGTTAAGAAGCTATTTCCTTGGTGATGTTCCAAGTCACAGTTGCCCTAAGTTTTATCCTGTCTACCATTCCCTTTCTCGAAACTGGTGTTCGGAGAAACATGCTTCACTGCCATGATTTTGAGTACTGAAATTCATGAGAATAACAACCAATTCTGGTTACTGTGTCTGCAAGTTGCTTCATTAACACTTTTACTTCCTCTTTCATGCACTCCAGGTGATGTTCCCATGCCAACAGAGCTGCCAAGCCCAGACAGCCACCAGCAGATACAGAAGGACAAACCTGCAGCCAAAGCAAATGACAGCAGAAAAAGACCAAGAGGTATAACCAGCCACAAACTAGAACCTACTAACTGCAGCTCAGCGTCTGCTCAGTTGTGGGAAAACTGTCCTAATCACCCCTTTGTCATACAAAAACTTAATTTTGGGGATTTCAGCCTCAACATTCTAAAAGCCGGACCTAATGCATCAGTTTCACTTTATTTTTCCCTCTCCAGTTCCCCGGTCACAACAGTGCACTGATGAGAACACACCGTCTAGGCCAAAAAGGGAAAGAGCAGCAGGTGACCTACCCAGACTGTTTGTTTGCTTTTCTGTCTGTTAGTTTTTTAAGTTAACTGTGGCTTCAAATGTGGGTCACTGTGAAATATATAACGTGCACAGTGTCCTGTCGGCCACAAGCCCAGCTCATAGTTAATGTTTTATCATTTTGCAAACCATGCTGCCATGTGTTTGAATGCTGTATAGATTTAGATGTTTTTGATGCATTTTTCCTACTGCTCCAGGCAGCCATTGCTTTCCATTCAATTCAATTTATGAATTACGCAACTCAAGCAAGTTTCAAGAGTATGATAGTCAGTTTTTATATTGTACAGAACTGAAAGGAAACCATGTTGTAATGTTGGTTCTTCAACTCTTGCAGGTCGACCAAAACCCAAAGAGGCACAGGCCGAGCCAACTGTCCCCCATGGTAAGTTTCTAATGTTCCTGCTGTAAATTGATTCTTAGTGGAACAGATAGACACTGTTGGTTTTGTAAACATTTAGAGGGTCAATTAGAAAACTTAAACTGCCTCAGGGGAGGGGAAAATCTACAGTACTGTCATTAAAGGGGCTGGGAGAAAAGAACAAGAAAGTTTGTATCAATATTGCTGCATATTGGGCAGGTTCGCAAAAGTCATATATTAATCAATGACATACTTAACAACTGAATAGCTACTATAGTGAAATGCTAATGTAACATGTTGCATGCAGTTGTAACCTTTTAAAGATAAAGATTTAAACAGCAACACATGTGAGCACTGTGCACATGAGCGTTTACTACATAAATAAAACCCTCTTTTTACTGACAAACCATGTGAGGCTGCAGTTATAACATTAGACTTGTGGGTGAAAGGGATTTTGGTTGGCTATTCTTGACTTGGTTCCTTAATGGCATTGGAATGCAGATCAGGAAACAGGAAGTTTAATGATGTTGCCAGATAAGGGGTCACACTGATGAACCAAAAGAAGAACTCTCACCCAACTTCCTTCACATCAGCTTTTCAGATATTCAATTTAGTTTTCAATATGATAAAAACTCTTGTCATTCCGGATAAGGTGTTGTAAGCCCAGTGCAATCAGTCTTCTACTGTTGACCACTGAGCCTTCATTTTCAAGTCTTTATGTATGCAAATATGAAAGTCTTAGGCATGACACTAAATCTTTGACTCGAAAATCCCTTGTTGTGTCCTCAGAAACTGAACTATCCGGTTGTTTTCTTTGTTCAACCTCCCCTTTTTGACACGCTCAAGGTTATCAAAATCTGTTGGCAAAGAATGATAAGGATGTTGTCACTGCTTGTTTTGCAGGCACTGATCCAGGATCCGAGCCGAGTCCAGCAGAGACGACGGGCCTCTCCAACATTCCACCAAGAATCCTTCGCCTCCATCCCTCCATTCAGTTTATCACCATCCCAGACAGTCCACGATATCAGGTTGTTCAGACGCTGAGGCTCTCTCCTCCGGTTATTAGACTTCCATTCCCCAATACAGCTGCTACACCTGCTTACATATTAGGTGAGTAAAGTATCGACATATACACACACACCAGTTTTTTTAAGGTACAACTGCTCAATCTAGTGCACTCCATCGCAATAGCCCTGTAAAACGTCCCGTTTTGACATTGTGTCCAAGAGGTGTGGAGGAAATGATGTCTCAGACAACATGACAGTTTTAATTGCCCTGGAAACTAGATTATGAAGCTTCTCCTAAGAAGTGTAGCCTAGATGCAGCTGTCATTAGCGGACCAATACCATATCTTCTGTTTGAATGTAAAATAACTTTTAAAAATTGTCTCCTAGCAACTTTTCATATTCATCTAGATGTTTTTTTTGCCAAAATTTAGGTCCCATTGAATCTTATGCTACATTTGACTCAATTAAGCATGTAGTACTACTTGAAAGACCTGGACTTTTTTGTCTCTGTCAGGAATGATGTATGTGGTAGCATACCAACATGACATGCAGAGTCTCCCAGGACTCAGTCCTCTTTTGTTTAAAACCCCACCCCTTCCCCCAAAGGATTTGAAAATTTCTGACTTTGCCTACTTCTAGTGGTTGTATCTAATTCTATATCCTGAACTCCCACCTATCTGTGGCTGTGTTTTCATCTTCACATTTTCTTGTACATTTTGTTTCTGTCCATTTAATATGTTTTATTATGTCAAATTTATGTTCAGTTACTCTTTTATAATTTTTTATTATTAGTCTTCCATGCACTATTGAAAGCACTTTGTGAATTAATTGTGTTATATTCTGTATATTAACTTGCCTTGCTCTCAACAGTGATACTCTAACCCCTTTTTCTAATATAGTTCCTGCTGCCTCACCACCCTGCAAACGCCAAGTGCCACCCCTCTCCCCAGGTGAGTAAAACCCCCTTTAATCTGGAGTGCGCATGTACAGTATAGGTGCATGTATGCAGAGATCTCATGCTGGCAGTGTGATGTAGTTTATGGCCCTTCTTGTGTTTGTAGCGGACGGTGCAGTAGCGCCAGTCCAAATGAGTTCATCCCCACCAGGATCTCTGTCAGACACCGCTAGCAAAGCCATGTCTCCCCCTTTTGCTGCACCCCTCTCCCCCAGCAATGGTGAGTGTCAGTATCTGTCTCATTTCTTTCTCCTTGTGCGTGCATTACCCTGTAGAGTTATTGCCATGTTACAAATATCATGACATGTTGCATTTCAGAGATGTCTACATGTAAGGAATTGCCTCTTCCTCAGTCACCCACTGTCCTTGATATTCCACGTAAGTTACCACATGCTTTTACTCCTCTCTTCTTCTTTGATCAAATGGAGATTGGTATACAGCTGTGTTTGTTTTTCAGAGGTTGTAAAGGAGTACATTCAGGAAGCCAAAGCCCACATGAGTCAAACTTGCCAGGATATGGAGACAGGCCTTAGTCTGACCTCTCATTACGTGGATGTGCAAGTGAGCCAGAGAGAGATTCTTCGCTCTGGAAAAAACACAAATAAACTCCTGGACAAGGAGCTAGTTATCATGGGACATACAGATCGGCAAAAAAGCTTGTTGGGGCAGAGTCAGGTAAGAGTTTCACTTTTATTGGATACTATGAAGCTGAGTGTTTTGATTTGTTTATGACTAGTGAAACAGGTCAAAAACATTTCTGAAATCACTGGCTGCGACTCACTGGTACCTATATGTTTATTTTTTCCCACTCAGCTCTTCGAAGGCTCAAATGGAGACAAACCCAAACGCTACATGTTGCTACTCGGCAATGCTGGCATGGGAAAAACAACCCTGATCAGGAAACTGTGTCTTGACTGGTCCAGAGACTGTATCCCAGAGTTTGACTTTGTCTTCTTATTAGACGGCAAAGCTCTCACTTTAACAGAGCCGGCCTTTAGCCTTCAGACCCTCCTATTAAACCTATCCTCCTTTGCCCCTTCCTGCATGGACCCAGAGGCAGTGTACGCTCAAATCCTTGCAGCCCCTAAGCGCGTGCTCATCATTTTTGATGGGTTTGACGAGTTGCGGCACTATGAAACTCTACTCCAGACTCAAGAAAAAGACTTAATAACATCATTGCAGAAAGACAGTAAAGCACAGACTTACACAGTAAAACAGTTGTACTCTGCCATCCTTCAGAGGGTCCTCCTTCCAGGCTGCACTCTTCTGCTCTCTACCCGACCAAGAGGCACTGCCAGCCAGCTACTCAGGCGGACAGACAGCCTTTTGGAGTTGTGTGGCTTCACCCCCACAGACGTAGAGAAATACTTGTCCCAGTACTTCACTGATCCTGCCCTCAGAGCATCTGCTTTGGACTGCTTAAAAAACTGCAGCTATTTAAATCTCCTCTGCTGGAACCCCGGACTATGTCGGTTGGTCTGCTTGGTTTTAGAACAGGCTAAAAGTTCAGAGGTCCTACCAAAAACGTTAACTGGGCTCTGCCATCAAGTGTTTTGTCTGAAAATGAAAAAGGACAGTATGAGCACACACTCACATGCTGAACTCCAAACACAAATATCTGTGCAATCTGTAGAAGAAACTCAGACGCAAATTTCAAGTAGTTCTCAAGTGAAGAAGGGTCACAAAAGTACTCGGACAAAGTCCAGAGCACAAGTTCGCACTCGCTCTCGCACTCAAAGAGTTAGGGGGTCCAAAACAAAGGAGGAAGATGAAGTGGATGGAGGGGAGATGAAGAGTGTTGGGGGGGAAGTGGATAGAAAAGAGGAGAGGGAGCTGCTGTCCCAGCTGAGTTCTTTGGCATGGGAGGGGGTCAAAACAAACTCCTCCATCCTCCCCACAGGACGGACCATATCTACCAAACTCAAGGCATTTGGCCACAGGACAGGGCTCTTCTTCTCTTACCACCTGAGGACGAGGCGGGTTATCTCAAGTGGTGAGAAAGAGGGAGGAGGAAGAGAGGAAAGCGGAGAGAAAGGAGAAAAGAGGGGAAACAGTGGGAGGACGGACATTGAAAACGCTGATGCCGGTGATGACCACATTCTGTTGTGGGCCAACCCTTTCCTTCAGAGTTACCTGGCAGGGGTCCATTTGTCTCTGTCAAGGTAAAAGTCTCTTGATTCATAAGAAGAAAATAGTCTTCTATGTTTCCATAACAATAATATGGATAAAAATTTTAAATGAGAAGTGGTTGACTGATAGAGTTAATTAAAGAGATAGAGAATGAAAGACCTTGTTAAAGAAGTGAATAAACTCAATGCCCCTTGTTTGATTAAAAATGAAAGAGCATATCCTTTTCCACTCCCAGCCTCTTTTCTCTTTTACTTTCAATGTCCTACCCTTTCTGGATTTCCCTAACACTTTCTCACTTTCTGTTTCCCCAGGACGGTATCAGACCGTACCTTCCTCCAGACCCTCCCGTTCCAGTCAGGTCCGAAGGGACGTCGGCGACCTCAAAGGGAGGAGCTCGAGCTCACTCAGCGATTTGCAGTCGGGCTCCTGTTCCACAACAGGACAGAGCTGCGGAGGCTTCACTCAAACACAGAGACAGTCTTTAGAGATATGGTGGTGGGCAAGCAGGCTTTAGTAACAAAACACCTCGAAGGTCTTTCTCTTGGTGACCTAAGTCCCGCCCAGGTATTGGAGGCCTGTCACTATGTTTTTGAGGCGAGTTCCACACATGATGATGGTAGCAGAGACAGTGGCAGCACACGATTAGTTGCTTACCTGGCAGCGAATCTTCCAGAAGTCCTAACATTCCATGGAGTTCCACTCAACCCATCGGATGTGTTTGCTGTGCAGAACGTTCTCGAGAGGGGTGGAACTGAAGGTAGAAGTTTCTGTTTGGATTTGGAGGATTCTGGGATACATATCTCTGGACTCAGAGCTCTGGTGGGGCTCAACAACATCAACACATACAGGTACTTGTGGCAATCCACATCTCGAAAAGCTGCTTGGTGTCAACTGAGTTCATTAAACCCCTTCCCCAAACAGCGAATATCCAATAATAGCTTAGCAACCCTAATAAGGGTAGGGCATATCTGTCAAGCTTTAGATTTCTCCATCTTCCAAAGCAGTGTGCATTGGTCTGTAGTAGGAGTGATACCCAGCATTTAAGGTGTTTTGAGTGTGGTGGTATGTTTTTGTTCCCTTTCCAAAACCAAACACAACAGTAAATGTGTGCTTAAACGTTGTGTTTATTTACTTTAACGTAATCATTTTTATGTCGTTACTTTCAAGGCCATCATTAACTAACTACATTAGTTATAGGGGAAAAAAATCCATTCACAAATAGCACATCCACTTTGTAGTGTTTCCCCCACTGTGTAGAAGCCAATCCGGGATATTATCAGCGTTTAGGCTAAGGTTAGCGGCTCTGTCCTGCTCTGATTTGACTTGGGCAAGTTTGCGCTCCAGCAACCCCAGCCAACATTACCAAAGATGCTTCCAAACACATCGGTTAGTCCCCATCCTAAAACCCTGTCTTGCAACGTTAACAGTGAAAAGATACTTAGCTTACGTGCGTTAGCTTAGCAGCCAAACGGTATAATGAAATAAGAAGAATTAGAATCAGAAACAGCTTTATTGCCAAGTAGGTTTACACGTACGAGGAAATTGCTTTGGTGTTTTGGTGCTAAACAATAAACATAACAGGAATATGAAGACGTATAAAGAAATATAAGTAGGTACTGCAGATGAAGAACCCTAACTATAAAATTGACAGTAAGATATTAAATAATGTTAAACCAGAATGTTATAAGAACAAGACTCTGGTCTTTCCTTTTTCCTTATTATATTACTAGACCTAACTAGCTGTAGCTGGTCACCAGCTACAAATGAGAAGCCCACTTTTGTCTGAATTTAAGGACCCATTGTTTCAAAAATGATGAATAATTTCAAGTGTAATTCTGCCACTGTTATAATAGTAACGGTGAGAACGGAAAGCTTGTCAGAGTACAAGTTGTCCTGATTTGCTCAAAGAGAGCACTGCATTTTTTAGCTATTTATTCTTTTAACAGTGTCCGATGATATTCCATTGATACCATTGTCGACCCTTGGGTGTCTTCTAGGGCATGCATTGCTGATGCCATCACATTATGGGAGCAGCTAGAGCAGAGTCGTGAAGATGGGCTCCTACAAGGGGCGGTATCCAAATTCAAGATCCACCCTCTGAAAGCCACACAGGTGTGTCACATAGAGCACCTAGCGAAGCTGGTGAATATACATATGCACAAGAGGCTGTCGGACAGGTAATATACCCCCCCCCCCACGCACACACACACACACACACAGATACAGTCAGTTATACATACAAACTATATGTGTCTGGTCGCTGAAGTGTGTGTTTACTTGTAGTTCCAGCCAATCAAATTCCATCTTGGTAGAGGGCGTACCAGCTGTCAACGAGCTGCACAAGCTGGAGCTTGAGTGAGTAGCTCTGACATTTGAATTGATGATGATGATGATGATGATGATGATGACGATGGTGACATTGTCTTTCTCTCTAGGCTTGGTCCAGAGAATGGTCCCTTGGCTCTTCCCAAGCTGTGGGAGCTCCTGCCAGGTTTACATAACCTACAGCACTTAGAGTAAATATACACACCTTTACTTCTAGTTCTATCTTAGCGAATCAACCTCTCTGTGCTTATGCATTTGGTTCTTGTGTCTGACAGTAGCTCTCTCTCTCCTCCTCCTTCAGTCTAGAGAACAGTAAGATAGGGGACAAAGGAGCAGAGAAATTGGCTGATGCTTTAGTCTCACTCTGTTTCCTGGAGATTCTCAAGTGAGTACATGTTCCTCATCCTGTTCCAATCTCCTCCCACCTTGGATGATTTACAAATAATACATATGCAAAATAAATCCCATCATCTACTTTTTAACATAGTAAGATCTTTATTTACAGCGTGTGTGTTGAACTACGCGTGTGCTCTCGCCTTCTAGTCTGTCACAGAATTGTATAGGAGACCAAGGGGTGAAGAAACTGGCTACCACGCTGAGGGATCTGCCCAAACTGCACTGTATAAGGTAGTCACCCCCCCCCACACACACACACACACACCACCCTACACAACACCCAAAATGGCACATACTGTAGAGCCACGTTTTCACTTCCCTCTCCCTCCCTCTGTTTTTTCCAGTCTCTACAGTAATGTGATTTCTGATGAAGGAGCCGAGAGTTTAGCAGCTGTCCTGCCACACATGGCTTCCCTCAGCGATCTGGAGTAAGACTATATATCTCACATTTTCATCAGACATTTGTGATTTCTATGCGTATTTATGTTTTTTGTCTGCTGCGATGACTTGTCCTCAAATCTGACTCCAGGAACAAATATTTTGAACAGACTGTTTCTAATACCTGTTTGTTTATTTAATCAGTGAGAAAATGTACTGTGAGATATCTGTATTTTGTACTGTATGTTATTTTCATTAAATCTGCATCAGACAAAAATTTAAACATATACACGCACCTAAAAAGAGGAACCAGTGAAATATGATTAGATACAAGTGAATGTTGATCAGTTGATCTTTTGGTCTGTAGTCACTAATATACAGTGGTGGAATGTCAGTACATTTACTCAAGTACTGTACTTAAATACAAATTCGAAGTACTTCTGCTTTACTTGAGTATTTTCATTTTACGCAACTTTATAGTTCTACTCCACTACATCTCAGAGGGAAATACTGTACATTTTCTCCACTACATTTGTGTGAGAGCTTTATTTGATAGTTACTTTTCAGATTACAATTTGTCACACCCTTCCTGTCCAGTGTCAACCATGAATATACATAATTTGGTTATTTGAATTGATTTTTAAAAAAAAGGTTTTAATGAATTTGAACTGAAATGAATTAAACTTAAGGATTTAGTGTTCCTTTATGTGTTGAGAATATTCTCCTACTTCCAAAGTTAAATAAAAAAAATTAAAAAAAACTTTTTAGAGATACGTGGTTCTCACAGGACGGCGACGCTACAAACATATGATGACCTTGTAGAATATGGTGCACTGCTTAAACATCCACAGAAGTAAAATGCAACATACACATTAATGCAGCAATTATATGAATCCAGAAACATCAGAAATAATAGTAAAACACTGAAAGGGACCATTTTTCTTTCAGAATGAGTACTTTTACTTTTAATACAAGTACATTTCGGTGATATACGTACTTTTACTTGAGTAAAGTTTTGAAATCACGACTTTTACTTAAGTCAAGGAACTACTTCCTGCACATCTGCTAATATGTTCATAAAAGCTCGTGTTTTGCATGGATGTGTCACTATCAGGACATACAGTTAACACATTAAAGAGACGTTTAAAGTGTAACCTGTTTCGATTCTGTTTGACAGTGTGACGTATAACAAGCTAACAGATGTTGGGGCACAGAGCCTGGGAGTCAGTCTGAGAAACTGTAAACAAATGAAAAGTTTGAGGTGAGAAAACTCTCTTTGCACCTGTGTGTGTGCGTAATCACCGTCATGTCCCTTCCTCCTTTTTTTAGCCGAGAGGTTTAATTGGTCCACAACCAAAGCCAAAACTAAAGTATTGTTATCTAATTCCCTTTCCTATCACGTTACGTCATAATATCGTTTCATCTTTATCCAAATCAGTTTTTTTCTCACCTTACTTCTTCTTTTCATCTCATCTCATCTCATCACAGGATGTGGAACCAGTGTATTCCATACGGAGTGTTTGAGAGACTTCAGCAGCAGGACAACCGGATCCTTTGGCATTAGGACAATATGAAACCTCTTTACTGCAACTACTTATCATGTATCGCCTGCATACATGTTTACACTACACCATACATTTTCTGTTGCATGTGTGCCTGGGAAACGGTAACAGGCGCAAAGGGTGAGCCTGAGAGAGAGAGCGCATTAAATCAAATCAAACACGGAAAATTCTTTGCTGCTTTATTCAACAGTTAATCTCACCAGATCCTTTCAAAGATTCCAGTCACTGCTACAAGGAAACAAACGATCCTTAAGCACCACGCAATACTGTATGGGTGTGTGCTAAAAGTTTGGTATAAATTCAAGAAGCACATTTGCACTACGATACTTCTCATGATGTTATCTAGTTTATAGATTTTTCTCTGTCTGATGTCATTGCCTGCTGTGCTGTATTTGATGTGTGGTCCTTATTTTTTTTGTGTGGTACAAGCAATGTTTTTGTTCGCAGTCCTTCTGCGGCTGTAAATTATAGATTGCTTACCAACCACCTGGCACTTTGATGTGAATAAACTGTTTCATGTTGTCAGCAGGTACATGCTGTTTTCTTTCTTCTTCTTCACCAATCATTTCACATTTACTGAATTTGTCGGTTTATTAACAACTTCTTTTCACTTCCTTCCCAACGGGTTTCTGTTCTTTATTTTGATGCAAACTGACCTTTAATAGTGTCACGGTGTTTAGCAACTGTGCGTAGTTTGCTTTACGTTATGTTTGTGCCAAAATGTTACTGACTGTCGAGGGTGAAGGCACACATCCCCTAATTTTGATGTCATGGTAAAATAAGGGGGGGGAACTAAACTGTACTGACAACATAAATACTTGGGTATTACATGTAACGTTCCTTATGGTGACCTCTGGTGTCTCTTGAGATTACCCTTAAAGGGGTTGGAAACTACGGTTACACTGTACTTGTATAGTATGTCTCCAGATAGTTTTATCGAGTATTTAACCTTTCAACAGCTTATTATTTGAGATTCAGCTGTTTCAGAAATAAAGGTTTGGTTAAGTTTCAACACAAAAGCTTTACTGATAATCTATTAAACATCTACAGACAACAACAAAACTGTAAAAACACACTATGACCTACCTGAAGGCAGACTATCCAAGTAAAGTGTTACCGAAACTACAATTTTGGCATAATAAAATGCTGTTTTCAATTGTTGTGTTACAAACTGGGGGGGGTGAGGTTTAAAGACAGACATCTACCAGACAGAGAGGCTGTTGAGTTGCATTATGGGAAATTAAGTGTTTTATGGGGCTTGACCCATACTTGAGACTAAAAGTCAGGATATCTGAGGTTCTGATGCTTTGATTTTGACAATTCCCAACTTTATGGAAGTGGAATCCTAAATCCCTAGAGTGCCCCTTTAAAAGTAAAACTAAACATAAAATAAACATCAGATCACTTAAGAGCAAAAACGGCAGAGAATCACAGGTATCACCCGCACGTTCAGACATTGAACCAAGATGGTAATTCAGTCTGATTATCATGTTTGATTTGAAAAAGATGCTGCTCATCAACAGTTTGAACATTTCATTTCATCAAGAAAAACATCAGACATTAAACACTTAAGAATCTAGCGTTTTTTTAAATGTATTATTATTATTTTTTAATTGTGGCTGGGTAACTGATTTTAGAAGGAAGAAAACAAGAAGCAGTTTCAGTGTGGACTAGTGCTAAAGGTGCTCATTCCAGTCTTCGTTTTATGCACTTCACCAGTTTATATGAACGCTTTAATTACATTTTCAGTTCTAATTTAACAAATAAAACCACGTTTGGTTAATGTGTAAATGGACCGAGCCGTACTTGAATCTCCATAAAGAGAAAATATAAGATTCAAATGAATGTTTCTGTATTTTACTATATGTTAAAATAGTATCAGGCCTAGGTAAACTCTCAGTATACTTCATGGCTGCATCACAACAATCTCAAATACTACTGCTATTACAGATTAACTTTTTAACCCTTTCCCCCGTTGGCGACAGCACATCACACGTCAGGTAGTTTCAGTTGTCAGACATTTTACTGAGTATATTTTCTGGCATACTCTACAGATTCTAAATAAATCTAAAGGATTTTCTTTACCAAACACCAGCTGCATCAAAGCACCATCAAGCTGCTGTTGGTGTCTGGTGAACTGACGCCCTCTTGTGGACAAAAGGTAAAGGGACACCAAAAGAGCACATGGTTACAAGTAAACAGCATGTCCACTTTAAAGAAAGACTTGTCTGTTGCTCCCATTAATCTACTGCAAGATCTCCATACATACATCTAAAAACGACAGTTCAAGCAAGAGGCAAAAAGCTGTTATTCGCTCAAGTTTATTAAATACAGGAAAATAAAACTCTGTTACGATCCTTAGCTTATTATATATAGCATGTGCATGTCTGCAAAGAAGCAGATGTGGTGACATTACACAAGCACTGGGTGAAGGCTGTAAGTTGATGATGAGACATCCCACAAACGCAAGCAAAGCCTCTCATCCGTTACAGTCCTCATGAATTGACCTGTTAAAAAAATTAGATATGAGCCTGTTAATGTCCTCCACCTCCAGCGTGGTGCAGTTTGATTACATCTTTCCTTGAGTACTCGTTAACGATTCACTGTTCCTCTAAATCAAGCCCTTGCCTGGTATTAATGCTATGACTTTCTGATCAAATTCCATACAAACATGTTTTACAATATTTAATGAATATTAGTATCCTGAGCTTTAGCGTCACGTGATCTAAATGCTGTTTCAGAAGAATTTTTATCCTGCCAAAAATACAATTCTTATGGAGATTCACACAAATGCAGAAACCATCCAATCAAAACATTGCGAATGTCACACCACAACATGTTGCCTGCGGCTTGCAGCCTTAATCCCAAAAGAAAAATGAATTTGGTTATCAGCCATCATTAATCAATACTGGTTGAACTCTTTGAAAAACAGTCTTGCATGGCATAAGAAATCGGCTTTGTATGTAGTAAATCTCAGCTGACAATTGAGTTTGACAATTATTTCTTACATCCCTGTTCTGGAGTTCTTTTCTTTTGAATTCATTCCACAATGTGGGTGTGGACAACTACTTGGCCCCATTTAGCGTACCATTTGAGCTGAGTAGGCAAAGTGTTGGTGAAAAGGTTGTCTAGCAGAATGTAATGTTCAAAACACTGACAGGTAGTGAAACTCTGGACTAAAGCTTGTTTAGAGTATGAAACGTGCATGTGCAAATATTTTGACCTGGGTTTTTTTGTCTCTACGGATTCTGTGGCTTGGTGGACAACAAACGCATTGTGATGATTATTATGCACAATTTGGTACTGTATGCATTGAGAAAATATTGGTTCCTCTTTATTGCTTCCAAAATCAACGTGTAGTCAGTTATCTGGGCTACAAGTGCTCTTCACAGACCTACAGTATGTACAGTACTTTCAAGGCTTACAAATACCTAGTAAGTCAAGTGAGCCATCCCTTTACAAACGTCGCTGAACACAAGGCAGTTTTCTTCCACCCATCCACAACCAAACCTAACAGATGGCTGGAATAACGACCTGATTCTGTGTATGATCTCATTCGCATAACTTGAATTGCTTAACTCGTTAATTATTGCTGCCAAGAATATACATTTTATGAACTGAATTCATAACAAAGTAAAAAGAAGAAAGTGCAATAAGACTTTTGACAACTAAAACCACTTTTTTTAAAAACACACAACCAACATCATGCGTTGAGTTTTTTCTGTCTAACATACATTTGTTACATTATATATATAAAAAAACAAAACATGTATGCAACAAATAGAGAATGAAAAAGTCATCTCTGAAGCACTTCTGAGGTTCTTTCATATGGAGGTTTCAACCTTTGACACTACGTCTACTGATACGTTTGACACGTGGCCAGCTGTGATCACAGCTTCCTTAACTAATCTATTGCTGTAATTTGGAAAAAAAATGTGCATATGATCCCAATTACTTAATGTTATATTGGTTTATTGGTTAAGACATACTATGCCAAGAAATAACTCTCCCTAGATACTAATACTCTCCGCATTACAGTGAAGAGTGTAGCAAGTGTGGTATGGTGTTCCTGATTCATTGGGGAGCTTGAAAAAGAATAGGGATCTCCTATATCCTCTAGTTTCACAGCCTGCTCCATTGTCAGTGTTATGTCTTGCCAGTGTGCAAGTTCCTAACTGTGCTCCTGAGAGTGCGTACATCCCTGAAGCAAACACACAGTATGGACGACCTCAAAAAGTTCAGCTTTTAAAATTATGCCTCAAGGATGAGTGAGCCTGCAAAGCAGCGATGCATTCTGAAAACGTAAGAGGACAAATAGCTGAAACAAGTTGTTCTGTGAGCTATTATGTATGCGGCAGACCTACAGGGGACACCGTTTTACCGCACACAGCCAGTTCTTCTGAGATGTCACGCCGTATAAGACATCACACTGTGACTTAGGTGGCAAGTTCAATCCACTTCCTTAAGCAGTCAGCTACCAGATCTTGCACAGCTCGGGTAAGTAAGCGTCACGTGTATCTGAACCGGCTGCAATGCAAACAACCTGAATCATGCGCCACATCTCTAGTAGCATTCATTTTTCATCCACAGGGAAAAGTCACCTTTTTCCACTTGCAGCACATTGTGCTTCCTTTTTATCTTTCATGGTGTCCAGTCAATTGCTTTCAGAATGGCAGACAGACTGACAGCTGGACCAATGCAGAGTGCTCTACCCACGGGACAGGCGCTGATCACATGGCCGGCAGTGCTGAATCTCTTCCCCAGGCTACTTTCTTTTGAGCCGCAGCAACCTAGAGACATGTGACACAAGTGTTACAGCAGATCCTCAAAACTTTTCTTATTGCCCATTTCGCAACATAACAAAAAAGGGTGAGCTACGTGGATAAAAATTGTATTTAGAGTCACAAAATTAAAACCTATTTCTATCTGTTGCCCGGTGAGGTAACCACTGGGTCTAATAGCAGATAACGTTTTATCTTAGTATCTCATTCTGAGCATGAAACAGACAAAGCAAGACCCAAAAGCACTTAATGTCTTGTGTGCTCCCCTTACTTTTCTACTGATACGTGAGGAAAAAGGCAAAAATAGCATCAGGGAGTGTTCACGCTGACCCAATCTGCCCCGGAATTCTGCTTCGTCAGCACTTACAGTGCATTCATAAAGTGTTCCGACCCCTTCACTTTTCACATTTTGTTACATTGCAGCCTTACGTTGAAATCGTTTCTTCATTGCCCAATCACTCTGCACTCAATACCCCAGAATGACAAAGCAAAAATATTTTATAAATGTGTATATATTTGTTCAAAAGAACAAACTGAAGCATTACCTAACTCAGAACTCAGCTGATACGCCTTTGGCAGGGTTCACGGCCTCGGGTCTTCTTGGATGTGACGCGACAAGCTTTACACACCTGGATTTGAGGATTTTATGCCACTCATCTCTGCTGACCCTCTCAAGCTCCTTCAGGTTGGATGGAGGCCGCCGGCGGACAGCCATTTTCAGGACTCTACAGAGATGGTCGACTGGGTTCAAGGCTGGACTCTGGCTGGGCCACTTACCGACATCCACAGAGCTGTCCCTAAGCCACTCCTGCGTTGTCTTGGCTGTTTGGTTAGAGTCATTGTCCTGTTGGAAGGTGAACCCTCGGCCCAGTCCCAGGTCCTGAGCCCTCTGGACCAGGTATTCATTAAGGATATGTCCGTACTTTGCTCGGTTCAGCTTTTCCTCAATCCTGAATAGTCCCCGAGGCCCTGCTGCTGAAAAACATCCCCACAGCATGATGCTGCCACCACCATGCGTCACTGTTGGGGTGGTATTGCGCAGGTGATGAGCGGGGCCTGGTTTCCTCCAGACACGACACTTGGAATTGAGGCCATACAGTTCATTCTCAGTTTCATCAGGCCAGAGAATCTGCTTTCCTCACAGCCAGAGTCCTTTACATGTTTTTTTACAAGCTTCAAGTGGGCTTGAATGGCTCTTTAACTGAGGAGAGGCTTCTGTCTGGCTAGTCTGTCATTAAGCCCAGATTAGTGGAGTGTTGGGAGTGATTGTTGTCCTTCTCAAGATCTCTGGACCTTAGCCAGAGTAACCATCGGGTTTTTGGTCACCTCTCTTGCAAAGGCCCTTCTCCCACGATTTGATTGCTCAGTTTGGCAGGGTGACCAGCTCTAGGAAGAGTCCTGGTTGTTCCAAACTCTATTTATGAATTACGGAGGCCCCTATGCTCTTAGAAACCTTCAATTGAGCATAAAATAGTTTGTAGCCTTGCCCAGATTTGTGCCTCAATGCAATCCTGTCTCTGAACGCTGCAGGAGGTTCCTTGGCCGAACTTATGGCTTGATTTTTTACTCTGATGTGCATTGTCCGCCTTCCAAATCATGTCCAAGCAACTGAATTTACCAGGTGGATTCTAATCAAGGTGTAGAAACAGCTCAAAGATGAACAAGAGAAATGGGAAGCACCTGAGCTACATTTCTAGAGTCACAGCAAAGGGTCTGAATACTTATGTGAATGTGATTTTTCAGTTTTGTCTTTTTAATACATTTGCAAAAATGTCTAAAATCCTGCTTTGGCTTTGTCATTCTGGGGTATTGTGTGTAGATTGATGAGGGGGGAAATGAATGTAAACTACTTTAGCATAAGGCTGCAACATACTAAAATGGGAAAAAAAAGAGTGAAGGGGTCTGAATGCTTTCTGGATGTACTTTAAATGTCTTTTCGCCCTGTCACTCGAGATAACCCTCAAACACATCCAGCTCCGTGTCCGTGTCATAGGGCACAGAGGCCGGGTCGGACAGCACCCCGAGGTCCACCAGCGCCTGGTCCATGTCTTCAGGCAGAAATACTATCCCCACATTCAGGACGATGTACTCCATCAGAAAGGCATAGTAGAGGATCAGGACGTTCACAAAGAACAGGCCCAGATAAAACATATATGGAAGTTCGTCCAACTGCGATTCTACCGAATCTAGCTGGGCATAAATTGGGTGTGTCATAGAAAAGAAAGGAAACCACGGCTTTGGATCTGGCGCTTGGTGCGGGGTCAGGATGTGGCCGACTGGAGTTGCTGGTGTCACCGCTAGAAATCTCTCTGCGGTGATGGGGCTGGGGCGTCCATTTCGGCTCGTCCCGACCTGCAAACAGTGATCGAGAGGCGTCTGTAACGTTACGGTCCAGAAGAAAACGACAGCAACACAGGTAGACTTAAGGACGTAACGTTCATATATTACAATACCCGGTCCACTGTACCAAAATATCACGTTAGCTGGCTTGACGCATTCTTGACATTGGTTCTTCGGGTTTGCGGCATTCACGCCATGCCAGCAGGCTATGGCTAAAAACAGTAGCATGCAATGCTAGTGGGGAAAACAGGCTAACAATTGTGCAAGCAAAGTAAAGTTAAATTGCGTTTTCTTGTGTACACATCAGCACCGGGAAATAGGAAACACTCACATATACATACACGCTTACGTCGATGTTTTTACAGCTAACTAAATGTCCTTTCTAACATTTTGCCAACTAACTGCATCAAAACAGTCCTGGCCACAAAGCGACGCCTGAAGCCTCGGCGAGTGATTGGCTCAACGCTTGGCAGGCTCCGCTGTGATTGGTCTTTACAGTGTCAATCAGTTTAACGGGCCCCTTGCGACGACGTGTCGCGCGCTTTGATCGTCATTGCTAACATGGGAAGTGATTATTGTAGTTTTCCTGCACTCGCTCTTGTATACCGTATCAAGTGTCTATCGTAGTGAAATAACAGCAACTCCCAGAAAAACCATCCACTAAACCTGTTACGTAATGACCCCTGAGTGCTGCAATCGCCGCCTATCACCTTCTGTTTGCTAAGTAGCTATCTGTACGGGAAAGTGGGTGTAATGGATAGATGCGGACGCTGTCCTTAGCAAAATAACACGCCTGGTTAACCATCACCTCCCTTACAGCCACAACCATGTTTGGTCGCTCACGGAGCTGGGTTGGAGGACAAGGGAAAGCGAAAAACATCCACTCCTTGGACCATTTGAAGTAAGTAGCTAGCATTAGATATGCTAACGTTAGCCTCTGTGATAACCGGTTGAAGAACGACGGTCAGCGTTATCATTAAGCTAGCCCAGTTGTTAACAGCTACAATAAATAACAGTATTTAACTAACTGCAGCTGTCCAGTCAGCTCATAAAGTCCATGTTTGATACGTCGTTTTTATTCTCCGTGATAAGTTCGACATTTACTGTTCTGCTTATGCACATGTTTTTTATTTCACACTTGCTTTGGCAACGTGAACGTCTGTTTCACATGCCAGTGAAGCCCCGTTGAAGTGAATTGTTAACTTTAAATTGAAAATCCACGCTAAAACAGAACTGACACAAAACTATTCTGGACCGTAAAGTCGGCATTTAACATCGAACATTAAATGTCCACATAAGCGGAAAACAGAAGTATCAAGCCATCTTTAAAGTCTGCATAACGTTAGGTGTTTTCCGTTATTCTGGCTGATTAGACCTCTGCTCAGGTTCAGGGAGGGGAGAGCTGTGCTGGGAATTACTGAGGTCGCCGAAGTCCATGTAGTCCAGAGGCAAAACTTAAAGTCGTCCCACCACAGGTGCAACAAATTAACCAGACACTGAGGGAGATATTAATCAATCAATCAATCTCAGTCCCTGACACACCGAGAAGAGGTCTAATCAGGCAGAATAAATAAACACCTGTGAGGGTCCACAGTGTATGGGGCTTTAATTTAAACATGATCCATTGTCTCTAAAAGTTGGAGGCTACCTTTGTGGGCTGATAACAATAACTGTAATAACTTTTTTGAGTTATTAGTTGAGTTTTATTTGAACATAGTGTTTACAGTTGTCAGACTAATTCCTCATTGCCAAGTAGAATTACCACTGGTGCTGTCGATGTCCTGTAAGTTGTTTCAAAATTCTGGCCTGTGGAGCAGCTTCCAGCGATGACTCTAGATCGCTACAGTCTGCCTTTCTGCTGTTAAGTTTAAAGAGAGATTTGTAAATATTCACAAATAACAACGGAGCTGTGCATTTACCACTTTATTCCACACATCTCCCCCTCATTAATATCTCACCCATCAGGTATATGTACCATGTCCTAACCAAAAACACCACAGTGACAGACCACAACCGAAACCTCCTAGTGGAGACCATCCGCTCCATCACAGAGATCCTCATCTGGGGGGACCAGAATGACAGCTCTGTGTTTGAGTAAGTACCAATGTCTTAATGCCAGATCCCTCACTTGTAGCTAAAAAGATGCAGATGTAACTGCTGCATAGGAATCAAAGTGACAGCTTGGTATTTACTTGCATTTGAATCTCTACTCATATAGGCAAGGTTTGGTAATTGTGCACACTATTATAACCACACATTCATGTGTTTTAAACAGATCCACACTTGTTAACTAATTGCAAGTGTGCATCTGTTGAGGATTGTTATTACTCATGACTATTTGCTTTTCGTAAGCCCTCGGCAGTTAAGGCCCCCTCAACAAAAATGGCTAACTTGTTCACTATGTTCAGCTGAGGTAATAATAAGACAACTACATGTCTGTGTGTTTTATGTAAAGATGCCGTTAAGCATTGCAGTAAAACAGTCTTGAATTCTTTTAATCCGAAACCAATGAAGCATTTCAGTCGTTTCCTGGGATTCAAGCTCATGAAACCATAGTGTTGTTTTTTAATCAGAAGCAGCTCTGCAGTTAGTGCTGCATGTCATCACCTCGTATCAATCTATTGTGCCACCTCTTAATTATATGAAACAGGAAATGGCTTTGAAGAGCAGAAAAGCCACAGAGGATGTTGAAAGCGTACTTGTTGCAATCAGGAAACCCTTAGAATAAAGATGGGCATGAACGGTCACTCCTAATTTTCTAGGCTAGTAGCTATTTGGTATTTTGTAGTCATTGTCTGTATACATTAGCAGTTTAAAAAAAATAAAGATTTGAACTGACATGCAGTCTTATTGCAACATTATGATAATGATCTTTATTTTCTGACATTCAATTTCTGTGATCCAAACTACTGAAATGGTTGAAAAACCATCTGGTCCAATGAACAGTAGCTTGAATGATAAACTGCAAGATTGTTTTAGGGTGGAATGAGCAGTATGTGAGTATAGGACATCAGCATAGTGCAGCACAGAAACGATGTTTGAAGGTGATCCTGTCTTCTTTTTTTTGAAGATTAGTGTTTGCACATGTTTTTATTATATTGCGACAGTATAGATATAGACAGGAAACATGGAGAGAGAGAGATAAGGGTATAAATGCAGGGTCCATTACTAGAATCAGATCAGGGACATTGTGGATGTATGGTATGCGTCTTAACCACTAGTCCACCAGGATGCTGCAAAAGAGAAACAGTCTTCTTTTTGGTAATTATATTTCAATTAGCTAAAGTCATCATGAATGAATCCTGTATGTGTTCAGCTTCTTCCTGGAGAAGAACATGTTTGCCTTCTTCTTGAACATCCTGCGTCAGAAATCAGGACGCTACGTGTGTGTCCAGCTCCTCCAGACCCTCAACATACTGTTTGAGAACATCAGCCATGAGACTTCCCTGTGTAAGTATTTGAACAAACACCTGTTGAAAACATAGAAACACACATATGATGTAATGCATTGCAATAAAATAGTCCTGCTACAAATAATACATTTCTTAAAATGTTCTGTATTTTTTTAAGACTGCTGCTTTACTAGTTTGTGTGTGACTGATTTATATGGTATATTCTGTTTTAACATAATACACTCCCGTTGTATTAGAAGGTGTTTCTATTATATATAATGCAAATGTAGGGCTGCAGCTCATGGTTATTTTTTATTTCTGAATATGTTGTTTTTTTATTTTGTAGTTTGTGATATTCAGTGTCATTAGTGGTGAAAAATGTTTTAGTCTAAATTAAAGGTGAGCAGTGAAAGATGCCCATTGTTCTTATTACAGGAGTGCTGTACTGGATTGCCCTAAAATGTACAGTGTTTAGATGTGTACAAGTTTTTTTGATGCATTTTGTAGGCTAAACAATGGAAGGCATGTTGCTCTGCATTTCTTTGCTGAAATAAACTGTAAAATGCACAGCAGCCTGCTGCAATTTTTGTTGTTGCTAGGAAACCAAATGCTCAGCAGATGATATACTGTCATTTATACAGTGGGCTGATATCTTATATAAAGTAAGGTTTGCATTTTAGTAAATTGGAGAGGTATTAATAAAACCACAGTTGTGTTATCGTGACAACAGGAACTAGTCTTTTCTCATGTTCACAGCGCACAACAGTTACTGCAGTCGTCCAAACTCACCGTTGATCTGATGATCGTAGACCAGAAATAAAAGTAGCGCAGTGAAGCTATCCACACTCAGCTTTAGGCCCTCACTGTGCTCCTAGATGGTATGGTCTGCAGTCTTCCTAAAATATTTGCCATGTGAACAAGCCTGATCAAGTTTCTTCTCTTCTCAGATTACCTCTTGTCGAACAACCATGTGAACTCCATCATCGTCCACAAGTTTGACTTCTCGGACGAGGAGATCATGGCCTACTATATCTCCTTCCTCAAGACCCTGTCGCTCAAACTCAACAACCACACCGTGCACTTCTTCTACAATGAGGTGAGGCCATAGATGGATGGATGGATGGGCTGGGATGGGGGGATAGGAGGGAGTGAAAGAAGGGCGCGTCATAGAGAATCTTTCATTCACTGTACAACAAATCTTGTGCACTCTCTTTGACAGACAAAGAGGAAGGAAGGAAGAGACAGGATGAGTGGCTGAGAATGAAGGGAGAGAGTGATGCAACTCATTAGTAAAACCAGCTAGGCAGACTGAGAGAGAAACATGACAGCCTGTTGCTTATATTTAGCTAGTGATATTTTAAAGCAGTACGCAAATTATTTATTTTTTTACTGCCAGTTAATTTGCTAAAAAATCCAGCAGATCATTTTTCATTTGAATTTTGCACAAGTCGACCTGTGTTTGTACTTATCGATTTGTGTTTACTTATCTTCAGCAGCACACTTCCCCTGTCAAAACCTCAGCTTCCTGTGTCGAGGGGTTGATTTATCCAATCGTGTCAACAAGTCATCTTTCTCTACTCGTTGATGCAAACACATAAGTGTCAGTGCTGACCTACATTTGAGGGAATGTTTAATTTATTATAGTAACATTAAAGAACGACCACAGTGTTCACAACAAGATCTTGTTAATCTGAAATGGAGTTTTTGTTCTTAATTGTAAGAAAATTAATAGAATAATACTATTCAGGCCTTCTGTGTGTGTGTGTGCGTGTGTGTGTGTGGTAATAGATGGTAACACCACAGAATACTGACCACTTGAATAATCTCTGAAGATGTTGTTACCCTTCGTTGTTTCAGCAGTATCTGTAGTCCTTCCATTGGCCTGTGTGTGCTGGGGAAAGTTATTGGTGTACTGTTGATGGTAGCTTAACCCCTGAAACCAAAGCCGGACCCAATGTGTAGATCTGAGAGTATTTACGTTTATGTATTTTACATATGTGGCGTTATATAGGCCTCTGGTAGAGGACCCAAGCTTTAAGATGACACATACCACCCCACGGGGGTTCTTTTATATATCACAATTTACAATAGTCATATTTATAATTAATCTCTCACTTCATTTATTTTAATTAATTTAATAGATTTATAGGTTATTCTCCTCCAGAGGGCGCTATTGGATAGCTGATTAATTTGACCCCTGCCGTTCCTGTCAGATCTACACAGGGTACATTTTTAACACCAGAGGGCACACTCCTGGTTTGGGTTTGGTTTTAGGGTCAGGTTTCTTCATTTGCTGTGACCTCTGGGTGACTGTTTGCCCTGTGACCCTCTGCTGTGATTGGCTGGAGGTCGCAGTGACTGAGGAATGTTTGGGTAGAGGATCAGGCACCAGAACAGAGAGAGATGACTGTAAGATGCAGAGCTGCCAGTTTGTAATACGCATATTTACTAAGTGCAGCATGCTGGTATGTTAATACATGTTAAACATCTAAAGTACTGTTAGATTGTTAGGAGCAAAAGTCTCTTTAGTACAGCTACATGTTTCTGGATGGGCAAAAACACCCAAATCCAAAGCTTACAATGTGTTCTTTGGCATGATGCTAATCTTTTGCAACCTCTTCAAGGCAGCAACAAAACTTATCCGTCCAATATAGCATCAATATTGACTGGGTTTTAAGAGTCATAAGACATTTATCATGAATTCTGTAGGATTTGAGTTGGTCCATAAGGTTACTCCTGGACTAGTTGTTTATTGAAGGTGGAGAAATTCTCCTTCTTTACTGTCTTACAGTAATTCTGTGACACCATGAAATAAGTTTGACTTGTATATTTCTGTAAAAATAGCAATGCCCAACTTGTACTTTAACATTCGTAGTACATTTTCGCAGTTAAATAGCGAACTAAATACCAGTTTTCTTACTCTCATTAAGTCCTTCCTATAAAAATGTGATACTACCCAGAATTTCTGTCTCCGCTTGCTCTGTGGTCGTCTGTGGCCTGAGCGCGGCGGTGCAATGCCATGCCATGCCTTGCTTACGGGCGCCCCCTCTCTGTCTCCCGCACACAGCACACTAATGACTTTGCCCTGTACACTGAGGCCATTAAGTTTTTCAACCACCCTGAAAGCATGGTCCGCATCGCAGTCCGCACCATCACACTCAACGTCTACAAAGGTGAGTGTCAATAAAACGCGCATGTGCACATGCTGAACATACACACACGTGCACAAACACAAACACACTCAGGATTCTGGGACTGCGAACCGCCTTTCTTTGTACTCCTTCCCTCTTCTTGCTGCTGCTTCTGGTGCATGAGCATGACTAACAGGTAACGCTGTAACAAACAGACACCTATTCGCAGCAACCGGGGATAGTCAAAGAATTCCAAGTATCTCTAAGCAGGTGTCGGGACAGCTCCACCCGATTTTGAGTGTGCCCTGTTTTGTACAGTAATACCATCAGCCATTAGGCACACATCTTCTCTAGTGATATCTCAGACAGCAGGTCTACAACACAGACTAGAGTTTCATGAAATATTTGCTCAGAAATTGAGAGATGAAAGCTGTTGACCTCTAACAGTCAGCTTAAATGGCAGAACCATAGAGAATATATAGAAATACTTACAGATCTGAATCTACATACAGCAAGATCTGGCTATAACCCTCGATATTCTGCAGTCAGTCAGCGGCTGTGTGGATCTCTTGTTGCACTGACAAGCCACTTTGGGGGATGATTGGTTATTTAGAGGTCAAATTAAGGGTTTTATTCCGTATTGTCAAATAGTGATTCAAACTGTCCCTTTTTCTTTCTATACATTTGTCGCTATCTCAGTAACATCTGCTGTTACTTAATTCTAACAGCCCTTTGTTTTATTGCAAAACGCCAATTTTGACGTGCCCTGTGTGCGGTCATAAGGATATATTCAGCCAGATTCAAATAATGAATAATTACATATTATACATTTTACATTTGTATAGAAGGTAATTGGATGTAAATACTGTACGTGCTATTAACTTTTCCCATAATTAGTTTTTTTTAGTTACTCACAAATCACAGCTATAATCCACATTTTTTTTTATCTTGTATTATTCTTGATAACTCCTGATAAGTCACTGACATCTTTTCTTTTATACGTTAACTTTGACATAATGAATGAAATCCTGAATTAACCAATACAGAAAATTACTATTTACTAACTATACATTTAAGAGATATAAAAGATATAATCTGTTAGAGACCGTTATAATCCAACAACATATAGATCAGCAGAAAGCCAACGTTTTGGAATTTTATATTAAATTTTTTTTTTTAACCCATGTAGCCTTTTAGACAGTGGCTAACAGGGTTAAAGTTCAATGAATAAGAACTTTGCATGTGTGCAACACCCAAGATGGCGTTACCACAAGATTCAGCATCACCACCTCGCTGATCTCACGCACACATATTTACTAACTATAAAGGAACTAACTCTTCAGCAAGTCCACTCTACCCAGCATGCAAAGTCATGGTTGAAATCTCTCTCCCCACCCACCCACCCAAAAATCTATTGCGCATAAGCACTGCAAGTTTTTCAAAATAAATGTCCTGGGTGCAGGAGCAGCACAGGAGTGATACTGTGAGTCGATAGACAGCAGGATTTTTCCAAAGGCTGTGTTGCTTTGTGCGCTGTTCTGCGTCCGCCTCTGCTTCTCCTTCCTGCCGTCTCTCTGGGCTCCTCAGGGCTCGGAGCTGGTCACTCCAGGGAGGCGGGTGGGGCCTCTGGCGGGTTTGGCTTCTCTCCACACATCATGCTTCTCCTCAGTATACATAACACATGCAGTCACTGCAACATATCAACTATGGCGTCCTGGCTGTCTCCGTACCTGTTTGTCTAGTCCTGCATGTACGCTTTGCACCGTACAATTTTGTGTCTTACGTCGTCCATAGAGTCTTGATTCTGTAACTCACAAGAGTGACCTCTTTACAGTTAGCTAACTGACTTAGAAATACAAGTAATTTATGAAGTAACCTAGTGGTGTAGGGGATGTATCATTGATGGGCTGGCCCTGGGCTTTGCTATAGTAAGGAATCTGTCAAAGAGGGAAGCACCAAGTCAATGCAGCAAGTCTGACTGATGGCTTTTTTCCAGCGTCTGAGAAGATCATCTGTATCCTGATGGACAGGCTGAGACACTGCTGTAAGGCAAAATATTCATTGCATTGTCATTTTATGCAGTGAAAGCTGTTGGCATATTGTGGCAAAAACGTTCCAAACACTTCAAACCCCTTGCTAATTTAATTACTTTTTAAATGAACTCCTAATGTCGAACATGTCACTGTTTGATGCTTCCTGCTGATTCCTTGGGTCACGCACTGCAACAAATGACAAACTGGAAAAGGATGTTAACTTCAAGATTGATAGCGTCAAGTTATTTTATTCAAAATATGTTGATACAATGTGAAATCCTGAAAAGAAGTTTAAAATGTTTAGTTAACTTATAAACTCCTTTTGCCAGAGGTGCCATTGTGTGCAGTTTATTTGTTAAGGTACCTGCGGGGTCCTTCCCAAACTCCTCCCCCCCCACAGCTGCCCCTGTACTCACATTAACCCTGTGTCTGTTTCCCCTTCTCCCTCCTCCTCCTCTGCAACAACCACTCCTCCTCCTCTTCCTCTTCTTGTCTCTCTCCCTCCTCTCCCTCCTCCCTCTACGCGCCCCATCTGCCTAACTCCAGTTTCATGTAAGTTGGTTCCATTCATTCAGTCTTTTTTTTTTTTTTTTTTTGTTAGGGCTGGGTATCCTAGAAACTTGTATTGTTTTTGTGTTTGTCCTGTTCATACAGCACATTGATGCAGACACAAGTGTTAATTTAGCCTATAAGCCGGTGCTGTTAATGTCAGACTTGTCTTATGTTGATTTGAATGCCTCAAATTGAAAGTGTTTACAAAAGTTGGTTTAAAATGAGTTATTCTTACATATTACATGCCAGTGTTTGCTGATACCCAGCCCTATTTGTTCCTAATAGTGTTTTTGTTATAAATGTACTGGTATGAATATTCTTGTTCTTGTAAACCATTCTGTATCACCCACCTACATACATGCAAAAAAACCTGCATGCCTTTTGAATATTTTATTTATTTATTTTGAATTGTTTCACAGACTTAATTTCAGCTGAGCTCCACATATTGGTTGTTATTTTGTGGTGGGTTTGACAGTTTTGGTCACTGTGGTTATTTAGTCAGTATTTGCCTCTGCTTTCATTCTCAGTTCATCCTCTAATGGAGTAAGCTGGACAGTGTGACTCTTGAGTAGCTGCAGCTTGTGATTAGTTTTCTACTATTATGTAATTCATTCATTTGATATGGCTGCTCATTCACTATTTCTCCCAGGCAGTTTACCCATGGCATTGTGAAATTACTATCAGCTTTTATTTGCTTTTGGACTACTACATGAGAAAGTGTTACTACACCAGGACTGTTCACATTACAAGTCAGTTAAGCTGTCATTCACAGAACAGAGGTCTCCTAAATTGCCTCTCGGATATTCACTGTGATTGTCTAAACTTTCTGGTTTTCTCTGAAGTGCCCTGTGTGTTAAACTACAGTAGGCTCTTATTCCAGACAAATTAAATGTCTGCTTTGTAGTTTCTCTATTGCTGTTCTTGTAGTATGAGTTTGAGGACACAGCAATTATTTTCTTGGATGGGCCAAGTCTGACCTTCACCTACCAGTTAACTTTGACCCATTTTATAAAAACAACATTCAGGCTGCTTTTCCAATCTGATAATAGGCCTTTTCATACTGTAGACCAGTGTTAAAAGAGTACTCCACCGATTTAGCATTGCAAAATTGATGCAGCAGCTCAGAGATACTGCATACCCACAATGCAACTCAACCATGGACAGTTTGGCCATTAATGTAGCCTGGAGCTGCTAGCCTCAAGCAGACAAGAGGAGCGAGCTACAGAGGTCTGGTGAACCTCACTTCTCACTAACTCCACAAGCCCAGATGTTTTCGTTTTCAAACTTGTAGTCTTCAGCCCCAGCCGAAGCTGGCTAAAGTGACATCATTTGAGGTGATTTATCAAACTTGACACTTTGATGTGTAAAATTGGTGGAGTTCCCATTTAACCGTTGCACATGAATGAAATGAATTTTTTTTTTTTAAGTTCAAGATTGCTCTATGACTAATCTTGTGAATTTCATTACTACTAATTCAAAGTTGGATCAAGTGTGGCTCAGATCTTGCTTTTGTCTAAAGATATCTTCTCTTAAGAAAGCATCAGTGAAGTTTAAAAACTTCCTGCACTATCAGTGAGTGTGACATACTGATGAGCGCAGGTTTAGATCACAGGTCGAGTAGCCCCTGTTACACTGCTGTTTCAATTTGAAACCGAACTGCCTCTCTTCTTAATCCCACCCCAGTAGTATTCCCTTTTTATATTGGATTGAAAATGGTCCAGTTCATGTACTTAATTTGACTTAATGTGGTTGGTTAATTTGCCTCTTATTTTGAATGGTTTTGGGCTTGTTTGTTTTTTTTGTTCTAATTAACTGTCACATTCTGATCATTTTTGGTATCACAAAGTGTGTGTGCATATGTGTGAGAGTGTGTTTTGGGTATTTGATACCTTTGGGCAGCCTCTGTAACCGTCCTAACCCAGATCTTGATCCTGACCCTACTCTCTCCAGTGGACAACCAGCACATGCTGCACTACATCCGAGATAAGACAGCGGTTCCATATTTCAGCAACTTGGTCTGGTTTATTGGCAGCCATGTCATTGAACTGGACAAGTGCGTGCAGACAGATGAAGAGTAAGTGCCTTATGTCCTTCTCAGTGTTATTCTGACTGTGTCCTCTAGGGGTCGGTCCTGTCACGGGATTGTAACCTTCACAATTGACCACTTCCACTACCTAAATAACGTCTCAGCCTCTGTCTCTCTGGCTCTTTGTTGTGTCCCAGACATAAGAACAGAGGGAAGTTAAGTGACCTTGTAGCGGAGCACCTTGACCACCTTCACTACCTGAACGATATCCTCATCATCAACTGTGAATTCCTTAACGACGTTTTGACTGACCACCTCCTCAACCGTCTGTTCCTACCCCTCTATGTCTACTCTTTGGTTATCCCAGAGACGGTATGTTACCCCCACCTGCATGTCTAAATGGAGAGCTGCTTCCTCCATTCATTTCTAAAATAGGACAACATCAGATTGCTAGCACATGACGTCATAACACATTTGTACATTTGTGTTTTTCCTTAAGCTAATGTGTTAAAGAACATGTCAGTAAATGTGATTTCTCTGATGAAAGGTGTTTAGCCTGTTGAAGGCTGTAACTAATCAATAATGAGTGAATAATGAATTGTTAATGTCAGAAAATAGGGAAAAGTCACTTTTGTCCAACCAACAGTCCAAAACCCCATTATATTCATTTACAATGATATAAAACATATAAGAGCAGTGAATTACATTTAAGAAGGTGGGACCAGAAAATGTTTGGCACGATTAATGACTGACTGATTAAGGACCATACCAGTGGTTTTGCACAATCAGCCCAGTAAATTCTACATCCTATATAATCCTACAACTTACATTACTGACAACTATTTCTAAATTCATGAAAGTGGCACTGTAAAACTTTTTAAATGTATTTTTCTTACCTTTGGTTGGTTATGCAGATATATAACTCCAGTGGTTTAAGTAAATTTTAGTACATGAAACTTCCTCAACGTAGCTAATGCATCATAATGAAACACAGATCCGCACTGGTTTGGGTTAGTTACCTAATACTTAAAAATGTTTAATATTTGAGTTTTGATAATGGTGGAGGGATCTGTGAATCCTTCACGGTGGTGCATTCATGTGCTGAAGTGAAGAGCTGAAGACAGAGCTTCATCGTTCAGCTGCCACGTAGTATTGCTTTCATTAGAAATGATGATCGGAGACTCAACAGGGATTACAAATAATTATCAACATGAATTTCATATGTCATAAATTTGACAGTTGTATTGAATGGTCTGTCGCATGCTTTAGAAAATGACTAAAAGCACTAATGGAAGGTGTTAGCGTGTAGAAGGTATCTGGCTTAAACATCCACAATCACTGGTCTGATCCTTTTTTAAACTATTAATTAAAATTATCCCAGCTCTATGCTTAGTCTCTCCAATTTCATCTCATTATGCATTTTACTATTCCTTCATTTTCTTATAGGTAATAGCTATGGAACTGCTGCATGCGTGACCTTGACTGGCCTTTAATTTTTCTGTCTCTTTAGTCAGAAGATCGAAAGATCAACCCTCAGGTGTCCCTCTACTTGCTGTCTCAAGTAAGCAAGACACACACACACACACACACATCAGGCATTCAAAGATCGTTATACCGTTCACATTTGTGCCTTTTTTAATGCAGTTTTGTCCAGTTCTGAAACCCACTACAGCTGCTGAATTCAGTGATATTTCTGTAATTTAAAGAGTTTGTGATCAGCTCTTTATTGTTTGGTAGAATTTCTTTACCTTTGCTTTACTTCCCATGTAATGTGAACCTGTCCAATGAACTCCTTTAGCCTGCTTCAAAGTTAGTACAGTTTAAAGAGCAGTAAAAACTCAGTCCTGATAGTCATTTTGCATTGTTCAATATACATTTTCTGTATTACTGAGTTACAAACTTTACCATGCATTTTTTCACACATGCTGCATTTCATTTCAATGAATGGTTTCTGTTTTTAAAGAAGATTTTGTTATTTTCTTAATTGTGTATGTCTGTGTGTTTTACAGGTGTTTCTGATCATCCACTATCAGCCTATGGTCAACGCCCTGGCTGAAGTTATTCTCAATGGAGACCTGTCTGTCTTCACCCCACAGACAGATATACACAGCACACACAAGACCACGGTAACGCGCACACACATACACACACACACACAGTCATCACACTATATACACCCATCATTCGTTCACAGAAACATGATTAAAAACTACTGACGTGGAAAATACACACACAGCAGACTGTACCTTGTGTTACAGTTCACACTAGTACCCACACACACACGTTGGAAGTACAGCATACAAATAACAAATGCACATAAGCACACCTAAGCCAGCAACCGCATGGATGTATGTGCATAAATACACACAAAGACTAGAGTTCTAGAAGTGGACGTAGGTGGTTATGAGATCGCGGGGTCATGGGTTTTCTCCATGATTCACCCACATCAAGCCAGCAGTATGCAAATGACTTACATTGCATTACAATACATTTCTTCTTTACATTTTTTGAACACTCTCCCTTATTTCCATCTTTTCTCCCCTCTAAGCTTTGGATTGAAACATTCTGTCTTTGTATCGTCTTTCTCTGATCGTCTCTTTGTATTTACATCTGTATCTTTGTTATTTCCCTTTTCTCTTTCTCTTGCTTTCTATCTCCCCCTTGCCTCCCCCTCATCTTTCCCATACGATTCCCCTCACCTGTCATTTTCTAATTCTCTCTTCCTCCCATTTTCTTCTTCTCCCGTGATTCAGTTTCTCTCCCGTCCCCTTTCCCTCTTGTTAATTTTTTGACCATTTGTTTGTGAAACCAGGTGGGTGTGCTGAGGTGGTGAGCGTTTCTGAGAACTGTTGTGGTTATTCTCTGTGCTTTGTGTGTGTGTGTGTGTGGGGGTGTGTGTGTGCGCGCGTGCGCACGCAGACCTGTGACTGTTGTAAGAAGCAGCCTACCTTTTCAGTGAATGTGAGTTGAGGCGTGATGTCTTAACAGAGTTGGTCTACCACAACAGGAGGCAGTCAGACCCAAACTAATGCCTGCCAGCTATTCATTCAGCAGGGCTGTTCTCTCTCTGCATTTTGCTGACTTTAAAATTGCCACCTGCTGCATTTTTAAACTTTTGTGTTGCAAAATATACTGTAGAGGCCATTTGAAATGAATTTTCCATCAAATAAGAAATTAGAGAAACAGACTTGACGGTTTCAGATTTAAACCGGTAATGCTGCTCATTGTCTGTTAGTTTCTGCTCTTTTGCCACTGCTTTGATGGCTTGCCTTTCTCAAAGGCACAACAGAATTCAACAGGGCCCATAACTTTAAATTAATCTTTTTCTCTATTTAGGAGACATAAGGTTTTTTTTACTCTGAATAGAAGACTGGTTACTTATTCAAATGGTGTTCTTAACTTGCATTTAACCTGCTGGGATGTGTGTGCTTTTGTGTCCTTGTTCATTGCTGGAACGTGCCTGTGTTTAAATGCACCTGTTTGTTCATTCTGCATGTTTGCAGGCACATAGGACACCTGCGTTTTTGCATAAGGATTTCTTGTGGGATAAAGCCCATGACAATTCCTGATGATGCTTAAGAGATAATTAAAAGTTGTAGAGAAGTATTTTTTAATATGCATGTTGAATTGTGGATATAAATTTTTTCTGCCACATCAGATAGAACTGCTGTCGTGTTATTGTTTGATTTATTGTAGATGAAACACAGACCAATGAGGCATGGACTCTGTTTTGCGCAGGTGGTCAAATGGTACTTCCTGTTTGTCTGTGATGTGGCAGGAAATTAGGTCACATGATGGAACACTGACAGAGCTGGCTCACTTAACCCAAATCTCTTTCCTGGAAGAAGTGTTTTTCTCTCTCTCTCTCTTTACTTGCAAGTGCACCAGTTAGATACATGATGTCAACATTTGCATGTCTGTTCAGGTATTTTTGTTTCCAAAGCATTTGCAGCTGTTGTAGTTGTGTGCATTATCATATATATCTTTGACCTGCAAATGGTGCCCTATTTTGATGTGTGTGTGTGTGTGTGTGTGTGTGTGTGTGTGTTTGCCTTACATGCTCCCTGACCTCCATTAGTTTCTCAGCATAGGCTCCGAGTGTGAGCGGTTTACCAGAACATATGCAGCTAACAGGTGCAACACACACACACACTGATACTAGGCTGTGGTTTATGTCTGACAGCTTACACTCAGTGTTTTTAGCAGCAACTACAGTACAATCCTACGTGCTCAGATGTACCTAATGATACAGGTGGTTGATACTGCTATCAGCGTTTTTAGAAGTATGGCTCACTGCAGGAAGGATTAAAAAATGAGTAGCTAAGGCTTTTAGGTTTATTATAGGTTCATAGTGTAAAAGTAGGGTTGACTTAATCTGAAACACAAACCATTAAAAACACATTTTAATCTTTGACAGCCACTTTTCTGAATTAAATTATATCATTAGAAGTTGTAATTACTGACATTATGATTACTCAATTTTACTGTAGGTCAGTGTTGACATCTCTGCTCAGCATCTTATCCCTTACCAGCTGTTTCCTGTGTGTGTATCTGTGTTTTGGTGCACTTTTGAGGGCTGCATGCGAGAAGTGGGTTCTAGTTCCAGTATGGCTTCACAGAAGTGGCCTCAAAGCCAGTGATAACCTGTGTGCATGTGGTTGTGTGTCAAGAGGGCATTTTCCTCCTCTACTCTGATAAAGTTTATCAGGGAGGAAGTGGCTTGTGTGTTTTAACAGACTTCACTCTACGAGATGCCAGAAGGATTTACTGTAAGGCTCTGTGCGTGTGCGCATGTATGAGAAGATAAAGGCACATCAGTTACGAAAGTGTGTTTTTGTGAATGCATGTGTTCTCATGCATGTTCATGTGTGTCTGTTTTTTTGCATGCACGTCTACCTATAATGTGTTGCAGTGATGTTGCTTTCTGGAAACAGGACAGTTAGTTTCTTCTAAGTATCTGGCCCACCCATTTTCTTTTTCTCACTTGTTTTGAGCCGTTATCTGACTGTAGACATGAAGTACCAAGAAGCAAAGTCTCAGAATGGCCACTGCTTTATTTTAACCAAAACCATCTTGGAAAGCACATGATAACCAAATACTTTCACGATTTCCTGATCACCAGAAAGGATTCTGAGATTCATTCATTCAGACTTTGTTTCAGACTGAGAAAACATTACATAGATTTTATTACATATAGAAGCACAATAAATGATCATGATATTAAAATATGTGTATTATTGTCTCACAAAGAGGTAACGTGTGGTACTAAACCTTATGTTTGATAAAACAAAGATGATTTAATTCTCAGTCATTAAGCAGGAAAATTTAAACATGACATTTCTTAGCACGTTTGAAAGGTATTGACTCCTGCAGCCACAAACATTTCACTAGCACTACACCATCTAGGTCTCTGAATAAATATTTTCATGGGATCAATATAAGCTACTTGAAGTCTCTGTAGGGTTGCTTTTTTTGTAGTTTGACCACAAGTGTGCAGTATACAGTGGTGTCCCGTATGCTCTGAACAGTACGGAAGCTTATTGCTGCCACACTGGAAAAAGAAAAACTGATCAGTATCACGTTATAACGTGAAAAGTTTATTGTTATAACAAGATGTTTTTCATGTAATAACATGATATTTTTACGATATTACAACATACCATTTATCACGTTATAACGTGATAACTTATGTTGTTATAACAAGATGTTTTTCATGTTATAACATGATGATTTATATTGTTATAACGTGAAAAGTTTCACGTTATAATGTGAAACTCATGTTTGAATGAGGAAATGTGTGCAGAGAATGGATAAATTGAGGAATATGGCTCATTTACAGGATTTGATCAAGTTCTACTTTATGCTTGGGTTAAGACATGGCGAGATTCTACTGTGCACAGTGGATGATATTGTGATAAGGATGCGTACACTAAGAAGGCTTTTAAAATGCATGGGTCTGTACAGAAGGAAAAATGAGTCTGACCCTCTGGAGGTAGCTTCATTTCTCATTGATCAGCTGGAGGGGCACGGAAGGCTCCATGGATACAAGCTACACCATCTCCATTGAATCCAAGCTGGGTATGTTGTGACCCAAAGTACAGTGAGACATTTGTTGAAGTTTCTAGACCCCCGTGGTGTTGAGTAAAGACGGAGAAATCGCCTGATGCGACGCATATACATTAACCCGGGGCCTAATTTTACGTGGCATGTTGACTCATATGACAAACTAAAGCCATTTGGTATATGTATAAATGGAGCGATTGATGGCTTTTGGAGACTCATTTTATGGCTTCATGCCTATTCAACAAACAGCAATCCCAAGATCATCGCTGGTTATTACATAGCAGAAGTTGAGAAGAGGATGGGGACAGGTTCCAGAATTCGTACAGATTTGGGAACCGAAAAAGTCACAATGGCAGAGATTCTTACGATGGAGTACGGATCATCGCCATGTCAGTAACTGTTTTCTGGGTCCAGTAATCACAATCAGCGGATTGAAAGCTGGTGGGCCTTTTTGAGAACGCATCTTACCCAATACTGGATAAATCGTCTCCAGGAATTGAAAGACAATGACTGTTTCTCTAGTGTCAGACTCATTTTTCCTTCTGTACAGACCGATGCATTTTAAAAGCCTTCTTAGTGTACGCATCCTTATCACAATATCATCCACTGTGCACAGTAGAATCTCGCCATGTCTTAACCCAAGCATAAAGTAGAACTTGATCAAATCCTGTAAATGAGCCATATTCCTCAATTTATCCATTCTCTGCACACATTTCCTCATTCAAACATGAGTTTCACATTATAACAATATAGGTCAAGTAATCACGTTATAACATGAAAAGTTTCACGTTATAACCTGGACAGTGAAAAGCTTCACGTTAACAATATAAATTATCATGTTATAACATGAAAAACATCTTGTTATAACGATAAACTTTTCACGTTATAACATGATACTGATCAGTCTTTCTTTTTCCAGTGTGGCAGCAATAAGCTTCCGTAGAACAGAGACCTCTTCACTCCATCTGTACACATACTAAACTTGCGTGAGAGAATGTTTGCTTGTACATTCATCTTGCAACATTGCCTACAAAAATATCATCTGTAATTTGTTCTGGAATAAACATGTAGTAAGGAGCTGCTGAAGACCAGCGCTACATGGACTAAGGACCACAAGTTCATCTGCACACATATTATGGTTCACTAGAATATTACCAGTCATGCACCCATTATTACAGGCTTTCGATAGCTTGGACAGAGCATCAAAATATCGATTTAAAAAGAACTGCATAATGTAGAGTTGGTCAAATAATTACTCTTTGATGTCTTCTTGTCTTACACTCTTGCCTCTGTGATTCCTCTCTGTCAGGCCAGTGCAGGAGGTGTGCGTCGGTTCACCAAGCCCCTAGAGTCTCTGGAGCGCTCCCTGGAGCTGTCCCGCCACCGCGGCCGCAAGAGAACACAAAGGAGGCCAAACTACAAGAACCTGGGCGAGGAGGACGACGACGAAAGGGGAGAGGGGGAGGAGGAGAGGGGGGAGGGGGGGGAGGAGGAGGAGGAGGAGGAGGAGGAGGAGGAGAGGAGGGCTGGGACGATGACGGCAGAGGAGGAGATAGGGAGAAGGGAAAAGGTACAGAGGGAGTAGGAGGAGGAGGGAGTTCTAAGGGAAGCAGAGCGAGTGGGGAGACAGCGGAAGGTGAGTGTGTGTCTCGTTGGACACAGCAGTACAGGACTGTGTTTGTGAGTGTTTCTTTACTCCCATTAATCAGACGCAGTCTCCCATGATGCACCCTGGTTACCCAACAGCCAAACAGAAAAGAGAGATTAACTCTTCAAAGGACAGAATAACTAAAAAGATGGTAGCAGCTTAACTTGTACTGTAAATGTGCTCTGCTTATTTGCTTTTCATGTTGGGTGCTTAAGTGTGCACATGACTGTTGCGGTCATCTCCATGCATTTCCTGTTTATATGTCAAATTCTGATTAGACTGTGCAGCCTCTTGAGGAATAGTACGACATTTCTCAAGGTAAGGGCATGCATGATTCCTAAAAAGGGTATAGCGTTAAAGACAACAAATGTCAAAGAATGAAAGAGGGCTAAAAGTTGAGGTTAAAAGAAAAACAGCGAAAACAAAAATTCCTCTTAGGCTGGTTTTGATATAAGGCCTTCCTCTTTCTGCTGCATCCCCCTGTTTGACGCCTTTTAAATTTCCCTGCGGTTACCATGGCTACCACTGACCACATGTCCAACACAATCTCCATGGCAGCCGACGGTCCATTTCCACGGTGACACACCATCCATCCTGTGCTCCTCACCTCTCCGCCTGTCTCTCACTCCTGCTCTGTATGCATGTGTGTGTTTGTGAGTGTGTGTGTGTTAAGTAAAAATGTCACCATTTCACTCATCTGAAATGATTCCTTCTTTACTTTTGACTGTATAGACTCTTTTTGCAGATATTGCACAAAATCTGACAGCATGTTTTTTAACACAATTAGCATTGTGGGCTGCAGAGGAACTGATAGTTTCAAAATGAGACATGTACCATTTGGGGTGGAAAAACACCACCTACTCTACTATTTAACTGATTGATCAGAAAAGTGATTAAATAAGAAACTTTTTGAAGGATAGGGTAAATTAGGTGGCATTCATACTCACATCAAATATATAATTTTAATCTGCCGGCTAAATTTTGTGTTGGTTATTTGTCTTTGTTGTATAGCAGGCTAAAAAGGCTTTTGAAGCAGTTCTTTTTCAAAAAACGATTATTTCGTATGTGAAAAAAGTTTTTTTCATAAATTTGTATGATTGAATTTATGCTAATTCAAAGATAGTGTCATGACAAAAGTGGGAATAAATAACAACAAAAACAAAGTAATCAACAAGAAAAAAACATTGCCATGGGCTATCGGCCAAATGTTTATTTGAAACATTGGTATTTGCCCAGAATTTCAGTCGATGCATCCCTGGTAAGCAGACTATGATGGCATGATTGGCTCATCTTTGCTACTTTAACACACATCGTTTTGAACCGGTGAAGGGTGAGAAGGAAGCACTTCAGACTGCACATTCACAATCACTGGTGACGAGGCATTTTGTTTCTTCAGAGCTATGATGTGTGTTTTTGTTTGGGGTGTGTGACGTGAAATGTATGAATTTCAAAAAACCCTTCACATTTATGTAAGTAAGCACAAAATATGTGTGTGCACAGAGATAGAGATGGTGGTGATGGAGAAGTGTAAGGTTTCCGAGCTGACGGAGCAGAACATCACTGATGAAGAGAAGACCGCTGCAGCCACCCGCACACACACACAGAGGAGCAGGTACATGTACACACATATGGAACGAATGAATACAAGAAAAGGCAGAGGTTTCTCTGGACGGCTGATATCCTCTCTCCTCTCTCCTCTCTCTCTCTCTCTCTGCAGACCGTTCTTAGACATGGTGTACAGTGCTCTCAACTGCACCAACGATGACTATCACGCCCTGTTTGTCCTCTGCCTGCTGTATGCTGTCTCACACAGCAAAGGTTGGCCTTTCTTTTCATTTATACACGTACATTTATTTGGTTGGTTACAGTGGCTCATTCTAGCTTCCTGGTAAATGAAGGTAGCTGGCATGCATATGGGCTGTGCACAACTGCTTATATTTGTAAAACAGGACTCGACTGACTCAACAGAACTGAATACTTTTGGTTAATTTCTGTGGTGTCTTTGGAAGAGAACTGTTAATTTTACTACTTTGCATCTGAACAGATTTGTTTCATATCCACTCAGTTGCCAGTTTATTAGGTACACCAAGCTGAAACTCATGAATACCTACCTTCATAAAAGTTATAACACTTCTCTAAAACAGATATACGTTGTTTTGCACAAGTGCTCGTTTCTCCGAATCTCTACAACGGAGGTGGCGAGTGCAAAGTTACCACTACCGACAGTCATAATGGCCACATTTGTGGGAAATACTCCACTTTGAAATACACCAGAATTTCAGAATCCAGTCCAATTAGTTTGTAGTTGACAGCGGACTGAAGTGTACATAATATATCAGCAAACCTATAATATCACAGCAATCTTTTTATGCCACCAAATCTGCATGGAATGTTTTCCTTATCTGGTCTGCCTGCCTGTCCGTCTGGCTTTAGGTATAAACCGAGATCTTCTGGAGCGTTTGCAGTTGCCAGTTCCTGACCAGGAGAAGAGCTCTTACAGCCTGGTGCTGGTAGAAAGACTGATCAGGGTTATGAGCCAGGCAGCACAGCCAGGTAACACACTCGCACTAACATTTTGAATATCTTTAGTCATCTGAATTACGAATACAAGCCAGTCCCCAATTTCAGCCAGTCAATTCGTTCCAGTTTGAATTCCCAGTTCTGTGCACGGCTCTGTGATGAATATGAAATGAATATCTTAACATGTGCTGTTCCGTACCTAAACAAGTGCTGTTCTTTTCTTGTGATATTTTATTTTCTCCAAGCTAAACATGCAATTGAATATAAAACATGTAGCTCAAACCATGTGTACATTACATGTTATGAACACATTTTGGTCCATTAATTACATGTTACCAACGTACACATTATTCCATGTAAACTTTGCTTTGTTTAGCCAATATGGAACTACCATAAATTATCCTCATTACTTATTCATATACTTCTCTTTTGTGTGTGTGTGTGTGTGTGTGTGTGTGTGTGTGTGTGTTTTGTAGATGGTAAAGTGCGTCTAGCTACCCTGGAGCTGAGCTGTCTTTTATTAAAGCAGTCTGTGCTGTCTGGAAACCACTGCATAATCAAAGACGTTCATCTGGCCTGCCTGGAGGTACAGCGCATACACAACATGAGCGCGCTACTCTCATACTTACAGGCCTGTCAACATATCACACACACACACACACTCACACAAAGAGTTTCAGGATCTAAGTTTCAGAGCAGACACTTGGAAAGTTGGATCTTGTGTAATCCATAGGAGGTTTTTTTTATTCCAGTGCAGTAAAACAACCCCTTTACATTTAACTTCCTCAGTATCCGTAAGTGCAGGGTTTCTCAAGGAGTGCTAATTTGTGGTTATGACATATTTCAACAGATGGTGTATGGTTGAAGCCAGATCACCCTCTCCTCTAGCACTCTGCCCAAATCTCACATCTCACCTCATCAACCTTCCCTCCTCTTCCTCTCTCCCTCTCTGTCCTGCTTGCGCAGCACTTTTCTTCCTTGTATTTCTGGGAAATGTTGTATTTCCCCGTCTCTCACTTCAGGATAATTCTCACCACCATCTTTCTCTGCATTCCGCGTTTCTTTTTACATTAGTTAACAGAAGTCGTTGTGCGACAGATTTTTTTTTCTTCAGGAATTAATTTTTGGAAAAACTGACCATCTGATTCAACTGAATTTAAAAGTGAATTGAAACCTGGCCATGGTCATTTTAAAATCGTTCTTCCCAGCAGGTCTGGCCAGGTTTCACATCAGTTTATCATCACTGGGGGTTTCTGCTTGAACAATTTCCCACCTCTGACACAGTTTAACATTAATGAAGAGCCCCTTTCAAGTGGGACAGTGCTCCTTTGGCTGAAATGGTAATGTTGAGGGTTTTACCAGGAATTATGATCATTATTTTTAGTCAAAGTTTATTTTGCTTAATTATTTGTCAAGTTGGGGCTTCTGACTCTACTGTGCGATATCCCACCAAGGCAAAATGCGAGAAAAATGTAAAACAGCATTATAATGAAGTACTGCAGAGATGCTCTGACCGACAAATCTTGTTCTCCAGATATAAGAATACATGTTTGTTTGGTACAGACCCCAAAAAATGTCACACCATCATGATTTTAATAGTTTTTTTTAGTGAAAATGAAAATTGTGATGCGGATAAGGTTGTGATTCAAATCGCAATTGCAATAGGACTTCTGTTTTTTCTTCTTTTTTTTTTTTTTACCATATTGTGCAGCCCTAGTTAAAATTATGTTGAGTTTGCCCTGATCCTGGTGATTCTCTTTCCACCCTGCTGTTGGGAAATAGCTGACTAGTCATGTTACTAATCTCTGACAGGAAAACAGGCCGGCATGTCCAGGTTTAGTTTATTTAGTCTTTTATTCACGTACAGCATTACATTGTTGAAGGATTACCGTATTTAAAACTACTTTCATGCTTATGTTAACTGTCCCTTCTCTAGCTGATTCAGCACAGGAGTGACATCTTCATTTAACCATTACTGCACATCATGTCAGAATCTTACTAAGTGTGGGATTCACTAGTAGTTACTCATCACCAGCACTGGAGAATTTCTTTTTAAAATTTTGTAAATAATTTAAGATTAAAATTAATGTTGTATAAAATGCTAATTATTTGTACATCATAATTTTGTCAGTCCCACCACTATCTCACTAGTTGTTTTGGGATTAGTGGGCCCCAAAACATCTGAATTTGCAGCAGCATTTCTTGAAAATGTAATGCAAATTTGATTTTGTATTATTATTTTCCAATACTGTTTTTTGTAAAGTTTAAAAATTGAACGTCAAAAGGAAAGAAAACATGACCGTTAAATAATCACAATATATTTTAATTTCCAGTCAAGTAAAACATGTTTTCTAAGTCATCTTTAGCTTGTGGTCTATAAAATATAATTTACGTATAAGGTTGAAAAAAAGTTTGCAAAGATTTGAATTTCCGAAGCTTGTTGGGGAGAAATAAAGTCAGTTTTATTGTTTTTGCCAGGAATTTGTTTTATTGAGATCAAGATGTGATTCTGTTTGACAGTGGTGTCAGATATTATGTTTTGTGGAAGTTCCTCAAATAATGCAGGGATTGGTTGATTTAGCGTTTTAAAACCAACACAATTCCTGGCAATTTGTTTCTTACCTGTTCATTGTTTGAAAATACACATTTAATGAAGATAGGTTTGTACTTTGGTCTGTGTCACATGCATGATTGTTCAGACTGTGTTTTTCTAATCATTTCATACTGTTTATATTTGATGTTTGTGTTCGCAGGGTGCTAGAGAAGAAAGTCTGCATTTACTGCGAAGGTTCTACAAGGTGAGTGTATGCAGTCACATACACCAACACACACTCTTTAAGATGATCGGACATTTATCTACTCAATGCGCGCGCACAAACACGTATCCACCACTAACCTACGAAAATAAGTGCTTTTCTCCCCAAGGGAGGACAAGTTAAGTGACAGGTGGCATCTGAAAACGCAACCTCTAGACAAGCAGTCTGACTTTGTCTAACAAATGTCATTAATGCAAAATATTTCGCATTCTGCTGTTGCTGACTGCTGTAACACAATAGGATTTCAGATGACAGTCATACCATGAGAAACTTTAACTTTTGCTGTTCTGGCTGCTCAGACAGAGACAGTTACTGGGGCGGGAAAACAGACAGAAAAACAATCATTTAAGGAAAATAACAAAAGAACAGAGAGCCAGACAGCAAAAAAGCCAATCTAGTGTTACCAGTTCTTCTTGAGATTCAAGTCACAACAAAAGCTGATTCACAATCTACCTATTAAGTCTCTTTTGTCAGACATCGGTGCACGTGTCTATCCACTGATTTTAACTGAAACCGTTTCCTTGAAGGTATAATAGGTCTTTCCCTTACATTCTATGCCAAGTCATATTTACACACAGGCAAAGTGCTTTCTGTTTCTATTTGAGTGTCTTTGGATATCCGTTTTGGAATCAGTCACCGGAGTTTGGTTTGGCTGACCTTTTTCATAATTCAACCACATGGACCATCGTGGCCCAGAGAGGCAGAAAAGTTGTATTTCAGCATTCAGGAAAATATCACAGCGATCAACGTGCTGACTCCAAACATAACTATGAAAAGAGGCTTGCTGTTGAAAAAATAAGGAAATAGTGGTTGCTCTCTTGGTAACTAACTATTTTTTTTTTTTTAAACTGGTACTTCCAGCAGGTGAAAATGAAAGCTTAAAATGATTTTCAAAGCCTGATCCCTCTCAAACATCTACAGTAGACAAACATTAATCAGGATTACAGGAAAACAGTATAGCAGACGATTAGGAAGTGGACACAAAGTTTGAATAATGATCTCATTAAATTAAATGTTTATTTGATTAACGTATATTTAGTTTAAATGATAAATCTAAATCTGATTAAATTAATCTGGCTTGAAACGAGAAAACACTGGATGTTTAAATTGGGGAATTAATTCAGATATCTTAAGCACTTCATATTGTAAATGTTGATTTTACTCATTTAATTGCTTTTCCACTTAGCACCATCTTCATCAATTCTTAGGGCTCATCTGTTCATTGTCAAAACAACATGGATATCTGTCCAGAATTTCCTGTTTTGGTTCACAACATAATTTTGTCGATGGGACCTAATTTAAGAATTCCTCTCCCACTCCCCATTATTTATATATCGGTGACGTGCTGGAACACACAGCAGATGAGCAGGATTAGCACACAGCGCTGGCAGGATCATGTCTGGGAGAATAGGGCCTGCAACAGTTTCATATCCCCACATACTAAAAAGTCAGTGGTCTACTGTGCGTAACGGTAGAAGAATGTGGTTATACTGAGAAGCTACCACGGTGTCCAGAAATATGACCACAAACAAAAAGAGCACAAACGGCATTATCCCCACAGAAACTAATCCTAATCAGAAAGTGTCGTGAGTGTGTGTACTTCCATACACTGTTTTTACACTCTGCACGCACAGACTTGCAGATGAGTCAACGGAGTAAATGATATGGGATGTGACCATGAAAGAGGAAATCTGGGCAAGTTATAATGTATACAGAACAAAACAGCAGCTTGTTAAGTATCATCAGTTTTAATTTATAGAGAATGTATTCATGTGTACGTAAACATCCTTCTTTCTACTGGCTTAGAGTAAATAGATTTACATTTCCACACCATAAAAGGCCATGAATGGGGATAATTATAATACATAATTACAAGCACAAGTCAGGTTTTTAGTTGGAAATAGCTGCAGTGATTATAAAACATTACAGGGCGCCCTTGTGGCCTTTCTTGTAGATCATTGCCCCGCCTCAATCTCCATGTTCCGTCACTGTATCTCTACTGTCACTATCAAATAAAAATGCAATGCACCAAAAACATATAAAATTCCAGCATGGCTTACAACATATACCAGTGTGTAATGAGCAGAGGAGTGGGCATACATGCATGATAAGGAAGATGTGTTTATAATTCACAACAGTGTGTATGTAGTTAGAGGTGAATAATTAGACACAAAAGATGAGTTTTCCTGTTTCTGCTTTTATGCAGACACAGATCTTTTGACAGCTGAGTTACGCTTTATGCAAAAAAAAAAGGGGTGAAACTCAATATGAAAGTTCATCTGAATTCACTGTAGATGTTTTCTACATCAATCTTCCAAAATTCTCTGGATTATTTCGAACTGGCTTCCAATTGTATTATGTCATCACAGGGTGAGGAGATCTTTCTGGACATGTTTGAAGATGAATACAGGAGCATGACGGTTAGTTGGGTTTCATTTGTCACCTTTGGGGGGGTTTTTTCTCCTTGAAACATGATTTATTTGAACTTAAAAATATATATTTTTTGGTGTTGCTAATATCTGTGCAGATGCTCTACATGGGTTTATCTGTACTCATGCACGTGTGTTGTGTTGCAGAGTAAACCGCTGAATGTGGAGTATCTAATGATGGATGCCTCAATTCTGCTGCCACCCACCGGCACCCCTCTGACTGGCATCGACTTTGTCAAGAGACTGCCCTGTGGAGACGTGGAGAAGACACGCAGGGTGCTTCCAGACGCGCTTACACACACACACACACACACACACAAACACACGCATGTAACACTTAGGTCTAAAATCAATAGCTCCCAAATACAACAGGATGTGAGATTTCTGGAAAGTCAGGCCTTGGGAGATGAAATTAACCAAGTGGAATTATTTAAAGAAATTGTAATAATAATATTTGACATTAGTGGTGTGCCATGTCCTATCATTCACGATAATACCGGCACCATTTTTAATATGATTGGAAAAAAAAGTCATATTGTGATAATGGCAACATTCCGACTTGTTTACGGAATGACGTCATGCCTTTATGCACAGAAGCAACAAGTACTGTTGAAAGCAAAAGTAACATTGCTACCGTTGTTGTGCTGCTCCACAGTCGAAGAGCTGGTTCCAAAAAGTTGTGAAAACGGACTCGCGGATACAAAAACAAATCGCAAGCGCCAGTTGTTTCTTTCAGCGACTGTAAACACGAAGAAAGGCAACACGTTCAGACAGAAAGCTGTGTGTGTGTGTGTGTGTGTGTGTGTGTGTGTGTGTGTGTGTTAGGGAAAAGAGAACGGAAGGGTGAAATAAAAAGTAACTTAATGGAAATAGGGTAATGTATTCTTATTTATTTATATATAATTACATTTTTTTTTTTTTTTTTTTCAGGATTTCATCATATTGTCAAGCATATCGTTATTGCAAAAATACCCTGAAATATCGTGACATAGTGATATAGTGGGCACATCGCCCACCCCTATTTGACGTTTTAAAATACCTATGTAATTGCACTGTGACACTTATAACAGGCATGCCTCAGGTGACATTCTTTTTGTTCTGCCAAAAACATCTGACACCAGAATGGCAGCACTTCAAAGCTCCGATGAAAGATCAAATGTAATTAGCCTGATTCTGACAGTGATTTAAAACATTTTATGATTGTTGTCAAAGTCTCTCATGTTTTGTAATAGAATTTTTTGGAGCGCTGTCATTCTTTTGTTCTTTTCATTGCTTCGTTGTAACCGTTAAGTTAGAGCCAGGAAGGCTGATTTCACATGACATCTCTAACCGTTTATGTTTGTGTGGCACCTCTCCACTGTCTCTACAGGCGATCCGTGTGTTCTTCATGTTGCGGTCCTTATCGCTTCAGCTTCAGGGAGAACCTGAGACGCAGCTGCCTCTGACCAGACCTGAAGACCTTATCAAGACAGACGACGTCTTAGACCTCAGTAAGACAGGCATACCGTACAAAACCAGACCACAGGCTACAGCACAGCTGACGTGCTAATTTATCATTTTTACACTTTACACCATAAAAGACTTAATTAAGTCTAACTAGTGGAATAAAAGTTAAACTTAAGAAAGTCACGGAAAGACAATTACAGACACTTCCCTCCCGAACTACAAGAGCAGGAGAAAACATAACGATTCTAAACACCACCACAGTTTATAATTTCCCCCAAAAACTTCCATCAATCTACAATTGCAGCATACATTTCTGAAACACTTGAGTAATTCTCTCTGCCTCTCTCACTCAAACCTTCTGTGAAAAGAAGCATTAGATGTACTACACAGACAGACGCTTACAGTCTTAACAATACCTCTAGACACATGCACATGCAGACATTCACAACCACAACAACACAGAGACGAGCATACAGTCACACTCACAAGTATCTACGCACACAGCTTCCCACACACTGAAATATCCTGACCCAATCTTCTCTCACTGTGCACAGGTGTGTAGCTGTTATGGAAACTTGCACGTGGTTAGCTCTGCCTTGCAGGATATCGCAAGTACATTTGCACAGTAATGTGAACAGGACTGATGACTCTGCCGCACACACTCAGTGCACAAACATGGCAATTCTATACATTTGTTTTTGTTGATGTGTGCGCATACATGTTTGTGGCTCCTCGATGCGTTGTGCTTATGTTGTGACTACATTGAACAGTACAGATGTAAATATTCTACCATCACAACCTCACAGCACTCCACTTCTCAGTACCTAAAGGTAGGTTGCAACTCAGCTACCAACTAAGAGTAACTTTTGTGGAAGTGCGTATGTCTTTAAAAGGTGATTTTTAGTATCATGGTTTCTCACACATGGGCTGTACTAGGGAGGCTCGCCAAGTATATTAAGCTTGGTTTCATTTTTATCACAGTAGTATTATCAATAAATCCCACGAAAAGCCCAAATAGGTATAGATAGATAAACGCAGTCATTATGTCCGCTGTGCTTTTTTACACTGAACCAAACAACACCAGTATACTGTGTGATTTCATATAGCGGAAAGTACCCCCTCAACATAGGCGGAGCTGATCGTCATAGCGACACTATTCCAACAGTTGGGAAACAAGACAGGCGCTTCACTTGTCTTGAGAAGCTGAAACCTTTATCCACTGACAAACTGTAACCTACACTGTACATGTACTGCCAGATTGACTGACTGCTTCACTGATGACCTTTTCCTCTGCATCGCTCGCATTCACCGTCACGCTCTGCCGCTCGCTCTCTTGCTCAACCACATACTCACTCCACACACGTGTGTCCCCTCTGGCTCTGTTACTACCTCCACTGCCGGCTCAAAGGTGAGACAACAATGCCCCCCATTCTGTGTTTGTATGTTTTATACAGAACGGCAAGGCAGAATAAGGCAACAATCCCGCCTTGAACAGGCTATGTAAAAGGGGGTGTTGTCTTAATAGGTGTCAGCCTGGCAGCAGCCTGTCAACGGTGTACACCCAATGTCAGCTAGTGACGCTGCACTGAATGAGTGTGTATTGATAAAGGAAATCCAGGGGTAGATAGCATGTTTGGCACATTTATATTACAGTTATTGTTTTGTTTATTACTGCCCTGTGCAACTTAATCATTTTAGTGTAACTAAAATAAACAAAATGACAGAATGAATATAGTATATTTTACTCATGGCTTTCACTCTGAGAGTAAATTGGAAGGCCACTTCTCTTACTTGAAATGAGCCCATTACCTCATTTTTATTTTAAGTTAATTTTAATAAGCAGAACACCTCAGAAAGAAAGTAAGGTTCACCACAAATTCCCCACAGCAGATAGTATGTCACAGTATCTATATTAGGTGTATCTTATGATGCAAGCAAAGAAATCCTCTTTTCCTCTATCTGTTTTCTTTTCCTCTTTCACACCTTCTTTGCACAAACTCTGCTCTTATGTTTTCTATACTGATCAGTAACACAACTATAAGGATGCACATTTAAGGAAATCACAAACTTTTTGTAAAAGATGATGTTACTTGCACAACCGTACGAATAAAGTGTTTTGTTTTCTTTTTACCTACATTATATATTTAATCTTTTTTGTGATTTTCAAAGTGATTGAAGTGGTTGTAGGTTTACCATTAAAATCACTTCTTAGAATTATACATGAAGAGAAAAGTTAATTGTAAATTCCACTGGGCTGTTTACTTAGCAGTGATGACTGTACCGTCTGTGGCAAATTTGGGTAGTCATAGGCTTTAAGAGTTATCAGATCATCTGTGATGACTGAGCTGCAATTTCGGTTCTTTTGGAAACACGTTTGCCAAATGATTGATGATTTAAATCTCACAAAAGTGGCCTGATTGGATCAAACCAATTACGCTGCAGTGTGCCTTCAGGAGAAATGCTTACTGTCACGGTTGTGTCGCCATTTGTTTCTGCATAAGAATATTGCCTTTTTTTATTTTTTTTTATTCATTTTAGTCTTCAGACTGCATGAAACAGCCATAATTAGCAGATATCAACAACTGGCCTAGTTTTATTTCTACTTTCCACTTTTGTGATGTGGTTAAAGCTGTACTTTCATTTGTCCCAAACCCTGGTGATGAATACTTACCTAATTCTAATGTTTTCTCAATTCCCCTCTTTTTGGGAGGGGGGTTGGTGTATCTCAAAAAATCACTTGACAAATGAATAGAAACATACCTATTGAAACCAAATGTCTCCCTGCAGCTTAACTTTCAAATCTAATTCAGTGGTTGAAACTGTAAGAGTTTTCATTATTCCAAATGCCAGTTGAAAGAGTCTGTGGCAGATTTAGGTATTGATAGCCTTTTAAGAGATATCATATCAGGTGTGACATGGCTTCCAGTCATTTTCTTTCACTTGAAAAGAGCATTTAAAACAATCTCTGTTTAGTAATTATGATTATCTGTCTGGCATATAGCTCATGTATGGATAAACAAAACAATTCCCTTGTTGAGTTTACTCCTGTTTTGATTTTTTTTTTTCTAAGTCACTGTCACTCTAAGCAAGGTGGTTGACTAAGAACACACCCTTATAGAGTAATTGTGGGGAGATGGTGGGTTTTTCCTCGTGGGTTGGGGGATTTAAACCTGCAGCCTTCCACCCACAAACTCCTTTTTCTGACCATTAAGCTGCCACCGCCTCCATTTCACCACATCCTCTGGTAACTGTTGAATCACAGAACGTTTGCTAATGTCTGTACCTGTATATTGTGTCAGTGGAGTTGAAGCCTTGTGTTTGCAGAGACAGACTTGCAAATGGAAGTTGCATTTTTCATCAACCGAAACTTGGCCGAAAGAGTGACTCGAAGCATCATGCAAAGACATTACTTCATGTTCAAATAGAACTTACGCGTTTTATTTTTTGTTTGTTCTCACACCAACAAAAACAGTCGCTCCATTGTCTACCTTGAGTAATGTTTGTGCAACCTGGCGGGTTGATTAGAGGCACTTGATAGCTCAAGGGGAGTACTTGCAGCACAGGGAGTGTTGAACACATACAGACAGTTAAGGCTGGCAGCTGCTCTTTGCACTCATGTCTGGTGCTTTTTACTGAAGAGCTTAAAGGGCCAGTTCAGCCCTAAATCAAAAATACATATTTTTCCTCTTACCTGTAGTGATATTTATCCATCTAGGTTTTTTTGCTGTGCGTTGCCAAGTTTTGGAGATATCGGCCGTAGATATGTCTGCCTTTTTTGAATATAATGGAACAATATGGCACTCGGCTTGTGGTGCTCAAAGCACCAAAATAATACATAAAAATCTTTTTTTCCGGAAATCATCACCCGGTTCATGTAGGAACTATTTTCTTTTTACCGATAGTTCCTACATGAAACGGCTCACAACATGGTCTGTGGATTAAATGGTTGATGATGGCATAACTGGGCCAGCAATATGCCTTCAGACACTGAAACAATGTCTGCAGAATTTCAGTCCTGTTTTAGTTGCTTAGACATCTATATGCCTTTTGTTCTTCACTTCCTTTTTCTTGGGAGGAGTGTATCTAAAACGTCCCTTGACTAATACATGGAATCATTCTGTACCTCATGAAACCAGATCGTTCATAGAAAGGTGCTTCCCTGCAATTTGTCTATTTGGATGAAAGCACTTTCAAAACAAATTCACTAGTTGAAACCATATCGTTTCAATGACCCCTAAAAAGCTACTGGTTGGAGTCAACTTGTCTATTAAATGTCCCACATTTTCAACCAGTTTTGACCAGGCAAACTGACCCACCTCTTTCTGTAGTCACATTTCTGTAAAAGTTAATTAGAAGATGGGGTGGGAGGGTTTTTTCCCAGCTGGTCTGGAGATTAAGCTATCAAACTTCCCCTCATTTCTCTGACCATTTGGCTGTTAGCATCCCGTGCTCCCGTAGTGAATCGGGGGCTACCTCTCCAGCTGCAGGTACTTTTCACTTCTTACTGCTTCATTGGGTAAGGCAAGTTCCGGGCAACCCCCGTCGATCTATTCATATTGGTTAGAGAGAAAGTCATATAACCAGAAGACCACATGTATGATATACAGTACGAGCAACTGTACTCAAGAACATGGATCCAGCCGAGCCCAGTTTAAAGATGCAGTGGTCAGAATTCTTGAGTAGAAATCAAGGAACCAGAGAGCTATTACTATTATAAAGTGGAACGGTCATGAGTATGACTGTGCAAGAAAAAGAGAAGTTCATCGGGTGGTTGTACGTCAGTGTGGTGTTACCAGTTTACATTTAGAGCTGGTGAGGGTGGGTGATACTTAAACCAAAACCAGAAGTGTCAAATCAGGTCATCAGTTCCACATTTCACGTTTGCATCTCAGTAGGTTTTGTGGTAAACTGAAGTGAAGCTGCTGAGGTGTGGGCTTACCGTTTCTTGATCGTTTTTTCCTCCCAGACATGTGGGAGAAAAGCGTCTTCTCTGTGCTTTTTTTAAGTGTGTGTAGCAGTGTGTCTGCCTGCTGTATTAATATGTATTAACTGTAAGTTAGTGTGGACACAAAAGTGTAACACCTTGTCTTAACATAAGGTCCACACCTTGAGTAGGTAACCACTGGATAATCAGGGTTTAAGGGGTAGCACTACTGTGTACTTTCAGGAAGCAAGGTTTTTGGGTTTTTTTTTTTTCAAAGTGGCCATAATAAGCAGTTATATTTTGCACCAAGGTTCTTCTAAAGAAGATGAATCATAATTTAATGTAACATAAAGCAGAAGTAGCCTGTTAAAGCTGCAATGTCCTCATTTTATGTGGTTTTTCATTAGTAATCAAGTATGTACAACCATCAGTAACTGAGTGTGTTTGTGTTCTCAGTGTAACATTTTAGTGTTTTAGCAAGTGATGTCTTATTTCTAATCATCCAACAACTTGTTTGTTAAAGCCTCATTGTTATAATGGCATATAAAATCTTTAATCTAAATGTTGTTGTACAATCAGAAAGTGATGTCCATGTCTACAGTATTGTCTGCTGTATGTCTGCCATGCTAGTGGCTCTAGGGTCAGCAATGTCAGTCGGTTGGTCTCAACAACTATTAGATGGATTAGCATAAAATTAATTTCTAATAATTAGTTATTGTTATTATCAGTAAATGAATCATTGCTGTCCTGTCTGCTGACTCTTAGTCTTATTATATTGGTCCTAACAGGTGATATTGTGTTTGGTAAAGGTCACAGACAGACTTCAACCTGAATTACATAGCAGTACATTTACAGTCATATCTGTCATCTTTTTTCAGATAACAGTGACCTTATAGCCTGTATGGTGGTCAGTAAAGATGGCGGCCAGGCTCAGAGGTTTCTCGCTGTAGATGTGTACCAGATGAGTCTGGTCGAACCAGAAACCAAACGCCTTGGATGGGGTGTCGTCAAGTTTGCCGGCCTTCTGCAAGTAAGAGAAAAGTGGTGTGTGTCCCTGTCTGTTTGGATGTGTCTTTGTGCTAAAGACTGAATGAAATGTTACTCCTTTTTTATTCTTTTATTTTTTTAAACTTATTCTGCTTCCCTCTAACTTATACATTATCTGCGGCTTACATTATTTCTTTTTTTATTCTTTTTCCCATTTGTCCCTTCTGTTTCTTTTCTTTTCTTTTCTCGTCTTCAATCGTCTGGTGTTTATTTGTTGTTTCTTGAGCCCTTCATATAATGCTTCATTCACAGCCCATCCTCACAAACTCACCCGGTCTTGCTTTAATTTTCCTCCCTATTTGTTATAAGAGTAGCGTGGTTGCTTTAAGGACAGGGCAGTGCGTAGTGAGTGTGCGGGTGAGCGCCAGTGAGAGTGACGGTGAATGCACTCAGAGCTGGCAGGTGCTGGCGATCGGAGCAGGTGAAAGGTTAGCAGTAGTCTAGTGGCAGTAAGTGTACAGTGTAGGTTACAGTTTGCCCATGTATAAAGGCTGCAGCTCCTCAATACCAAAGACGTCTTGGCTCCCAGCTGCTGGGTAGAAGTGAAGGTGGTTAGCCCCGAGGTCAGCATCAACTTCAGCCCTGGAGGAAAACAAAGTTCCCTGTGCTTCCAGACCGCGGTCTGAAAGCTGCAGCAGGCACGGTTAACACTATGCTTAAGTTACCTCATTAAGCAGATCGTATGATTAGAAAAAAATATTTTAAATACTAGTCATAGTAATGAACTACTCTTATTAACCTTTTACTTGCAAAGCTTTTTATTGCCCTTTCAGTAACGAGATTTTACTCGCCAAAAGGGTGGGGGGACTTTTAAATCACGACGTTACGATGGTAGAGGGCTCAGTGGTCGATTGCTGTCAGCGATGGACGATGGCATTGTTCATCTGCCCAGCCCTAATGTTCAACTGATGTTTTTGGGTCTGAACTTCTGAATGCAACTAATGTCCATGTCCCATTTATCTGTCTCTCTACTCACTTTCCATTCATTTGGATCTCTCATTCTATTTTTTAAGTTTGTTCTTTCTTGTTTTTGTCCTTCTTTGTCCCACTGTTTCCTTCACTTTTTCATTCCCACTACTGTCCCTCTTTCTTTACCTCCTTCCATCTCTCTCTCTTGCAGTTTAATCTCTCTAACGCTCTCCCCCACTCTTTGTTCCCTGTCTCTCTCTCTCTCAACAGGACATGCAGGTCTCTGGCGTTGAGGACGACAGCAGAGCGCTGAACATCGTCATCCATAAGCCCAGCTCCAACCCCCACGCCAAGCCCCTGCCCATCCTGCAGGCCAACTTCATCTTCGCCGACCACATCCGCTGCATCATCGCCAAGCAGAGGCTGGCCAAGGGTCGCATCCAGGCCCGACGCATGAAGATGCAGAGGATTGCAGGTGAGCAAACAGGATGCCTTTTAACACTTCTGCCCTCGTTTTAATGGTCAAAATGACCTATTTCCTCTTTTCTCAGGACAGCAGGGTGGCTGCCTCTTTTGCGCTGTTTCAGAAGCTACTTTGAAAGTACATTACAATAGTTTTTACAAGAAATCACATGATATGTTAAACCGAAACCAAAGACTGAAAATAGAAGCAGAAGTACTCAACATTCAAATCAAGTCATCAGTAATGTAAAACCACAGCTAGAACTGCTTCTAGCTAATCTTTAGCAAGGCGTCAACATCCTGAACAAAAGGACTAATCCCACTTAAGATTTTTTTTTTTAAATATTATAAAAAACCACAGTTAGCAACAGTTAAATAAGAAAATAAGTAATCAGCAGACATTGGTAAAAGAAACTGGAAGCTTATCTTTACAATCGGTGCATATTTAAATAGGAACAGGTTCCTGTTTCAGTATCAAGTCCACAATAATGCCTCTAACAAGCTGGAAGTAGCAGGCATAGCGGGTTGGTCTAGGGTTAGCACTATTGGAGGTGGATCATGGGATAGCAGCAATAACATACTATGGACTGACCAATCACAGTTTAAACCTATTCTATATAACCACACTTTTGTGTGTAATTTCTCTGTTTGTAATTCTTTAGAATTACACACAAAAGGCAAATGACCGCATATCTTAAATCTTGCCAATGTAGCAAAGTCAAGAAAGATGTGAACCCCGCTCAATTGGCCAATGCAGTCACAAAAAGTTTTAGATTCTCTCATTGACTTAACAGTCACACAAACAAAACAATTCTTAGTCACATTGTTCAATCAGCAGAAATATATATTTTTTCCAATTCCATATGCTCTTCCAAATTTTGAATTTAGTTCCTTTCTGTAACATAAGGCAGACACTCTTCTCTGTAATTTCACATTAAGTCCCCAAGCTTGTCGCTATAATGGTGCTGTGTTTATATCTCTTACACTTTCTGCTTCCCCTGTACACAGCTCTGTTGGACCTGCCTGTGCAGCCTAGTGGAACAGAGGTGTTGGGTTTCAGTCAGACGGCCAATGCTTCACCCAGTGCCCTGCCTTTCCGATTCTACGAGCAGTCAAGACGGGCGCCCATCGATCCCACGGCGAATAGATCCGTCTTTGCCTCCGTCGATAAAGTACCAGGTGACCAGGGTCCACTGCCTACACATACTGCTTTAGCCTGTACACTTCTTCAGAGATCCAGAAACCCATCTTTTTATGCTTCTTTCTCAGCTTTAAATCTAGACATAGTAGACACTAAAAAGATTAGCAGCGGAAAACATCATGGAACAACGGCAGTTAACTCCGACTCCTGGTTGACACACACGGGATTCTTCTTGTGAGAAATAAAATCAATACTAGAACATCAGGAAATTTTCAGTTTTATTAAGACCTTTCTTTTTGAGCCTTAGTGAAAACCTTTCCAGAAAGTTGCCCTGACCTTCAAACAAATGGTGATAGTATCTTAGCTGTAAGTAGTGGGTTTGTGATTTGATCTTTAGTGTTTCCATCAGGAGACTTAGATTAGAGGATTTGTGTAGAAATACAGCTGAAAACTCCCCTGACCTTGTTTCCTTGTATGTTAAATACCATTTGCTATAGTTTTGCTTTAGGTTCTCTTTTTGTTGCATTATCTTTTCCTGCTAAATCCTTTTCACAGGTTTATATTACCTGCTGCAGTTCCTGGATAGGATTCTGTTACTTTAAAATGTGACGGAAATCCAGCCTTCCGCTCTGTGAACATGATAGCAAGCTTTTATTTGAATAAACATTTATTGAAATGTATTTTTAGCCACTTTAAAAGTCAACCAAAGTTGACATGAGTAGTTTTTCTCATTAGTATTCATGTGCCCGCGTGTTTTCGGTCAATTGCAGTATTTTAAGGTAGTTTAAATACATGTTAATTTCTCTCTCTCAGAATTAGACACATAAGCTTACATGTGCATAAGTGCAAAGAACTGAACACGAGTCTCTTAGGTACATGACATTATGTGTGTATCTACTGTGAGCCACACAATAAGTCACGCTCTTAACACGTCACATACGTTGATTTCTAAAAACACTGAAAGGCAACATCATCAGAAATTAGAATGTTGAGGCTAAATATGGTGAGGTAAAATAATTTCCCACCCATTGTAAGTTACATAGTACACACACATATATAAAAATAAATAACACATGCGTGTATGTCTGTGCGTGTGTGTGTGTGTGTTTATGTCCGTGTGCGCCATCTCCAGGTTTTGCAGTGGCTCAGTGTGTGTCGCAACACAGTCCCTCGCCCCTCTCCTCCCCCTCGCCTCCCTCCAGTGGGAGTGGGAGCACAGGAAGATGTGACTCTGTTACTGCAAGCACTATATCCGCTCAGAGCCCCACAGGTAGCTCACGTGCAGTACATCAACATTCCCTGCATACATAAACACACACAAAGCAGATTCTCTACTAAAATGTATATAAATATCAATCATTTTGGGAAAGTCAAAACCCACAAGCAAAAAGAGACTAATTTGTAACATTGTGATGTAGCTAGACTTATGGAGCTGAGCTGAGGTGTGGTTAACACAGTATATCTGCACTGTATAGAACACAGATACCTCCTTGACACACACAGAGCATTGGGTATAACTAAGGTACTGTTACATATATACACACAACACAAAAGACCCAGCGGTTTACAGGGGTGTCAGTTGAGCTGCTGGTACGTAAGCACAAGAAGCACAAGGACACAAAGGGCACAGAAGTGTCCCTTTGCTACCTCTATCACAGGGTCATATAGAGTAGTATGGTGTGTCTTTGTGATTGTCCTATTCTACGCTCAGAGTACTTGTGAAAGTGTTTAAATAGGTGTTTGGAGAAGTCAGTTTCACCTTAACTGAACTCAGGTGAACTGGATACCAGAGCAGATAACCGTTACACAGAGTGAAATGAAAATTTAGGAAGGTTGCGTATCTGATTGGTTTGATAAAAATGAAAAAGGTTTCCTTATGTTGTATAGACAGCGAGGAATGCAACAGCAGGGGGGCACAAGCCAGTGTCTTCATGTGCCAGTCCCAAGTCTGGATAAATGCAGAGGGTTGTGTCAGGAAGGGCATCCGACGTAAAACACATGCCAAACTAAAAATGCGAATCATGACAATGACTTCCATACCGGATCGGTCGGGGCCCGGGTTAACAACGACCGCCACCGGTGCTGTTGACCTACAGGGTACCGGTGGAAATTGGACTACTGTTCGTCGAAGACGAAGAAGGAGAGGAGGAAGGTGTGTTCGTAGG
>CM022470.1:16316454-16336742 GCA_011952105.1 Coreoperca whiteheadi
AGTGAGGAGGATGTTGAAGAGGATGAAGAGTGGAAAGGCAGTTGGTCCTGATGACATACCTGTGGAGGTATGGAAGTGTCTAGGAGAGGTGGCAGTAGAGTTTCTGACTAGTTTGTTTAACCAGATCTTGGAGAGTGAGAGGATGCCCGAGGAATGGAGGAGAAGTGTACTGGTGCCAATTTTCAAGAACAAGGGAGATGTGCAGAGCTGTGGCAACTACAGAGGAATAAAGCTGATGAGCCATACAATGAAGTTGTGGGAAAGAGTAGTGGAAGCTAGGCTAAGGGCAGAGGTGAGCATTTGTGAGCAGCAATATGGTTTCATGCCTAGAAAGAGCACAACAGATGCAGTATTTGCTTTGAGGATGCTGATGGAGAAGTACAGAGAAGGTCACAGGGAGTTGCATTGTGTCTTTGTAGATTTAGAGAAAGCGTACGACAGGGTGCCGAGAGAGGAGCTGTGGTATTGCATGAGGAAGTCTGGAGTGTCAGAGAAGTATGTTAGAATGGTGCAGGACATGTATGAGAGCTGTAAGACCGTGGTGAGGTGTGCTGTAGGAGCGACAGAGGAGTTCAAGGTGGAGGTGGGTCTGCATCAAGGATCGGCTCTGAGCCCCTTCTTGTTTGCTCTGGTGATGGACAGGCTGACGGATGAGGTTAGACAGGAATCTCCATGGACTATGATGTTTGCAGACGACATTGTGATTTGTAGTGAGAGCAGGGAGCAGGTGGAGGAGAATCTAGAGAGATGGAGGTCTGCTCTGGAAAACAGAGGAATGAAGCTTAGCCGCAGTAAGACAGAATACATGTGTGTCAATGAGAGGGACCCAGGTGGAACGGTGAGGTTACAGGGAGCAGAGGTGAAGAAGGTGCAGGACTTTAAGTACTTAGGGTCAACGGTCCAGAGCAATGGAGACTGTGGAAAAGAGGTGAAGAGGCGAGTGCAAGCAGGTTGGAACGGGTGGAGAAAAGTGTCAGGTGTGTTGTGTGATAAAAGAGCATCAGCAAGAATGAAAGGAAAGGTGTTCAAGACGGTGGTGAGACCAGCGATGTTGTACAGCTTAGAGACAGTGGCACTGAAGAAGAGACAAGAGGCAGAGCTGGAGGTGGCAGAGCTTAAGATGTTGAGGTTCTCTTTGGGAGTGACGAGGATGGACAGGATCAGGAACGAGTACATCAGAGGGACAGCTCATGTTAGATGTTTCGGAGATAAAGCCAGAGAGGCCAGATTGAGGTGGTTTGGACACGTTCAAAGGAGAGACTTTGAATATATTGGTAGAAGGATGCTGAGGTTGGAGCTGCCAGGCAGGAGGTCTAGAGGAAGACCAAAGAGGAGATTTATGGATGTAGTGAGAGAGGACATGAAGTTAATTGGTGTGAGTGAAGAGGATGCAGAGGACAGGGTTAGATGGAGGCGCATGATTCGCTGTGGCGACCCCTGAAAGGGAACAGCCGAAAGGAAAAGAAGAAGTATAGACAGCGAGGGTTTCATTCACTGGCCGACTGGCTTCATTAACTGCAGCTAATATTCCTGTATGGAAAATAGCACATTAAAAAAAAGCCTCATTTTAGAGGAGACATTTTTGTAAATCTTGTCAGCAAAAAAAAGGAATTGACCTCCAGAGTAACAGACCCTAAGGAAAACTGTAACCTATCTTACAGTGGTTTGTTTTAATTTTGTAGATCTGACATTGATTATTGTAAAACAGTTTTGTTGTGTCTTCCATACTGCACCATTACACTCTTACAATATAATTGCGCTTACATAGTAGTTTACATTGTAGTACATAGTTTTGGGGTTTTTTTGTAGTTCTGCCCACACAAACTATGCTGTTATTGTTTAACCACTAGTACAACTGCTATTACTGCTTCTACTTGTATCACGTTCACACTGTATATCGTGGATTCACTAACCTGAAAAAATGACAGAGTTTAAAAGTATTTCACAGTTCAGTTGCCTATATTGGTACATTTAATCTGTTTTGTCGCAGTACATTAATTTGGAAGGTACACACATTTTACTCTTTTAGATCACCTCTGCAGAAAATCAACATGAACAAAGCAGGACAAACATTTTTTGAAGGCTTTGTTAAAGAAAAGCCACATCATTTCACACCAGGGCCTCAGTGAGAATGCTTAAAAATGTGTCTTCCTCTGAGCACCCGGGCCTCACACTCTTCTCTTCTCTCCTCTAGATGATGGTACTTTTTTGGAGCACACCCCGCCCTCCTCCTCAGGCGGAGAAGGGGAAGGAGGAGGTGGCGAAGTAATGCTAGTCTCCTCTACTCCCTCGGCCCCAGTCACGGCCCTGGCCCCGAGCCTCACCCCAGCATCCCAGCCCACCATCTCCCTCCTCACCGACAACAACGCAGACACCCTCAGCGTGGAGTCACTCACGCTGCTGCCTCCCGCCGACTCGCCACACCTGCACCACTACGCCAGCCACGTTCCGGTGACGCACTCCCTCCAGAGACCAGACGCCTCCATCACGGAGGAGGAGGAGGACGAAGAGAAAGAGGGGGATAGGAAAGGAGAACAAAGAGAAGAGGAGGAGCCGCAAGAGGAAGAGGGGTCGCCGACAGATGAGACGGTAAAAGAGGAAACCGCGACGACGGAGTTGGTCACACCCACTGACGCGGAGCCAGAGAATGAAGACACACCTCCCCAGGTGATCAGAGACCAACTCTGTGCTGCAGAGCTGCAGGAAAGAAACGGGTCGACGGCTCCAGAGTACGTAGAGGAGACAGAAGACACAGAGCTACACACTGAAACACCAGGCTCACCTGAACTGGATTAAGCAGCACACACACATTCATGTTCATGCACTTCAAACTCGCCTCTCACACAGAGGAAGTGTGATAGTTAAACTATCCAGCTTTTCTGCGGTATATTTTCATGTTGCGACCTGCAGGTAGTGTGTGATGAGAATAGTCTAAGGGGCTTATTGGAGGCATCGCAGCATTTTTGTTTGCACATGAAGAAAGACTATTTTTACTCACAGAGAGAACAGAGGACGAGACACACCAGTCGAACTCAAGGAAGGCTTAAAGCACATTTGGGTTTCAGTGCACTTGAGTGTGTCTGTTAGCTTGTTTTTAGCAAGCGTGTGTAAAGGCGCGCAACCAGCAACGATTTTTTACTCATTCTGATCGATTTGTTTGTCAGTTCAAAGACACACACACACACAGACGCCACGTGCTGCTGCTGTGCACTGTTTTTCCACTTGTGAGGTTTTAAAAGACCTGCTCTGTTTTTGTGTCTTATGTTCACGTAACGGTTCGCCACCAATGTTTTGTGGTGGTGGTCACTTCTATGCTGACATACACACACATGCAGTACATACAGTACAGTCGGCTGCACCTGCCTTTTAGCCACTGCATGTCAGACCCGTCAGCAGTTACTGCCACCTACAACTGCCATTGGGTTGGGGGGGGGGTGTGTGCGTGTGCTTGCGTGTGCGTGCGTGTGCATGTGTAGGGTTGTGTATGGGCTCAAGTGATTCAGCCACCACGGCTGTGTGTGTGTTCTACATTTTGTTTAATTCTTATTGTTCCACATGTTAAGTAAAGATCCATTAATTTTCCCATTTACCAATTGGTGTCTACTATAGAAAACGTATTAAATAGCATCTTGAGCAAGGAGGGAGCAGGTCTCATAAACATTCATTTAATCTTAACATGACCTGGTCTAATGTTGTTTTTAAAGTGTTTTGTCTTACGAGTAAAGATTTGGATTAATTAATCTTGGTGATGCAAGACGAGGCGTGTGAGAGCAGCTTTTTGATCGTCATCACAGCCACCTCACAGTTGGTTTCCATCACTGTTAATGTTGATCTCTTGGCCTGACAGTTTAGAATGGGTTGCTTGAAGGCAGTGCAACAAGTCTTTATTTTTTAGATATACAACAGTTATCAACAAACTTTGACCTCATTGGATTGGCTTTTATTTGAACCTCTGTTCCAGATCACTAACTTTGTTCCCTAATCCATGCTGTAGTTCGTCGTCCTGCAGGAATTAGTTAATGTGTGTTTATTCAGAGATGATTTACCAGTCAGCAACCTGACTGACAGGACAAATGATGTGAGGGAGCTGACTGGAGCAAAGGCTGCTGAACAAGTGGCACAGTTGTTATTGATAATGGACGGAAGTTCACCAAGTAGTAGTAAATAATTCAGAGTATGACGCAGGCATTCATTCATCCTCTACATAAAGCCTTTCAGTCTGTAGCAACACAGGTGTGTGCTGCTGTTTTACCGATTGAAAAGCATTGTTTGATACATTTAGAAAGACAGATCAATAATGAATTTGCTTGATTAAATGAAACTCTGACAGCCTCAGAGTGATGCAGTATAACAGATATCAGTGATGTTAGACGCGTAGACTGAAATAACATCCGCGTCTTCGGGTCTGCACAAACAACACTAGGTTGAATGTATCTGCTGGTTGCCCCTCAGGCACTGACCTGAGCTCAGTTTTAGTACATATCTGGGAATGGGTTTGAATAGTTAAAAAGGCTCTTAACACTATGTGGGGAACATTTCTCTCTATAGTTTGATAAACTGTCAAAACAATTGTTTTGTTTTTTTTCCCAAAAAACCTAAAACACAATGTTTCGATTATATTGTCACCCCAAAGTGGGCACGCAGCAGTGTTTAAAACCTGGAAAAATGCAAATAATAACCCCAAGAAACAAAAGCAACTCATGGAAAAGCAACATTAAGATTTCTTCAGATGCTGCTCTGAGGTCAGTGTCTAGGGGCAACCCCCCCCCCGCCCTCCTGCTTTAATCAGCTGAATAAAGCTTTACTACTGCAATAATCTTAAGAGCTAACCAATGAGGGGAGAGATGAATGTAACTGACAACTTATCTCTCCAAGCAGCGGCGTTATTTGATCGATGTGAATGGGATCAGTGTATTTTATCCTCAATTCATGACTTAATTTGTAACTATTAGGAATAATGCAGAGTCACGGATGCTTTAGAACATACTTTCTCTATCTCCTCATCCTTTTTAATCTTTGTATTAACTTCTCCCTTTTTTTTTCCTCTTCCAGCTTTGCTTTCCAGCTCACGCTCTCCTTTTCTGTGCCGTTATCATACAGCTAAAGTCTAAAGCGCTCAATCATTCTTATTTTTTAACTCTGTACAGTCATCAACAAGTTTATAAAGAAGAAATCGGAGCAATACTCTTTTTCCCCGGAGTCATTTCTCTTAGTATTTGCTACTGTAAATAGCAGAAGAATGATAGTGATGATCACTGATGTGCTGACGAGGCTTGGCAGAATTTGTAGAGCAGCTACTGGTAGTTTGATGGAACACCCTGCCATGTTTGAAGCCAACATGGCGGCATGTTACCTGTAACCATTGGCAACCTCTATCCAAACATGCCATGACCAGCTTCCATTATTTAGTCTGATTGTAGTGTGTGCGTGTGTGTAATGTTTGTATGCTCTGTAAATGCTTTTGGCTTTTAAATCTGTAATTATGAACTGTAACAGAGGAATAAATAAAGAACTGCAATAAATTATTCTACTTAAGAACAGTGAGGCAGCTGCATGAGTCCTGTGTTTTCAGACAGAAGAGTTGTTGTTTTTTTTCCACTGTGGGATTGTGCTCATTCTCTCTTACTCATGAATCTTTGATTTTTTTCCTTCACAGAATCGCACTCTTGTAATAACAGCAGAGGAGGTTCTCCTCAGGGTTTTTTAGCAAGAAAACCACAGGAACTATTAGAAAAGAACTGCCAACCCCAGGAGCACACACCCCCTTGTATACTACATTACTGAGTGCCTGGAGGCACCTACTGATTGTTTCATGGCCAAAGTAGCACAGTTTTAGGCTGATACTGATATTGTTTGATGCGATTTTATTAAAAATTGAAATGGGTTTGAAATACTCTGATTTCCATATAATCAGTCTAAAATGTATATGGGCCATAACATTTTGAGAGTCCGAAACACTGTTCAGGAAAAGGCAGTAAAACCCTGATCTACAGTAAATGTAAAGATCTGTCTAACATTTGTGTACAGGAAAATGTGTTACAATCCACGCTGCCGTTCTACAAACAGGTGTAAACCTGAATTCGTATTTGTGTGTGTGCGAGACCGTCTGAAGGCTAAGATGACGTTGCCTTTACACTTTCTACCTTTTGCGTTGTGTTCCTGTGGCTGCTGCAGGAGCCCTCAGTCATCTTGTGGTCTGAATGTGTTGCTTTTATCGCTGTTCCTCTCTTCAGGGAAGTCTGGTTGTGTGTGCGTAAACATGAGAATGGGTTCCTGGTACTGCAACCATACTAAAGTGCTTGTGTGTGTGTGTGTGTGTGTGTGTGTGTGCGCACATGTGTTTTCTCTATACTAAACCACAGTCACAGTATTAAATCGAAGCTTTGACTGTAGAGATCTCAGATTTGAAGACATGGATGTGCAGTTCTGCTATTTAAGTCAGCACACCCCTGAGTGTATTACAATCACTGAGGGCGATTTCAAAAACTAGCACTTCACATATGATTGTTCTACATATTACCTGTTCACCAAAGATGAATAACTTGTATAGTCCCTGGTTTTGGTAGAGATCGTTTGAGAACATAGCAAATAACCACATTTCACAGTATTATAACACATTTATTCATTATCCCATATAGCACAATTATAACATATACAGTGGCCTCTATAGCAAAGTTAACAAAGGTATCAAAATCCCTCACCCCGTAAAACTACAGCCTGTCCATATTAAACAAACAAGATCTAACGTGTTAATTATTGATCTTTAGAGGTGCTGGCAGGAAGGTTTAATTACCTTTGGACACAGACAGGCTAGCTTTTCCCCAATGCTTCCAGTGTTTATGCAAAACTAAGCTAACCTGCAATTGGCTGCAGCTTTACCTTTACTAAACCAAAGTAAGAGTGGTTGCTCTCCTAACTCTCAGAAAGAAAGCCAATAGGTGTATTCCCCAAAATGTTGAACTATTCCTTTAAGCCTTAAAGGTACACCGTGGCCTTTACTTAGAAAGACTGGAAACAGAGCGAAACAGCTAGCGTAGTTTCCACAAAGTTTCCTGCAAATCAGTTATCGTGCTGTAAATTCTGAGATATCCCAGTTGGTGGGGAAAGAAATTCTGCGGAGAAGCCTGAAGAAACAAAGGAACCTGGTGACTAATTAGTCTTCCAGGAACTTATTTTCAACATCAAGTCTCATTGGAATTGCTTTACAAGGAACTTAGGCATCGGAAAGCGATGTCTAAGAAAGCACAAGGAACCAGTGAGACTGCCAGATAGGCTAATGGTTTATGTAATAGCTAAAAGCCTTCCCCATGGTGACCATTTAAGTCTCCTAATACAGTTAGAATCTATTTCATTTGAACCCGCTGAATAAAAGTGAAACAAGATCACCATGCCAAAAACAGAGCGTCTTATTCACATCGAATGTCAAGGTGTTTTTGGTTTTTTTGGGTTTTTTTTTTAAAGAACATCGCCCTGTTATCCTTTCTCACTTTGTCCTCTGCCCTTTTGTGAGCACCTGTCTGTTGAGATGTCGGTTTTCGACTGATTTTTTTGTGTGTGTGTGTGTGTGTGTGTGTGTGTGTGTGTGTGTGTAAAGAAAACTCCCAGTTTAGGATTCCACAGAAATAAGCTGATAAGCATATAATCACAGAACACCTCACTTCACCTTTCACTTCTCAAAATAGTCAGGAATGTCCTAAAACTGAGAAGCTATGAATGAAACTGCTACGTGATTCACTCATCACCATCCCCCAAGAACACACACACACACACACACACTTTGTGCTTAAATCTCTGACCTCAATTTCTAGGTAAAGCTTAAAAAAGTGAGGATTGATAAGACCTACATGCCTTTTAAATTTAAGATCTTACAATCATAGTGTTTACATCACTGACTCATGTTCCACTGATGTGTCTTTGTGTGTGTGTGTGTGTGTGTGCGTTCCACCCCTGCTCAGCCTCTTCCTCTAGTTGAGATAATTATATCCTCAAACTTCTGTGGCTTTACACGAATTAGGTTGTGAGTATTCTATTCAGTATGACTCAACATTGTGTGTTTTGTGAGTGTGTGCGTGCGTGTATGTGTGTGGCTACATTTGTCTAGACCCAAGAGAATAAAAAGAAAAATTCCCCCCAAAAGATCAGAAAGTCTTATGGTAAGGTTTGGTTTTAGCGTTGGAGTTCTGGTTAGCTTTTAGGAAGGAGTTGGAGGTTAGTGAAGGTTAAAACCTCAAGTTAGACGTGAAAAGTACAGTACACTGTCTGAAAAAGTTACAAATACTCTCACAAATGTCATGAAACTGCAAAATTTGTATGTACGGTGACGTTTTTAAGATATTATTTGAAAGGGACTTCCATTTCTTCCTGTGGTATTGTGTTTAGGGACAATGACATGAAATCGCAATGAAATGGGTTCAGCAGCTATGCACAGTGTGAAGAAACCTGCAGGCACACCGGAGAGGGGAGGGCAACCAGGCAGAAAAAGAACACCAGTGTTATTCTTTAGACATGGTGAGAAGCTGTGTCTTTGTTGCTTGACATTCTGTCAATACTTTCACAACAGCTGGACACTCCACATTTTAGATGAGGCCATGTAAAACAATGATTGTGACATCCTTTTATGCAGTTGTTGCGGTACTCTTCAAGTGTGATTTAGAAAAGATGTTTCATCAATGGCTGCTGCAACATTACAACAGTGTGGATGAATGCAACTGCTCTGTGGAAGAATGTGTAAAAGGCGTGTAAGGTTCCTGTTAAATCACCAATGTGTTTCATAGGCTGTTCCCACCCTTTTTTGAAGCAGAGCTTCCCTAGTCTTCAGAGAAGCATTCAGCTGGGCTTTGGTCCAAAATATAGTCAAACACACACACGAGTCATACGCTCCTACCTATACAGGTATAGACCCAAATGGTTCAGTGTTGCCACACCCATTACAGACAGGTCTCTGTATAGCGAACAATGGATGTCCTTTGTTAAGCAATGTCATCTTTTAAATCTCTTCTTCACGTGCTGCCTCACTTTTATAGACTTTTATGGCTTTTAAGTACAGTCTGTGTAAAGTCTTTGGACCCCTTGTTTTTTCTTGACAAATTCTTCAGTCTTTTGACCTACTTACTTGTATTATATGTATTCCATTCTGCTTATTTATATAGCAAACTGTTTTCAATGTGCTACATTCAAAAAGGTTACCATCACTCCAAAATGAAATGCAAACTGTAACTCTAACCCTGACCTTGATCTAACATGTCTCTGTCAAAACCACTAACCCAAAAACTTTCCCACTTCCTCCTGAGGAAATTTTAATCTGCGCGGAGTCCTCATTAGGTTAAATGTACTACACACACACACGCTTCATTATGTGTCACCTCTGCCCCTGTTTCTGGTAACTGTGTGTGTGTCTAAGTGTAACAGTCCATTTACTACCAAAGTAACCCCACCCACCTGTCACTTTGCCCTACAGAGATGAATCACTGTGGTGACGCTACTGTACGCTACCTTGTCACACTTCCTATCTGTTTGTCTGTGACATAGCATGGACAAAGTATGAGGGTGTGTGTTTGTCCCTCTTACGCTCTCTCTGTCTCTCTCGCTCCACCCCTACAAACTCCTATTACTCCTGCACATGACATGAATTGGGCAACAGAAACACCAAAATCAGAAAGTAACTAAACAAAAAGTCCTGCAAGGTTAGTTTAAATATGTTTTATTTCAAATATAAAAGTAGAAAATAAAATAAAACACATCTACATATATATATATATATTTATATATATATATATTTATTGTCTGCCTGGCAGAGATGGTTGAACAAGAGGTGAAATGCCTCCATATACAGTACAACTTAACACCAGTCCTCATGACTCCAATACCATCATGAGAGCATATGCAGATTTTAAATAGACATTAAGTGGTATTTGAGCCATCAGTGTTGGCAAACATTCATTTGTGATGTAAACATTGTACAACATTAGAGTATTAAAATGTGCTACAAAAATAAATCCTACTGGTACCAACGCATATGACGGCTTCAACTGTACCCTCCAACATGGCCAGATATTTCTAAAAGTCCACTCTGTTGATGTTCCTTCCACAATCCACTTTTAAATATTTTTGGACCTCTGGTGGTCACACTCGGGCAGCAACAGACCCCACACTTGACCCCACCAGTTCTTTAATCTCTGTAATACCGCCATTGTGTCTGTAGTTTTCTCTTAATGCAGCGTTTTCCAACTTTTCATGCTTCCTCAAGCCCAAAAGGCTCTCTGTCCGTGTGCAAGTGAGAGGTGAGTTTCTGGAGGTAATGTATGTTGAAATGCCATGCATGGACTCTGTCCAATTGGAGACCACAAGTACTTGACTGTGGAGATAATGTCTCTTATGAAACGTTTTGCAGCTTTTCAGCTTATGACAGGGACCTGCTTTTACCCGTGACCCCTGCGATGCAGTCTTAACATCCAACACATGATGGGCAGGCTTCACCAAACGCTCCTGTTTACCGCTACTTGGTAACACTATCAAAACTTTATAAGGCAAGCAGGTCACAGTTTGTAAGGGAATTCCAACAGGAAGTCTTGGACAACATGGGTGAGTGGCAGCTCTGAAACCCGGCTTCCGCCACCACACAGCTCCATTATGCGCTTCCTGCACAGCTCCTGCAGCGTTGGCTTCCATTTCCTGTACGGGATTGTCAGGCTCTTCTTCGGAGAGTTGATGTAATGCTCCAAGAGGGCAAAGAGCGTCACGAAGGAGCGCTCGTTGCCCGCCAGTGAGAACTTTTGCCTCTTGTAGTCGATGCGCACGCTGACCGGCCCACTCTTTGCGTGGTAGGAGAGCGTGAAGAAGACGTCTTTTTGCCGGCTGTCGCGGATGAGGAAGCTGCCCAGCGGTGCGTCCTGCAGCATGCGATGGGCGTCCTCCACTCCCAGAGGGCCCCAGTAGAAGGCGCTGCGCTCGAGCTTGGACGCTGTGTCTGTGATGATCGTGCAGTCCTCCTTGCAGGAGAAGGTGGGGAAGTGGGTCAGATACACGGAGGGGACAGGCAACGATCTTTGGTTCTGATCTGGAGCGGCCCGACGCTGAAGCTGCGCCGTCTCTGTGCGGTGCGGGCTTAGAGCGAGCTCGTGCCTGGCCAGCGATGATGACAGTGAGGAGGAGGAGGAGGAGGAGGAGGAGGAGGAGGACGATGATGACGACAATGAGCTTGACAATTGGGTCTTGTCATGGCCTTCCACTGTGCTGTCGGCTACCATCCTACAGGGGAGAGTGGCCCCAGACCCTCTCCCATCTCTAACCACCACACTGACATCCTGAGAGAGACAAGACAAGAAAGAAGACTCATTAGCTTAACTGCACACATTTGTTTATTACTATTATTAAAGCAAATTACAATTTTTTTTTAACAGCCTTGCTAAACTATGGTCAGTTAACAGTAACATCATAAAGACAGTGGCAGTGAATCTTATCTTTCACAATAACAAAACACAACTTTAAAATCAGGTTTTGGGCAATGACCATGTAAGGCTCTAACAGAAGAAAGACTTCTATGTGCGTGTGGGTGTGTGTGCTTGTGTGTGAGAGCAGAATTCACTGACTTTCTCTCAGTGCAGGTCAGAAATTCATTCTAGTTTCCATTGATGGGTACTGTGTTTGATATGACTGGAATTGCGGTTTGGCTAGAATACAGTCAACACTGATGTCAGCCACAGCCAGATAACTGTACGCTGTCTGTAGACACACACACACACACACAGACACAAAGTTTATAGTGCTTAAAGCAGTATTTTCTCTTTATCACTTCTGCCTTAATGACTGAAATATCAAGTTGAAATCAAACTTTTTCGAGCCAATGACAAAAAAAAAAATAGATTTGAAATACTTAAACAACTTCCAGTTTGAAACTTATGTTCTACATGAGTTTTCTAGCACATAAATGATTTGAAATACTATGCCTGGACTGAACCTGATGAACATCTGTAGCTATACTCATCAGAGTACTGAGTGACATTGCCAAAACCACATCAACAGGCCTGTCCTTGCATGCGATTCCCTTTCTTCCTGTCCAGTTAAAAGTAAATGACCTAAAACAAGTTAATCAAAAGTTGCTTTATATTCCAGGAAAAGATAATGATGACGTGTGTTGTATTTCGGGCGATTTCTTTTTTTCTTTGGCTTCAATGCCACATCAGTCACAATCACATGTTCAACTCATATTTCACATTCTTTCTTAAAGAACTACAGAGGCTCACGTGTTAATCTTTGGTAGAGTGTATTTCATCAACAGCAGTGCCTCATAAAGTTTTACATTTTCCCCCACCAAGCTGCTGTTACCAGCTGGACAGTGACAGTGAAAGTCCGTCCCCTTTGTCGAACCAGCCAACGCTCGCCATAATGCACATATTTGTCTAAAAGAAGTCCATGCGCCCACAGGCACTTGAGCTGATCCTTTTCCCACTGCATCGGGCCCAGAGACACAAGCAGCCATGAATGCGGCAAAGCGCCATATTATTATTTATTTATTTTTGTACCTCCAAAAACACCCAACAGTGAGGCATAACTCCAGTGTAAAAAGTCTTACCGTTTTCTTTCTAACAACAGCGGCGTTTTAAAGACCCGTGTGCGCGCGCGTGTAATCCCAAAGTGCAGAGGCTGCGCAGAGGAGCGTAGATATCCTGCAGGTAATCCGTGACGCAGAGCGGAGCGGAGGGCAGCGTCGTATTTGACAGCTCGGAGGTAACTTGTCGACCTGCTGGCTGTGATTTCCACCCGTCAAATCATCCCTGGCGTGTGTGCGTCTGTGCGCGAAGCGTGGTAAACACTGTGACTTTATAGACGGCCTTCGCTGGCTCCGCCCGCGTCTGCTCCACCGCTTCCTCGAATAGCGAGGACTTTAGCGGCAGTTTCTCTTAAACAGAAGCGAAAGCGAAACTAAGTTTGGAGCAGCCCCTCTGCTTTTTCAATTCGTTTGAACTCAAGGGAGTATATGGCGAATGTCAAGAAAACCGCACAGCCACGTGACAGTAGGACGTTTACAGAAAGACAGGTGGCGGGCAGCATTTATTAGTTCGTGGTTTGGGTGTTTTTGGAAGCTTTTCAGTGTCTCTCTCTCTCTCTCTCTCTCTTTGTGTGTTTTTTTTTTTTTTATAAGATTCATCCTTTTATGCGTTCATTACATAGGGTTCTAATTCAGACATGTCTAGTTAAACGTGTGCATCAAAACATCAGGATGAGGATGTGCTCAGTTCATCATGTGGGGTGATCTTTCCTGAAGCAGTTTACATCAAATGACATACCAAGTGAAATGTCTGCCATGCCTGGTTTTGGCATCAGATTTTGCATGTAGATAAAGCTTCTGATGAAACGCCCAACTTTGGTAAAGGTCGGTCAGATAAGCATTCATGTGTAAGATCAAGTCACACAAGAAGGAGAGGGGGGAAAAAAAGCGGTAGTGAACAAATCAGTTGACACGGCCCAAGCAGGAGATAAAATCAGTGCTTCTGCCGCATTCTTTATTTGTTTTGAATAGTAGGCTGTTACAGGGGCCTTGACATTTGGGTTGATTCATCTCAGAAATGCTCATATTGGGACATCTTGACAGTCATTTCGCTATTTTCGCATTTCAAAACTAGGCCACATCAGGCCATTTCCATTGTGAATCCATTTTTATGATATAGTTTTATCGTATTAATGGAATGCAGGTGACACATCGTGGTACAGTTCAGAATCCTAATTTTCTGTAGTTATATGGTGGTTATTCGTGTTATAACAGAGTAAGTGCCAAAATGTTTCACATAAGGTCAAATCACTCTGCAGTCATAACCTCCTTTTTTGATGATTTCTAGTTATATCTATAAATAGATCCAGTTTGCACCAAAACTGACAGCAAACAAACATCAAATTTAAGTTAACGTTTTTCAGATCTCACGCTAACTTTATTCAGAGAGCTTTTGTTTGCTTTTTTTTTTGTGTTTGTGAAACAGAGTGGGCTTCTGACGCAAGAATCATTTCAGAGGAATCTGAAAATGAAGGTTAGTCTGATCTAATTTAATCTAATCCAAGTCTAAACAGTTCTTCCAAACTAGTTGTGGCTGCAGTTTTTGGATGCCGGCTGCATGCCTGCAGTGCAGCTGTACAATGTTTTGGCAGACGGCTATCAATTACTTAATCAGTATTTCATGCCAAATGATTCATGTATTTGGCAAGCAAATGCACAATAAATAGCGTTATGTAAATTACATGACATTACAAGTTAATTCTAAAAATACCTTCACATGTTGACGTCACATCATAGGAGTCCAGCCTGGTCTAGACCCACTGCAGTGTAGGAACCCATATGTGTGTCTCCTTTATTCTTCCACTGATAACTTCTCGTGGTGAAGAGATTTGCCTGTATTACAAAAGCAACATTTTGTTCTCCTGCAGTATCACGCCATCTTAACAATCTTGTCAAGTGCAGCGATGCAAAATAAAGGGAAATGTCTGTGCAGTCTGCTGCTGGCAAATGTAAACATCACAGGTAAACATGGTTTTAGCGGTAACTAAGGTCATGCTGTCCGGTTACAGATAAACAGAAAGTTAAGGAAAGACCCGAGGTCAGCTGGCATTGTGTAAAGAGGCAGATAGAGGCAGGGAGACAGACGATAGCTAAGAAAAACTGTGTGAGGTCACGGTGTCTGTCTGTGTAGGTTAGTTTCATTTTATCAGGACTAGTCTGACTCAGTTAGTACTCATATTAGCTTGCTAGTTCCATTATGAACATCTAATGGTTCTAACAATGCCCACTCTGCAGTTTCGAGATAACACTCTTGTGCTTTGCATCAGTCTTGTACCACTCATCTTCTTCATCAGGTGACGATGACTGCGTTTGCTTCTCCCTCATGGAGACCAGGCCTGCAACCCATTTTGTGTCCCTGCCCACATCTTGTTTGTTGTGTTCATGAGTTAGTTGCATTCAGCATTCTTTTAAATAACCAACAAAAATCAGTAAGTTTTCTTGACTGACAAAATATACACAATGGACTTTTTTGTCCATTGTGAGTCTGACAATGTTTTTGGAGTGCAATGCTAAATCGGTGGAGTACTTTTTTAAAGGTGCTTGTCTCCAAAACTTAAAAAAATATATACATATATAATATATATATACACACGCTACCACTTAAAAGTTTGGAGTCACCTATATTGATGTTTTTCTTCTTTCCTTCAATGGCTATTTCAACACAGTTGAAATCACCAAATTTATTATTTACATTTCAAAGAGCTTTAGAATTAATTAAATGATTAAAACTTCCGTTTAGTCGATGTCCCCATAGTGTTGCATAACAGGGGAGTATGTTGTTGTATATTTCTGCCCTTTCAGTTGTCAGTGTGGTTGAACCATTGTACAGCGTTTTGTTCTCCATGTACAAAAAAATAACTTTTTTTGCAAAGACGTCATACAAAACAACATCTATTTGTAAAGACGACTTTATTTTATCAGTCACTTTTAAAAACTGGTCTCATATCTCATTGTGGAACAACTTATCATGATTTCCTTTTGACTTGGTAGCAGGATATCATTAAAAGCTTAATTTGTATCTACACTTTATGAACAAACAACACCGTATACACACAGTATCAGTGTATATTTTGTGGGTGGCTTTGAGAATCGTTTCTGATACCTCAAATCTAATCTAATCTATTTTTACTGTAACTTTGGTGTTGAACGTTATGTTCGCAATGCAAAGTCGAAGCATGCAGAATATGTCCAGTGCAGTGAGATGTGATTCAAGTAAGGAGGGAGACCGACAGACAAACAAAGGGATTGAGGACTGGGAATACTGCTCTCTGTTTGGCTCTGCTCTGTGTTGGGTTAAAGGGTTCAGCTTAATCAGAAACACACAGAAACTGTAACTCTGGATGTCCTCCACTGCATGTCTGTCTTGGATTTATACGTGCGTTGCAGATTCTAAATCCCTATCATCTCATGCTGCAGTTTGTAACAGTGTGCCTTCATGTGTGCATATTATTTTGCACTCAGTGTTTATTTGCACATGTGCGCACACTCCATGGGTTTCATTTCTGTGAAACAGGGAGAGAAGCAAGCGACTGAAATATAGCCAGCTTAAAAGAATGCGTGTTGTGTCTAATTACAGATCCTTGCAGAGATTTATTGAGAATGTGTTTGCATGTATGAATGCAGCAATTCATTTGTCAAATGCAACAGAAAATACATCCAACACATACGTTAATGTAGAACAATTATATAGAAACCTCTATGTTGCAGATAAAATGATCTGGAATTATTTTCAGTCATTACAAGGCATTTGTTATTTTAGCCATATTAAAATTTGGTAACTACAGCTTATTGTTTGTCTGTTAGCTTTTGCATTAGAGCGTGCATTGTGGGCTCATTGATGGATGACAGATGGATGAAAAATGCTGAGCAAGGAAAATCTATTTTGGTTGTCCTGCAGGAGCCATTTGTATTAAACCATATGATCTTTGTTGGAGTCTGATTGTACGTTTAAACGTTGCATGTTTGGTAGACAGCCTGAGACATGACTGCTGATTATCAGCAGTGGTTGCAGAATATTAACAGATGACACAGCATGAACATGTCACGGCACATACACTCTGGAAGTTTCTGCAGAAGCGAGGTGGTGCCTTTGGTGCCTTTGTTTTTCACTTTTAACTTCTGGGATCTGCAGAGATACTGGCTACTATTAAAGTTGCAATGTATCAATGTATCGTAGACCTGCAATCAGGGGCGTAACACAAAATTCTGGACCCTGTACACAGGCATTCTCTATGGGCCCCAAGCCGCATCCACAGCTATTCATTCTAGTATCTTTATGGGCCCTCCTCACATGGGCCTTGTTTTCTCGGTGCCCCACCCGCACGTTCTACACCTCTGCCTGCAATTTTCAGCTAACTGTGTTTCATACAGCTTTACCTGTCACAGCACAGACATATATTAGATGATGAACATGACCTGTTTGTCTGCATGGGTGTCTCCTCATATGTGGCTTTGTGTCAGGTAAATTGAAACTTTTGCATCCCTGATGTGTTCTGGTTACAGCGGCTCCCTGTGTCCCTCCACCCGTCCTCAAAGGAAAAATCTGCACTTCCTCATCTGGAAAACAGGAATGCCATCGTTTTCAAAACTTAGAATCTATTTGTTCATCTTCTTGTTTGGTTAGCCTAATATTTGCACAGTTGCCAGCAGTGTGTACGTGGTTTTTAGCCATTCATGTTGTACGCCATTACTTCCTCTAGTACAGTAAATTCTGACTCACACTCCCATTATGCTGCCAGCATTTAATATTTATATTGTCCACTGTCAGCCGCCATTGTTGTATTGTTCTATCTTTTTTCCTTGGGAGCTGTTCATGCTGTCTCACTAAAATTGTCTTTGTTTTCATATATTCTTTGTAATCACTGGTATTACAGTAAGGGAACAATGAATCCCCTCCGTCCACGTGTGGTCATCAGGCATTGCTTCATAGGAGAATGTACTTATTGCTGCCACGCTGGAAAAACAAAAACTGATCAGTATCACGTTATAACGTGAAAAATCTATTGCTATAACAAGATGTTTTTCATGTAATAACATGATATTTTCACGTTATTACAACATACAAATGTATCATGTTATAACAAGAAACTTTTCACGTTATAACAATATAAGTTATCACATTATAACGTGAAAAGTTTATTGTTATAATGCGATAAATGGTATATTGTTATAACGTGATAAGTTAGTATGTTGTAATAACATGAAAATATCTTGTTATAACATGAAAAACATCTTGGTATAACAATAAACTTTTCATGTTATAACGTGATAACTTATATTGTTATACCGTGAAAAGTTTGTTGTTATAACATCATAAATTTGTATGTTGTAATAACGTGAAAATATCATGTTATAACATGAAAAACATCTTGTTATAACAATATAAGTTATCACGTTATAACGTGATAAATGGCATCCGTAGATTTGTTTTACAAATGTACCTAAAATTATTTTATTATTTACCGTCCTCTGGTCTACTTTCAGTTTGCTAAGTGTAGAGTGAATGGAAGCTACAGTGAATAGTTTGCAGTTATCTTCTAGTAAACATTACAGAGCACACATATCTGCTTTATACCTGCTGTGAGCCCTTTGTGTTGTAGATGTTATGGCTGTATAAACTTTATTGTTGGGTTGTGTGTGTGTTTTACAGTTTCATTTTGTATGGCTTAATGATCGGCCAATCGTCACAAACCTGTAATTAGTTTATGATGAGCTTTTCAAGAAGTCATAGAGGAAGATAGAAGCACAAATAAAAACTAAAGATGATGAATGATGAATAATTTAACACAGATTTTTAAATAATAGGACGCTGCATTAAAAACAAGACCAGGGAACTTTGCTGAAGAAGGTATGATGACATGTTTCCTTACATTCTGGGAGATTATCATGTTTGGATGCTTGTTACTATAAAAAAATAAACGTCAGCCTATCGCAGTTGGAATAAAGCAGTGTTATTGTTGCTCTCTCGCCTGTAAGTGAATCTTCTTCGTCATGCACCTTTTTAATACGTTGCCCACCCTCTTTGTGGAGCAGACCAAAATGTTTTCCTGATCTGCAGCCAAAACGCCTTAATATCAAACTCGACCAGATGGTATTATAACCGCAGCAGTTTCTTTTATCTCCTTTCTGAATGTTATTGTGTGTAACAGTTGGTCAGAGAGAAGACAAGAACCGGCAGGCCTTGGCAGCTCCTGACTAACTTCAGTAAATTTGATCCAGTAGTTCCTGCATTCATCTGTTAAAACATTATTGAGTCTTGGTGAAACTGGAAGTAGAGCTGCAGTGAAATGAGAAGCCGCATTTCTGTGAATCTTTAATGATTATAGTAAGGAGGTTCTAGAAATTCACTGCAGCATTTATTACTCTTCAATTCACAAGGAAGAAATCAAGTCACCATGTCTATTGTGCAATCTAGATGACATGATAAAAAGTGACCCATGCACCAAAGGCAAATCTGCTGAATGCAAAAGTAGAAGTGTTTTCCATGAATTCCTGATGCTTATGGGAAGCCCTGCAGCATTTTTAAAATGTTACTGCTAGCCAATAAAATTGCCTAGACCTCATAATAGTTTCCAGTGATGTTTAAAAAGTGAATGACATCAGGCTGCAAAAATGCATGTTAAAAATGTTAACGGGAACTCTTCGCTCAGTTAATTTACACTTAGAAATCTTCTCAATTTGTCCTCCTCAAGGACACATCTTCAGGGCTGCCACTCATAAAATCACAACATCTTCCTAAGCATTAATTCACTCAAACATTTTCAAACAATACTGTAAAATCAGAGTTGTCGGGCATGGCCCCTCTGTTCAGATAAAAAGCTCATTCAGAAAGTGAAACAATTTACAGGGAATCAGCTGTTCACTTGAAAAGCCAGTGCCTCTGAGAAACCAGTCCGACCGCTGTAATGATAAATATCTTCTAGGAGCTGTCCTCTCAAGAAATGACGCTTCTGACATAATGTCTTCTGGAGAACTCTGAGGAAGAGTTTAATTTCTTACTAATGTGGCGCCTACACTTCCTGAACTGTTGATTAATTAGTGGAAATCAGAATCTCAATTTTATCTGCGATGTGGCAGAGGTTGCTGACCACAAGCTCATGAAACAGCCTGTATGTTGAAATATTGAAAAAGTAAATATTAATGAATGAAACAAAGGGAAGAACTCTGGGCCTGGTGCTTGGCGAGGAGTCAGACTGTGTTATGTTTTGGGTGACTATTTTTATTCACACCGCTGACATCAGCATTTAGCTTGTCTTGTGAAACCAGTGGTGGAAGAATTATTCAAACCTTAAGTAAAAGTATAGACATTTTATAAGCAAATGTAATTACAGTAAAAGTAAAAGTACTCATTATTCATAAGAATTGTCCCTGTGACTGATTTATTATAATATATGACATAATCAGATTGTTACTACAGATGCATCAATGCATAAGTAACATTTTAGTGTTGTAGCTGATCGAGGTGGAGCTAGCTACTTTATGTATAGTTCTGTATTTTAGTCCAGTAGTTCCCAGGCTAGGGGTCAGGCTTCCTCCAAAGGTCAGTAGATACATTTGAGGGATTAATGGGGCTGGAAAACAGGCTAAACGGGCTTTACGAAAAATTCTCAAAAACATTGGATCATTTTACCTCCTTGAGCCTCAAACTATTCTTTCAATCAAACCATCTGAGAAGTTTAGAGGTAAAATCTCTCTTTGGTTGAACTGCTAACAACTCATAGGCATCTGAAATGTGACAAGG
>CM022470.1:16336888-16457946 GCA_011952105.1 Coreoperca whiteheadi
ACAAGGAGCCCCAAGAAAGAGCTTTCTTTTAGAAGGGGTCACAAGCCCTTATAACAGTAACTGTTAACTATAGCTGTGAGATGTAGTGTAGTAAAGGTACAGTATTTATTGCTGAAATGTGGTGGTAGAAAGTAACATAGAGTAGAGATACTTAAGTAATGTGCACTTGAGTAAAATGTACCTAAAGTTTCTTTCCACCACTGAACGAAACATATAGTACCAAGACACGTGAGGTGATGTAATCTCTATGATGATGAACGTGAACAGCCTCAGCTCATCAGAATTCTGCTTTGACTTTTGGCTCCCTTTTGTAAAAGAAAAGAAACGATATCTTTATGAGTACTGAACCTGTTTGTAATAGGAAACCACCCATAGGTTATCTTGACAACTTAATCTGTTTATCAGAATGATATGTATGTTGGACCTGAAGTCAAAATGGCAGTACTGGGGACATGATAAGATATTTGTACTCACACTAGTCAATCGGACTCTCTGCTGGAGGTCTGAGCATTGCCTCGATGCTTCTGAAAAATTAAACGTTAGACCTTTGGTTCTCAGTGTGGGGTCCAGTCAACGGCTGGGGCCTTTGCACCTCAAAGCTCTTGAGCTTTCCTGGATTTCCCTACCCCCACCTGGCCAATATTTTCCTGATTACCAGGCATTCAGACAAAACACAGCACCAGATTTAATCTAACAGCTGTGTTAGTGAGGGCCTGTTGCTTCACGTACTGCTGAGAAAATGAAATATGATCCAAGAAGGCCACATGACATAGCCATTTATAAAACTATGACGAAACAATTTACAACTCTGGAAAGTTAACACTGTGGCAATCGTTTTATCCTCTCGGTCTGAATTTGCATTTGGATCCTAGTTGCTGAGGTGTATTCCCCCCTGACCCACCCCCGTGTTAGTTGGTCAAGTTTCACTCCTGTGTTATCCATCCAGTGTTCACCCAACTGAGGATCACTCCTGCAGTATGCCAGTACGTCCAAGACTCTTCAGTTCATCCGTCTCTGCTGCTTGCCATTCATCTACTCTAAATGCACACTAAGTATAATGTGTTATGTGGATCTGGTGTGTCCTGGATGTGGAAAAAAATGTTTCCATGTTTCCATGTCATGTTTGTTGTAAGGAAACATGAAACGCAGCGTTATTTGACTTTTCATGTTCCTGCCACACTGTTTGCACTTCTTGTGAAAGACAAATCCTGTCTGCTCGGCCGCATTCGGAATGAATCCCGGCTCATTTGTCTTTGCCTAGCAGTGCGGCAACGAAGCTAATGTCTGATTCTGACCTACAGTATAGTGTCAACAATCCAATTCATACTGTATATCTGTGCTATCAGCTCCTACCAACTTTTGGTTATGTTGCTGTGTTGATTCAAATTTTGGCCTCCTGTCCCTCTTCTATAAACTGGACACACAAGCAACCGCCATGTAAAAATCCCTGCAGACGTCTCATACATGAGTGTGCAAAATAAACTTCCTCTCGATAGACAAATATCAGGGTTTACAAATTGCTGCATGTGGATGCTTCCATGCACACAGCGTTCTCTTTGTTGTTCATCTCCTCAGCGTCAAGACATCTGCTGAGACGAAGTCTGCCCAGATTCACATTTGGTCTGAGACTTTAGCGAGGGCTCTTTTCATTACTAACTTTAACAAAAATACAAAGTGTGCGTCTGAACCAGAGCTCTGTAGCTGCAGGGCTACAGCAAATTCATTGTTTCAAAGTAGCTTGGCTGGTAAGTTAGGCTGATAGAGGGCTTGATTTTGGAATTGTCCTAGCCCTCGGTATGTAAACACGACAACGTAGATGCAGTGGCTGGATCCAGAGTGCCGTGTAAAAGAAGAGTAAGTTGTCAAAATGAAACTGAAATCTCACCGTGTGACTGATTCAAAGATTAAAGTTCTTCATTTTGTTGGGATTTGATTTGTTGAGTTTCCTGTTCTCCCTCCTCTTTCTAGGAAAAGGGTTTACAGTTTAAGACATGAATCAAGGACTGGACTGATGGAGGGAGGAGTGCGGAGAACATCTTGTTGTCAACGGCCATCTGACTTGTAATCAGTGTAAACATGACAACACATCTATTAATTTGACAGATAAAGGACAAATGTATTACACAGGGACACGCCTAAATAGCTAAACATACATACACACACTATGTTTTAACAGTATCATTGTAAAAACCCACAAACAAAACAGCAAGCAAGTACTCTGTATGTGCATGCTTTGTGTTATTGTAGCATTTTTATGTTTGCGTATGTGTCTTCAAATTGTGGTCTGTGTCCATTTCAGCCGAGGCACTACAGTAGAAATGCTCCATATTCTGGGAACCCAAAAGTGAAAGTGAGCGCCTGTGCTGTAGACCTGATCCCTGTTCACATGGCAACCGATGATGCAGTGTAGCCTTTAAAATTCCCGATTGGCTCTTTTTCATTGTGCTGCCTTCATAGGCCGTGGGAAAAATGATTACTCAATAGGTTTTCACTTTAAGCTGTCAAGCTTATTTAGGCAGGCTTATAAATTAGCTTTTATTGGGTATACAAAACTTAATATTTTGTATTCCTTCAAAACATGCAGAGAATACCTACTTGATGATACTTTATTTAAAGCAACTATCAAGGGTGTGATGTAAGCAGTGCCAGCAATAGAAAACAGGGAGCCCGAGGAAGATTTTCTTTTCTTCTTTCTTACTTTGCCTGTAGCTGAGAACTATGAAAGAAAATTATAAACTACTGTATATACATTATATAGTTTAACTATATATATATATATATATATATATATATAACTATATAAAACGTATTTGTTTGAGGACAACATGACAACCCTTTGATATTGTACGACCACAATGTGGCAAGAACACTCCTGTAATCTATAAAGTCTGCATAATCTTTGCATGACATTAATACACAAAATACACATATTGTGCCAAACATGCCTTCATTAAGAAGTCAGGCTGTAAATCAGAGGTCTCAGTAACATCCCCAAGGCACAAACTGCCAACGAAAAATGAGGGGTATACAACTCTTGACGACAGGCATGCTGGCAGAAAAACAATACAACCCAGCCAACACTACACACTGGTTTCGTTTATACATGGTGTTAATTGTATTTGTGGTACTGTAGATTCTGCAAATACTATATAAGAATTTATATTAAATAAGATAATATATTTTTCAATTCAGTACATTTTGATAGGTTGATGCAGGGGGGCTTGTGTTGATGGCAGTGCCCGTCGACTTGTTGACAGAATGCAACATGAAAGCAGGTGAAATTTGTGATCTCTTCATTCATGCATAATGTCAGGGCCAATTCTGTTACACTGACACTCTATGCGGACACTTGCACACTCCTCTCGCTCTCTCTCTTTGGGTGATTCAGATTCCAGCGCTCCCTCTGTCGCTAACAGACAGGTTGATTGGGTTGACATGATCTATCCATTGAGGATGGGGCCCCCTGTTCTGGGTCAGAACCATTGATTGGCTTTATGTCTCCCAGTAACTTTCTTTATTTAAAAAAAAAAGACAAGAAAAATTTGCAGGGCCCGACATGATTGCTATTCAGCATATATAGGGCACTACACCACCAAGCCGCCACACCCATGTTGGTTTTGCTGCTATATTTGCTTCTTGATCTTCACAATATCTTCTGGAATCATGAACTTGCAAACCATATTATTCCTACATTGAAATATAAGGATATGACTCACAGGGAAAAAGACCACATCTCTGTCTTCCCTGGAATAGTGAATTTACATTGAGGTATTTTTGGGAGATTTATCATGACTGTGACCATGGACAAGGTAGTATTTCATTTTCCCTGGAAAAGTTTTCTTGAGACCACCTTTCAGTGGAAAACACTATTTTATGGGACAACGGAGCCGTCCTTCTGGTGCCACTGTCAGCTGAAATTTCAACTCTACAAAAAGACTACACAAGACACACTCAGCATCTTTTGAACCTTTTAATATGTCAGTCAGGCGATAGCCACTGTGGTAAGATAATCCAAAAGAGACAGTTGAATAACATGTTGACAGGTCAGAATCAATTTAGCAACGTCTTGAACAAATTACAAGACTATATTCAGTAGTATCATTTTGATTATTCGTGGCTGACATCAATGCGACATCCTACTCGTTCAAAACAGGAGTCCCCTTCCCCTTCCACCCCTTCTCCTTCTGCATTGCTTTGTTTGAATGATAACAAGATGAACTTGTGGATAGTTTACAATGTATTGTTCAGTCTTCTGCATTTATGTGCATGCAAACACACAGGCTAGCCTGTTTTTAGTGACTCAGCCTCTCTCGGGATTTAATCTGAAACTCCTCGAACAGACTATCAAGTGTAATGAGGCCGTGCAAGTACATGAAACTGAGCAAAAGTTCTTCTGCTGTATGAGGGAGTGATCATGGCCACGGTTTGCTGTTCATTCCAAACCACAGGACAATTGTTTACTTTTTTGTTTGGTTCATTCAGGTTTTCTCAACTGACCCAGGGTGACTGGTCTATGCCATGATTCTTTTTAAGTGGTCTTTGTGCTGAATAAGAAAGAGAGAAAAAAGGCAAAATCTTTGCCATCCACTACAGAGGTTGCTATTAGAAATCAAAACCTTCATTATTTTAACAAAGTTAAACAACGGTTGTGAGTACTTACATCATCGTAACTTGGTTTTCGTCCACATTCATGAAATTCGTTGGGTATTTTGGTGAGTGTTGAGAATTTTCCAAACTTTTGTTCAGTCCTCTCTGTTCTGCTGTCATTCCAAACATGCCTGCACTAATCTCAACTGGCCCATGGACTTGTTTTGTCTGTTGAGCCATGACATTTTTACCCGTGATGAGAAGAGAAACTTGGATATACCTGGAGTACTATGATAGAAACTGGGATATTTTGGCATGTAAACACCTTATCCGGGTTTCTGAACATTATGTGCTGGTAGAGAAATGTGTGGCTGAGGTGTTGAGGAATCAAGACACAACTGATCACCGTAAACCTGGACACTGTTAACATGTATACAGGGACACAGGTTTCTCATGTTCAAAAAGGCTCAAAACTGGGATTCCTGTGTGTACGTAAACGCACTAATACTACATTAGATATTACTCCTACACTGCCTTTATATTATTATTATTATTATCACTGTTGCTGCCTATTATTCTAATACTAGTAAATACTTCCTACCTATACTGTAGCTATAGCTACAGTACTTCTACGAAAGCTACTACTGCTTTATAGTTGCAGCATCAATATCTTGGCTCCACCTATTCTCATGACCATCATAAACAAATTAGTTACAGGAATACAAACACACATCCACGCTCACACACACACTCTAACATTTCCACTAGTCATAAGTATACCTTCAATAATCTCACAGAAACACATACAAATACACACACACACACACATACACACACTTATAGACATACGCCAACACACCACAGCTCTGTGGTCGTTTCTCTTTCACACTGACTCAGTTTTTTTAAGTCATGTGACCTCCTGTCAACATGGTAGTATCTGGTACTTGGCGTTACAGTTTTTTTTACAATTGGTAACACACATTTCTCTACATCAAGTTCACATTTTCAAAACTGTTCAGGCAGTTCTCCTTACTGACATGCAGCTCAGCTCAACAGTGCATCTCACATCCAAAATGCACTAATTTAACCAAAGATGTGTTCACTGAATGCATTTTGTGCCTAAGCAATGAAAAAGTGATCCAGAGTTTAGTCCACATTGACTCCTGTGCTGACTGTGTGAAGAGTTTGAAGAAAGTGAACCATGTCAGTATGCATGTGTGAGGGCATCTATATCTCTACAGTGAAGCCTCTTAAAGGAAACACATACACACACACACACACGTCTGCATGTACACACTTGAATCATAGAAGGTTTTTTTTTTTTTGCTTTAGTCACTGATGTGGCTCATGTCGTCCTTTCGAACATCATTACTGACTGTGAGATGGATTTATTTTCATAGCACTGTCTGACCCGACATCCTCTTCATGTTTTATTAGCCTACTTGATCTCATGTGCTAAAAACAGTGATTGCACAGAAAAGTGTGTTTGATGCTCCTGGATGTATGCAGCCTTTTTTTTAAACCCCTTTCACTTTCAAAGAAATGAATGATGAATTGAAAGTGATGTCAGCGTCATGCTGTTGGTCATTAAACAAAAAAGAGAATAGGCTGTTACTGTTACTAAAACAATGACTCTTTATTGTGGTCAAATATTTGCCTATGTTTGTCCAAACTGTATACTGTGTGAGTTTGTTTGGGCGCATGAAACCAAAGAAACTGGGAAATAGCACTTCTCTATAATAAATGTAGCATTTCAGAAGAAGAGGATCCATGTAAACCATTTACAGTAAGCACTGTACACAAAGGCATACACGCACAAACCCAGAAATAGACTGTATGTAAAGATGGACAACGCTCCTCCACTTCCTCCCACTGTACAAAAATGAAGCCATCTAGTAGTGAAATTGCAGTTTGCAACCATTTGATTACCACTCGCCTCACCATCCCCTTCCAAGCGTGTAGGAGAATATATGGTGGCCGCGAAACTCCAAAAAATGCAAACGGTCCTATCTGAAGTTGGTGTTTGGTTTGTCTGTACTGGGCTACTGTAGAAACATGGCAGTGCAACATGGCGGCCTCCGTGGAAGGGGACACACTCCCTCTATATATAAATGGTTTATTCTAAGGTAATGAAAACACAACAATTCTTATTTTCAGGTGAGTAAACATTAATGAAAACATACTTATGAATATTGTATTCCATTTCTGCCAATAGATCCTCCTAAATGTTACACAGTGGTCCTTTATGAAGGCTCTTTTCGTGTTTCAATTGTGTTATGGTATCAGATTTGCCAGTTTAGTCAATAATAGCTGACAGTTCTTTATAAGTAAAGACAGTGTGGTGACAGAAAGTCAAGCATCATTAAGCACTGATGGTGTATTTGCACCATTGTATTTGGTGTATGCATGAGATTAGACTCTGGATTGGCTAATAGTGCACAATAGTGTATGAGGCATTTTTTGTGAACAACGTTTTATTTGTTCATGTTAACAAAAAAGAACATGTTTACATATACAGATATAGTTTTAAAACAATTAAGCTTATAATGATTTATGGTATATTGTGCATGTACATAACAATACCTAACGTCCAAGTAACACATACATGAATGTTCATGCAGTATATATACGTTAGCATAATTGACATGTATGCACAAGCAAATACAGATGTGCTCATACATGCACAAGATATGTGTTATTATATATATTGCATGCACACATACTTACACCTGCACATACGCATGCACACATGCGCCCATGCATACATGCACCCACACACACACGCATACAGTTTAAGGCAGAATGATGGCAGTCACCATGTTGCACCACCATGTTTCTACTGTAGCCCAGAACAGACAAAACAATCACTGGTCCTAGTATAGGGCCTTTAGCGTGTTTCGTAGGTTTTGCGGCCACTGTAGGGATGAGGGTGACCCGAGCAGTTTTCAAATAGTTGCAAACTACAATTTCACCTCTAGATGCCTCTAAATCCTACGTACTGGACTTTTAAGTGCACAAACGTGGACATGTGTGGGACAACTGTCTTGGCTGGGACAAGCTGCCAGGCAACCAGCGGTTAAGGACAAGAAATAGTTCCTTACATACCTCCCCATAAAACACAAGGTGTCATTTTAATGCTTCAGTTCTTTCATATTTATCTACAGACATGACAGTGGTGCCAATATTCCTCATCTAACTCTTGGCAAGAAAGCAAATAAATAATCTGGGCAATTTAACATTGAAAAGATGTTTTATAGATGTCTATTATTTTCTATTTGTCTGGAGACATCTCAATTTAAACGTTTACACTAAGGATATTCAAGGTTGAAAAGTGAACACTTAGTATTCTATTATTAGTCTTAATGTAACAACATAACAATGCAATGTGGGATATGAGTAAACAGAATTTTTATGACAAAAAATATACTGTGTATATACTGTAAACTTGGGGAAGTGCATTGCTTATGTTCAATATTTACAGGATTTTATGCATTTTCAAAATATTAATTGTGGTCAAAATGTGGTTTAAAACAAGGCTATGTAGCCAATAAATCCTGATCTACATCAGAGGTAAAGCATCGAGACATTGTGGAAATGACGTCTATTGCTCAGTGGGGTATTTCCAAAAATAATGAACTATTCCCATAACCCTTACACTGTATGTCTGATCACAATGAAACTGATCCTAACTGTAACATCTGCTCAAAGGAAATCTGAGCGTTTTTCCCACTTTCTTATTAAAGAGGAAATATGTATCAACGGATACATTTGTTAGAAAACAGTGGGCTTTTCGGGGGGTTTTAAAGTTCAAAGACTATTTGTGAGTCAGAGAACAGAATATATAATCTATTTGGTTCTCTTTTCTTTACTTTTTCCTCTCTTTCTTTTCCTGTGTCAAAATGAACTAGATGTTATAAAACATTGTCATATTAATAATTTCAGTATCAGTGGAACATACCAGTTGTGTGTGACCCACAAGTTTGTGAGCATTGTTTATAGTTTGTTTTTGTGAAGGATAAGTTAACTAAGCTGTTCCACGACTCGATTATGACAGCACAAAGGCTGTTATTATAATCAGTGTCAGCTTCTCTGTCTGCGGTCCATGTGTGGTCATGTGGTAGTGCTGTTGTTCATTGTACAAAAGCTCTACCTTTGTGGAACTGGGCTTTTTCACACACGTCAGCAAAGTCCTATACACAGGAATCAGTTAAACATGTTGTTTGTGTGCTTTTATTTTACACACTATGCCGTACAGTTGTGGTATGAGTGTGTCTGTCAATCGTGCTCCACAGTAAAAACAAAAGTATACAAGAGCTTACCTGTTTGCTTCACATTGTAATAAGATATAATAAAAATACTGAGATTTACATTGAGCTAAAGGTAATTTGAAAAAAACTAGGGAATTCCAAACCTAAATAGAAGTAGACAAACAGGTTGAGGGAAAGAATGGTTACATACAGCCCAATACAGTAAAACCAGTTCTGGAATATTTTGAACATCTAACATGTCTTTGAGTTTGGGGTGTTTGCTCAAAGCACACCGCTCCAGTGGAAGTGGCACCTACTCCCATCAGTCACAACAGTGGAGTGTGGGTGGAGTAAAATGAATGATTACGACTAATAACTGCAGTACCTACCGGGAGTGTGCAGTTTAAATAAGCGCCCAATTCCAACAGGTTGGGTGGAGCTGCTGTGAAAAGCATCAGACTGGCCCAAACAGGCCCAATTTCAAGACATCCCTTTTGTAGACACAAATTCCAATTTAAGTAGCCATTAATCACATGGACCAGGACCATGGTATAAAACTGGTCTTTATGGCAAATTTTCTTTGGTTTATGGTATTAATAGTTATTGCCCATGTAAATAAACAAACAAAATAAGTACTCAGGTACTGTATGCTATTGCTAAAATGAAGTTTTTTCCTGCCTTTTTGTCAATGCTGGGATTTGCTGTAGTCTATAGAGGTTCTCAGCCTTTCTCTGTGCCATGACCTTAGAGAGCTGTCAAGTTGTCATGTTAATATGAATGCATTAGTGCGTTCAAGATAATGGAGGAAGCCCCAGATTACTTATACAGGGATGTTATAGTTGAAACCTATCAATCTATTATTTAATAAATAGATATCAAATAAGTATCAATATGTCAGTATAACAAACGTCCTGTGACCCAGTCTGCTTCTTAAGTGATCGAATGTGCGGCTCCAACCCCAAGTATGAGGTCAGGGCTTTATACTACAGTGAATGTCAGGTCAGTGGGCATGTTCACAGTTCAGGGTACAACATCATGAACGCATCAAATTTGTAGCGCTGTCTCCCTCTAGTGGTAAGAATTACACTGGTCTCAAAACCATGAGTACCAGGACTTCTACTATCTCTCTATCTATCCCAAAAATGTATCTTGTGACTGAACATTTTCTTGACAACTGGTTTGTTTTCTGCATTAATATAAGAAAAAATAAATAAACCTCATCATGTAAGACATTTCTGAAATAATTTGCACATTCATTTTTTTCTCTGTTCCTGGCAACATGAAATTTTTGGAGCCATATTTTTTTCTGCAGCACTTCAAAGGTCCAGTTTTCGGAACTGCTGGATTAGCGTGTACTACTGTGGAAAACTGTGGAGAAATACAACAAGCCATAGGATAAAATAAGATTGGATTAAATGGAGGTTGCACAGTGTGACCACGGAAATAGGACAAGACATGAGTTGGTGCATGGCCAAAGGTGTACAAGTAAAAAAAGATACAGTATATTAGAAATTATGAGAAGTAGGGCAAGTTAAGATTACAGTATATTAGCTCAAAACGTCAACTTGTGGCCACTAGAGTGCACCGTTTTGTCATTTCGAAACAATCTCTGTGCTTCAGAAGAGAGAGAAGGCAGAGACAGAGATGATGGAGAGACAGTGTGAGAGAGAGAGAGAGAGAGAGAGAGAGAGAGAGAGGTCATAATAAGACACCATGTGGGTGTGTTTTGCGAGATGAGAGATGGAGATCACCACCAGGCTGGAGGTAGAAAGTCTCACACTGTTTTCTCCCTCTCTCTCTTCATTTCCCTTCATCTACATTCTCTCTCTCCCATGAGATCCAGTCTTTCATGTAGAAATAGCAGTACTTTCTTCTTGGATCCTCATTGCTCATCTAAACAACGATCACTGATTTCTTCAGTGTAGCAATTATTGTTAGTGTGCATGTTGGGTAGGCTGCGGATTCGCTTTCTACCACATTCACCTGCTAAGACAGCTGCAAAATAAGCAGCTCGTGTGTAGCTATTAAATTGTGATCGTATGCATTGAAATACCCGTCTTTCAAGTTGATAATGTAAAAACTCTGGAACACTCAAATCTATTATAAGAATCTTAGCAGAGATTCAAATTGAGGCATACACCCTTTTCCCCAGCCCCACCACATAGGTGTCCCACTCAAGGTGTAGGTGTCACTAGTGTAGCTGATTCCTCACCAGCTTCCCACCAAGGAACACTACCAATGTGGGTATAAATGCATTTGAACTGGCTTTTTGTTTGTGACGGATAAAAATCACTGGTACTACCACTAAAACAATTCCCACCTTTTGGCAGTTCTGTGCCCAGGTGACCCATTTTGGCCTCTATCTATCAACTTTTTTTTTTCAGCACATAAGCAGGGTCACTATGGAGTCTTACATCCCTCCTACTGAAAAGGCCAGCATGTGTCGCATTGAGCACAACCAGAGGTGATCACCAGTGGGAAGCCATTATGGGACCTTGTTCTTGTCACCGCATTGGTGACTCCTACCGGTTGGTTAGGGGGTGTCTGTGCTGAGGGCAGCAGAAGGTGAAGGGGTTAGTCTGAACCTCTATGCATGTTATTTTCTCTTGTTGAAGCTCCTCTCCGACAGGTGAATCGAAGCAGCTGGCACAAGTCCATGTGCATCAGAGGAGAAATGTTTACACCCTCCCCAGGCCAACAGTGGGAGTTAGCAGCAACAAGAACTGCAGTGCGAGGGGAATTGGCTGCCCCAATGTGGGAGAAAAAGGGAACATGTGCAGAAAAATACAATAACAAATGTGAAATGGCCTCCAGCAAATCACTGTGTTTCTTCTAGCCTTAGCAGGTTTCCCAACACAGGTGTGCTGACACATTCAGGCGCACACACATTCATAAACAGCCTTTCAATTATTGCTGATTTTATTTCATTAATTTATTTTGCATCTAGAGCTTGTCAAATTACCATTTCCTTTTTGTGCCTTACAGAAAGAATACGATTTCAATGCCTGCATGTGTATTTTTTTGTATTTTTATTTCTTTGTTTAATGGTTTTTGTGGATAATATCCAAAATATATTATGTTTGGACAAATGTTTTTATTTTAATAAGAGGAAGAAGAATGAAAGATAGAAGGTTGTGAGTTCATTGAACATTTCCAAAGTATTATGATACTTTGGCATTTTGTAACCCCACTGGCATTAAGAAACTGTAATGTATAAAAGTGATATAAATTCCTAAACATGGTCCTTTAGACTTTCTGAAGATGTTTTGCTGGCCAGTCTGACAGTGGATAAGTACTATGGGTAGCTTTAAAAAGCCAGACAAGGTGACGTCTAACAATAATGGTTCTTTTTAGATGAAATTTCCTAAAATAGTGAAATCTCCTATAAAGCTATATAGTGACCCACACCTCTGTCATGTGTAGAAGGTCTTTAGCAACAGTAGAAGGTTTAATTTCAAAGCCCTATACAGCACGTCCAGTTTGGGAAAACAAATGACCCACCTGAGATTCATCAGTCAATATCTGAAACAGATGGCTTCTACCCTCATAAAGACAACTGTGACAAAAAGTCTTCAAAGTCATTTTACACTCTGCATACTGAAGTGGCTAAACTTGAAAAATACAAACCATTTGTTCCTTATGTGGACAAATTGCCAAGTCCATCTTACATTACATCTTAGGGTGAAGACTTGGTTTAAGCTTAGGGTACAGGTTAGGTTTAGATAAGTAGTGCTTATGGTCAAGGTAAGTTTCCAGGGAATTAATGTCAATGGAACTTCCCCGAAAGTGATGGAAACACAACTCTGTGTGTGTGTGTGTGTGTGTGTGTGTGTGTGTGTGTGTGTGTGTGTGTGTGACCAGCCCTCATGGTGTACCTTGTTTGACAAGAAACAGGGAGCGATTTTAGTCTTGTGCCCAGATCCAGAGCTGACCTGCTTGAGCTGCTCAGAGGGAGTTAACAAGATTTCTGGCAATTTCTTTGACCTTGTTAACGATATCACCCTTTGGTGTTGTAAAGAACCATTGCTGTCTTTCGTGTATGCCACTAAGTCTGAAACCGTGAATGAGTCTAACAAATATTACCTCGAAATTAAGCTGTAATTCCAAATGTGTTGACCTGACAGACAGTGTTGATTATGTTCATGGAGATATTTTATGAGATTATGAATTCTGCCCCTGTTGTGACCTTGCTTTAACAGGGCAGTAAGCTGTCTTATCCAGTATTTAAATTTGAGGTTAGATAAAAATTCAAATCAGCAGAGTGAAAATATAAATAATATATACAGTACACTCACTGCTGGCCCATGGGAAACACACACACACACAGCCTTTAACATGATTACACAGATCACTGTTTACTGGACCACACACCATCCACCCCTATGCTGCCTGTGCTGCTGGAGGTGTCAAACAGAACCACAACACACATGCAAACACAATCACGTGGCTTCAAACATGCCTATAGTTATGCACAATAAACACATCCACGCAACCACACACAGACACACATTAGTGCACACAGCCAAAGAGAGACAGAGAGAGAGAGAGCGAAGTGCAGATATGCAAATGCAGTGTGAAAGCAGAAGAATGAGCTCTCTGTGGTTTCAGATCGATGATGTCTGAGCTGTATTTAAGAACGCCTAAAATGAGAGAGAGGGTGAGGGGCGCAGAGAGAAGTAAACAGACAGAGAATAGATTAGGGTTGCGATAGAGTAAGACAGAAAGGAACAGAAGAACTCGTTAAGTCATTAGAGACAGAAGTTACGTAAGCGAGGTAATTGTGCCTGTAAGTGTGGGTTTGCCACATACTTACCTTTTGGCTAAACATACCTGTGTGGTGGGGGGGGGGGGGGGGGGGGGGGGGGGGGGGGGGGGGCTATCCAGTACAGCAGGACTTACAGTATTCCTCCACTGGTATAGGCCACAAAGAGTGTGGAGTGTGTGGGAGTAGGTAGACAAAGTTGTTGTTGCGTACTTGTGGTAATGTCTGACTGCGTGTGTGTGTACTGCAGAGATGAAAGTATTATATATTATATGAAGGTAAAAGAATATCAAAGAACTGAGTCAAGACAAGCGATTCAAACTCAATACAACAATGTGCCTAAAGCAGTATAGTTAGTGTGTGAGTGTATTACATGCATTTGTGTAGCTGTATTTGTGCGTCAGAGTGTGTTCTGTGCTGTAGTCAGAGGATGACAAAGGAAAGAACAGGTTTATATAACTACTCCCTCCCTTTGTGGAAGAGAAAGATGAGAAAAGAGGACCATGGGATTGGAGAGGAAAGACGCTCAGAGACGGCGAGAGAGAGACGGAAGATGGAGCATTGGGACAGAAAATGAGGAGCTATAGTGAGACCCAGCAGAAATCGGCAGAGAAAGAGACAGAGAAGTAATGGATACATGAGAGAAAGTGGGGGACATTGAAAAAACAGAAAGCCAGAGATATCACCTATCAGATTGTAGTTTATTAAAAGAAAACCCTCTAATTACTCCTCACTGTGTTAACTCTCTGTTCTTTCTTCTTTGTAACTGCTTTCCCCCGACAAACACCTACATTTCCCAGTGTGATTTTCAACAAACCCCAGAAAACAGCCATAAAGTCGTTGCATAGACCTTTCTCATGGCAGATATTTTGACTTGTCAAACACAGGTGTAAGTAATATATTTACTAGGGTGCACTCCATTTAAGGTGGGCCAGGTGTTTTACCAAAATGTTCACTGACCTACCTGGGATAACTAAATGGAACAAAGTCATTGATAATGTTATTATTTACACATGTGCGTCTGCAGCTCTGGAGAGTTAAAATGTCCGTTGTTAGAATTGTCTTTTCAAGCTATAGTGTAAACAGAGAGAGAGTGAAAGTAATGGAAGCAAGGCAGTGATGATGGTGAAAATGCGATCCACACCCTTTAGTCACCATATCTTGTGGCTGAATTGCATTCTGGTCAATTAAGGCTGATGTTATTGGTGAAGTAGGTCTTTCTCTCCAGTTTTTTTAATTTTCATAAAGTACAGGTGTAATGGATAACGTAAACGATGGCTTCCATTTAGCTGTGTTAGTAGGCCATGCCGTCATTAATGTAATTAGGTACACCTGTTTTTGCCAAGTCGAGCTGCTTACTACGAGAAGCAGTGGCAGGCTGAAGGTTGACTGGGCCACCACTTTGGTTTATGATAAATAAAAAGCCTGTCAAAAATGAGATTCTAATTAGCTTTAGCTATACTTTGTGTTTTTGGATTTTGGTAATGATGACAACAGTGACATACCTGCTGTCATCCACATTTTATCGGACATCCAAGCCGGCTTGCCGGCATAGACACTTGCCCTAGTTCAGAAGCCCAGGGGAAGAGTTACATCAGACCCTGTGTATTGATGAAATTGAAACAGATCAGCAGCTTATGTGCGAAACAATGGGTTACCGTCTCACAGTCCATACATACACACAGGCCCATTCAGGTACTCGCAAGGTATGCTTACGTCACTACCAGTGTCTCTTGATGCGTGTTACCATTGCAAATTAAGCCATTCTTCTCGTTTTACAGTCTGCCAGCCATCGAGACTGCCGGTTATGTAAGAATGCAGGCATGTGTGCCTCTAATGTTCGAGGCTGTATGAATGAATAAGTGGTAATAGGGACCAGAAAGGTTAAAAAAAACTGAGATCTGAGCTGGTAGCTAAATCTCCAGTAAACCTTGTATTGATGAGACCAGGGTGAACCGCACATACTGCTATCTGTCCTGCAGCTAAATCAATCCCATTTAGGTCATTCACTGCCAGCTGACTGCCACGATGTGGTTGCGTGTGTGTTCACACCAGTTGGGACTGTGGTCGGGCCGTGTCCTGAAATGAGATTCTGTGGCCTTATGGTAAGAGATCAATTCTACTACTATGTCCATTGTTAATGTCTTTATTTTTACTGCATGCATGTGAAGGGTATATAGCCATTGAACATGTTTACTAGCTGTCAGCAGTGATGTCGTGCTTCATACTCACAGTAACAATCATCCACCCCTGTCCCTGCATCACTGTCATCATGCCTCACATATTCATTCCTCTGCCTTTACTATACTCAGAGATGCAGGTGGTGAAATAGGTTTCTTGGCTCTTGCTATGAAGCATCATATTCACTGATCAAATGACTCAGGAAGTCATATAATTTAATACCTTAAATTCATCTTGGAAAACTTGGTGACATGAAATTCATCCAACAGTCGCAGATGATGATCCTCCAAAATCCCTTTGAAAGCAAAAGTCTTAAGATGAGTCAGTACTCAGCAACTGTGCTGGCTTTCGGTGCCAGCACTCTTTCTTTTTGGCTATGAGCACTTCAATTTCAAATATTGAAATTCACTCTTTGTGTTTACTGTTGGCTGTATATATTGTTAATTTAAGAAATGCCGTTTATTCTGCTGTTCCATATACTGTACTTGCTCCAGATAAAAGTGAATCTTGAAACGGAACATGCATCATCATTTTACATGTAAAGGCGAGCAGTCATTTGGACATTTCAAATACGTATGTGTTTTCAGGCTGAAGTCCTTGACAAAATCTGCAGATGGAGTTCCGTGGTATAATGCAGCTGTGTTTGGAGGTGTGTGACAAGGCAAAGTCTACAAAGCAAAAAATCTTAAGGTCTAACTTGTCACAACTTTTAACACTTAAATGCCAACCAGTTCTCAAACTTCCAATGTTGAAACTCACAAGGTCAATTTGAAGGAGGTGTTGGATAATATGATGATTATATACCATGAGACAATAGGAATTTGTCAACTATCAGAGATTTTGCCATACCATTTAATACTAATATCTATTGCTTTAGTGTATCTGGGTGTATTAGACCATTTTTGACAGTACAAATTGCCCCCCCTGGTGGCTCCATGTTTGGAATAAAAAGCGCAAAAGTGCCTTCTTGGATGCTCCTATGGTAGATAAAATCTGATCATGGGCCTCTAGGATGCCCTTCCAGTGGGCAAAACATGATTCAGTGCACTAATGGGTACGCAATACAGTGCCATATACGCAGCTGCCCCTACCCCTCAAACAGCCTGAGTCTGCCACTGATGGGGGGGATGATGGAGGACAAAAATCCACAGTCCTTGTTTTGTGCATAAAGTCATTTTAAAGATCAGCTAAAGTGAGGCTTTGGCAGTCTGAGTTGACAAAGCAAATGGGTATCTTCCAAAGATACACTCCTTTTTTTTTATGAAGGCGACCGCTCTGCCACCAAGCCACAGCCAACGGCCATCACTCGCATTGACATTGCCTTGGGAAGGGATTTATTTGTGGTCAGTGTGAACAACAGGAACAATATCAGCAACCAATAACCATTTCAATGTACATATGGGCATGTGAGTATTTTTTTTAAGAACTTGAAAAAAATGTGAACCTGCCCTTTAATTTCTAGGCGGTTGATTTGTTGTTAGGTATTTCATTTTTAGGATTATCCAAAAAGGTCTGGTCTGGTAAAGTCTGGTTAAAAATTTCTCAATTGATTTTCTAGCAAATTCAGGCTACTGTGCCTAGATGTATAGCCTATCAATATCGCAGTATATAATCACATAAAGGCAGAACATTTAATCCATATCGCCCATTCCTACTGCAACATAAACTCACTTCATAAACAAAAATCACCACATGCTTTCACCAAAACGAATGATCTTCATATTAACACTTTAAATTCTAGTATTACTCTTAGTATGACACAGGAAATTGACTCCTATTTCATGATACAGATCCTGTTTAAATATTTAAGAAGCAAATCCAGCTTTGTGACTGCTTGGTATTTCAAAGTCATGTTTTAGTCACATTTAAAGAAATAATTAAACTGCATTTTTAGGTAGTAAGAGCGTAGAGAGGCACATTAGCTTTTACAGTTCAGACTTTCCAAATAACACTTAATAAACCTTAAATGTCGAGAAGTAAGGAAGTTAAACCGCTCTCCCGCTCCCTCTCTCTCTTTCTCCCCCCTCTCTCCCCCCCCCCTCTCTCTCTGGTAGTCGCCGGCTCTCTGAGCGCTCAGAAGAAAAGGAGGAAGCGGAGTGAGAGCAGCGCAGCGGCAGCTCGTCTGTTATATCTATTATATTTAAAACGCAACAAACTCCCGAAAGCTAACCATCATCTTATCGCAACACCACCGTTTTGAACTCCTCTACTTAGGGAACAGCGCACGAGAACAGACTTTTGCAACCCCAGAAACGCTTTTAGGCACCAACAACTTGCGTTGGTTAGTTCAAGTCAAAGTAAAGACAGCTGCACAGGTAGCCGGAGAATGGCAGACTCCGCGGCGGCCAACAGCGACGGGGAGGACGGACCCCGCGAGCCCATGCGGGGCTTCGCGCGCCAGGGAGCCCTCCGCCAGAAGAACGTGCACGAGGTGAAGGACCACAAATTCATCGCGCGCTTCTTCAAGCAGCCCACCTTCTGCAGCCACTGCACCGACTTCATCTGGTGAGGAGCGGACACGGGGATGGAGGGAGGGCGTCACACGAGAGCAGTTGTGAAAATGAATTTACTTCACGTAGTTTAATGCTTTTATTGGGCCTGTTATAGAATAAAATATATAATAAATTGTTTAAAAATGAGACTGTTTTAGTCCAGCCATTTATGGGCGCACCAAGAGATGGAATATAAAGAAGGGAGAGAACGAAAGGGCAAGTTTAGTTCATGAGTTAATGACAATATAAATGAGAAAAGTAGAGAGAGGGAGAGATGAGGCCGATTGATATGAAATGGACAAAATGGCTCTAATCTGTAATGCTTAAAAGTATATCATCATTAAGTTACAGCAGGAATAAAGAAAGTGGGAGGGTTGCACTGGTACAGTTGTCTCAAAATAAACATCGATTTCAGCCCTATTCACGTACTTGTTGATGCTATATAAGGTTGGGCAGAAGGGAAGACTGAGAGATATGTGGGCCGCACCAATAAAAAAGGAATAGCTGAAGACCATTGTTTGATGTATTAAGTAGGCAGAGGAGCTGAGAGGCTGAGGAAAAAAAATGAAACATGTTCTCTAAAAGCACTGAAAAGCAGTCAACTGCAGCCAGTAGGAATGAGCAGTTTCACATGGGTCAAACACTGACACAACATCAGCCTTCCTCCTCCTCTGCTGCTCCTCCTCCTCTCTTCATTTCTCCGCTCAATCACCTGTGCAGACATGTCACCATGCAGCCCACCAGGGTTTACTAGACAGTGACTGTGCCCGGGTTATTAAATGAGTTTCCGGCTCTAGGTTGGCCTAATTTGTCCCGTTTATTATTATCTGCGCTGTGCACTATTCCCAAAATGGCTATTATTTAAGTCCTGTGATGGGCTTTTTAATTTGTGAATGGCTAAATGATTTGACCTAGAAGACTGTGTGTGTGTCCATGGGAATGTAATGGGAAAGTCTCACTGGTTGTAAATACCCCTAAATAGAGGAACACTGTGTAATTGCTTGACCTGTTTAGATTTATCAGATAGTCTATCTATCTATCTATCTATCTATCTATCTATCTATCTATCCATCTATCTAATCTGGGTCAATAAGCATAATGAAAAAGCACAATGAGAGCACTGAGTGATTTCACACCCCAAGAGATTATCTATTTGTAGCCACAATATGAAAATGAGAAGGGCTGAATGTGAGTTTGTGTGTGTGTGTGTGTGTGTGTGTGTGTGTGTATGCATGCACCTGCAGGCATCCCAGCATTCTCCATTGACTGGGTGTGGTTGACCCCTTTGACCTGGGGCAGCTGCAGCCCTGCCTAACAGAACAGTATGTGTGGGTGCGCGTGTTTGTGGACCGAGGTTGACCCCAGCACATGTACTGAACTGTTCATAGAATAATCGAATGTCCTCGCTGCCTGCATACTTCAGTGGTTGTGTGCGTTTAATTTGTGCTCTTCTGGATGGAAAGCTTTCGCGCTGCGCACAAATGGCAGACAGCATTTGACATTTGCCTCTACACAAATGTCTTGAGGCGAAGAGAGAGGGTTTCAGAATTCCATTTTGAAGATGAGAGAGAGTGGTGTAAGTGCGTCTGTGCCTGTACAATGTTCAACCTGTTTTCTCTGTGTGTGTTCTCTCCACAGGGGTTTTGGCAAGCAAGGATTCCAGTGTCAAGGTAGGTGGACGCTCTCACACACACACACACACACACACACACACACACGCACACTATTAGATGGTTCTCCATTGCTAAATGATCGGAGGTTAACTTTGTTGCCTCGACTTTCTCTCATTGTTTTCTGTGTCTTTGTTTTTTCCACTCTAATTGCCTCTCTTTCTCTTTTTAGTTCTCTCATTACATTCATTCCATTTCTCTGCTTTTGCAGTTCACATTGGAAGACCAATCTCATACTTCTCCATAATCCTATCATTTTAGTCTCCTCTCCCCTCTTTCTCACCTCTTTCATTTCCTTCCACTACATGCTTCATTTTCCTTCTCTCTACCTCTCTCGCTATTTCTGACTCTTGACTTTCTTACCTTTATTCCTCTCTTCCTTTCCAGAGTGCTCAAGTATTCTGCGCTATTATTTTTAAGTGGGTTTTAATGAACACCATCTTGACTCAAAACGTCACTAGCTGGACAGGCCAGTCAACCCCCCTGGTGTGCAATTAATTCAAAGCATAGCAGTTTGAAATAGCCTGGCAACGCCTTGAGATTTGATGGGAACAAAGAACAATCTCATGAAGCTACTACCCTAAGAGAAAAATCAATCAATACTGATCAAACCGACAACTGACTTCCTGCATATTAAAATATATGTGAGATGTATTCATGTTGGATGCGAGAAAAATTCTAAGTACTGTGTACCTTTAAAGATAATAGAGAGTTGAAGTTGTTTGGGGAAATGCAGCTGTGGATTTAACTTTTCATATGAATAGAGCCATGAAATCAGATCAGTAGAAAAAGTCTCTGTGGGAAAACACATAGTGCTACAGAGGCGAGTCTGAAAGTGGAGGCAGGACTTTGGTGCTTGAGTCATAGTGGAGGATACTATAGTTGTAGATTTAGCTATGGATAGTAAGAAGATGACCAAGAATGTGGAAGGAAGTGACTCAGCATGAAACACTCCAGCCATATAATCAAAACTGTATTTATATTTCAAAATATAAAATAATGTATAATAAGATGGGGCTTTTTCACAGCACACATTTTGACTTGTCATTGTTGAAAAAAAGCACAAGTTGTTACTTATAACTCTGTTCCTTTCCGGGAAGCCATGCCAGTGTCACAGTGAGCCAGCTTGCTCAACACCAGGACGCTGAAACTGAAGCAGCTAAATGGAATTCATATTTACATCTGTGCTTTTCCTAATGTGGCATGTCAAAATGGCTGATGTGAAAAAGGCACATTGTGTACAGAACTACTTTTAATAGATAAGTGAGCTACAAACGTTCTGTCATGAAGCTCAAAATTCAACTGCCTGCACCGCTAATGGAGGATGAAGTTAGAGGTTTAAGTTTGTTCATGTTGGATCAGTTCATCAACAGTGATGCATTGTTCACTTCCTGCATCGGTAAAGGGTAGCAAGGCATCTGATTTTGTGGCTCTTGCTGGTTTCATCTACACAGGAAAAAAATTGGTGCAATTTGACACGCCATACTGATGAAGAAAACTTGATCTGCTTTTCTTTTTCTTTGCTCTCTTCCCCCTTCCTGTCTTTCATCTACCATCTCCATAGGCTACTGTACAGCACAGACAGATTCAGCATTGGCTTTGTAGGAGTCACTACAGGAAATGACACAAGCTATCAGAGAAACATATCCAGCTGACAAAAATGCCATGGTGCTTTGGGCTTTTGTGGGCTTTTTTTTTTTTTTTTATCAATTTGCTTGAAATCTGTTTTTTTCCCACTTGTATTAACAGCCAACTGGATGTGTTCAAGGATTTTCACGTCTCCTAGCAACAGTGAAATATTCAGACGCAACAGTCTATATGCTGTAGGATGGAAGAGGTGCCGTTCAACACAGCAGTGGGTTAGCTGTTAATTAGCCAATGTGTATATTTAATGGGTCAATAGCGTCCTTTAGGGGAAGCATCTGCTGCACTGTAGGGACCCCCGTTGCCTCTGGAGAGGAAGGGGTGTGGTTGCAGGTGTTGGGGCACCTATACACTGTGATACCAGGGCTGGAAGATGGATGGAGGGAAGGAGAAATGACATCACATCTAAAATGTCAGATGTCACTCAAACCGATGCCCAAAATAACGTACATGTGTGTATTTGAGTGTGTGAGTGAGTGACTTAGCACTTGGCAAGAGTTTGCACTTACCTTCTTCAATCAGGTGTGTGTGTGTGCGTGTTTTTGTGTTTGAGTTTCTCCCCGACTCATTTGTCCGTCTGGGGCAAGGTATCGCTTCCCCAGAGCTCAGGGAGAAAGGGAATTCCTCTGCAAGGTCACACACACACACATGCTTGGAGTGAAGTGAAGTGAGATCAGTGTTTGGGTGTGCTTTGCCTCTTGGGTTTACATGTTTGTGTTTGTTTGACAGTCACATAGTTCTAGAACGAAATGGAGTGTGTTTGTGTGCATGCAATGTGATACATTGTAGTGCATTTATATCTGAGTAAAGATTTTTTAATTTTTTCTATTATTGTATGAATAATCCAAACAGAATGTGAGAGAAATAGTGTTTATAGCCTGCATGTTTATATGTCTTTTTAATGAAAGGTCAAATCCTCAATAAGAGCTGGCGGGCTGTGTATACTACAGCTCCTCTTTCTCTTGTGAGTGTATCAGTAGAGTCCTGAGCAGACAGATCAGTGCCATTACTGCCCTACATGGTGTTTATGGGTTGTTTGTACACTCGCTACCTGAACCAGATCTTAACTCCTAATGTTGTATTCCACTGATCAGTCTCTCTTTAACTTTTCTTATCACTTTTCTCTTACCTGATAATTGTTCTGACCTTTGAGTTTTGGTTGATTTAAGTGTTGGTGATCTAGAAGAGGAAGATTGTTTGTTTGAGCATCTGTTATACTACAACTTACTTATTATGCCAACTAAATGCCTTCACACGAAAATGTACTGTAGCGGAGCTATTCTCATACCCAACCTGATGCTCAAGGTGATCACAATGCCACTGTTTCCCAAATGACGTGCAGGGCTGACCTAAACAAGGCAATATTTGCCACGATTTCACGTCCAAACATGAATATTGTTTATTAAAATACCTTGTTTATTTCTGTTGTTGGGCTTATTAGTTGCAGATGACCTGCAAAAGTTAGATCCAACAAAGCTAAGCTTCATTAGTAGCGTTTGACATTGTGACATGTGTTCCTCTGTGGTCTGAATTCTGCCTTGTCATTGGTGAAAAAAGGAAGTTATAATTGCCCCACTACATCAATATAGTTATAGATATATTTTTTTCAGTTGTGTTTTGTTAATACAGTAAGGTGGATAGACAGTGCTTTTCAGTGAAAAGAAAATAGTTTACATTCCACAGGTACATACAGGTCCTGCTCTCTGCCGTTGTATCAATTCAAGCAGCATGCTGTAGATGCAACAGAGAGCAGATGGAGGCAGGGGGGCAGGACGGACAACTTGGCACCCCCAACAGCAGCCTTTAACAGGTTTCAGAAAGAAGCAGCTTGTGGTTGTGTGTATGCCCAAGAAGGATGTGGTGTATGTCTACTGAAAGTCCGCTGATGTGATGCATATAATTAAATTTCCAGCCTGAACTAACATAAATGTTGAATTGCCTTGTTTGATTTCAGCAATATTATAACTTTCCATTAAACACCAATCAATAATTGCTGTTAAGAGAACATGCTGTACAGTTAGCAGTTTAAGTTTCCATGGTAGAAAGAAAGGCGTCAGAATGTCCAGAGACATAATCCACCACTTTGCTGTCCATCTGTATGCTCAGTATCTATCAAATCTGTTGTAATTGCCATACATACAAATGTGACCACAGCCACAGTTGTTTATGAAGGACAAAACTACAGCCACCTATGAAGCCTATAGGAGGTGACTTTTAGATAATACAAATTTAGATTTAGATTGATCAGAAATTCATGATAGATTCACTCACAGTAACTTGCCTGTCCATCCATTCCACACTTTTATTTTCCTGTTTCATTGGTGGGAAAATATATTGAATGTTGTACATTGTTGTACAAAAAGAAAGACAAACCCAGCTGTTTGAATGGTGGTCTGTTACTGCAAATGCAAGCAGTGAGGCTGGCTGGGTTTTGCACGTTGTGTATCTGTATATAGTATTACTGGTTGGAGCTGCTAACTGCCTCGGTGTTGTAACTGTAAACAATAAACTGTAATGCCTCAGTGGGATTCTGCTGTTTAGTTTCCCATACACTAGAAAGCGTGTAGGACTCAAAGGGTGACAGCAGCTTGTATTATGTAATGTGGCTAGAAGTGTGTGAGTTTTGAGAATATTTCATGCTTCTTTGTGTTGGGGATTTATGCGTGTATGTGCACGTGCTTCATGTTCCGTTTAATGAGCTGGTGAGCACTTATTTCCTTAATGGCTGTTTGTGCAGAACTGTGTACTCTAATGCTTCCACATGGTTGTTGTGTGTGTGTGTGTGTGTATGTATGTTTATACATGCATTCCTAAATGAGTGTGTTAATAATGAGTTGGATTTCAGTGTGTAACAGGCTGTTGAGTGTCCTCCACTGTCTCCTCATAGACTTAATCGAAAAATTATCCCTTTAGAGAGCTTGAGAGGGACGGGACGGGGACTGAGTTGCAGGAAGTGTGAGGATCATGGCAAATACGGCAATAAAGGGGGAAAAAAATAAGATGGAAATGAAAGATGGTGGGATGAGAATGGGAGGAGGGAGAGGTGAAGGAAAATAGAAAGAAAAAGTGGGGGTGGAATTCATAGAGGGAAGTGAAAGAGACAAAAAAGGGGAGAAAGTGAGTGGGAAGGGCGTAGGAAGGAGAGGAGGATTACATGTGATTTCCTTGAAAGTTCAAATGAAAGTAGCTCATAGCAATTGCAGGGGGGAAAAAAGAGGGATGAAAGACATGTTACATGTCCTTTGAGATACAATTACAAATAAGTGCTGTTGTCTCCGTGGTCTTGCAATGTAACGTGTGTAATGTCGGAAAACGCACTGTATAGAGAACATAAAGTACAGTATATAGCAAGAGAATAATAGGGAAGAGATAGCATTACGCTTGAATAAAGAGGGATTGAGGAAGGATAAATTAGGGCAGAAATTGGAGAGATGCGTGCTCTGTTGTATTCAGTTGTATTCAGTCCACCATTCTATTCAGCAACCTAAATATAATCCTTTTATAGTGTATAGGTCTTTGTGTGCATACTGTAACATGCTGTGCTGTTGCTGATGATGCCATCAAGACATATCGCAGTACATATTTTTTGTTTGATTTAAAAGAATTAGATCAAGTTCTTGATCAAGAGGACTGCACAAAACTCCTGCAGGCAGAGGACAATTACAAAAAAAAAATTGGAATAAATTAAACAAGGCAGATGGTTGAAAATGAATGAGAAAGGTATGCTGGAATGACACTCGAGCAGAGAGGTGGTGGGTGAGATAATGGACAGGGAGGAAGAGGTAGAAAAGAGGCGAGAGTGAGAGAGAGGGAGAGATAAAATGGTGTAGGCACGGAGTGTAGATTGCACCTAAAACAAGCCCATAAAGGTGTTGTTTGCTGCAGCTATTAGCATTCTTCAAAATTAAAAATGTATGTATTTATAATTAGCACTATTCAAGCTTCACCGTGACTGATGGAGTCTTTTGCGTTCTGGTTTAATTCGGGTGTATCTTGCTTTCACTAGCAACCATAAAGCTGCTGTTGGGCACGTTGCCCACAGTTCCTCTGGATTCACATGATACGTTTTCTGCCTTTTCATGAGCCTATTCAGGTTCAAATGAGTTAGTGAACATTTGCAAACATCTGTGTCTGTTGGTGGTGCCGAACGCAGCTCAGGTGCTGGTTTACTCCAACCTGTGTAGGTGGGAGGTCTCCGGATCCAAAACCTGCCTCCTACACACAACAACAACACACGTACGCATGCTTGCACACACACAGATCACACAAATGCGTGCACAAAAACAAAACAGGTATTCATGCACAACCACATTAAACACAGATACACACACAGAGCTCATGTTGATGTATCAATGAGATCCTAAAGCAAAAGGAAATGGACAAAAACATATCTGACTTTGTCACTCCCTCTTCCTTTTCTGTTCCTGTCTCTCTTCCTCACCTTCTTCCCTTGTCGTCCATCTTTTGTTCTGTTCTGTCCCCATTTCTCTCCAGCTTTATTTCCTATCTATCCTATTTTTCCTATCCTATCTTTGCTCCTAACTCTGCCCATTATTCCCTCTTCTTATGCTTCATTGTTGTGTCTTTTCAACATTCCTTCCTCAGTCTTTCTCCCTCCTTGTTCATCCTAGTTCCCCCTCTCTGCTCCTTCTGCTATTTCTCCAGCTCCTCACTTCTCCCTCCACCTCTTTCTCCATCTCCCCCTCTTTCTCTCTAGTGGCTGTGTGTTGGAAGCTGTGGGCTTTGATGCTTTTATAAATAGCCCAAGTGTTCCACTGAGAGTACCACCAAATGGGATAGATGGGTGGATAGATGGATGGGGGAGTGGAGAGGATGGAATGGAAGAGGAGGGAGGGCTGAGTGTGTAGGTGTGACAAGAGAACACTGAAAAGCACCAGAAAAAAGGAAAGGATTATGAAGCGACAGAGGCAGACAGAGGTGTTTATTGGGATAACAGAAAGCATTGATCGGAGTATAAAGAAACTGTGGGGTTCTCATTCCTGCAGCCCTCAGAAATGCCTGCGGTTCAAGAAGCAGAAGGTTTAAATACTGTATTTTGAAATATTTTAAAATAATTATCTTATGTGAAATAAATACATACTATTGAATCCGATATCTACCATTTGAAACATTGGAAGCCTGTTGTAACAAAATTCAAATTTTGGAAAAATGTAAATCCTTTTTTGCTGTCTTCTTTCACCTTGACTGGTGCCCCTGAGTGATCTGTAGTACAGCTGTGCGTCGTCAAGTGGTAAAAAAATCAGACATTTACTATCATGTCTGTATCAGACATCTGGCAGTCGTCTTTCCTTGGTATAATGTAGGTTCATCACAGCTATGCGACAACATTCTGTAAAACCTGCAGTGAAAACATGTCCTTAGATTGACTATTTTTATGTTGTAGATTATTTAGCAGGAGTAATGTTTTTCAAAAATGAAGACAGGTTTTGCTGCACACCACAAAACTCAGCTCTGGAGAAACCCAGCTTATTAAAAGTTATTTATTGAAGCATTTTCTGCAAGTGAACGTGCAGGCTATGCATTTCAAATCACGCTCGCTTGTCGATGAGGACAAACACATCATAGGTGTGAAAGCGTATTGTTTTGTATACAGTTGAACTAGTGGAGTGTGAGACCCTGATTTGCGTGGAGTTTCATTTGCATGCAATTTTTTCAGTGGACAATTTTTACTGTCACATTGTCTGTTTTAGAGACTTTGTGCCTTTACAACAAAATTTCTTTAGGAAACATTAAATGCTTATGATTTCTTCACTGTAAAAAAAGTAGTTAAGTTTTAAAAAAGTCTACAGCCATGCTAGCAGCTCTGCGTGGCTGTACTGAGGCCCAGTTTGAGCTAACTGCTAATGTCGGCATGCTTACATGCTCATAATGACCTTGCTAACATGCTGATGTTTAGCAGGTTTAATGTTTACAATGCTCAGCATCTTAGTTTATTATGTTAGCATTCTACTGTAGGTAGTGCTCAACACAAGGTGCAGCTGAGGCTGATGGGAATGTCATTATATTTGATGGTATGGTTGTAAACCTATTGAGCTGATAGTGACTCAAGAGGAAAAGATGGGGGATGAATAAAGTTATTACAATTAATCCTGAAGGGGACATGAATGTCGTTACAAAATTTGACATGGTAATCCATCCAGTAGTTGTTGAGACATTTCACTCAACCCCAAATTCATGTTAACCTCATGATGGTGCTAGAAGAATTGTCAGGGGATCATCAAAGTCAGTAGGATTCATCATGTGGGGACTATGAATGTCTCTACAAAATGTCACGGCGATCCATACAATAGTTGTTGAGATATTCCTGTCTGGACTAACGTGGCTGACCGACTGTCTAGCAGATGCATTGCAATGTCAGACGTAGCCACGGCGCTGGAGCCCATACCAACCCTGCAACTCCTCTTGGTAGAAGCAAAACCTTTTAAAATGTTGTCGATGCATTCTGTGAGTTCCTTCAGTCTGTCTCCTGATTATTGTCAGTGAAGCACTGACCTCGTCCAAACAGTTTGTCAGGGACTTTATTTTCAACATGACTTTATTTTCATGTTGAGTACAGGTTGTATAACACCATTGTGCAATCTTTCATGCCACGCCACTGTATTGCGTATAACAACTCTGATAGTGAGCCTCAGTCGGCTTATTGATAGGGCCAAAAATATTGCAGCATTATAGTGTATTGATTTTTCCTACATTCCTTTGTTGCTTTTCAGACACAACAAACTTACATCTCTAAACAGCTTGTGCTCATGGCACCGTAATATGAATCATGTGTTTTAGGTAGGAAGGCTCACTCTAAATATTACCAGAGGAGGAGATGCTGCTGTGTAGGTTTTATTGAAATTAATTTAGAATTTTGTTCTGCTGCTGCACATATTTGAAGCTCCAGATTAGAGCAGCAGCTGACTGTACAGAGTAAGTGTAAATGTGATGCAAGACATGCCACAATTTGAAAACAGGAATTCAAGAAGTGGAGTATTACTCTGGGTCAAAACCAACGTAATAAATTCATCAAAAATTATGCAGTGCCACCAAGGAGTGTTGAAGTAATTGAAAATGCAACAAACAAATCAAACAAATTCATTAATAGATTAAACAGGGAGGAAATGCACAATATAAGGAATATGGCTGCAGGATTAAACCGGTTGGTCTCTTTGTTTAAAATATTTTTACTGATCATGTTTTAACTAAACCTGCACGTAAACTGAGACTCTGTTCATTGTACAGTAACGCCCACTGTGTTTCCTCCCAGAACTGCTTCCTCTTCTCAGTTTAATGTGGAGGGTGTTAAAGAGCTGTGTGTGTGTGTGTGTGTGTGTGTGTGTGTGTGTGTGTGTGTGTGTGTGTGTGTGTGTGTGTGTGTGTGTGTGTGTGTGTGTTGTGTGTGTGTGTGTGTGTGTGTGTGTGTGTGTGTGTGTGTGTGTGTGTGTGTGTGTGTGTGTGTGTGTGTGTGTGTGTGTGTGTGTGTGTGTGTGTGTGTGTGTGTAATGGGAGAGACTGTGCATATGTATGCATGCCTTGTTCAGTATACTTATACATATAGGTGAGTGAGAGAGTAAACCAGCCAACCTTAAAACAGAAGTTCACACAGTTTCTGTTCATCAGCCATCAGTGGTGGTTATCTGATGCGTCTGTGTGTGTGTGTAAGTCTAATTTTACTTGTCAGTGACGGCCAGCTCCTTTTGCTCTGATCTACTTTCACACATCTGAAGACTGATCACTGAGAGTGTGTTTGTTTGTGTCTGAGTGTACTTTTAGTCACAGATTGACAGACTATCAGGTAATTTTGAAAGGCGCTTAAAAAAAAGACCTATTTAGTCATTTAGTTAATCAGTCTGCAGTTGACTACTGACTGTAAGCAATTGCCTCCTGCTTAATACTTTATTTGTCAGATAGAGGTAACAACTCTTTAGTATTCCAAAGATCGTAGTATTACAGTTATTGGCTGTTGACATTTTTGCATAGGTGGAACTCATTAATAGGTACTAACTCATTGTGTATCTGTGTCAGTCCCAGAGAGTACCATCATCTATACTTAACTCTGTCAATAGCTGCCTCCCTACAGCACAGAGGGGAAATGGTTCATTCTGCCTGTGGCTGCTATATTGGTGGCTGCCACCAGCCACTCTGGAAGATAAGGCATCATTAAATGCCCTATGAGCAGGATGTACATGTTTCTGACTTGGTGACTGCCAGTGGTCGGATTTGTGGTGTGTTGTTGCTTAGAGTAAACATAACAGATTTGATAATTTTTTTATATGCTATGTATATATTTTACTGGGAATTTGCATGACTTTTTCTGTGAATGTGTAGATAATACAAAATACATTGTGAATTCATGTATACAGGTGTGCGCATTTTGTATGGAACTTGATGGCGATTGGGTGTTGTATTTTTACAGATAAAAGCAATGAAGAATAACTAAAGGAAGTTTTTAGTGAACTTGATACCTAATTTAAGTATTGGTGACTTTCCACTTTCCCAAACATGGTTTGCACCTTTTTAAGCTAAGAAAATAATTGTAGTGAGAAATGGATGTTATGGTGACACGACTTGGTACAGATGTGTTTCTTCTTCCTCTGATTCATCTCCTTTAAAAAAAAAAAAGCTCATGCTGCACCATCACCTTAGATCTTGTGATACTGTTCATACAGTCAATGTCATTTTGAACACCATTACCTACATAAAGAGTGAAATTCCTGCAGTAATGGCAACAAAACTGGGTATTAAGTGCAGTACATGACAGGTCAATGGGAGGCTCCACAATGATGTATTCACTTAAATATATAGTATATTGTTTGTTCATTTTGCTCTGTGAAATAACAATGTAAAAAAAACAGAGGAGAAATTAAACACAAATTAAATAGAAACAAATCAGAGAGTGCATACAAAAATGTACTGATCTACTGTCGTCTCAGTAAAGAAGCCAAAGGTGTGTTTTTAACTCAATTCCACCCACATACTCTCACCATAATAACGTCATATGCCCCCTCTGCTCATCCTTTCTTTGATTATTCACTTTCCCACCACTTGTCTCCTACATGATCAGTGTCACAGGACCGTTGCGCCACTCTGTATTTGTTGTTTGTGATGTAGGTGATCTACGAATTGAACCTGATCAGTTGCACTCAGGGAAATTTGACTCGATGATGAGATGAGCTAAATGTCTAAAACATGAATCACGGTGTGTAGGTGGGATGCCCCACCTGGATTACTAACTTCTGGGGGAGAGATGCTGCTGTGCGGCTGTTGTGGGTTTGAAAATGTACTATGAAATAATTTCTAGGACAGAAGGTCACTGAGTTTCTTGACTACTGAATATTGATTTTTTGAATCTGAAAAGTTTAGAGTAAACTCTTCATACATGATTGCGAAGATGCTGCTCTGTCTTTACCCAGGCATCTGTACTGGATGTTTTTGGGTTTTTTTTGACAAACCTTTCTCTTAGTCTAAACCATATAGTTGGACATGCCCAATAGTCACTACTGTACACAGCTAGAACAATCAGTTTAACAAAAGTTGTTGTAGGTTTGCTTAGTGGAAATTATGTCAAGGTTGTGATAATATCCTGTTTATGGCATATTTATGGTTGTTTAACATTTTTCTGCGTTACGTTTACGACGTGTATAACCTACACGCATCGCCGGCACAGTGGTTCTGCTCAGTTTACAGCAATATGGACTCACTCCAAGTTTTCTGCTTTCTCTTTGTGAAGTGTCTGTCTATGTGTCTGTATGTGTGCACATCCTCTTACACCAATGGCAAAAATCTAAATCAAAATACGAGGTAAATACAGTTTCAGAGTTGCTCCATTTCTGTGTGTGTTGTCTGATGGAGACCAGCTAACTATGTCACTGTTGCTCCTGAGATACTTAAACCCATTCGTCTATGGATGGTAACCTAGCAACAGGGACATGAGCAGACAGGAGTGCAGTGATCTCAGACCTCTTTTTCTGTCTCTCCCTCCTGCATGTCTTTTACTTTATTTGACTTTCTGCTTTTGTGTCACTCTCCTTTCACATCTCTGGCTTTTTCTGTCTCATCTGTCACCTGTCCCTTCCTCCTCTCTTTCTCTCTCTTCCACTTTAACACCAGCAGTCTGTCTCCCTACCCTTTCACCCCTCATTAGGTTCCTTTTATTGTTTCCTGTCCATTTGTCAGTTTATCAATATAACATTGTTGAGTTTGAGACTTTATGAGCTAGAGCTGGAAAGAGTGTGTATATTGTTTAAATATCACCCACCCGCGGTATCTTCAATTTGCCATCATCATTATCTTTCATTTCTTTTTAACAACCTTTATAAACATAATGGGGTTTTTTATGAGGGGCCCTACAAGCCATAATACATTCTGCTCTCACATAGGCCTACATATATTCTCCTTTCACATACATATATTTTCACTCACATTCATTTATTTTCATTCTTACACCCACACATTTTCACTCTCATGTTTATAAATTTTCATGCACACATTCATACATTTGCTCTCATGCACATGCAGTCATTGTATACATTTAAAATATATGTAATATACGTTTGTAAGAAGAACATGTATGTCTGTATGAAAAATATATATGCATGTAAGTTTGCATGTGTGAGAGAGAGTAAGTAATTGGCTGAGAAGCTCAAGGTCAGGTCTGAGGGAAGGGCGCAAGGAGAGCGTGATTTAAGTTATTCTTCCTAATCAGCCATCATCCAGTTCGCTCTGAAGCCTTTGGCATCACCGCACACCTACAGCAAAGGTTTCCATGAGTTCACCGAAAACTCTCAAACAGCAAGTAAGTCTGTTTCTCTCTGCCGTTGTTTGTTCACATAGAGTTAACTAACGTTAGCTAACTGTAGCGGTAGTTCCAGCAGGCTTCTGCCAGACCAACATAACGTCAACTTAAAGTTAACTTTAAACCAGCCCGGTTCTATGTGAGAAAACAACTGCAGAGAGAAACTTACTTGCTGTTTGAGAGTTCCCGGTGAACTCATGGAAGCCTTTTCCGTTGGTTTTGCGGTGATGCCAGAGGCTTCAGAGCGAACTAGAAGACGGATGGTTAGGAAGAATGACTTTCTGAGGTAAATCACGCTCTTCTTGCACCCTTCCCTTAGACACGACCTTGAGCCATGTTCTTCTTTTATATACATACATACATACATACACTGACTGCATGTGCATGAGAGCAAACGTTTGAGTGAAAAAATGTAAACATGACAGTGAAAATGTGTGGGTGTAAGAATGAAAATAATTGCATCTACACAAATCCAACAGCTGCTGCTACAATGTGGTGGTTCAATCCCGAGCTCCTCCTGTCCACATGTTGAAGTGTCCTTAGCAAGACACTGAACCCGATGGTGTCTTGCATGGTAGCTCACTGCCATCAGTGTGAATGTGTGTGTGAGTGAAAGGGGAAATTGTAAAGCGCTTTGGAAAAAGCACTAAATGTAATGCGGCCCTTAATGCATCACCTACAGTGTGCCACGTGATGTTAGAAAAGACCACACACTCGCTGTTTAGATAAGCGCAAACAGTCGACACTTGACAAAGTGGACTATTGTTTGTATCACTGTCGTCTTATATTGTGATAGATCATATTATAGCACAGGATTTGAGAGCAGGTCCCCCATATTTTTGTTTCTCAAACAATATTTATTGGAGGGTTATTGTACTGGATTGCATTTGATTGTACATGTCCATATATTTCCAGAAGATAGAAGTCGCATTATCAAATCAGACTTGTGTTATTATTGTGCCAGCATTTATTTTTCATTTCCACTTAATGGATGCTAGCATCTACAACGTGTATTTAGTTCATTATTTGGTATTCAAACCTGTTAGTCTCATCGGCTCTCTTGTTAATGTCTCCTGCTCTTCACTCTCACCCCTCTGTCCTCTCTCTCCCACTCTCTCTCCCTCATCCTCTTCATTCCACACCTCTCTCTCGCTCTCTCTCGCTCTCTCTCGCTCTCTCTGAATTAATCAGTAGATTAGATAAAACTGCATGTTGAGGGTGATGACTATACTCTTTAGCAAATTAAACACAGCAAACACTCATATACACATAATTTAAGAACTCAAGAATTCTATTTCTCTTTAACCTATTCTTTCCTACCCTCAGTTATTTTTCTTGCTGTCTGGACCAAAACAGCAGGTATGGTTTGTGGGGGAGTTGAGAGAAAGTGGCAGTGAAGGGGGGATGGAGTGCGGGAGGAGGAGAGAGGAGAAAAGTTGATGTACAGGAGATTACAGGGTTGTGTGTGAGTGTGTGTGTGTGTGTTTCGGCTGGACGTGTTCAGCAGTTGCCTGTTCAGGTTACATTGTGGAGGTAGATGTACTTCTGCTATGAGAGGAAACAAAGTGCCCTCCACACACACACACACACACAAAGAGAGCCAGGGAAAGTGAGGAGACAGCCGTTGTTGGTGCAAAGATTAACAATGTAAATGTCATTTATTTTTACAATAAGTGCTGCTTTTAAGCCTCCTTCCTTCTTTTTCTTCTAAATTATAAGCTCTCCTTACAAGTAGGACTTGGTACTGAACCTCAGTAGTTTTTTTGGGTACCAACTGAAATGGGTCTGTAGTACAGAGAACTGGTAACTTTCAGGTACCAAAATCTGCCATCTAGAGCTGAACGATTATTTGATGAGTCCATCAACAGAAGATTAGTCCACAACAATTTTGATCAGCTTTTTAATTATCAGTCAAAACACATTTCTCTTTGTTCTATCATTGAATTTAATATCTTTGGGTTTTAGCCTGTTGACTGTAAATTGTGACAGGCATCATGTTTATAGACTAAACGATTAATTAAAAAATAATCAATACGTTAATAAATACTGAAACTAATGGTTATTTGCAGCTGCATTGATGTGGAGATTCAGATTCAGGCTTTAAATCATGATTTTGCCAGTTTTAGAGCGTCGTGATAACGATGTGGTTCTGTGGATGGCATTTTTGGTCTGTTGGTTGGTCCACCGCTTTGGCGCAGACTGAAATATCACAGAGCAGCTAGCAAAATAAGTATTAGTTGCTGTTCGCATCGACTGTCTGGTCGGATTCAGGTGCTTTGAATCATAAGTTTTAGACATTTAAATTTTGAGAATTGGCGTTTACTATTAATAAATAAAGAAATGTTTTTGTAGAAACCCATGTTATTTCTCAAACTAAGATATAGTTTCACTATAAAAATCATCATTTTAGATGGTAAAAAGATATAGTTTCTCTATATCTTACAGAATATGTAACTTAAGTATTATTTTGGTATTGAAATGTAGTTATTTATTGACTCTGTATTAAAAACCTTCAAGCAATACTTTCACCATATTTAATATGATAATCAATCCCTCCTTGTCATGTTTAGCTGAGGTTGCAAGTTTGATTCCACCAGCACATTTGGAAGAAACAAATACAGACTTACACTCCCTCTCAACAAGTTCTATAAAGATGCCCACAGGCAAAACACCCACACTGCAGTGGAGTGGCTCAGTTGCAGACTGTACATACACTGGGCAGCTCCAAGGTCTAGAAGTCTGCAAGTGTGAAGAAGGTGATGCTGACAAAAAGCATGAATGCAATGAAATTAAAGGGATAGTTTGGGTTTTTTTGAAGTGGGGTTGTATGAGGTACTTATTATAAGTCAGTGTATTAACTTCAGTTGATGGGGGTCGGCACGCAGCCAGTTTGGAGAAGCAGACAGCTGCTCCACCACAGACGCTCAGCTCTGTATTGTTGTGAATGGTGACCAACAGTAACACGTATTTTAACTGCCAACAAAAGGTCGACCTAAAAAATCAATATCAGTCTATGTGTATGCTATAGAAATAATATTTTCACTGCATTGCCGTGCTGTCAGAGAGCCCTTTCCTTTGGCACTACATTTTCTGAACCCCGGGACTTCCGTATTCCTACACATCTGCAATGCTTCGCAGCGCACTGTATTAAGCTGCTTGTAAATCACCTGTGCTGCAGGTTAGAAAGTGCTGTTGCTGGATGAGACTTCAATCAAACTTTTCTAAATATTTCAACGATGATGCGTGCTTGTATTTTTCCAGGCTGTTCTAACAAATAAGTGTGTGGGTCACCAGATATATTTCACCATCTTCCATTGTATGATATTGACTTTCGACAACAGTGGCTGGTTGCACTGATAATAGACAGCCTGAAACTATAGTTGTCTAATAATCAAGTTATTGTGCAATAAAATATAGTGAGATCTAAAAACTTACTTTGTCGACAAACTGTCATTAGGCCCTTCTTGATCTGGGACGTTTTTTCCAATTTATCTTAGGAAAACTGAAAAAGGTCTGCAAGACACCGGCAGTCAATAAGGCAGGTAACTCTGGATGATTGGTGATGCAGGCCATGTGTGAGGCGCTGGTATCCTCGGATTCAGAAAGATCACAGTTTGCACATCCGCACCACCAGGTAGCTTGGGCTTTCTCTCGGCCTCCTGCTCGGCGTCTAGTTTCCACGGAAGTTTCCCTTTTGTCTCTCTCTCTTTCAGCCCGTCCATTCTCCATCTGCAGCAGTTTTTCTTCTGTATACTCCGGTTCATAAAGGTATTCTCTTGTCTCCATAGTGAACGGCATTTCTTCGTGGCTGTCCTAATCACTCATTTATATTTTCCTGTATTTGTTGTCTCTTCAATAAATCACTACGACTTAAACACCGGATTTACGCGCAGCATAAGCGAAGCAGCGCTGATGCGTAGGAATACAAATATGTTCCGTGGTTCAGAAAATGTAGTGCCAGAGGAAAGGGCTGTCGGAAAGCACAGTAAAGTAGTGAGAATTTTATTTTATAGTGTACACATAGACTGATATTGATTTTTTTTTTTTTGGCAGTTAAAATACGTGTTACTATTGATCGCCATTCACAACAATACAGAGCTGAACGTCTGTGGCGGGGCAGCTGTCTGCTTCTCCAAACAGACTGCGTGACGACGCCCATCTACTGTAATACACTGACTATCGATAAGTACCTCATACAACCCCAGTTAAAAAAAACCAAACTATCGCTTTAAGCACAAGAGACTGAAGGAGAGTATGATGGGGACATAATGTGATAAAGAGAGAAGGGAAATGGAATTGAAAGTGACAGAAGAAGACACAGCTGAATGAATCAGAGTGGGATGCAAGGAAAAAGACAAAGAGACAGACGGATGGGCTTTGAGAGAAATCAAGAGAAGGAGATGGAGTGAATGAAAGACAGTGAGAGGGAATGCAGTGAATGAGAGTGAGTATAAGGGTGGAGGTGTAAGCTGGACCATGTAAAATCGTCTTGTGCCAGAATTCCTTCACAGCGCTGGCACAGAGCTGAAACTGAAATCGAACGGAGCATGAAGCCAGCCAGACTGTAGTGTCTCCTGTTTTTTTTTTTTTTTTTTTCTAATTGAATGTAAGATAGTACACTATTGAAAGGGATAACATACTGATAATCTCAGGGGAACAGGTCTAACACTATTAGAAAGAACTGTATCTTCTTATAATCACAATCTGTTGGAGATTGCTTTATTGATACATGAATAGAAGCAATGTCATCAAGCCAAGAACATAGTTTGATCTACCCTCTTCCATAAGTCAACAATGACCTGTATTAGAATCCACAATAAATACAGTGCAATACTTCATTCAGAGTGAACAATAATAATTGTATTGCCACGTGCACAATAAAGATGAGAAATGTGATGTGGCAAAATCTCGTTGGTTTAACTGAAGCTAATGGGAGTTGAGGTGTCATTCACAGTATGTACCTGACAGACTGATAAGGATGAAAGTTTCCTATACATTTCCACAGGAAATGGATACAGGTAATTTTTGACCCATTTATGGAAAGTTTGTCTAATGATACAAAACCTTTATCTTCTGAAAAAGTAAAAAAAAAAGGTATAGATAAAAATTTGGAATAGGACTTATGTGTACGCCACAAAAGTACTATAAGAAAACAGACTAGCCAGCAATGAACATTCCACATGTGAGCTGTCAGTGTCAGTTCACAGTCGCGTGCAGCAAACACTTTTACGGTGTGTCCTGAGAGGAGTGAAATGAAATGACCAAGCGTCTCTCTGTGCTTAAGAAAAGATAGACTCTGTTCTTAGCCACAAAATATATTTCAAAAACAATTCTGAATAGAACAGAAAAATGAATAGAATTGTAGTTCTTAAATCTCAACGCACAATAATTCAGCATGGCAGATCCTGTGGAAAACCTTGACATCTAACAGCTAAAATTTAAAAGGGCCCATTAATTGATTGTTTTGTTTACACTGGTTCTCTTACAATCACCACCAACTGGAGGTCATAGTTTGCCTGCCAAGTTAAATTTTCTGTGTTTTTCCCATGAAAAGACACACTGTAACAAAATAAGAAATTATAGATGTTGAGCTGGAGGAGGAGAATAGAGCAGAAGAAGAAGAGAGGATGGATTGATAGAAGGGAGAGAGAGAGAAAGAGGAGGAGTGATATGGGTGTACTGACTCACTCTGACCCTTCTCCCTGCTTCACCAGCAGCATTGTGGGTATTTATACATTGGCGTAGGCTGTTCAGCCCCCTTATATAAGTCCTTACACACACACACACACACAAGGGGAGGTTCCTGTGAATGGTGTGTTATTGACTTTCTTCCTCCTGCTTTCTCTTCCTTATCATCTTGCTCTTCTTCTCTTCCTCCTGTTGCATCAGCTACTTCTTTGAGTCTTTCACCCCACTCATCGGGATATTTCCTCTTCATTGAGACCGTAGGAAGAGCAAGAAACTGAAAGAGGCGCAGTAGTCTGGCTCGCCCAGACCTCTCGCCACGCTGTTTAAACACTGTGCCAGGTCTGCCAGGCCGTGGTCACGGAGAAGATCTGATGGAGATGTTTTGTAGTCAAGTCAGTGAACCCAGTCAGACAGTCATTCAGTCAATATACCAGTCAATGTGGAAATCAATCTTCATCTAGTGTTAGGAAGCAAACAGATTATCATGTCAGTCACAACCAGGCTTTCACATCCAAGGCACACGTGCAACATTGCAAAGAGCAAGGCCATTATTCTCAATGGAAAGTGTGGTTTATCTATAACAGCAAAATGCATCATGGCGTACATGAAGCATGTGACTTCTGCTCCACTGAAGAGACGACAACTTGTGGCAGATGAAACATCAGATCTGTGTGGAGTGATGACGAGACTGTAACCTTCCTCTCATTGATACATGAAACAATCAGAAATGCCATTTTTTCATCACGTTTCACAGAATTTTCCATGGTCTGAGGTTCGACTGGCGCTCTTTCAATTAAATATTCCTCCTCTTCTGCAGTGGTTTAACTGCATCCAACTGGAGGATTAGTGCCACCAGCTTTTTAACTCGATGCACTCAACTCCCAATACTCGCAGAACATAGGTGGATCGAAACTCGCATTTATTAGCCTCTTCTTTTGCCAGTTTTCCAGAAATTTGGTTCAAGTTTATGCGATCTCTGGCAATAACAAATGATGTGTTAATTGCTGTGAATGTGTAGCTGTTTTTTGACAGTTGTAGGAAACAGTGTTGTGTTCAGATCTGATGCATCTAGTCACAGGTTGCATTGAACAGATAAGTGTAACCCTGGCCTTAGGTAGTAATAATTCAGTCTATCAGTCACTGTTTTTTATTTCATGCAGACAATCACGGTAAATGTTACAATTATGTTAAGGTTAGGGTAAGGGATAGGGTAAGGCATTTAGTTGTGATGGTTAGGTTTAGGGTAAGGGGCTGGAATTAAAGTGGGTCAAAAAAAAAGGAAAGCCAATTCAAAATGTGTGAGCAAGCAGGTAAAGATGATCTGTAAGATAACAGTGCCAGGTTAAAAGGAGTCAGTTAGCATGCAAAGACCCTGTGTGTAGCATAAAAAACTCAAATCAAATCAATTTAGCAATGGCTACCAGATTAACGAGCGCGAGGCAAAGGTCGTTAACCTGTATTGTTGACATGGTGACTTCCGGGTCACATGTCAGACAGACGTCAATGGCTGCATTTACTGTCTCTCAGGATTGTGGGACAAAAGGGAATGCAGTCCATAAATCAAAGTTCAGTTAAAATCACCCACATGAATGAACTCATCCGGTGAGTCCCAACACTGTGTTTGTGTAAGTGATGTACTGTACTATATGTGACTGCTGCAGCTATGGATGAATAAATATGACTAACTATCGAGCTTCGTCACTCCGTTTGTTGTAGCATTGAACCTGGCCACTGAATCTGAAAGTAACAGAATCTGGGACATCACTGTACAGCGTGTCACCGTGGTCTCGCACGCAAAGACACACACACACACACACACACACATTGGCAGCTCATTAGAGGAAAAGGCTATGTACAACATCAGTGTTCTGCCAACATTTCATAAACAGAATATACTGGACGAAGGAGAAGAGAGGAGAGGAGAAAAAGATGGTAGAAAAGGAGATGAGTGGGGGGGGGGGAGAACAGGAATTGAAAGGGATGAGGAATAGGGTGAAAAGTAGAAAATGAAGAGAGGATTTTCAAAATAGTCCACTACATTAGCTGTTGAAAAAATCATTGTTCTATGAGTGTAAAATCATTCATTCAGGTTCAGTCTCTATACGAGTTAGTATTTGGTAAACCAGTGACGTTGTTTAACTTGCTTGAATTCAATACTTTTTAAATTCCGAATTAACTGTTGGGTTTTGAGAAAAGTCAATCCAATTACATTACCAAATGTCAACTATAATAGGGTGAAAGGATGCTTAAAGAAAACATAGTTTTACTGTTTCAGTTTAATATAAACAATATTTATTCTCATCTTAGTGACTGCAGTGACTGTAAGATGGTGCACTCTTATTTTGATGTGAGAGGTAGCTACTGTCTGTTTGAGCTTCCCTCTTCACACTGTATTGATATACTGAAAGCTTAATGGGAGGAGGACATTGACTGACAAGCAGTCATTACATAATGATGTCATGGTGGGGACAACTGGTGGGGAGGGATCGGGGCAACAAAAAGCTATGTTTCAAGTCACTGTGTGTGTTTGTGAGAGAGAGAAAGAGAAGATAAATACTGTACTGTTGTGAGATACACACAATCCATATGCAAGTATATATAACTGCTCTACTGCCAGGTAATAAGTTAATGTGAGTGATATTGAATGTACAAATCATTGGCTTTTGATACAGGGGCTTTAGTTCCTTATTCAAGTGATGCGATATGACACTCATAATGCAATTTTATCAATTAAATTCAAATATTACACATGATTTTTTTGGCCTGCATCAGTTAATTTTATGCATAAGGATTAGATAAAGAACTGAACATCCTTTAAAGCAATTAGTGAATCCAATCACTAAGGCTGCAACTAATGATTGTTTTCATCATAGATTAATTTGTTGATTATTTACTTGAAGAATTGTTTGAGAAAATAGTGAAAATTGCTCATTATAATTTCCCAAAGCCTGAGGTGGAGCATCCAAATTCCATGTTTTATCTGGCAATCAGTCCAAAACAAAATATTCAGTTTACTGCCATATTTTACAAACAAACACAGCAAATCCTCATATTTGAGAGGCTACAACCAGGCATTTTTGTTGAAAAATGAGAAATGATTACTCAACTATCAAAATAGTTGATGACTGATTTTCTGTCAATTGACTAATTGTTTCAGCACTTTCTTATAGTAGTGTTGCATTGTACTTATAGCACTTACTACAATGTAAAGGAGAGAATCACGTGGACCACTGAAGTGACTCTGCATGCAGTGGCATGCTCTTTCCTGGGAGAAAGGCTCATGAAAATCATTACTTTTGGGAGAACATGCCAACATTTGCATAGCAGAAACACAAGTCATACAATTACAGAGAAAGATATTGTAGTGGGAGAGTTTCAGTGACTTACCAGTGACGCTTGTAATTTGTAAAGCTGATTATTCTAAAGTTCTTGTGTAAAACTTTTATTGTGCAGCCGTGTAATTGATCCTCCTCAGTCTAACTACTAAGCTGACAGAAGTAGCTCCCAGTTGGCTGAGGAAGGATTCCTGTGGTGCTAACTGCAGCCTGTAGTGTAACTTAATGCTCTGCCAGTTTAACAGGTAGACTCTCCAGGTGAACTACATGGCTGCTTACCTCTGCAGTAACCTAAGCCCAGGTCATAGCCACAGTGATAGTGACAGTGATGTAACAGACAGGTGAGGTAGGGAGAGAAGGTAAGAAAAGAGAAAGAAATGACAACGAGAGAACAATGTGAAAAAATTGTAACTGTGCCTGTGTTAGTATGAATATCAAAGTGTTTGCATGTGAGTGTGTTTTCCATGGAAATGTGATGTATTCGATAAATAATGAAGGCATGTAGGCACGGTGCCAGCTACACCACATTCAGACTGTGACTAGTACATGGAGGGCACCAAGAGGGCAGAGGAGGAGGAGGAGGTGGAGGAGGGGGTTTGTGAGGGATACAGGCAGGGAACATCTACTGTAACTGGAAGGACACCAGTTTGATTCATGTAACGTTCAGAGCAAGACAGCAGAACCTGAGTTTGGGAGCCGCAGTTGTTGAATGCCAACAAAATAATTGGTGCATTTATCTTGGTTTCAATTGGAAGGACCACACCATCAACTGAGATGCAAAAATAATTGTTTGAAAATGAAATGTATTAGTGTAATGGGAGTGGAAGAGCAGGATGATGGCTGCAGTGTGGTGAAAGCTCCAGTAAGGATCTACAAGGCTTCTGGGCTCAGCAGACCCCCAGGGAAGCTTATGAGATAGCTGTGAAAGTAAAGGGAGAGACACTATGGCACCGAAAACAAGAACAAGCAGACATGGAGGGCACCAAGACGTTTAAAGACCTATTACAAGAAGAGCAGTGTTTGAAGTGTGGTCCTGCTTCTGAACTTCATCTCAATTATCTCCATTTAAGTGATGTGGTGCTCAAACTTTGCAAAGGTACCATATTGGATAGAATTTTACAAAGCTTCCTTAAGGGATTGTCAGGTGGAACAGCTTACGAAGAAAGGTTTAACATTACTTCTCTTGAAAATATCACATGGTGGCCCTGAGAGCTCAAAGCAATGCAACATAGGAAAAACATGCAAAAGCACAAAAGAAAAGAAAATGACAATAACACCTTCATCAAATTGGCAACAGATGTGCAACATTTGGGGAAAAAATGCTGCAAAGTGAGAAAAACACAATCTAACACAGAAAAGCGCTGCAAATTGATATGGACCTACCTTATACTGTAGCATGTAAAATGGTTCAAATTACAACACTGACAGGCGCCATTAAGGATAATGAGGACTTTTACTTTTATTACTTTACATAAATTGTTCTGATAATACTAAGTAACATTTTGAATGCAAGGCTTTGACTTGTAATGGATTCTGATTAAATTGTGGTATTGACGTAAAGGATGTGAATACTTCACTGTTCTTGTTGAGACACAAATATATGTGGCTGTATTGTACAAAGTTGGTCCGGCTTTGATGATGCAACCTGCCTTTTTGTATTTCCACCATTGCAAATAAGTATGTAGTGTCAATTAAGTGTATGTGTAAATGGATGCGTGAGTTAATTATTGGGGTGGATGGAGTCAGAGGGAATGAAAAGAAGGCAGTTTGGTTAAAGGAAAGAATGGAGGGCACACTTAATTTCTGGCATTGTATATTTCTGTAAAGCTGTATTGTTATGGCCCAAGGGTCATATTGTTGGATAGCGCACAGTTCTATTTTAGTCACCGATCTGTGTGTGTTTGTGTATGTATGTGTTTTGGTTAGGGATTTGGCAGTTGCAATACTCCAAAAGAGCATTTGCCTTGAAGCAATATGTGCACATAGCTCTCATCATTTCTATCTCTACCTCTATCCCTCCACCCTTTCTCAGTGTATTCAATCTGCAATATCATTGGAATGAGTGGGTGGTGTGTGTGTGTGTGTGTGTGTGTGTGTGTGATATCATTGCAGTGAGTGGGTGGTGTGACCAAAGAGAGGATATTGCGTGGGAGTGAAGTACCATTGAGGTGCACATGATTTGTGTGTGTGTGTGTGAGAGAGACTCTTTGTATTACTCATGATCAGTGCAAGTTTGACAATGGAATAGAATAGAACTAAATAGATTATGAAAGAATAGCTGGTCTCCAAATATGTAAATGAGACAGTAGAGGAGACCACCGACAGTGAAAATATTATATTAACATGTTTTGGATGCGGTAAAATGGAATTATTCAATACTCTGATCTACCAATCAGTGATCTGATCACTACAATAGACATAAGTGCAGAGAAATGTGTGTTCTTATTCAATTCCTTCATGTATATGTGACCGTACCTCCTTTATTATGAGTTAAGTTGTGCAAGTAGTAAGTATTATTTAGTAGTAAGTAGTTTTAAAGAACCAGTTAGGAGGAGACTGTTTCCCAGAGCCAGCACACTGGCTCCCGACAGCGATGCGATACTCTGTCCTGCTACTATAGTTAACATCACAACAACAGCATATCTTGGCAAACTAGAAAGCAAGCTGAATGTCTGTGGGCAAATCATTTACCGGTACCTGACACACAAATCATGGCTGGAAGAGTGTCCAGCCACACAACACTATTATTTCCCATTTACAGAGCCAGGGCTGTGTACAAACGGCAGATTTTTATTTTTTTTTGGTCAGCGCACACACTGAACGGACAGCTAGTGGACCGTGAGGAGATATTCGCTGAATTTGAAATAAAGAAGTTTATTGGATTAGAATTGCATACCCCACCTTTCAAGTACTGTACTTGATTCCACCACTAAAATGAGACGTGACTGTGGTGGATAACAATAAAGAACAGCGTAGTGACCTGTGTTTAAATTTTGTTAGAGATTGCTTATTATGTTTTACAGAACATGTCAGAAGGTCTGTTGGCACGTTGACATTACCAGTAGAAAATTTATTTCAGTACTTTTGTCAGTATTTTACAATGTGACAGTCAGCTTTAATGAAATGAAATATTGACGGGCTCCTTGTAGCTTTACTCTCCTTTAACAGAGTTACAATAGTACAATAGCAGGTTTTGCAATATTTCATAAGCCTAGAGCAAAATGATTCAAATATGGTTTATTATTTTTAGTAGTCACTCTCTAACCTGTTTTGGCTGCTGCTATCATCAAAATCTCTTTTGTTCAGTGCATCTACAGCACATCTCTGTATCTCTCAGTCAGACATTGCACGCTATGTAAATATACTCTGGGGCACAATCATAAGGAGCGTGTGTGTATGCATGTGACTGTGAAATATTTTTAGCCTTCCTGTTCGTCTTGCCTGTCAGTGGAGCTGACATTGATCAGGGTGGAGATGACAGGCTCGCTACGCGTCGAAGCGTTCACATGTTTCTGCACCGCTGAGTGTTACCAACCTGAAAAGTGGAGCCATGTTCTGCTTTTCATCTCATTTAGAGTCTGATCGTACAGGCCTTTCTTTGATGTTTCATGTGTGTTTATGTGTATACTTGTTATTTTCAACAAACCTGTGCCCAGGGAGAACAAACGCAACCTTGAATTTGTTGTAAATGCAGATTTCTCAGTTCTGTTGACATCAAACTTTGAAAACGCTGGGAATTCTGTTAATAAGAAGTCATTTTGGTACATGCTGTAACATAAATATGAGGTTGCGTTTTACATAACATTCTAGACATTTAGAAGGGCTCTCCGAGTTCTCCGGCCTCCTCCCACCGTCCAAAGACATGCATGTGTAGGTTAACTGATGACTCCAAATTGCCCCTAGTGGATGAATGTGAGAGTGAATGGTTGTCTGTTTCTGTGTCGGCCCTGCGACGAGTTGGCCACTGTCCAGGGTGTGCCCCGCCTAAGACCCGAAGTCACTGGGATAGGCTCCAGTCACCCGCGACCCCTAACGGGAACAAGCGGTAGAAAATGACTGACAGACATTTAGAAGGAGCTCTTATCCAGGGTGGCTGGCAATGAGTCAACGGTGCGGGAGTGACAATAAGAGTGTGTGTGGGTGTGTTCAGACAGAAGCACAGCATCCCTATGTACATTTACAACCCCTAAATCTTTTCATAGGTTAAGTGAGTACTGCCTCGAACAGCTCGTAGACGGCAAAATAACTGGTTGTTCATTAAACCTCTTGCTCAAAATCATATTTAATTTTGCTTGACCTTAAAAACCTGCACTGTAACATTTTAAAACTCAGTCTACAAAGTCAGCTAACACTCAGTGAGTCAATGTATGCTGCTAACATTCCTTAGATGTACATAGGGCTGGCGTCATGTTCGATGTCACTATGTATCTTGATGGAAAATGGTTAGCGCACTTTCACTTGTTCCACATCTTATACAATCTGTCTTTACAATAGTCAGCTATGACCATGAGGAGGTTCACCTCTTATTTTGTGCGACTTACTCACATCAGATACAGGGCTGCTTGACTTATTTCATCCTGATGAATACAGTGTGATTCCCTTTAATACTGTAAATAAAATAAATGTTTCTACTTATACATATATTACATAGGTAGCCAGTCGAGGCGGGCCTGCAGCCGATGAATGTCAGTGTACTCTGTTCAGCACTCGAGGTACCTTGGTGCTATAGTGTTACTACCATAGAGTGGGCAAAGATTTTTACCAAGGTAAAATTTTCTCTTTTTTTGTTTTCTCTCTCCACAGTGTGTTGTTTTGTGGTACACAAACGTTGCCATGAGTTCGTCACTTTCTCCTGTCCAGGAGCTGATAAAGGACCCGCATCAGATGTGAGTACAAATAAATTAATAATTTTAAATCGTATGCCTGTGTATGAGAGCGAGAAGGAGTATGAGTAGTGAAAGACAGATGGGACAGAAACAGAGACTCTACACACATTTCCAGCTCATGAGCCCCCATCACCTGTCAACACCAGTGTTAGGGTTGGCTGCCTCCATCTTTTCCTCTCCTCATTTTCTTTTTCCTTTCTTGACAGTTATACTGTACCATCACACGCAGGGATTTCTCTATTGTTTACGTTTGATAGACTCAATACTTTAGAAGTTAATGTAGACATGTAACACTTGAAGCTGTAACACTGATATCGGCCACTGAGCAGCTCCACTGGCATGATGAGAAATTAAGTCCCATGTTGACGTCAGCTGTTGTAGTGGATGTAGTGTTTTGCGGCACTGTATCAGTCACATTAAATAAAATAGAATGGCATGGTGTTATTGCCATAAACAAATGAGAGCGTGGCTGAGATGATAAGCCATTCTCTTGCTTTACCAAGGAGATCAAGGATTCACTATTTCACGACCGTGAATCACAGTGGATGTAATGCGTATATTTTGAGTTTTTTGTATAGCATTATATTGTTGTACACAAAGGCAAAGGCACACAGCAACAGAACTGATACAATCAAAGATACAAAGAGATTATGTTAAAGCAGCTGTAATCAATAGTTTTATGTTACCAATAGATCACATGACTACTTGTATAAAAAAAATGTAAAAACATTTCTTAAAGTATAAAAATTTACTGCATGAATCTCTTGTTTTAAGTGGTACGATCAGACTCTTAAAAATGTACATCATTTTATAGGAACGTGAAGTAGCACCCATCGTTCTCTGGCCGCTGTCCAAATTCACTCTTGTTTCTCTCGTTGGCCCTCTCAGAGGTTTAATCCCTGAAATGATTTGAACTTTGATGTTCCCCTTATCTCTTCGAAAGTATCTTGAAAGTTAGAAAAATAACCTATGCCTTACAACAACACATGCTTGTTCACTCTGTGCTTACATGTTCCAGGGCTTTGTATAAACCATATCGCAGTTCACATCAGCTGACATCAAATGTCAAACAAATCTGTATCTCCTGTGCACTATTTTCTACACATACACAGTATTGTTGGAGGTTGAAAGGCCTGCCAGATCTTATGTTATTAATTCTCTCTGAACATTGTCTTCACCTTCTTATCTGCTATAATAATAAAAAGTACCTTTAAGTGGCACCTTTATCATAATCTCATCCACTCTCTCAAGTAGTCTTTTCTCTTATTTATATTCTTAAAATGCAAAGCTATTCTCTAATCTATCCTATCAAGAGGACAAAATGAGTTGCCTTCTTTTTCAGCACTCACGATGCCAACCTCCTTCTCTCAAAAACCCAGGGGTCTTTAAGTTCCTCAGCCATGTCCTTACCTCCCTCTGGAGTGCCCTTTCAGTCTGAGTACACTTAGTGAGCCGCCCCCAGAGGAAACGCTGGTGTTCGCTGTTCGACTTCCTGTGGTGTGTTCTGTATGACTGATGCAGTCTTTCTTCTCTTCTTGTTCATACAGTATGTCTACTGTATCTGTCTAACGACTACATCACTTTTTTTTTTGTCCTCTTTCACCTGCTTCTACCTCTCTTCCTTAGTGCCATTTGAGTATAGTTCATGGAGTGCCACAAATAGCTCTCTCTTCTTTAATAGCTTCTCTCTTAGTCAGGGCCATAAATTGCCGGGGCTGGGTATCAAAATTCATGCCAAAGCTTCTCTGAAACCATTTTTTCTGTGTTGTGCGTCCTCAAATATCTGCAGGTTCTTAGAAAGTCTGGAGAAGTCCTTCAAAATGACAACTTAACAAAAAAATTTTTCCTCCACCATTCTAACCACTTCCTTATATAATATTTGTCTTATCCTTATATAGTATTGTTGATTTAAGATTGAATGTTCATGTACATGTTTATCACCGTTTTTTTAGAATTGGTTACACACATTTCTCAATACTGAGTTCACTTATTCAATACTCTTCACACAGTCAGCACAGCAGAAGTCAGTATTAACTAAACTGTGGATCACTTTTCATTTCTTTGATACAAAATGCATTCAAAGACCACATCTTTCAAATTTCATGAACTGTTTTCTCAATCAAACTCAACCACCAAAACTCTGTGTATTTACAGTCATTGTAAACATGTGCACAATCTAACTCTATCACCATTTGATATAAATGGTCAGTTCCTTTGCGCTACTATCTCTGAGACAATTGTATGTTTAGATTCAGTGTTTCTCACCAAAATACATGTTTGGCAGCTTGCAGTATTCTTCTTCGCTTAACTTCAAACACTTTTTTGTGCGTTACCACCACCAAATGTTAATCAATAGAATGGCATGAAACCCTGTGCGGATGCACGTGCATGTGCACCCTTGTGCTTGTGCGCGATACAAACCAAACAAGGACCCACTCGTAAAAATGTTGCGCCATAGCGCTACTGGCGGTCATGAACTCCACAGGGTAACTTTTATATTGTTCCCATCATGCAATACAACATAGATGGACGTCAAGGCTCTAAACAGATACAGATTCCCTTCCTTAGGATGCCCATTTGTAGTCACAGAGCTTTATGTTCAATCATTGTTGCTTTAGTTTTTTTCATTTGGGCTTAAAGGAAAAGTTCAGTACTTTTGCCAGTGGCCTGTTTCCCACATGGTTGTACATTTTCCTTGACCCACAGTAGCTGAGAGAGTCAGTTGACATGTTGACCTGGATGTAGATATCTCAGCACTTAGCAATCATGGCCATTGCAGGGGTCAGATTCAGAAACGAGTATTTGAAATGATTCGTGTAAAAATCATGTGGCAAGCTGGGGAAGGCAAATGCAGCTTGCCCCGCTAAACAGAGGTGACAATTGCAAAGTTAGCAGGAGCCATAGAATGAAAAGGGCCAAATTTATGGGAAATGAAAAATACCCGAATTTATTTTTTAAATCATCACTTTACCTCCTTTTCAATCTTCTTGAAAGGCATTTTACTTGACTTTTTAAATCTGGTAGATAACCTGTTTCTTCAGTAGTCAAATGCCATTGCATCTCCGTCTATCTGTTCCTTCTGAATGCCCCCTCCTCTTTTCTATATTTGGCATACATTTAACTCTCCTCTCTCTGAATCCTTCTCCCACGGTCTCTCTCTCCACCATCCCTCCATCCATATCTAACTGTATTGTGGACATCTTCTATTTAAATGCCACTCCACCCAGGGGGCGCCTGCTCTTAATTACGGGGCCTCACCACCCCCACCATGTCATTTCCTTAATGAGTTCATGGTCCTATGACCTCGGTTCCTGCACAGTGGGAATGTAGGGTATCTCTGCTCGAAACTAAATGCACATTTAAATATAGGTGACAAGAAGACAGGTAGCCTGCTCTGAGACTATCAAAAGAGGAAGAGGAGGAGGCTCACAATGCACAGATGCATCTGGGTTTTCCTCTAGTCATGTAAGTCCTTGAGTATAGTATATATTTACATATTTGCCTCATTGCAAGATTACCAAACCAGGAAGAAATTATATAATTTGCTCATATAAGAATTTGTCATGGATTATTATGGAACACCTGGGTCAAGATTGTCTAATAATGGCATCAGATTTGCACAGCTTGACATAATGTTTTCACCCACGTACACCTGCACAGAAATAGCTTTTTGAACTTGAAACACAGAGAACAATCTGGCAGGTATCAGCAGTTATATTTCAGTCATTTTCAGCTTGATAATGCAACATATTTAGGTGTCCTCGAAGGTCTATCTGTCAGATAGTTAATTACATCAATGATTGTTTAGGCTGAGTCATACTGTTTAAGATCCAGCTTTGCAGTGCTTCCAAAGGAAAATAAAGCTGTGTTTTTCTCCTGCTGTGATGTCAATGTTCTCAAATTATGGAAATCGTCCTTGGTTTACATTTCTCTGTACTTCTATGCGAAGACAACCATGAATATCACTGAGGCAGATTCTTGTTTTGTAGAGCATTTCCAGTACACTGACGTGTCACAATTTAATGTCCAAATTCAGGAGCAATGCTCAGCTCATATAGTAGCCAGATATTTGCAAATTCAAAAGATTCTTGAAGCCAATAGTGTCAGTGTGGAGCTGAAATGATCAAGTAAAATAAATAAATAAATTGATTGGGGGGGAAAAAAAGGATGTTGATGATTTTTTGGAGGCAAAAATCGCAAATATATTCTGGTTTCAGTTTCTCAAATGGGAACATTTGTTGCTTTTATTGTCGTTATAATATAGTAAACTGAATATTTTTGGGTTTTGGAATGTTTTACCTTTTGAAGGCCGAATAATTGAGAAAATAAAAGGCAGATTAATCAATAATTAAAATAATCATTAGTTGCAGGCTTTTGTCAGTGTCATAATATGAGTCATCTACATCAGAATAAAATGACTGTTAAGGCATCGGCCAATCCTGAGCATTTCTCTGAGTTACCGAATGAGTTCTGAGTGAGTTCTTTATGGGTGACGCACATGAAGGAACCGCAAAGCAGGATATGTTTTTAAAGGACACCAGATTGATGCAGCAATAGAGGAAGACACAATCGGCAGAAAGCAGATTTATTCTGTATATTTAGTAATATTGTCTCACTGTCTGCAACAATCAGCCCACCACTCCCATTTTACCCTCCCTCTGTCTTCCTCTCACTGTCAGCTATGTATGTTTAAAAGAAGAAGTCAATTATAGATCTGGGTTAATAGAATGGGTTCCCTGTGGAAGAGGTCGAGGGATGAGATCCTGTAATGAAACCTACATTTCATGCCCACAGCCCACTAACGCTATAGAACTCAGTGTGTGTGTGCTCGTGTGTGTGTGTGTGTGTGTGTGTGTGTGTGTGTATGAGAGGCCGAGATACTAAGATATATTCACAAGGATAGCACTGCTCCAAACTAGCTTCGCAATAAAATGTAATAGACTGTCATTAAGGATATATTTATTTCCCACTGGTCATGGGATTCCTGGATTCCTGGAATTTTGAAATATTTATGAAATGTCAAGTCAAGCCACGTCAATTTTATTTAGATCTTCCAAAAGAGACAGATATACAATAGGTGTCTTGTTTACAGAATGCAATACAATTACAGAGGCAATTTACAATATGGAAAATTAGAGTGACAATATTATAGATAGATTGCAAACATATATGATGAATCTTGATCTGGGAGGACGTCAAACAAGGTCAAGGTATTTGATCAGTTCTCTGCAAAAGATTTAAAAAGAGATGTTACAAACTGGAACTGAATGATACGTTTTGGCTCAGGGTAGCAAGGATGGTAATATAATTTTATCATAGACTCATCAAGCACCTTTATTATTTATTATCAAATTTGTCCAACTTAAAGGAGTAGTTCACAGTTTTGGAAAAGTATCATGTTTGAAAGTTAGAATGAGAAGAAGACTGACACCGCTCTCATGTCTGAGTACGCTATGTGTAGCTAGAGCCAGAAGCTGGTTAGCTTTCCATTTCCCTTGAAATAGGGAAACGGCTAGCCCGGCACATCTTCCTGTGGTTTTTTTTCTCTTATCAAATTGCAGAACAGATTATGATTATTTAAGCTAAGCAAAGACAAAACATTGGTGTTAAAATGACATAAGTCAGCACAGACAGTTGTGAATTATTGAGGTATTGATTCACTTTCCCTAAAAGTCTTTTACTGCAAAGAAAATGCAGTAAAAGTCTTGTTTGCTGGCAACACAGTTTGGACTGCAGTTGCACAACCATTTTCAGGATTCATTCATAAGTGGTGGTGTATTAATGTCTTAAAACCTATTTTTAGACACACCTTGGCATAATGGCTGGACTACAGGTGTGTCTCTTCGTGTCACTCCATTTCTTTTTCCCCTTGTGTGGATATCCTACATATATTTCTGTGGATGTTAAAACAGCTGAAAATGTGATTTCTCATAGATCATAATTATAAGTAAAATCTTCATATTCAGACACGATGACATACCGTATGTAACAGTATGTGAGACCAGATGGTTAAAAACCACAAGCTAACCTTTGAGAGAGGAGGAGGGCTGACAAAGTGATGGAAAGATTGTGATTAGCATATGGAGGGAGGGAAGGAGGATAGGAATTACATTCAGGGTGTGAAGATGAAACCACCATCCTCAGCCCTCTCTTCACTCTCTTGCTCCCTCTGTTTTTATCACTCATTCATTCTTCGCTGCTCTTCTGATGCCATTAGTCCAAGAATGATTGCTTTGCATATCCTAATCAACATGAAATCCTTTAAACAGTGTCTCAACCGGGAGGAAGAATTACAAGCCTGAGGGGGTAAACCCAATGGCATTGCTTTATTTTATTGATCAGGACTGAGAGGGCAGCCACTGCAGGCTCTGTAATGTTGCATTTTACTTTGTTCTTTTTTGTGCTGCATGCGGTCTGAAAAGCAACACTTTACACTGTGCAATATGAGGCACTGGTTTCATTCTTTTGCATCCATTATTTAGTTTGCCGAAGTGCTTTTGAACAAATGTAGCGAGTATCATCACACAGTAAGAAGTGATGTGAATAAACACTGGAACACTGAAGAAACCTGGGAAAAAACGTGCCTGTGTGGATACCTACCTTGATTTCTTAGCAGTGAATTCAGATGAAATTACCCGCATCCACTGCTCTTTTTGAAGAAAGAAAAATGCAAATTATCTATGTATAAATCTAATAGCAGCCTATCGTGTGCACATTTTTAATATTTAATTGTTTGCCTTAACTCCATTTAGAACACACAACCCAGTTTTAAATTTACATTTAGTCATTTAGCAGATGCTTTTATCCAAAGCGACTTACATATGAGGAAGACATTGGAAGCAATTATAACAACAGAAGGTAACAAAATGCAGAAGGGCACCAAAAACTAGTCTGTTAAAGTGCAGCACAGTATACAAAGCTAAGGATAGGAAGTTTTTTTTGTTTTGTTTTGTTTTTTAAGAAAAGAGATAGAAAGGAAGAAGAAGTTAGTGATTGTCAGTTAGGGATGGGCGGAAGAGATGCGTTTTTTAAAGTTGGCTACAGAATCTGCTGATCTTGTAGGAGCACGCAAATCATTCCACCAATGTGGAACTGATCCAGAGAAGTTTTATGATAAGAGTACTCTGTACAGTACTTGATGGTTATCGGTGTAGAAATTTCAGTAAGCACTAACTCGAGAAAAGTGAGTGGACTGAAGACAAAATCAATAAGGAAAATAAAAATCAAAATAGTTAATACGTCAGTGACTGCAAGCCAGGACTCTCTGTGTTGTCTGCTGTGAACCTGCCTGTCTGTCTGCCTGCCTGTCACACAGCATCATGAATGACATGACAGGATGTGTGTGTCTTTGTTTGTGTGTGTGGGGGGATGGGGGGGGGGGGGGGTGTTGACTGATGTTTTTGACAAGGGAAATAATAGACAGCAGTGTGTTAAACCAAAACAAAAGAAAAGCAAAGAGTGATAGAAAGCACAATGACAAGAAAACCATCAAAACAGTGAGTGTTAGCACTGACTAATGGGTAGTCACTGCTCTGGCATCGTGTGCTGATGTTATGAGCAGGCTTTCAGTTTAGACACCCAGTAACACAACATATGCCATGCAATACACTCTTTTGTCCAGGAGCACCACACCATGCCATCTGCTTTGTATTAGTGGGGTCTTACTGAGTAAAATCAAGTGAAACAAGAGGCTGAAACTGTTGGAAAAGTTGGCAACATGCAGGCAGGAAAAAGAAAATGTCGAGTAGTAAAACTGTAGTGTGAAATAATAAAAAAACTAATTTGTAAGTATTTAATGTCTGTTTTCACGCCACCTTTCAGACATCATATCACATACATGTTCCCCTAGAAAGATTCTGGTGTTTAGATTAATGCAGCTAAATCATAGAGAGTGTGTCACAGTTAATTTGGGTCATGTGTCCCTGGCCTCATGTATGTATACTGATCATGCTGTGTGAAAGAACTGATTCATATTCAATGCTTTGGCTTCAAAGCATGGATTGGATTGGATTATTGGATTATTTCTTGGGCATTTTTGCCTTTATTAGATAGTGACAGCTGCAGAGAGGGACAGGAAAGGTGGGAGAGAGAGAGGATGGCATGATGCAAAGGGCCCCAGGTTGCCTTGACATTTTATACAGACATTCATGGTCCCCAGAGGATAAATCCTGCTGACTTTGGTGATCCCCTGCTTTTACATGTAGTGCCACCAGGAGGTTAACATTTTTGGTTTTTGGTGACATGTCTCAACAACTATCCCTTAATATAAATCGCATTAACTCTGGGGAACCCCTGATTTTGATTCTAGCACCATCACCAGGTCAAAACTCATCCGATACTTTGGTTTATGATCAAATACCTGCAAAACTAATTACATTCTCATCAGCCTCAGATGTATTTTTTTTTTTTATAACTAGTTAGCAAATGTTAGCATGCTACCTGCTAATCATCAGCATGTTAGCACGGTCATTGGGAGCATGTTAGCACGCTGATGTTAGGTTCGATTTAGGTTTTAGTGTTCGCTGTTTTGAATCCACACCACCTTCTCACTTTGTCACAATCGCACCGTTCTTATTTGGAATCTTGAAAATATTACACATTTCTCGTAGTCAAGAGTCGAGGGTAGTGGCTTCCAACCCGGGGGTCCAGGACACCCCAATGGGTCTCCAAGATAAATCTGAAGGGTCAGAAGATCATTGCAAAAAATCTCCTTGTCAATTTATTTTTTGTAAAAGATTCGGCAGTGCAATGAGAATATATATATAATACATTTTTCTTTAATTTCCATCGGCAAACCTGCCTTATTATTTGTTGTTTCAAGACACAGACACTGAATTCCAGAAAATTCCTTTTGAACAGTGATGATAAAGGGGTAAGAGGGGCATTTTTGAAATTGTGCTTTGTCAGATACTGGATACTTTTCTCTCTTCAGGCCGCTAAGATTCTTCAAATGTAACATTCTGCAAAGAAATACACTGAGGCCAGAACATTTTTACAAGGGGGCCACGAGTAGACATCTCAAACTCACAAGCCAAAAAGGTTGGGAACCCAGAGGGAACATTTCCCACCCCTGACTCACGGCTTTTCAATTTGTAACATTTGTATAGTAAAGTAACGTTGACTGACAAATGTAGTCGCATCATTTTTATAGACTATCTATCTTTCTTTTGATTTGACTGATCAGCCTTCAACAAACGATCACATGTTCTGATTAATAAAAGAGTAGGAGACTGGAAATGTCTTTTTTACCCTATTCACCGTTTTCTTTCTTCCTTTTTTCCAACTTTTTCGGTTTCTGATCAATCCTTGAAATTTCAAGGTGGATGTGTTTTTAACCGTTTGCAGTGTTTGTGAAGAAGCTGGCACCCTCTCTCATCAGCCCTCATATCACTCCCTGTCTGCTGTTGCTCATCATTGGAGCTTCGGCAGCACAATGTTCCCTTATTTTTCAGAGGAACAAAAACAAGCAGGAGTTGGTCTTGTCCTTGAAAGACGAGAACCATCAGAGAATCAAACACAGATGCACACGCACAAATGCAAACACATACACAGTTGTGCAAAGAAACCCACACACATACATACACGCAATCACAGGCAGCCGAGCAATCATTCAGACTTAACAAGCGTACACACACATACACTTCTGAAGACACCTTGGGGAAGCTGAGTATACTTCAGGCCATGGCAGTCTAAATTAAACCGTATTTTCCAGGACAGGTGTGGAGGAGAGGAAGAAATCAATCAGCTAATTTTTCTGGCTCATGAGGTGTTAAGACGTGAACCCACATGGCAAATGAAACTGTCCACACACACCAAAGACTTGTTGTCGCTACCTGAATTGGTCTATAACAAAAATGTTTACTTTGGCAGTAAGCACTTATGTATTTGTTGCCATCAAAGCACCTTAGACTTGGGGAGATCATTTGGAAATTCATATTAAATAGTGTAGCTACATGTTTGGTAACTTTGATGGATCCCCTTGGCAGAAATATTTCAACTCCTACATTGAAGTATCCCTGCTTCATCGCACAATTTGGATCCCTCTCAAGTGATGGATTGGATGTCCTCTCTATCTGTGGGTTCTTGTTGCTGTGTTTGTGTGTACTAGTGTTTATGAATAAGCAGTCCCTCAGTGGCCATTAGTTACATGTCTAGAGTGTGCGTGTGTGTGTCTGCAACTGAAAAAACAATACTTAAGTTACCTTCTGGGACACATTTCAGACTCAAGACCAGTTACTTGGGGACGGCTAATTTGGAAAAACAGATTTTTGGGTCAGTGTTTAAAGGGACAGTTCACCCCCAAATCAAAAATACATATTTTTCCTTATACCTGGTATTTATCCATCTAGATTATTTTGATGTGAGTTGCTGAGTTTTGGAGATATCGGCCGTAAAGATGTCTGCATTTTTGGAATATAATGGGACCATATGGCACTCGGCTAGAGGCGCTCAAAGCGCCAAAAAAATACATTTGAGAAACACAATGTCTCTTTCCAGAAATCGTGACCACAGATAATCCACAGATTTGTTATGAGCAGTTTCACATAGGAACTATTTTCTTCCTACCAGTAGTTGAGGTTGTAAGGGTTAGTAGTTAAGGTTAGGGTAAGTCTCCAGGAAACTAATGTAAATCTATGTAATGTCCCCGAATATGACATAGCTAAACGTGTGTGTGTGTGTGTGACTGAATATAGATTATAATGATTCATTCTTCTTTTCTCCCTCCCTCCAGGACCCAAGGGCAAAGCATAAGTTTAAGATCCACACCTACTCCAGCCCGACCTTCTGCGACCACTGTGGCTCTCTGCTCTATGGCCTTATACACCAGGGCATGAGATGTGACCGTATGTACTCTACAATACACACACGCCTAACTCTTTCTCATGGTCTCACGAAGTGTCATGTACAAAGAATAGGTTTTAGGACACCTTGACAGAACATAATATGGCTTTGAGAGAGTCAGTATTGATACTTACCCTTATATCAGTATTAACACCAATCCTTATTTCAGTTGCAGCACATACAGTATGCTTACTGTACTACATATCTGTATTAGAAAGGTTGCATATTATGTCAATACTGGTCTGTAACTTGTCTAACAGTTTATCCCTTCACATCTGTGTCATCCTTAAAAGTGAATGTGTATATAACGATATAATAAAGGTATTTTTCCCTCATGTTGACAACAGCATATTGTTATTGCAATTATACATTATATTCAAATTGCCTTTTACCAAAGTAATATAATATGCTGGCACACTTATCCATGTGAAGAAATACTCTGTATTCAGAGAATACACTCTTAAACAACCTTACAAATACATCTGAATGTGTGTGTGCGTGTGTGTTTTCCAGATTGTATGATGAACATCCATAAGCGCTGTGTGGCCAATGTGCCGAGCCTGTGTGGGACAGACCACACTGAGAGGAGAGGTCGCCTCCAGATCACCGCTGAGGTCAAGACTAATGTACTCACTGTAACCAGTATGTATATCTCACAGACACACTCACACCTAAATACACACTCAGGCAGTCATCAGCAAAAAAGACATTTACCCAAACGGTGTATTCATGTTCGGGAATACCAGTCATCTGTCTCCCTCTACTGGTAGACCTCCAGAGGTGAAGGCTGCATGCAACAGAACTTAAAAATGAGATCAAACTCAAACCAGTGGTTTATTCTGTGTCCATTATCAGGATTTTATGAGAATGTCTACTTGATCACTATGTATCTGTCAAACACACTGTGTGATTATAAGTGGGTGTATTGTATCAATACATAAATCAGTACAATATACTTCATAGAGTGTTCTTCATAGTGTTATTGGACATATTTTATCATTCATTTTATTACAAGTGTGCTATCTAACGATGCGTGCATTAAGATGATTTCATTTCCCAGTCCAAAGCCCTTTGTGGCACAAACACATGTGTAATGCATGTCGACACTGACGCTCCAACCATAACCTAGACAACCTTGCTGAAGTAAAATAAGATAGACACAGACTGCAAGTTTATTACTGGCTATCCCTGTCTGTTATTTTGCAGCAGTTTGTCCACCGTCTGACCGTAGAAATGAAACAAATAGGAAGTACAAGATATATTTTCCTGTAAATGAGATTATTTCCATGTTTTGTCGAGACTGAATGAGGTGTTACTTCACTTTGTGTCCGGCAAGCAGGAGAAAAACAGGAGTCAGATCCATTTACGCTGTGTGTCACATAAATACATTCGCCCATTGAAGCGTTTGTATTTTGCTGTTGGGGTGATGACTGAGCAAAATTTGTCTCATTGTCACTAACACACCAGTTACCGTATGACTGGCATTACTTACAGTATTACCACTGGGCAGGTTTTGTTACGAAGCAGGATCGCAGCACAGGGTTTGGCCTATTTCAAAATCCGTGGCTTATTATAGGCAAATATTAAAGATACATTTTTATATATTGCAAAAAAGTGTTTGGACTATAGCTTCATGCTAAATAAGCAAAAAATAGTTTTGGTGCTCAGTTGCTGTTATGTTTCCACTTTTAAGCTATAAAATGTACCATTAGTGGTAGCTAAGCAAAGCAAGATCACTGCTGTCGAGATATTCTTACACTGATTTATATCTGGGAGTTCTGAAATGGTGGTTTGGGGACTTTCTTACTTCTTACTGTTTTCAGACTCCATGATCACATTTTGCAGAGAATAATGTTTAAGGCAGAATGTTCTACTTCTCCCAGAATGCCTTTTGATGATCCCCAGAGGCATCTGTGGGTTATATATGTAAATTGAGAGCAATTTTGATGAGACGGATAGAAATGGAGAGTGAGCGTTTTTGCTGTTGACCTTTTGCATAGTGTTCTGGTGTGTTGAGGATACTGTGGGCGTCTGTCTGTTTCTCCTGTGATTTCTGCCTGTATAATGGTGGTTGAATTTTAACATTTACGGCTGACGTTTCAGAGTGTTTCTGGAAGCATCTTCATCTGTGCAGAAAAATATTACATCAAACAACAAACTTCTCTAAGAAATACACAGCATATTTTGCTGAGTGCTAATGTTGGATTCTTTCTTTAGTCCTTCAGGGTTTCTATGGTTGTGTCTGGCAGCTTCCAGGGGCTCCTAAGATTGTATAGTGCAGCTGTAGGAGTATGAAGCAGAGTGTTGCTAAGAGAGAGCCCCGCCAGCCAAGCTTCACTAGAAAAGCTAAATAATAATCATTGGTACACTCATATGTTCACACTGTTCTCCACAACTACTGTTAGAATGATGTGTCTTTTGGGGTTTTCCAACCTTCACATCTAGTTAGGTTAGGTTAAATAACAAACATTAATGAGCCGTTTCTTTTGCATCATCACATGGCAAAATTATTTGTGTGTTGTCTACCGGTGACATTAATCTATACTGACTTAATTTCTTGCCTGAACAAGGCTCATGGGATAGGTTAAATGTAGGCTCACCTCTTTCCTGGAGAGAGTTTCCTGACTTGCCTCATGTTTTATTTAACTGATAGTAAATGTAAAATGGTAGAGAACTGTTTACGTACAGTGCCTTGTCTTACCTGCAGGTGGAAGCAGAGGTTCAACTTTGCGTTGTGCCTATCAACTAAATTACATCTGTGCATCAAACTGCAAACATCAGACTTTCTTGATATAGAATAAACATGTGGCTGACTTTCACTGTAATCCCATGCCGTGTGGAATAAAACCAATTGGTGCTCTGGTGCTAAATGAGTTGAATTCACATAAATACTTTGGCTGTTGCCACACCATCTAACAGCAGTTCATCTTATATTGCCAGTCTGACTTTTGTACATTTAGCTATGGCTGGGTGGATTACGAAGTCACTGCCTACATAAATCTGTTCCAACTTCAGCTGCATTCCCAATTCAATTCCCCAAGTAGTAGATGACACAATGGTAATAAATTTTGACCCAGGAAATGGATGGATTGAATGTGGCATAAATCTTCAGCTTAGAGACTTGTCGGGGGAGTTTCTAGTGGGCACACGAAGCCATCATTATACAGTCTATGTTGTACGCCCAGCTCTGGAAGATTTCTTTTTGCACGTGCTACTTAAGGGCTGAAAAGTAATCAATAGTTCTGCTGTGTAAGAAATAAATGATTTATTCCTCTAGAATTGTACAGCATATATAATCAATATACATGATCTGATCACTACTTAATAGCACTAAAATAGTTATGAGAACTTTTTGAATATCCTGAAAAGAGACAATACATACATCGGATTTGTCCATTTCTAAATGTAATTTCTAAAGTATTTTCCCTCCATGGTCTTCGTGAATTTCATTCCTCTTTTTCTTTCTCGCTGTCCTACTCTCTGTTCCTGCTTCCCACGCTTGTAGACTGATCATTAGGTGGGATTTACTGTGGTAAAATATAAGAGAGCAGACTTATCACACAGCGACTGCTGGAACAGCAGTAACGGCTAAACCTCACAGGTGCTACATGATACAACAGAACAGAATAAAATAGAGCTGAATGGTAGAAGCTGTGAAGGAAAATTGACAGCTAATATATAGTTTAGTATCTTTCGATCAGTCTCAGAATGCATTAACATTTTTGTCCAGCCAGCAGCGATTGTGTTTTCATTACAATTTCTGTGTAGGAAATACACTAATGTTTTGTTATATTCCGGATTTCAGCCAGCTGTGATGAAATCTGCTTTTAGCTGCTGTGGTTATAGTTCACAGGCAATAAGAGGCAGTAGGGGGTGTAGTACTCATTTTTGTCCACAGGGGTCAATGTGGAGCCACCAGTAGCTCACTCCCTCATTGCAGTGAGTTGGAGGAAAAAAAACACCACCACGGCGAATGAATTTTAGAACCACTAGGAATTATTCTACAGTTTAATGTAGCAGGATCTGGTGGAAATGGCTGCTACAGCTGTGGACTAGTTGTGGATTTAATCAAAGCAATTGACATAGGTGTAAAGTGACACTTTATTGATCACTTTTAAGTCGCCTCCCTTCCCCTTCACTGAGAGATCAGAGCTCAGGGTCAGTGGCAGAACAGTGCCCATGGAGATGGAGGATCAGCATCTAGCTCAAGGACACTCCAGCAGGGAATATGCAGTGGGGCGTGGGATTATGGCCTTGAAAGGCGCCCTCTTCCTTTGGCACTGCTCATACTGCCTAATGGCTGCAGTATACTCTAAAATAGCTAGTTTGTGTGACGTGTTGTCCAACCACATCAGAAGGCAAAAGTGTTCATAGCTGTTCCAAAAGGCACAGTTAAAAGCCACTCGTCATCGAGAGGGGTGACATGCGGTAATTGTTTAAATATGGGGATAACTGCACACATTTTCGGACAGTTCCTCCTGGAGGGCATTCATAGTGTTGCAGTCGGTTGAAATAGTTGTGTGAAGAATGAGAAAACAGCTTGAGAGAGAAGTTTGAATCCTGCTTTCTTTCTCACCTCCACGCAGCCGGCCAATTGCTGTGTGAAGTCATATATTATGTCCGGTTTTTGCTTTCAGATAGGTGTCGGATGCAGACCCCCCCAAGTCCAATGTGGGAAAGGTTTTGGGGGAAGGAGCAGTTTGACCATCTGACAAGCAGTTTTTTTGGACTATACTGGCGCCTTAATACAATAATGATGACTCTGGCTGGCTGTGTGTTGGCTCAGAAGCAAAGTTTAAAACGTATCAAGCACCCAAAAGAACCTTAATATTATAAGAAATAACAATGTAATTAATTGTATGTATACGCGAAATTCCATAAGTGAAACATTTGCCATAGCTTGGTGATATTTTCTGGATGACCCCATTGTTAATCTGAACACTTAAACCTGACCTTCATGCCCACATTACAAACACCTTTATATTATACTTTACTAAGCATTTTTTGTTGTTGTTGCTTGAAGGACTCACACCAGACCACACCAGAAGGGGACTAAATGCAAAGCGAGCAAGGGAGGTTAGAGCTGTGGACTCATACATTTCTATTCAAATCTAATCTCAGGCTCAGTGAAGTATGCTCAACCAATTAGGCATGATCAAGCTTTTGGTCAAAAGAGGGGTTTTGATTTTTGACTCTGTCATCGCTCAAATTAAATAATCTAATGATTCAAGATCAGCTAGTAGCCCGTGACTGCTACACGGCATGGTAGCACCATGCTGTAGATGATGCTCTGACTAAAAGCTGATTACGGCCACTGCTCCTCCAGATTGTTGAGAATCTTGTTTCCCCAAAATACCCATAATGTGCCTGGAAAAGCCCACAGCAAAATCACCCAAAAACTACTGAATAGGAATGAAAATTGGCAACGGGTCATGTTGTAGAAATTAACAACCGATGTTGGACCTGTCATTTCTTAGAGATTTAGGTAAGTTAGTGTGTTAAGCGAATGCCCCTTTGATGGATAGTTGGTACAGGTGTTTGATCTCACACATAAAGATCGATGCTCTTTATCAGGCCTCATGTTGCCGATATTTGGTGGCACTTGTTCTTAGCTGTCCAGAAAAATCCAAACTGAACATATAAATGTGCTCGGCATGACTGTGCATACCATTTCACCATTCCCAAGATGAAATTAGCACATGTACAGGCAAGTAGCAGTTGGACAGACCATAAGAAATCTATCAAGACTGTGATGAGTTTGTTGCACAAGGGGAAAGGTGCACTGCCTACACCCACACTGCTGTGCACATACACTATTCTGCTGTTACTGCACTCTTATCTCCACTCGCCCTCCCTGTAGACTCAAATGCACAAGTTATCTCTCTCTCTCTCACTCACACACACACACACACCCCTATACACAGACCCTTACATGCTCTTTGCAATTAGCACATACTGTATGCAAGCAAGAATGTCACACATGTATACACAGTCACATGCACAGTACATGCACAAGCAGATGCATTCACATACTCACACAAAAACACACACATAACCTCCTCTATTTACTGTAAGTGTCCTATGAGACTATTTGGCATGCTACCCTCTTTATTGCTCCCCTCAACCAGCATTTGATGGTCACTTTAACAGGCATCATCTAATATTTATTGACCTGCTCTGCTGAGGGTTTAATCTTGGCCGCTGGGTCTGTGCTGTGTTTAACCTCTCAAAGCTTAGCGTAACATAGCGCTTTAACAGCATGAAAACCTAATATCGCCGACTTCTTGAGGTGAGTTCAAGTAAATTTGCTGCAACAATACAAGGGGGACCTGCTTCAATATCATGCGACACTTAAACTGTAAATGTGACATTTTTAATATGTCTTCTAATCGTGGCAGGCATTCTCCCATCATTCTGCGGAACATGTTGTCTCCTCCCTTCTCCTCTATTTCAAACAGCCCTCATCTAATACTCAAATCTAACAGTTTCTTCATTTGGTCCTTGCCCATCAGACTACCAGAGAAAATACATCAGACGTTTAAGTGCAGTGAAGGCAGCATAACTTGCAGTCAGCCACAATAATTACCTTTATTTTGCTCACCCCACCCCACAGCTGTGTTGCACTAATGATGCAGGGTGACAAGTAGAGTTAAGATCTGAAGTAAACCCATGCAAAACCTACCCACCTTCAAGAGAACTACAGAGTCTGCTCAGATTAGACCTATTGAGACTCTGGCACTACCCGATTAAGTCCTGGGTCAGGTCTCAGTGATGACTTCTAGTAACAAGTATTGAAAATGATCCAGTGAACATGTCAGTTCATGTGGCTTCATGTTTCAGTCCTGGTTTGTTTGTAAGACAGTAGTGCGAACTCTAAACCAGTAAAAATGCACCTTTTATTTCTTACTTACTGACCCAGTAAAAAGAGATACCAAGAGACATATTTTTAGGTTTCTACATTTGTAGATGGATCTTTGGGCAGTGAGTGCGGTCAGATCAGATTTTAAATATTCTTAAAAGCTCATAAATAAGGAATGTCACCCCTCTGGCGGGGGAAGCTTGAATTGGTGTGTGAAGCTGAGAGGCACCAATTTGAACGTCTATGAACAGCAGTGGCTCATAAATCAAACTCCTGCTCAGGAGCTGTCCAGGGTTGCGCTCTCTTTTGAGTATTCAAGGAAGAAAGATTGGAAACTTAAATGTTTCACTTGCTCTCTTCACAATCTATTTTTACATGATGTGACTGTTTGCCCTGACACAGTATGCACGCGACATCACGCATCCTACCTTAACTTATCATGGTTTCCTTCGCCATTCTTCTGCCTATCATTTTCCACAGAACACAATTAGCTAAGCTACTTCAACTAAGTACTTTGTGCTGTGTGTGTGTGTTTATGTGTTCTTGAGTGCTTCCCTAGCGAGCTGCCTAAGACACAGCAACACCAACCCTGCTTCTGGTAATTGGATGTGACCTCACAACTTGACCAGCAACAATAATTGCTCTCTCACACACACACACACACTCACACAAATTCACACACACACTTCAGTGGCAGGGGATTTTACGCCACAGGAATACAATTACAGCCCAATAACAGACGGCCACAAAAGAAGGATTAGTGTTGGAACTGGCAACCTTCATCTGTCTACATTGTCATTACAGACAGATCTGGCAACCTCAAGGCTTTAACCCCCACTGCAACTCTAGGGGTTCTTGCCTGTTTGTGTGTGTGTGTGTGTGTGTGCTCTTGTTTTACTATATTCGTGGGGTCCAAAACCCAGGAGCCCGCTATACTTGTGGGGTCCCACCTCCTTTGTGGGGCCAAAATGCTGGACCCCACAAGTTTAAAGGGCTTTTAAATATCTAAAACCCTCATTTAATGGCACAATTGCTGCAGGTCATGTGCACAAGTACAATGAGCAGGTAAAATTTGCACAATAAATGTGTTACATTATTATTATTTTCATTAATTTGAAGGTGGCCTTTAGTTTGTTTTACGTAAGTGATTAAGAAGGTTGCATTTAATTACATTTGGTAACCTGTAGATGCAACACTACCATAATATTTAAAGCTATTCATGATTCTCTCTGTCCTTCTCCCTTTGTTGTGTTGTGTTGTGTTTCTGTGTGTCTCACAATATGGATACCAGTAAAATGTTATAGATTTATAATATTGTCTTTTATTTTTCCTAATGGACATTATTAAATAGTAACTAATGATTTGGTTTGCTAAAAAAAATCTATCTATGTCTCACCATTTCCCATATCTGTCCACAAAATGTCATTGTTACTGATGCTTATTTGAAAACATATTGACTCGCTCTTTTTCTTTTTTGCAACTTCTTTCTTCCCTCACTCACTTTCTCCCTCTCTTTTTCTTATCTCCTCCCCTCTTTCTTTCCTGTTTTCTTCCTCCCAGTCAAAGAGGGAAGGAATCTGGTTCCTATGGACCCCAATGGTCTATCAGACCCCTACGTGAAGCTTAAACTGATCCCAGATCCCCGCAGCGAGAGTAAACAGAAGACCAAGACCATAAAGTGCTGCCTCAACCCCACCTGGAATGAGACTTTTAAATTGTAAGGCTTTATTACACCATGTTTGGTGGTATTTTCATTTATTTTTTCTGTCAGTCTTCCCCTTTCCTCTCTTCTCCTTCGTTAAGTCTTGTCCCATTTTATCTCTTTCCTCTCTTTCCTCTCTTTCATCTCTCTCACTCACAGTGCAGTGTGTTATGAGCATCACATTATGCTGAGCTTTCCAAGCATGTGTAACCGCTGGCGCTCAGATAAAAACATCTGGCTCCTTATATTCAGAAAACCTTGCTTTTGGGGTCCTTTCCTGCTGTTGTCTCCAAATACACAGTTTGCATGGAAGAAGACTGAAATTTGCATTTTCAGGCATCTTCAGTTTGAAAGGCATTTTTTGCACCTATCCAACAAATCGAAATTAGAGGTCAATACAAGAGTTTTAATAAACCGCTTCAAACAGGTGTGGTCTGAATGCACCCTGACTGTAACACACAGTCTAGATTTGACTTACAAACAGTTACTACTATATTTCTTGTATTTGGAAAATGAGGTGAATCTGATATGTTTATTAGAGGAATTAGAGGCCACAAAGTGTTATGGCAGGACAACAATGGAAATGATTGATCCAAGATTGCACTGACGTGGCTTTAAAAGTTCAGAACTTAACAGGAAAGGGTCAAAATATTAAAATAAAACACCTACGGGTATCACTCTCACCCATCATCCAACTGTTGATTGTCCTTGTTTCCCTCCCAGCCACCTGAAGGAGTATGATAAGGACCGCCGTCTGTCAGTGGAGGTGTGGGACTGGGACCTGACCAGCCGCAACGACTTCATGGGATCGCTGTCCTTCGGGATCTCGGAGCTGCAGAAACAAGGAGTGGATGGATGGTGAGAGGAAAGGCTGGATGGACATATGGAGGGAGGGGGTGGAGAGATATGAGGCAGAGAAACAGCACAGGTAGAGGAGGAGGGAGAGTGAAGGTGACCTTGTTCATTACTGCACAGTTGGAGAAATACTTTACTAGGAGCTCCTCTTTTTTATTCTGGTGATACTCAGTGCCAAAGGATCTCTACCCTGTCTCTTTATCTCTTCTTCTTTATCTCTCCAGCACCCTCCCTCCCTCTCTCTGTCTTTAGCTCTATATTTCTCTATCTTCCTCTCTTTTTGCTGACGCTGCCCTATCAGAGTTTTTAATGAGATGCCGCCGTTTGAGGTGGAATGGTGGAGGTGGAGAGATGCCATTAAAAAGCTGATATTCAGAACCGAGAGAACCTGTTCAAGTGTGTGTTTTCAACTACTCCATCTATGTGCAACTCTAAAGCCTCACACCTGCTGGCACCAACTGCCAGCAGGAGGAGCAGAGTGAGGGTGCCATGAACACAACAGCTGAGGTTTAAAGCTTAAATTCTGTATGTTTCTTTATGTTAATGCCCTGTATAGGAGGTATTTGAAATTCGAAAACTGGAGGGGGAAATCTGTCCATCCTCCATAGCCATAACCAGTAGCTTGACTAACTCGACTTCCTCCTCTGCCAGTGTTTTGATGGCCCTCTGTAGGCTCATCCCGGTCATACCAGCTGCACGGAGAAGTTGGATTTCTGATTTGTCCACAAAGCCGTGGGGACCACATTACGACATGTGGTCTGAGAGTTGTTTGTGAGATCTCAGGTGGTGAAAGTAGCTGCTTGCCCAGGTCAATGCACATTTCCCTGCCTCTTTTGGTTCTCTCCTGGCTTGACAAAGGCAATGAGCGGTCAATGGTGATCTGAGGAATTGTTTGCCCCCACTCTGCACTTCTTCAACAGCTCCGCCAGCTTCCTCAGCACCTGGTTGTGCCGCCGCCTGAGGTGCCCTTGGGCCAGCGCAACCTTGCACCCTGACAGTGTGTGCTGGAGGCCTGTGTTGCTGTTGTCACAGATTCGGGCACTTTTCCTCACTCCCAAACCACTGGAAGAGGTTCCGGGACCAGGGAAAAGTGTAATATGTTGCCCTAATCAAGAAGCTGAACCGTGCTTGCGGAGTTCACCAGATTTCTGCCCAGCTGATGCCTCTGCTTGTCGTGGCCTCCCATCGTGTCCATGCTCCTTGCTGTCCCTGGGACAATGCCTTGATTAGGTAGCCCTCCTGCTCCAACTGTCTGACCTCCTCCACGACCATGGTTGACCTCTCTTCCCTTGCGGCTTTGGACCAGAACTGCACAGGTTCTCCCTAGCCCAATCCTGCCTGACTGTCTTGTACTTTTCCAAGGACATCTTTGGGTTGCAACCTGCTGACCTGCTGGCTTTGTCCACCTTTGCCTGTGCCCTCCACCTTTTCCCTGTGCAGAAATCCACCTTTGCACTCAGCTGGTCCCTCGATTCCTTTAGCTCAAATACAAGACTGGTATTCTCCTGCCTGTATCCAAGGCTGATGGGTTTCAGCGGAAGCTGCACGTGTTCTTGCCAAAGAGGCCCGAGTCGCGGGGGAGGCAAGGCCAGTTCCTGATGTAAGTGTTGGAGATGCCATCCATCCTGCTGGCTACTGGAATTTTGCTCACTTTCAGTGACCACATTTCACGCTGTGTGAAGTGGTAGCACCCCAACTTATATTTCCCCGGGAGCTGGCTGCTGTCAATCCTTGCCAGTCCATCTGCCAGCTGCTCCTGTGCCAGCCTCCCTATCTGTCTGTCAGAGAGTTCCGATGTGTACTGCCTCCTGATGCTTCTGATAGGTTGCTCCACCAGCCGCAGAATTTCCTTCCTCCTGCAACAAACACTATACTGTCGTTTCTCACATCTTTATTACAGGACTTCAATTTCTTTTGTTAATTTCATATAATTTATAATTAACATATTTACTACTTCCTCTGTGGAAAATGAAGAACTTATTCTCATCAAATCAAATATTTTATTATAATAATAATAATAATAATTGGACTAAAAGAATTTAGGGGTATCAGCTATAACATCTTGAAGCACAGATCTGATCCCATGGCTGTCTAAAGAGAGGAAAAGTCTTTATCTTTAAGTGTTTATAAGTAAAACATTTCAACTAACAAGTTAATGACACACATTTTTGATCAATATAAGTTAACAAGTCAATAAACTGAAAGGTTAAAACAGAAATGATACAAATTGTAAAAACCAACAGCACCCACATTTTCTGAGAACTAGAAAACCTGAAAACAAGGAAAATAGCGTAAAAGTAAAAAGTTGAGTTCTGTGTCACGAAAGCATACACCCATCACAATGTTATTTATCTTATTTATTAAAATAATTGCGGTGATGCCGTGATGTACGAGGTTGTGGTATCAGTTGTAATAGGGCCAAATGAAAAATGCTATTCTATTGATTTTGTTAAATGATAAGCATCTCAAATGTGTTTTGGGCCCATCTCTGTCAGGCTTTGCTAGATCACCATGATGGAGATTGAATTACTAAATAATCAGCTGATTATTCTTCACACACTCGCACTAACTGTCAGCAGCTTCAGCTAATGGCAGCAGTTAAATGCTTAAATTGTATAAACTAATTGGAAATTGATTTTACTGCAAATATTCTCTCTTCAGGTTTAAGCTGCTCTCCCAGGAAGAAGGCGAGTACTTCAATGTTCCTGTTGCTCCGGAGGGGGAGGAGGGCAACGAGGAGCTACGGCAGAAATTTGAGGTGTGTGCATTTTTTACCTTTTTAGTCTATTTGTCTTTTTATATGGAAGCGTTTGAAAGTGTGTACCTGCATGTCTTTCAATGTGCCTGTGTGTGTATGTGTGTGTGTGTGTGTGTCTGAGTGAGAGCCTCTCTGGGAGAGCTGTTAGCAGTTGGCAGGCACACTTATAGCACCATCCGGTCTGGCACGCTGCAGGTCCAGACGTGTGTGTGTGGCTGACCAGTAGGCCCACTCATTAACACATTTGGCAGTGGAGAGAATAAACCCACTCTGTGCTTTTCCTCTTTTTTTCTTCTCTTTTCCGCTTCTCCTTCTGTCTTGCTGACACTAAGCCACAAAACATCAGAGTCCTTCTGAGATGTGTTGATCACAGAGTTAAGTGGAGCTGTTTGGGGGCAATTTTGCTTTTGTTGTCTCACCTGTCCCTGCTTTAACCTCAGTGGTAGTCCGTCACATAAACTGGAAATAAGGAGTAACAGCTAGCCTGCCTCTGTCCTCAGGTAACAAAATCTGCCTACCAGCACCTCGAAAGATCACTAATTAACCTGTTGTATCTAGTTTGTTTAATCCATACATAAACCTAAGTGTAAAAACAACAATTGACGAGAGGTGCTGGTAGACGGATTTTGTTACATTTAGACAGAGCTTGTCTGTTGTAGCTTCATAGTCACCACACAGACATGAGCTGTATCTATCTTCTCATCTAGCCTGTTTCCAAATATGTCAGACTATTCCATTAACAACATGTTTTGGAGTCTATTTTGAGCAGCTACCATTCAATTTCAAGTGATTTCAGCCAAATAACAGCCCGACCCTACCAATGTATGGGTGTCGGATAAATGTATCATTTTACCCTGTGTAGTGCATCATAGTGGACGACAACCGACGAAACATCTGGGACACCTCCTGACGTCCCGTCCATAAGACTAGCATGTCAGATTTTTTTTTTTTGTCTTCTCTCGCCTTGTATGACAAATTCCACAATATGTTCCATGACGTTGACCAATAGCAGCATAGAGCACTCTTGCGTGCACAACTAAGTGGAACAGAGGAAAGGTCACGGTCGATTTTGTTTTCTTTTCTCTTTTCCAAACACAAGACAGCCAGTATCATACACACCACTTCACACGCCATTGTTTGTTTACATTCTTGTTTCCGGAGGACAGTCCCTAGCACCTTCTTCCCGATGACATCAGGCAGGTCGTGAAAGACAAGCAAGCTATGATTGGCCGGGGATTAAAGCGTATTCTGTCACATCTCTCTGTCAAGTCACGGCAAGTCTTTGTGACTGTTGTTAAGGAAACACTTATCCCTAAGTTTTTGTTTTAAGAACCTTGTGACTGTAACTGACACAGGATGAAACTATTCCTCTGCTGCACGCCAATGTGATTATTTAGGCTGATAACACAGGTCACATTTCCCTTTTCAGAATTTTTTTACTTTTCAAAATCTTCCTGCTTGAAGAAGTTGCTATTATGTGATGGTGTCTTTGTAATCCTTGTTTTACCCCATATTTATAGTGTGTTTAGTTAAGAGTCTGGATGTTGGCTTCATGAGGAGGGATTGTAGTCTTCTATCCTCCATTTCTCTCCTCTCTTCCTCCTTGCTGTCTTCATTTTGCTTCCCTTTCTGTCTGTTTTGTCCCCTGTCCCCTTCAGTGCCCCCCTGTGTGTTTCTCTCTCTTTATCTGTTTTTCTTTCCCTCCATCTCCTCAAGGTCATGGTCCTCAGACACTGAGACACATTCTCAGGGGGCCAGCTATCACACACACACACACACACACACACACACACACACACACTTACACAAGCGTGTAGGCAATGTCTAGGGTGAAGCTCTCTGAGAGCTGGCCAGAATCACACATACAAGAAAGTCACAGGAATGAATAATACATGTCGTATGTATGCGCGCGCACACACACACACACACAAACAACCCAGTCAAGCTCAAAACATTATTCAGAGGAAGCTGAGGAGCAGAAAGCTTAGTTTTACACAAGCTTTAGTTTTTACACATTTCTGTATTTTGTTCATTCAATTCAGTTTTAATCAAAAGATACGCTGCCAAAGCATATACAAAAACAGTAAAGTAAATAATGCATAAAATGAATTTTTACTGTCACTATTTCTTGTTCTTTTTCGGTTCTTTTTTTTTTCTTTCTTCCCCCCTCACTCCTCCTCTACCTCACTTTTGTTTATTTGTTCATTCTTACTCAAGGGAGATTGTAGTATTGAGAGAGAGAAAGGGAGAAGTACAGACAGATGTAAAGGCAGTGGGAGATCTGTTGGCCTTACACAACATGTTTCCAGCTACTGTAATTATTAAAGAAATTCGGATCGCACACATGTTTCAAACACCAAAGCACATGAATTAGCTTAAGTTCCTTGGGTGGGAGCAAACACGATATGATGCGTTACATGTCATGGAGGCGGTGATAATTCACTGATATTTTGGATGCAAACTATATAATTATAAGAAGATGTAGTTGTGTCAGTAAAAAAAGTCATTTTCAGAGAGGAAATTGGGTAAAGATCCTTAGGAATAATTATTAAATAGTCAAGCTGTCACAGTTCTTACATGTTAGTAGGGGTTCCTACACAGAGGTTGCAGCCAGTAACTGGGATGAGACAGATGTTGGTTTGCTACTTCATAATGAATTGTACACATGCATTTCCATAACCACTTTAGTGCATAAATACTATTCATCCACAAAAGCAAAAGCCAACTCATGTCAGTGTTAAAACTGTTTGGGGTTTTCAAGAAAATTTAACAGATTATGCTGCTGCCATTCATCTTTTTTTTTTTACTGTTTATAATGCGCATAAAAATACTTGGACACATGGTGACAGAGAGGCAGACAGGGAGACCAGCATTAATCTCTGAAGGCTTTAAGAGTGTTGCCTTCAGCATGCTCTGCTGCTCACAAATACCTCAACTGATCGTGTGTGTGTGTGTGTGTGTGTGTGTGTGAGAACAGATGGAGACAGATAGAGCCTTTTATCCATTGATGAGTCGAGAACCGTATGGGTTGTACCACTCACACACACACACAACAAACAGTGCAGGGAGCAGCAGAGTACTTGGATGCTTCACTCTCACAATTTTCAAGACATGGCAGCAGAGAAATGACTGCACAGGACAGAAGAAGCGCAAAGAGCCTCAGTGTGGATCAGCAATTTAAGATAAGATGTATTCATCCTGTACCTGTGTCTCTGAGTGTGCAAGGTTTTTTGTTAATGTCTTAAGACCATTTTTTTAAATTGAAGCATGTCTTAACAAAGTGGAGAATAAGATTAGAATTAGATTACATTATAAGATTATAATAATTTCTTACAACAGAGACCAGACGAGACAGCTAAACAAGGTTGAGGCAGAGATGGATGAACTGAGGGAGAGAGAGTTGGAAATGAAACAGAGTGAATAGAGGAGAGAGACAGGGAAGTGGTGAATAAATGGAGAGTCAGAGACACAGGGCAAATTTATAAAGATGAAGTAGACGTGAATTTTAGAGAGAGAGAGATGGAACAAAACTTTCAAAATGAGTGGGAGAAAGTGGTTGAAGGACAGAAACGAGGGAAGTGGTGACAGTCATGACTGAATAGAGTGGCAGAGTCACAGGGAGGCCATATTTGTTATGGAAAGTGTGAACTGGAGTGTAAAGTGCCTGCACTGAATAAATGCAATAGAATGACATTCCCTTTTAAACATATTAATCACTTTCAGTCATGCCTCTTTAACAAAATGTTTTGATATTAAAATGCCCAAACTTTGAAAAAGAGGCTCTGAACGTTTTGGGGAAATTTTAAGGCCTGTATGTATTTTTTTGCAGTGTGATTTATTTACTTAATAAAGAATGAAAATGTGGCAGGCTATGATTTTTCTTCTCTTTCCTATTTTATTTTAAACTTTGACATGTGAAATATGTGTTTCTACCTAAAATGTCAGTATAAAGTCAAGCTTCTCATATCTTTTGTTCATTGGACTGTTGGCAGTGATCTTGGTTTACCTTAAAAAGCTATAAATATCACCTCGATTTCTGGTTTCAATCCCAGAACAAATGAGACAAATGTGGATGGAGAAAGTGAATAAGTAAATGTCTTGCTTCCCTCAACAAATACTGCTGAAAGGCCCTACCTCACCACCGGCCCATCATAACTTAGTACGCTTAAATATATTAGAGTCAAAGTGCCAACTAAACCATCTATTAATCGACTTACAGCCTGTGGTCTTTTTAAATGTTGGAGGTGGTATCTAATGTTGTCCCCTATTTTCTCTTTTTTGTCATCTAGCGGGCAAAGATCGGTCCAGGCAAGAACACAGAAGGCAAGTCGGCCAATGCTGCATCCCGGTTCGACTCCAATGGCAACCAAGATCGCATGAAGCTGGCTGACTTTAACTTCCTGATGGTGCTCGGCAAGGGCAGCTTCGGAAAGGTGAGGCCATGGTATTAAATGGGTGTCTGTCTGTTTCGTCTGCTACTATGAATGTGCCACAGGTGCATATTTTAGTTTATTTCTGTGTATCTGCATAAGACTCATCATTACCTTCACCAATGCATATGTGTAGACAAACATCTGTGAAGCTAGCAGCGTTGTTCATATGTTTGGAGGATTCAAATGTATATCCGCTCGGCAGCAGATAAAGGATGAATCATTCCTGGCTGACACCAGAATTTTTTTGTAAGAATTCGAAGTTTTGCACAAAGTTAATGGGGACACTTGAGGAGGTTCCTGTATTGTTAAAGCAAGCCTACGTAACCGTAGCTGAACAGCGGCCACTGTGGCCACAAGATGGTAATTACGGGGAAATGGTAAATACTAAAATGTATTGTAACAGTAGCACGCATAGAGAAATAGTCCTAAAGTCAGCAAACTGACTCAGTAATGTGAGTTAAACAGCAATATCTATCCGAAGATCTAAAGGCTGCTAATGTTAGCTAACATTAGCAACAAAAGGCTACTGGTCATAAGGCAGTCCCTGCAAAATCCCTGGGTGTATTGAATTGGATAAGGGTGCATTTTATTGCTTATGAAGTAAATGTTTCAATTGTAGTAGTGGGAGGACTCTTTTAAACTTCTTCCAAAAGTTTCTGCCTTGCTTCAAGATCACAGCATCATAGTTTATTAGTTTCTCTTCAAAGCTTCCCAGGATTGTTGTTGTCATTGTTTAAGAGTCTGCTGCTGACTTCTCACCCTGATCCCCACCACTCATGGGCTTAATTGTAGACATGTAGCATTCATTTTTGAGGATGCACACACCCAATGCTCCCAAGAGACAAATATTATATGCATGGTAGCCATCATGCATATTGCAAAGACAGGTATATCGGTGCTCTAATTGTGTGCTATGATGAATACCTCTGTGAGCATTTGTGTGTTTGTCTGAGTATTAGAGCTCTCTGTTCACACACAGAGCTTAGAGGGGAAAAATATGGACAGAAAGAGAAGATAGAGATGAGATGAAGCACAGGTAGACAGAGATGGATGAAGGGAAAGAGGTGAGGAGGATGATGTGACAAGTGGAGAGAGCGATGAAAGGAGAGACAGACAAAGATGTGAGAGCGTGCCGGCAAGGCTGACATGAATGAATTGAGAGAGAGGCAAAAACGTTGGACTGAATGAAAAGAGGGAGAGGGAGAATTGAGGGCGAATCCTTGGAGCGAGAAGACTGACATGAATGAATGAAAGAAAATCAAGGCAAGAAACAGACAGAATGGGAAGATCTGGCGAGAGAGAAAGAGGGGGAGCGTGAGAGAAAATAGGGTAAATGGCAGGTAGAGCAGCAGGGGTGGAGAGAGAGAGCGAGAAAGTGACAGAAGGAGAACGACAGAGAGAGAGAAATAGAGACCATTGTGTACCAGACCTGTATGCCGGCTGCCTGTTTCCATGGTAACGGGCAATTTAAAGCAACATTGATGCGTCAATGTGCAAGGACTGAGTCGAGGGTTGACGTTACTGGAATACCCGACACACAGATTCCTGAAACATGCACAAAATGTAGACACATACACACATTCCTCATTTAGGCCTATTCTATGTACACACACCAGTACATTTTGTTAATGCAGGCTCAGAGTATTTAGAAAGAGAAGCACACACTACTCGCATAGTACATTAGACAGAGATACACACACATAACCACATGCACAAACAACAAGCGTTCATGTGACGTGTGTGTGTCATTTTAATGGATCCTGAGTTTGTGTGGGAGGCTGGAACCTTCAGAGCCTCAGTGTCTGAGGACATCTGCATCACAATACTGCTGCTAGCATTTCTCTGTGGACATTCTTCCAGTGTGATAATATACATAATAGATAATAACATTACAGATCATGGACAGCGCCTGATCTGTAATGTTATGTCTCTATACACACACACACACACACACATACACACACATCACAAGCATTACAAGCAGAAACACACACATAAACACACATGTATTATGTTACCATACATTCATGTGTTTACATATTATAGGATGTGATCATTTTGGTCTGTTTTACAGCATGGACAGCGCTGCTCAAAGCCTCTCTGAAAAAAATGTTTTTCATTGACCTTATGCATTTTTGTAACTAGGAAGTGCCCTGACTCCATTGTTTTGTCTTTAACTTCCTGTCTGCACCTGAAGTGGGAATGTGTCGCATTGTGTAGGTGGACATCTGCTGCTTGTGCACCTTATCCCTGCATTTTAGCCAAATATCTGACCAGTTTCACAATATAACATATAGCATGAAGGACTGCCAGAGCTGGTAGAAAAGGTGAGACTTTCTTCTGTGGCAGTCTTTTTAAGAAGTGGCACTAAATAGATCAGTTCTCCACACAATGCTGTGATCAACTAGTCATGTTACAGTTATAACATTCATGGTGACTGGTCAGAATGCATTGCTATTTGTGTTTTTCTAGTGTGTGTGTGTGTGTGTGTGTGTGTGTGTGTATACTGTATATATAAACATTATGATGTCATAACAGAAGTTGTCTGTGTTGCTGATGTAATATTTCTTTATCCAAAACAGAGAGGGGCACTCTTTGGTTTTAGTTACACTATTCCATATGTAGGATTTTCATAGGAATCTGATATGGATGCATATCAGAAAGTTATATGATCAACTTAACACCGTTGGTAACTTTGCAATATCTGTGGTGGATGTGTTGCTGTAAGGCCATATGACTTCCTCATAAATGTCAACATGTGAACCCAACTTTGAGAAATTTATATAAGGCTGTGTGAACCAATCAGGACCAAGATTTCTGACTTTACTGTAGCTGGCAATAATTACTGTATTTTACAAATGTGTTTGTATTTTTGTTCTCCCTTCTTTTACATTTTTGAAGGGGTTGGGGCTCTGTTTGGAAAAGGTGTCGCATACGTCCATGTTTACTGTATAGACTGTATAAAACATGGACGTAGTGTTCGTGACGTCCCCCATAGGTTTCCATTGTTTCCATTGAGCCGCTGTGAAGCTCAAAGAGGGCGGCTCCGGTGGCTCCAGCCGTCGCCATCTTGGCAGTCCCTGACTCCGGCTAATCCAAAAATGGGCAAAGAGGTGAAGCAGAGGTGGGCCGAATGAAGCCTGGTTGCTGAAACCACCTAGCAGCAAGCCACCTGAGAGGGCACCCACCTGTCACTCAAAGCAGCCATGCCCTTGATTATGTGTAACTTTAAGCCTTAATATAATTTAAATAGGTGAGTTCACCTACAAATTCACCCCCCTCACAGTTGTCATGAAGGGTGGAATTAGCTATAGAGACCAAAACTGTTTTTTGCACTGAGCTGTAAACATGTTTATTTCTGCTGTAAAGTTGGGCATTTTAACATGGGCTCTATGGGGATTGACTCGCTTTTGGAGCCAGCCTCAAGTGGCCATTCGAGGAACTGCAGTATTTGGCACTGCCGCGTTGGCTTAATTGTTCAGCTCCGGAGGTCGCCGCTTGGTGTTTACAACTTACAGTTTAGCAAGATTTTAATCGAAATATGATCACCATTGTGGAGTTGTTTGCTTATGTTATCAGGCCACTGCCAATCAAATCTGATCAAACCACACCCAAAGAGTCCTGATGAGGCCGATTAGCTGAGTGTTTGTCTGTTGAGCACATAATAGTAATGACTACGGGTGGGGGATTTTTTTTACTTTTGCTTATTTATTTATTCTAGAATATTTAATGTTGTAAATAAATATTCAAGATTTGAAACCAACTTTTCAGGGGCTTTAATCCACATGGCTTCATGACAGCAACACAAACTTGCATCTCATTTTATTGTGGTCTGATGTTTTTGCTCTTAGGCAAGATCAAATGAGATGCCATGCGGCTGGGAACAGCTAGTACATAGAAATACAACGTGGACACACAGTGGAAAGTCTGATATATCCAAAAGCCCGTTTAGAAATAAAACCTTTATAAAAATGTTTTTGTTAACTTAAGCACACTAGCAGCCTGAAGACGTCCCACTGTGTCCTACAGTGATTGTCTGTGTGGGGCTAAACAGGAAATACACACTGCCTCGGTAGATGTGATTGGACTATATGATATATGACAGTTTAGAAAAATACAACACAGCCCACTGTAATACAACATAGTGCAGTATCATTGGGTGCAGTGGAGTGTGGTTTCATTAGTTTTTCCTGGGTAAATTCACTCTGCAAGGTCAGCAGAGAAAACACACTGGTATCATTTACGACATATGACAGTTAATATCCTGAGGGCTGCTTTTCTGTAAAATGACCCTGAACAACTTTCTTGGATAAAAGGGCGTCACTGATCGTGAAAAATGCCACAATTAATAGTAGAGTAGCCATTTATGAATGACACTGTGACCAAAATGACCTTGAATATGAGACTGAACCTCGATGAGATCATGAAATGCATCAGGTAACTGCCGGATATTACTTGTTAAAGGTACTCATATTCCTAAATTTCTCACCATGGACAGTGTGTAATAATGCCAAAAAGCTCCTATTGTTGCTTTGTGTCTTTTGTCTGCAGAGGCGTTTTGATTTTGGATGAAACCTGGTGGTTTTATGTCTTTCTTCTCTCATGTTGGTTTTTGTCCTTGTCCTTGTGGTTGCATAAAATGCGCTTTGGGGCAGATGGTGCCCTTCCTCTCTGTTTCAACTTTTATAGACTTTGTATTTACATAGAGTCACACTGCCACCATATGGGGTGAGTCCACGCATACACAAACATACACACTTTCTCTCTCACCTACACCTGCGTTTCTCAAAGGATACCACCAGCATAGATCCAACTTCAACAGATATTGAAACTTTAATGCTGAAGATTGTAATCCACATTCTTGAACTGTGGCTGCCCTCAATGCAAACGCGCACACACACACACACACACACACATATGTCTTAGTCCATCTGTGCTGCACTCCCTGTAGTATCCCAAACCTCATAACTCCTCTTCATTATCATGACTGAATATTTATAAGGCATAAACAGCAAAGCTGCTAAGTTACCGATCTCTTAGGTGGAAAAAATGATGAAGTGGACATAAGGTCACTCTTATTTCTCTATTCTGGGTGGTTTTTGAAAGAATAATAAGTGATATGTTTTGTGATCAATGTCACTGTGGAGATTTAGCCTGTGTAATTTTCTTTACATTGGTCTTTCTAAGATCTAGTCCATCTTGCTCCCCCAGAAGAATTGTATATTAAACACATCAATGAATCAATCAAACTCAGCTTAACTTGAGCATTTGAGCAGTTGCAAAATGTTCAAGTCACTATAGGTTCACCCTGTGTTTTATGCAACTTAATAAGAAATGTAATTGAAGGTTTTAATATTAAATAAGATTGGATAAAAGAGCCTTTGGTGAGGTCCCAAAACTCAATTAGCCTTATGGGAACTACAAGCACACCATGCTAGCCATGTAGTGTAAAGCTCAGCTGTTTTTCTTCCACATTCTTCTGCCTGTTCACTGCCTTGTTTTAAGATAAAACGTTTTTAAAGTACTTTTATTAATTTTAGAATGATAGAAAGAGGAAGCCTATGCAGTCAGTCGACTAGTTTCAGCAGAGTAGTCTCACATGTGAAAAAGAGACTTTATCTGTGCTGATAACTTACACCTGTTAAAACTTTCCTCAGTTGCTGAAAAAAGTTTCCTGCTCTGTGCCTTCCGATGCTGGAACTTTAAAGCTGTTCCAAAAAGTCGACACGATGAGCTTGAAATTGTGAGCTTTAATTTGACTTTTTAAAATCAAAATTACGTTGCCTAAGATTCTCATGGTTCACTGTAGCTTTAAACTCATGGTGAGCTGACGGATCTTTACATGAAAAATAAATATAAAACTTCCTATCCTTAGCTTTGTATACTGTGCTGCGCTTTAACAGACTAGTCTTTTGATGCACATGTGCATTTTGTTAGCTTGTGTTGTTACAATTGCTTCCGTTGTCTTTCTCATATGTAAGTCGCTTTGGATAAAAGCGTCTGCTAAATGACTAAATGTAAATTTATATGTTCTTTGAACCTAGCATGGAAGCTAGCAAGTAACACTTTTTAATTGTTGTGTGCTGTCTTACCTTCAGACAGTATACATATAATTTCTTTAAAGAACCATGCCTCTAGTTACAAAATCAACATTAAAGTAAAATTGAATTGAATTGAAAGTGTTAATTAATGTGCTTTAGAGGTACTGGTTAGTGGTTTTTACTAACTTTCGCCTGAGCCAGACTACATGTTTCCCCCTGTTTCCAAACGTTGTGTTAACCTAAGCCAAACATTTCCTGGCTATACAGGCAGATATAAGAGTGTTATCTTTTTGTCTCAACTAGCTCTGTGGAAGAAAGCAAAAAATGTTTTTCCCAAAATGTTGAACTATTGCTTTAAAGCTCCACTCTCACAGTTTGTTAGGGTTTGGTATCCACAGAGACCTTCAACAGTTACACTTGCTAATATAATTCCCCCATACAGATATAAGTCCAGAGAGTTGAACTTTTGTCACCTGGTCACAAGCCTGCTTCAACTTTTATGAGATGACCTGCGAGTTGAGACTTGACCCACATTTTGCCTGCTATTTGCAGCAGCTACTGGATTCTTCAGGAAAGAAGATATGAGGACTGGCGAGGAGAAAGGAAGAGGAAAGCAGGAAAGAGAGAAATTGAGACACAAGCGAGAAGAAATGGTGATGAAAAAGAGAGAGAGGAGAACAGGATACGGCTGAACAAGAGGCCTAAGAGAGGCAGACGAGACAGAAACGTTTATTGCTCTGTTTGAGAGAGTGTTAGGAGTATGAGCCTGACCTTGGCCACAACACATTTAAACTGCAGTACACACACACACACACACACACACACCCAGCAATGCAGAGGCATCTCATAGTGGTTTCATTCTTGGCATCTGCCTCCACAGGAATCAGCCGCCACAGATTATATATGAAACCACCAACCATGGTGTGTGTTTTTGTGTATGTTTTGTGTGTGTGTGTGTGTGTGTAAGTGTCTCACAGATGTAATTACAAGCAGATGTGCTCCCAGACTTCACAATTAAAACAAATAGGATTTCTGGATTGCTTGACTGCTGCCTCTATTTTTCTCTGCCATTCTCTCTATTCTTCCTCTCCTCCTGCCCTTCGCTTCCTCCTTCAATCTTCCCCCACTTTTCTAATCCCACTCTCCTCACACATCCACCTTTCCTTTATCTCTATCCGCCCCCGCACTGTGTGTCCTAAAGATCCTGAAAAAGAAATGTGAAATAATCCCCTCTTCCTCCCCCTTTCTTTTCTACTTTTTCTCCTCCCGGATGTTCGTGAAGGGCAAAGAGAAGATGAACAGTATGAAAATCTTACAGAAGCGCTAAATAATCTTGCTCTGTACGGTTAACTTTTGATCCAAATGCTGCCCTTTCTCTCTTCTTCCTCTTTAGTAGAGACAGAACAGAGCTGCATGGCATTAAACTCATGGAGAGTGATTCATTCTGTACACTAGGCATTTGTGGGCTGAAATCTTTGGTTGTCAATACAAATTGGCAACTTTGAAACATTTGCACCAATGGCTGATTTAGCTTTGGCACCCAATGATGGCCTTCGAAAAATAACGGACCAAATTGACCATTCACAAAGTTAGTTACAGCTGCTAGGTCTGTCAAGCAGTCCATTCTTAAACAGCACATTCACTGCTGATAATGGTGGCAGATTTACAACTCAAACTTCTTACAGATGTTTGGAACCATGGGTCCTTGACTTCAGACAAAGACAGAGAAAAGCAGCAATTCTAGCCATCGACCACTGATTTTGCAAGTTGTAATGACTACTATGGTGACAGATTTTATCAACTGTACCCAGCTAGCTAATTAAGCCAAAGTTGAAAATTCTGTCCTGGTTACCTTTTTTAATGTTTCCACCAGACTCGTTTTTTAAACAAGAATTTTGTTGATATCATGCTAAATTCCATGTAGAAGACATGGAAATAAAAACAGCATTATTGATTTATTATAATGTACAGCTAGTTAGTCCTAGTATTATAAGTATGATAAGGAAAAATCCAAGATCCGAAGATCACACTGCTTATGACTGCATCTTACGTTCGAGCAGATAAACACATTCCTTACACCTTTGCTCTTGTTTTGCTTTAAGAAGCTAGAAAAAAAGAAACTACCCTCCAAACTCTTTAAATGCAGAGTATTGTTCCTGCTACACTCCCAGACGCACCACTTCAACATGTGGAGAAATCCAAAGCTTAACCAACGCCATGATTGGACAGTCATTGTTCAGCAAGGGGTTTAGCAAACAGCCAATTCTCACAGTGTGGCCTCTGCTACGACCTATGTCAACAAACCAACCAGTCAGACTATGCCTGAAATGACACAAAGAACACTGTCAGACACAACATTGTGAGCTCCGTTTCTGTAAACTAAAACAAAAAAAAACAAAAAAAAAAACCTGATGCCAGCTCTATGGCCAAAAACGGCATTTTCAAAACGAGTGTCGCACAATGGAATGATGCAAGTTGATGACACATCTGCTCGCATTATTTGTATTTACATCTTAGTGCTACTATTCACCAGGCATTTATCTCACAATTTGACATGCCTGAAAATTGATGTTGTCCAGTATGGCACAAATTGTGAAATTGAGTAACATACAGTCACACTCTGTAGGAGCCTTTTACCACCTCCTTTCCCCTCTGTCCTGCCTTTCTGTTTCTTTCCATTTCTCCTATTTGTTCTCTCCTCAGATGACATTGTGAGAAATGATGAATCAGTTTGCTCTCTCCTTCCCTCCTGTCCTAAGCCTCTTTATTTTTACTTTGACTGTCTAACCCAAAACAGTCAGAGATGCTTTCCTTTATCACTCCACTCCTTTATCCCTGCCCTTTTACAGTACGTCCTCTATCCCTCCCGCTTTCTCTGCCTCCCACATCTCTCTGACTCCCTCCATTCCTTGCCCTCTTTCTTTCTTTACGTCCCTGCACCCTTTTGTATAAAGGCATGACAGGAGCTGTGTACCATAGAGATTTTGAATATTGATGAATTTATCGTCCTTGTATTTCCCATCTATCATCTCTGTTCTCTTCTCTCCTCTCTCTAGGTGATGCTGGCAGAGCGTAAAGGGACAGAGGAGCTGTTCGCTGTAAAGATCCTGAAGAAGGACGTTGTGATCCAGGATGATGATGTGGAATGCACCATGGTGGAGAAGAGAGTGTTAGCGTTGTCTGGAAAGCCCCCCTTCTTAACACAGCTTCACTCCACCTTCCAGAGCATGGTAGGTGGGCCAACGTATTTTCACAACAGTTGTATGATATCATGTAACATTTTCATATCTTAGAAAAATCAATAGCCCAGTAACTTTTTATAAGTTTTTATGATTTTAAGTCACTACCTAATTGCTTTGACATCTTCTTTGTTTAAGCAATTTTTTTGATATTTTGGAAAAGATGTTCATTCAGAATAAGAAAAGGAATAAGAATATGTTGATATCATATCCAATACCTGTCTGTTACGTATAAGGCTACAGCCAGCAAGTGGTCAGCTTAGCACAAAGACTGGAAACGGGGAGAAACAGCTAGCCTGGCTCTATCAGAAGATAACAAAATTCACCTTCATTCAGCACCTCTAAAGCTCACTAATTGACACGTGATAAGTGTAAAAATAACATGTTATGGTTCTGCAGGGGGTTATCTGCTACACTATTTTTTGGCGAGGAGCAGTGACTTCCTGCAGGTTTACTGTGATGACAAGACTTTGGAAATAAATAGTCTGGCGCATAACCCTCCACAACTGTTTTTACACTCTGGTTTTTTGTATTAAACAAACAAGAATTACAGTAGAGCATTAATTCGTGAGCTTTAGAGGTGCTTGTTACCTTTGGACGGAGCCAGGATAGCTGTTTCCCCTGGTTTCCAGTCTTTATGCTAAGCTAAGTTAACCAGCTGCTGGCTGTTGCTTCATAATATAAGGACAGATAAGAGAGTGGTATCAATCTTTGAACTCATTTAATTTTCTATTATTTTGTCAACCCCATGTATATTAATCAAGGTAGGCTAAATAATAGAAATACCTCTCTGTATAATGCAATACAGTTCAATGGCATCACAAACTTCAGCTTCCAAAATATATAGTTAAATCAACACCTCTCTAAAATAGTTTCAACAAAAACATTTAACCTTCATGAAGGTATAGTTTATTGCAGGACTGTTGTATTAGACTGCATTCGTTTTTATTAGGTGTACGTAATGAGACAGCAACGGAGTGTACACATACATACCTGTATTATAAATGTGTATTTGGGCTAGGTCTACTGGGTACTTGATCTCCCTGCTGTACATAAAGCAGTACGTGCTTCCTTACTGACTTTTACAAACTTGCCTACAAGTTCAACATCCAACCAAACATGCACAAAATGTAATAATATCATACTATGACCAAGTGAAAATTAATGATAAGGTGGGAAACTGGAAACTGTTCAAAGTATTACTAGAAATACAGATTTCTGGCCCAATTTCAAAAAATGATGCAGATAGCAGACGACTAAAGATGTCAGTTATGTTTTATTTGCTGTTGGTTCACTCTACGTACTCTATAACTTCTGCTTAATGGGGAAACATTTTTTGCTTGGTTGGTTGTATATATACAAACGCACACATCCAAAACCACACAGTGGCTACAAACCAAAATTGTATCAATTTTTTTCTTTGCAAGCTGAAATGACACCCTTCTTGGCCCCTTCACCGTCACATTATATTTGATCTGAAGGGAGCCACAGTGCGGTGTCCTGCTGAAAGGTACAGCCGTACTGTTGGTGAGCGCTGTGGTCTTAACAGCAGCCACCCTGCCTGCTGTCACCAGCTCACAGCTGGAATACACAGGCTGGTTTCGTATTTGATTCATGCTCATCTTCTGACGTATAATCCTTATTACACTAAAGATGAGTCAAGAGAGGGGTAAATATAGCCCACTGGTTTCATACTTACCATTGAGTACATGTCATTTACATTCACATCCTACTTAAACACATTCATTTGTACATGTTTCCATTGATTAATGAACATAGTCTGTTGTGAATCAATTTGAGGTTGTGGTTAAAGGCTAGACAAAGACATACACTCACATACCAGAAGTGAGTGTGTTAATCCTCCTCAGCACTTATTCTCTGACCAGAGGAGTGCTTTCGTACATATGGGACTAAGTAGGCAGTTATAAAACACACACACATACACACACACACACACACAAAGGCAATTATAACATGCATTCATGCACACATACATACTGTATATGCTACATAGTGCTCACACACACACACATACATTTCAATCACAAATACACTTTAGACACACGGAGCACATATTGTAAATAAACAACTGCTCATAAGGCTTATCGGTAAGCACAAACTCACACACTCACCACACAGACACACAATTAAAGCCCTAACTCACAAGGCAAACTCCATAATATTTTCCCCCAACACACACCAAATCCCTCCACACTCCGTCACTTACTGTAACTTATTGGCAATTTCTGTAGATAATGGAGGAGAGTTAGCTCTTAAATTGATGCTGTGTTCCCTCCATTTTCACTGCCTATGCCATTCTTTTCTATATTTCTCCTTTAATCTCTCATTTGACCCATCACTCTCTATCTACCTCTGAACAATCCCTTTCTTTCTACAGTATCTTACACTGTTTTTCTCACTATCATCCCATTTCTCTGTGACCTCTCACCTGCTTTTATAAGCATGTACTTTTTGACCTCTCTCTCTCTCCGTCTGCCTCTCTCTCTCTCCATAGGACCGTTTGTATTTTGTCATGGAGTACATAAACGGAGGAGATCTCATGTATCAGATTCAGCAGGTCGGCAAGTTCAAAGAGCCCCATGCTGTGTGAGTACAGAGACACACACACACACACACACACAGCCAAAGCAGCTTTTGTAGGCTAAAGGCTAAAATGCATTTTATGTCATCATAACACAAAAAATGAATCCCGTGCTTATAGGTGTGTCACAGTTTGGTAATGCTTTTTACAATCATGTTGAATAAGCCATCAGCAGTTTGACAGGCTCAGGTGATGGATAAGCGATCCTAGCAGAGCCTGGGGGTGAAATATGATGATCGCCCCGATGCACGTTGCTGCTCTGAAGAACTTCAAAGAAATGAAAGTAATCCAGCAGTTTCTGTGAGTTTTCAGTGTGTGGCAGAATACCTCCAAAACTGCAGAATATAATTAAGGTGGCTGGTGAGATCACTGGTGTCAAGTCAAACCAGCGGGCTGACATATTTGACAAGCAGGCTGTCGGGAAAGCGAGAGCCGTGGAGGAGTTTGCCCTTCATCTGCTTTATAGGGAATTAGAGTTTCTTCCCTCTGGCAGAAGGTTTAGACTGCTGAAGGGCAAGTTGAACAGGGTGAGGAACTTGTTTATCTAAGGCCATCAACTTGTTCTACTATGTTTAATTTATTTATTACGCAATAGTCATGATATTGTGCTCCGTGGCTGATGAAGCCTTGAACTTTTGTCTCAGTGTCTTGTCTTTTGTATATTGTACTCCTGTGTATTTATGTTTAGCATCTAAAGCCGTGTTAGCTTTCTGCTGCAGCGATGCCCCTCTGGTCGTCATTCTGATCACAGATAAAACATCCAACAAGCTCTAAACAGGCTCTGCATATTCTGCACAGCTCTCCACAGACCCTGATTGTGCACGCCCACTTAAACACACACGCAAACATAGTTGACTGCGTGGCCAGTGTGTCTAGACTCCTCCTGTTGATCTTATCAGCTGCTCTCTGGTCTTGAAGAGACAGCACTGACCTTTATGCAGACACACACGCACATTCACACAAATTATCCCTCTGTTTGCCTCCTGTCTGTTCTCTCAGCCTCTTTCTAATTACTGTTTTTGTTTCTCTTTGTGTTTGTGTACGTTTCCGTAGATTCTACGCTGCGGAGATAGCCATTGGTCTGTTCTTCCTACATCAAAAGGGCATCATCTACAGGTAACCTCCACTCCACAACATACTAATTGTATAACATTTACGCTAAGATCAGACTCCGTCGCAGTGTTAGTTTTGTACTCTGTTGCAGAAATGTGTGATACACACACATAGCATAATATCATTTGGATCAAAAGCAATAATAGTCCGATATTCTAAAATATAGTTGTTATCACACCACTGCAGGTTTATTTTAATGCAATAACCATCTTTCTCACAATGATTTATTTTCTACCCCACACTCAATGACACACAGTAACATACTGTCACACAGATTGCTGAAACAGAAACGGTTACCTACAGTATGACTCGATAACCAATACGGGGGATTCTCAATCCTTTATTAAAGGATGTATTTTCTCAGTGATAGAGTTTTGGTTTAAAATAAATTATTGTAACAGCTGAAACACATTGTATGATACACGTTTGAAAAGCAGGTAATTTGTAACACATTTGTACTCAAGTACTGTAATTTGTATATACAAACTTTTTGACAAAATTCATTGGACTTTACAAGGTTTATTTCAGCACAATCTAAGTAGAGATTTAAAATAATAAACAACCATAACAAAGACTTTAAGTCTGAAATTGCTACTTAAAAGCACAGATAAACTAGTTTAGCAAGTAGCAAGTTGTTTAATTCAGTTCATTAAAAGTACCCTGTTGATATTTTGACCACTAGAAACACTAGCAAGAAATGTTTTAAAGTTGGGTCCCTGTTTTGTTTCTATCGTGACACACATGCATGAACTTGCATGTATTTATTCTACGGACTACAATTGTAGCAGTACGCCAGCAACGGCATCGAAGAAGGCTGGTAGTAAGCAAACATGCATGTGAGATATGCAGGATTTAAATAGATTTTTGGAAATTGGCTTTGCAAATATTTTATGAGGAAAGAAATGCACTCATGACGTTTGTTAGACCTTAAAGATACACACAATGTGTAAAGATTACTTTTGTTTTTGGCTACAAGACAACTCCACAGGGCCCCTTTAGAGATGACAAAATTCTCTGGAGCAAGGCAAGTGTTTGCTTTGACATCAGAACTGCAGGGAAAGAGTTGAACATAATGTGTAATCTGAAATATTCAAACAGGACGGGACACTCAGATTTTCTGACAGCTTGACTCACCCCCTAGTAGCCACTGAAGAAATTTTAGACAACAAGTAGGTTTTGACCTTTAGACTTCAACTACAATTAACTGATTCCTGTTGTTTATTATTCCATGCCGAGAATCCGCCCCCACAAATGATGCAGTCCCCCCAACCGCAAATCAGAATCACATCTGTCATCTGGTTTGGTGTAACTGGAACTCTACTCCCGTTAAAGTGAATAAGGGAGAGTTCAGAGGGGAAGAAAACTTTAGAGCAAAAAAGGCTAATGTTTAGATGAAGAGCCTTTGTGGTCCATGTTGGGTCATGAATTGAGTGTGGTTCCCCTTTAACGTTTGTTTCCCTCCTGTAGAGACCTGAAGCTGGACAATGTGATGCTGGACTGTGAGGGTCACATTAAGATAGCAGATTTTGGCATGTGTAAAGAAAATATGACTGATGGAATCACCACTAAGACCTTCTGTGGAACACCAGACTATATAGCTCCCGAGGTAGAGTGTGTGTGAGGCGTGAGTGATGGTGGGTGGGCCGGCACATATGCTATTGTGTTGAATCCTGCAGTACCCAGCTGCCATATAGCATGCTTAATACAGTATGTAGTGATCGACACTGCTTTTGTGCCAAGAATTAGATGAGATTGATACCACTCCCATTTCTGTACTATAAATATGTAGCCAGCAGTTGATTAGCTTAGCTTAGCATGAAGACTGGAAACAGGGAAGCAGGTTATATCCATAGGTAAAAAAATCTTGCTTATCAGCACTTGTAAAGCTCACTAATTAAAACGTTATATGTTAAGTTGTTTATCTAATTTTTATCTTTGTAATCTGTAACCGGAGCCAAGGTTTCCTGAAATCTTGTTGGCTTCTCATCTAACACTCAGCAAGAAAGCAAATAAATAAGCATATTTCCCCAAATGTCGGACCATTGCTGTCTGATCGGTGTGCTGATGTTGCTTTTCTCTGTTATGGATTTATGGAAGTGTTAAAACTGATGAAAAATGTCCCATTGTTATATCAAAAAGTATAATTGCTATTACAGATGAAACTAGTACTAAAACTATGTTTACTGCTACCATTTCTAGAGACTTCAATATCCTAAAGATCAGTTTGATCTCATTGTAGCTCTTTTTAATGGGCTGTCCAATAACAGCACAGTTAAGGAGCCAGTATGCTTCTTCAGAAGTGCTTGTCTGATGGTTGAATAGCTTCGGAAACCCACACCCCCCACACCTTTCCGACATCGGATAAGTAACTTTCCAAAAACCTGAGGTTCACACCCACTTCCCGCAAAGTAAGCAGGGGTTGAACTCTCTCTCTTTTCATTCTTTACACAACTATTTGTGGCAATTTTTATGTGAACAACTGAGTGTAACACTATGAATGCCGTCCAAGAGACACTATCTAAAAATGTGTGCCATGAGCCGCATATTCAAATTATATCATGTCTCTCCCCATCTCTCTGCCCTCTTTAAACAAATGTTTTTAATACATATTTTGAGATATTTTAGCTTGTTTTCTTCTTATACACTGCCTTGCCTTGCCTCAGTGACTTAAGTGATGATGGCAACTTTGTTTGAACAAAGTCTCTTATATTTCAGATCATAGCCTACCAACCTTACGGAAGATCTGTGGACTGGTGGGCCTTTGGCGTACTGCTCTATGAGATGCTGGCTGGACAGGTTAGTCGGGGTGTGTGTGCGTCCGTGCGTGCGTGCGTGCGTGTAATAAGATTTATAAAAAGAATTATTAAACCCGGTTGAAAAATTAAAACAATTTTTAAGACCGCATGAATATGCTGGTAAAACAGCATTTGTATTCATTACTCAACGTGACAAAACAAACACTCGTGATTGTAGCCTTTAAAATTTAACATTGTGTAATAAAAGGTTAGCTATTAAATTATACCCCTTGATGAGTTTTTCTCTCATGGCATTAATAATTTTTAGAATAGATGTGACATTTTCAAATCCCAGATATCTCATTTGGAGTGGATATTGTGAAGTGAATGTGTGAGTCTTACGGGGCTGTGGTATTTTGATTCTATGGCGTTCACACAAAAAAGCTTTTAATTATTCAATTTAAATATCCTCTCTTTGTCCTATCCTGCCCTCTGCTTCTCTCCCTCTCCTCTCTCTTTTATCCTCTCCTCCTCCCTCCTCTCTCCTCTTCTCTTCTCCTTTCCTCTTTTATCCTCTCCTCTCTCTGGTTCTGTCCTTACCTTCTCCTCTCTCCTCTCTGCCTCCTCTCCTCTTTTCTCCAGCCTCCATTTGACGGTGAAGATGAGGATGAGTTATTTCAGTCCATTATGGAGCATCACGTCTCCTATCCCAAGTCAATGTCCAAGGAGGCTGTCGCTATCTGTAAAGGGGTGAGTGTACACACACACACACACACACACACACACACACACACTCTGCACAACACAACTCCTTGTCTGTCTCGCAAGCTCAACCTTGCTCCCTCCTCACAAAATTTCCCTGTTTCTTTTTGTCTCGCTCCCAATCTTCCCGACACTCTCTCTTTCACACGCGCACACACACACACACAGACACAGACGAGAGACTTGGGAGGGTATTAATTTTGTTTGAGAAAAGGAAGCAGGAACATGAAGAAGGAGGAGGTGAACGGAGGAAGGAGGGAGAGAAGGTGGCAGAGAGGGACATCAAAATTATCTGCATAATTAAAACCATTGTGGGGGAACATTTATTTGGAGTGAAACAACATTGTCTGCTCTCACTATCTGTCCTGCTTCCATCTCTCTCTCTCTCTCTCTCTCTCTCTCTCTCTCTCTCTCTCTCTCTCTCTCTCTCTCTCTCTCTCTCTCTCTCTCTCATATAACGCTCCACTTTCCCGTCCTTCTCTCTCTGCAGTGTTCATTGTTAAGCCGCTGTTTCACTTTTTCATTCAACATCCTCTCTATCTCTCTCTCACACACATACATGCACACATACAAATCCTCCATATCTGTTTTTCTCTCTCTTTCACACTACCAAATGATGCCCTGACACTTCCCGACTGGACTGGTGTGTGTGTGTGAGCGAGAAACAGAGAGAGCGAACCCTGATTGCTGCTATAAACAGAGGGTTCTCTCTATTAATCCACCACCTCTCTGTCCCATCCTGTAACTCTACACTTTACTGATCACAACAAACAACACACACACACACACACATACAGGAGAATGTATGGCATGTTTAGATACACATTCAGTCCAAAGAGCAGGTCATTTCTCTCTAGTGATTTCATCGGCATTAAAGACCTAACCGAGCCCAGCTTTATATATATATGTATTACATCAACATGTAGTGGAAGCTTGAATTAAGACACACACGTCTATGCTGACATGACTTGTGTCATACGTCCTCCCACTGAATTTAATCGAAAAGGCATTTCTAGGCAAATTGATGACACATATGTTCAGTGAGAAACACACACACACACACACAGGTTGAGTTATGTATTAGTGATGATTACTGGGCTGTAGTGCTACAACAGTGGATCTTCAGTGGAGCATGAAAGCTCGCCTCCGTTCACCCCCACAGCTCCCACTGCGCCCTTCTAGCACTACCTGGGTTAACTCAATGCATGAATGTGTGTGTGTGTGTGTGTTTGCATGTAAAGGCTATATGAAGCTTTCATTTTCAGATATTTCCATTTTATAAAAGAAACAAAAATCATCATGTAAAGTTCATTTTTCAGTACTCTGCAAAGGATACAGTGTGGTCTGTGAACATGACGGTGCTGTGTAAAAATGTTTGCTTAAATAGCCTGTTGTCCTTTGAAAAATGACAGCAGTTGTTCTAACTTAGTTCTATAAATTAATTTTGTAAGAGTAGGTGTCGTTGTTTTTAAATAACAGAATGAAATCAGGGATATCCTGTCTTGAGATCAGTCAGAACAGGAGATAAATCGAAATAGAGGGACTGGTCTCCCTGCCTCATGATCTTCCAAAATGATCACTGAATGTCGGTGTAAAACAGAATTTTAAAATGTCATTTGACTTTGGCCAGTTTTTAAAAAAAGGTTTTCTGAATGACAGTTGTGTGTGACACTAGAAAAATCCAAATTATTATTAGTATTAACAGTCTGTATGAGTGTATTGTTAGGCATATTGTGGGTGTAATCTAGGAAGACGCCTTGGTTGTTCGGTTCTGAATGACCACTGATATTTTAGGTCACCGAACACATTTTCTAGCATAGAACTGCACTGTAACTGCAGCAAAATGTTCAACATGATGTAATGTCATCCTTTTACCAGTTATCTGTGTTTTAGGGTGTATATTTCATTTAGTATAATTAGGACTAGAATGAGTTAATTCCTGCCAACATAATGTATAGTACTGGGTTACTTTATACAGTAGATAGGCTTGTGATTTGTGTGCGTGGAAAGGGAGTGATGAGAGACATTCCCATTCCCCTGTTTCCACCCTGACCAGCATTCATATTTCATAGCCAGCAATCGGCCACACAAACGCACGCACACACACACACACACACACGCATGCGCTTGCAAGCTGCTACTACAGTATATTCTATAGTGCTGTAGTGTTCAACTTCACATGACTCTACAGCAAAGAGTAATTATGCAAATATGTCCTTACACATGCAAAGGAAGGCACTCACACACACATATACACACACACACTGCCTTTTTCCACTGCTATTCCCTATAGCCTTCTGCAATGCAAGAACCATTACTCAATTTTCATGGCTGAGCCTTCACACCACATACTCAATAATGGAGGAGAGACGTGCAAAATCAGTTTTTCCACTAATGAATGTAAATATACCTTAAAACATAAAAGGTTGTGCACTTATTTTGTTAAATTCTCATGTTATATACACACGCTGTTTGACCGTGCATAATTACACGAAGCGCATCCCTCAAATTAGAGACTTAAGATGAAACACATTATTGTTATTGTTAAGTAAATGGCATTATTCCTGCTGTTCTGTAGTGGCTTCAGGTATTAATCAACCAAAGAGAGGCTCTTATACATACAAACAGATGACATTGTGTTTGCTCTACTGCCAGCATGCATGGCAATCACGCTCAGGAAGTTAAAGAAATAATATGATTGTATAGGAACTAGATAAGCCCAGTTTTGCTGGATAATAATAATAAACTTTATTTGTATAGCACCTGTCATACAAGAAATGCAGCTCAATGTGCTGTACAATAAAGAAATAACATGCACCGAGTGCTTTCCATTAAAATAGACATAGAATGAACATAAAAACAGGGATAGAATGCCTTAATTAGAGGAAAATAAGATGTAAAATAAACCCCACTTTATAGTAATAATAAAAATAAGACTCTTGTAAAATAAAGTTGCTAAAGGGGTCCTAAAAGATGCCAAATCTACTGCAGCAGCACAGGTGTGGTTTTAAGTGTGCCCCACTGGGTTGCCTTGAAACTGTTGTCCATGCACATTTCAACAATGTGTGTGTGACCGTCAGTCAGTAAGGAACATCGAGTCGGTTAGGTAATAGTAGCAGCAAAAAGAGGAAGCAAGACGTTAGAGGCAGAGCGAGAATGAGGAATAGACGCTTAGAGAGATTTTCGTTGCTTCTGTGGAAAATATATTACTATCAAACAATTAAATTGTTTATATAAAATAGTCTTAACTCAACCGCTGACTTTTTGCATGCCTGTTAATTTAGGACATTTTTGGAAAGTGAAGACATTTTGGCCAGTCCTCACTTTTCAACAGACCTTCAAAGGGCTGTTTGAGGGTTAACACTTGGTTTTAGGGTTAGGATTAGGTTTAGGCAATTAGTTGTGATGGTTAGGGTAAGGGGCTAGGGAAAGCATTATGTCAATGAGAGTCCTCACAAGTGTAGGGGTGTGTGTGCGTGTGCGTGTGTGTGTGCGTGCGTGCAGTGTAAGGTTGACTGATCTGTGGATTGATATGACTGATATGTTATTTTAGTTCTAATGTAATGAGTTATGACTGCAGCTCCTGAGGGAGGCACACCCCTCCTACACACACACACACACACACACACACACACACACACACACACACTGATGTCACTAGCCTTGATGCTGTACTTAAGGTTTCCTGTGAACAGACATCGCAAATGGTCCTTAATTATGCCTGTGGAAAAACTGCTGTGGTAAAAGAGGAAAAAATAACAACAGTTATTCATTTATCTGCAGGCGCTGGTTTGGTGGCTTATATTTGGTCCCCAGGGAGAGGCATCTAAGATGAAAGATAAAAATAGAAAAAAATGAAGTCGAAGAAATAGTAATAGTAATGACGTTTATTTAGAAAGAGAGATGAATGAATGAAGGGATAAGAGACAGGGATAAATGATGAAACTTTAATGATGCCAGAGGGGAAATTTGAGCCATCACAGCAGCACACTGTTGAATGTAGATCAGATACATAGCTGTCGTGTAGTTAGGATAATGCCTACAACTTATCTTATGTAAATGTGACAAGTCAAATTATTACACATCATTAAAATGTAATAATTAAAGGCATTTAGCCTGCTATCTGTTAGCTAACCATTTGTATAAAAATTTACTGGAGCAGAGCTTGTATGTGGTCAGGGGTTGTGACTTGTGAAAATACGTCCTGAAATGATGTTCACATGTTTCCCTTAGCAAGGTGCTATCAAGGAGATAACCAAGCATCTCCTTTCACTTTTTAGCCATGCTAGTGGCGTCGCACGTGTAACGATCAGTCCACCACTTTGGTCTACTATTGGATGGCTTGCAATGAACTTAGTCACACACTTTCATGTCCCCCTCAGGATGATTTGCAGTTTGGTAACTTTTCTAAAACATCAGCATGTTAGCATGATGAGTAATTCTCTTTCGTCTCTCCGTCTGTCCAGCTGATGACGAAGCATCCAGCGAAACGACTGGGCTGTGGTCCAGAGGGGGAGAGAGACATCAGGGAGCACAGCTTCTTCCGCTACATGGACTGGGAGAAACTGGAGAACAAGGAAGTGCAGCCGCCATTCAAACCTAGAGCTGTAAGTCTGACCCCACTGGACCCGACTTGACCCCCAATAAGGAAATACAAACCACATGATGAATTAGCTGCCCACCACAGCAGAGACCAGGAGTTTAATTCCTGGTAAAGATGTTGCTTAGAACAACATTTCGTTATGGTTGCGGAACGCATTATATTTACTCCCTTCTTTCACTCTAACTTCCTCTCTGTTCCTTTCGACACCTATCTCTCTTCTGTTTTTGTTATCTTACTCATCTTTTCACTTCCAATGTTGATGTTTCTGTCTCTTTCCCCTCCTCTGTATGGCACAATGCACACAGGTAAGTCAGGAAATGATGGTGATGGTGGTGATGGTGATGAGGGCAGGGGTGGTGATGGTAATCATACCAGAAATGTCGATAATGGTGACTGTGATGATAATGATGGAAAAGCTGCAGTGATTAATCCCGGATCGGATGAGGAAGACACTGAATATTGTGGAGCCGTTGACAATGATGGTGACAAACTGAGGAAGAGAGCTTGCACTGATGAAGACAACATTGGTGACAACAATAACGACTGTGGTGGTGATGTTTTCTAGATTTGGAGGACCGGCTTTGAATTTAAATTTGTTTGAACTAAAAGACAAGACTGGTGTCCCCAGTTTGGAGCCGTCGCATTCTGCATGAGCTGAAATGGTTTCTGTCTTCATCGGGGTTAGATTGAGTTCAGCGTAAACCTCAAGGGAATAGGTGTACGTCATTCAGCGTCAGCAAAAGTGACCTGAAACAACTGTGTGTTTGTGTTTTTCTTTGCTGTGCTTCTGTTTGTTTTTTCTTACACCAAAATTAGTTTGATCATAACCAGAGTCAGAATGATGTCATCCCATACTGAGACTCACACACACTCACACAGCCTCGGGCCACACTGCTGCTAAAGAGTGTTTCTGAGTTGAGCTTTTTATGCAGCTGTCTTGGCCCGCTGGGTTTTGTATGTGTGTGTGTGTGTGTGTGTGTGTTCTAAGCTGGATCAGTAATGCTGCAAATGTGTATGCATGCTCCAGTGCTTGTGTGTCTGTATATATGATCTACATTTTTGCACGTGTGGGAGATCGCCATTAGGACCTGGCTGTGCTCTCTAACACTGAGGTGTGTTTCTGCAGAGTCCTCTGATGTGACTACCAGCATGTGTTGTCTGCTCTCCTTCTGCATCGCTCTCTTCTTTCGGTTTGATCTCTTGTCTTTCACCTCTCTGTGCTGTCGCTTTCCATCTCTCTCTTGCCATCTTTCTTCCGCCTTCTGAGAACAAATAAAGGTTCCGATGTTTTGATGAACCATTGGGTTTACTCTGCGTAAATGTTTAGGGTTCAGTTTAGCATCTGAAGGTGGTTCTTTGAGCTTTTTTGTGTGCTATATTATCAGACTTATTTGAGCTGTGTGTGTAATGTTTTACGGATCCCTATATTTCTTACTAAAAAGCACCTCAAACCATTTTTCTTCAGAGTGGTATGTGATTGTGTTTTTGTGCAGCTGATGAAGGATGTTTGAGGCTTTCAAAATCCTTATCACTGGTTGAAGTTGCAGGCTCACTGTGGTCAGAAGTTAGTTTCCTAACTGTTTGTGATTACGGTCTGCTTGTGGTTCCACACACTGTGAAAAGAGCCTGTTGGATGGTTGGCCATGACGAGCCTTTGAAAGTGTGATTGACTGACTGACCATCTAACGGACTGTTTGACTGACTGGTCGGTTTATTGATTCAACCGACCGATAAAGAATGGTCATGCCATCACCTTGGACTTTCATTTACAGCTATTGTCTTAAGTTGTTATTGTTCATCTGTCTGTCCATCAAGCAATCTGTTCTCAATCCATCCAACCATCCTTCCACCAATCCATCCATCTGTTCACCGTTCACTGCTGCCATGCATCAACCCATCTGTCTTTTCATCCACACATTTTTATTTGTCCTTCTCTCTGTGTTCACAGTTTTCTCATGTTTGTTTCTGTTTATTTGCATGCTCTGGGGCTCAGTCTCAAATTAAACCTGTCCTGCAGTGCACTACTGTTAACAGAAACCTCACAATATAACAGCATTTATTTTTCAATCTTAAAGAAACATCTCACCCTTTCTTGTGTCCTAGAATTTGCTAGGCTCATAGTTTGGCTCAAGTCAAATGCTAAAAAAGCGCCTTGTTTCACTTTAAAGGGACATTTCATTAAAACCAAACCCAGTTATATCCCTGGTATTAAAAAATGATGTAACCTTTGATTTGAGTATGATATAGGAGATGCTTACCACATCAGCTGCCAATTCTTGGCTAAGGTGTTGTGTACTGAATTGATACTTTTACATTTTATGGCACTTATTTAATTTCCCTATGTAGCAAATTCTTCCCATCTGGTTCCACAAACAGGTGAAAACAAACGTAAGTAATTAGCTGAAAATACTGTCTGACCCTGGTGTATTTCTCATTTCACATATTTCCCCAAACTATAAACAGTCTGGCTTAATTTCATTTGGTTTTCCGAGTTACAGAGATTTAATGAGTTTGTAGTTTTCCTCTGGGTGATGCTGTCAGAGGACACTGGATCCTTGTTGTGTTAATTAAAGCTCAGCGCAGTGATGGAGATGGGGAAAAAAGGAATAGCTCAGCCCAAAGTCCCCGTGAGGCATACTGTCGGGAAAATATAGTTCTCAAGTTAATAACTTGTTTCATGTACTTAGATGGACGCACATCTCTTGGGAATATAAGCTCTTTTTGTGTTCCCAGTGGTCAGAACGAGGACATAAAGCGGACTGAAATGAACAATGACTTCTTTTTTTTCCATATTGCTTCTTGAGAAAACAAATTGTACCTAATGTGGATTGCACAAAAGTATTTGAGGGGATTTAATTCTCTCATCTGTCACTTCTTTGTAAGCACATAAAATGGCCAGGAGTTTGATGGGAGCGTGATAGTTAATCTTCCTATTGTGCTAAATTTCCACTTTAAATAGCAAGTGTAGGTGTCAACATATTCAATTAGTAGTATGTAATTTCAATATGATAACATTTAATCATCATATACGGAATATCTTGAAAGTCAATTAAATATTTTCTCAAATTCTTCTGAGCAAATATCTAAAGCCATTTTATGTTATTCCCAATGCTCTTTTGCATACTAGCTGGTTGTTTGATTTGGTTTATCATATCTCAGCAGGTCTCTACAGCTGCAGCATATAATTAACCCACAATTAACCCACAATTACTCCATAATCATCTCATGGCTTTAAGCCCTTTCTTGTACGACTATTTAAGAATTCCAATTAAATCCGAGTGTTACAAACAAAAAATCTAGATGAAATATCAAGAAACATTATTTTTGGCTATTTACTTTCTGCCATAGTGGGATGCTTTTTGAATGAAATGCTCGTTACCAAAAAATTATAGCTCCATGTTGTCATTGTAGTGCACTGCAACAGGACGTTTGAGACTTCAGTGACCTTATTCTGTTTAAAATTGGAGTTGAATATGTTTCAAATATTTGATAAAGGAAAGCATATAGCTGAGGTGTGCTTGATTTATTCTCTCCTGAGAGTGGTATTTTTGTATCACTTTAAAGGTAATGACTAATTACCTTTTAGTCAATGCACACGGAGAGTTGAATCAAGCACACCCCAAGTACTGGCACCTTGTTCTGATGTTTGAAACCATGTTCAAGTAATGTCATCTCACACCCTGGTTCAACCCACCATTCCCCTTCTTTTGTTTTCCCCTACTCCTGCCCCCACCCCACCCCCGGTCCATCCATTCTTCTCCATCCCCACTTTTACCCTTCCCAATCCACCCCTCCCTTGTACTCCATTCCTCTCCACCCTCCTCAACAGTGTGGACGGGATGCCGAGAACTTTGACCGTTTTTTCACACGCCACCCGCCAGTGCTGACCCCTCCCGATGAGGAAGTGATTCAGAACCTGGACCAGGACGAGTTCCAGGGATTCTCCTTTATCAACCCCGAGTTCCCAGGAATTGCTGCTACCACCCCTGCCGCCGAGCAGGCTTGATTTCAGCTGATGCACGGAGACATGGAATGACACACACACACACACACACACAAAAATATACACAATCCTTTTCCCCAGTATTAACCCTGCGAACCCTGAAACATACACATAACACACACAAATATATCAACTTTAAATATCCTAGAAATGATTTGTGCTGTCACATAAACCAAGAAGCCATGACTTAAACTGACACATAGAGTAAGCTTTAAACACATATATACACACTTGTTGTTCACACTGCTGCAACCTGGTTGATGTGTCCATGTACAGTATAAATTGGCCTGAATGCATGCAGCCATCTAGTGCAATTTCGAAAAGACAATTTAAACTGAGAAATTTAGATAATTAGATTGAATTTATCTAATTCCCATGCTTCTACATGATCAAAATATTAGTAGCTAGCAAGATATGAGTCATTGAGTTTCTCCAAGCTTTGTTTTTGAGAAACAAGAAGTTCAGATGTGTGTTTCACCACAAGCTTGTTGAATGTGACTCATTTCTCATTTGGGATTATTTTGAACTCGTGTTGCTCACAGTGTGAACAAAGTCTTTGTGTTTAATTTACCAGACATAATCAGAATAAGGATTGGACATTAATGGTGACCTTTTAAAAAGGTTCATAAAATCCTAAATATAAAGGAGGGACAAAAATGTTTTTGCTGAGTAATTAAATAGTAATGGATTAACTGACACAAATGCAGTAAATTTACAACCTAAATACAGAATATGAAAAAGTCACTCTTCCCCCAGCACACACAAATTCACCACTGCAAAATTCACATCTTCAGCACTTAATGATATGACTTTTTTTTGGTGGAAATTGTGATTTAACTTTTCTTTTACTCATTCCTCGCCTATTCCAGCGCATTCTGAGTTCAGCCTGTAATTCTGGTGTGCTTTTTATTCAATGTGTGATAATAATACTGTCTGTATGTTTATCCTTATCTTAGCTAAACCTGGAATGCTTCACATACTTGTGCATGAGTTTCAATATGAATAATATATAGGGCTATATAATAGCCCCGGACTTTCTCTCCCAGCTTTATTTTAGCATCTGATCTCTGCACCCCTCTGCTGCCATTGTGTGGCTGTTTTTCTTTAGTTTTTAAAAAAAATTATTAGAAAATAGAGTATGATTTTACCCTGTAAGACATTAGAAGATCAGATTTGTGCCACAAAAGACCACAAATATCAGATTTTCTATGTGTCTTATTGTCTGTTTATCACTGGGATCATGATGGTAAAATACTATTGGGGAATGTAGTCTTTATATAGGCTGTGAGTCCGTTAAATAGACAGCTAATACTACTTCCTATACTCTGATTGTCTGTTATCTAGTAATTAAGCAATGAAAGAGACTAGCAGTCAGTTTCTTTGTGTTTTACAAAAGCATGACTCGGTTACCTGGGCGTTTGTTTACAGCGTATGTGCATATGTTCACTTGTATGTTTTATATCTGTACGAATGAGTACTGTGTTTGAAAATGCATATTTGCATTTGCATTTTTGTATGTGTGCCCATACCTGCCTTGCCTGGTCTTATGTTATCATTTAATTGTACGGTGACTGTCTGCACCCCCCATAACAAGCACTATTGATATAATCCACTTTACTTCCAACTAACAGCTCCACTAGTGGCAGAAGAGGAAAGATCGAAGTATGGAAGACAAAAGCTGTTTTCTTTAATTTAACCCATTAGCAAATTACATGAAGTTTTAGTAACTGTCAACAAGAGAATAGCTATACTAGAGACAATTAGTGCTTGCTTTGAGTCTTAATGAAAGCTGTATATAAGTTAGTGTAGTCTTAAACCTTGTGGGAAGGATTTATGCCTCGGAAATTAAAATTTAACCCAGTTGCCTGCTTTCAAAATACAGGTTAAGTACCTGAGCATCTCAAAAAGTTCGTAGGCCTGGGAAAGGTTTCTGTGGTAGAAGAAAGGCCACTAGCTGGATTTCAAACAGATAAGCGGACCAATATATCGTGCAGCTCTACTTTTCTGGGGGGGGGTTTGTTAAAGGATTGGAGAAAGGATTTGAGGCTCAACTCACTGTGATTGGTGTTTTTCAGGTAGCCATCTGGGTGCGCAATAAGAATTTCCATCCTAACTACAGCAGCAGCAAATGTGGAGAAAGTTTAAAGCTTTGTCTTCTGAAGCAGTCAAACGTGTGTGTGTGTGTTATGTTTTTTTTCCCCTAGCTAGCAATAATTGTTGTTGACAGGAAGGCAGCACAGTTACTGAACCGACCTTCAGGAGGTTCAGGTTAGGTCTGTAATTAATTTACATACAAAAGGCTTTGAGGTTATGAAGCTTATTGGTAGGCATTTTTATCTCGGCCAGAGAGAGAGATGTACCTTATACACTTGCGAGTGGAGCTAACGGTGCATGGAAGTGGCTGAAATGCTTCCTCATATTACACTCCTCTTCATCACAGAGGGACATCTGGGGAGTTTGTTCTGCCAAGTGGGCAGGTTCAGGTTCACCAGTATTTATCAGTAGCAGTGGCATGAAGTTGTCTACACAGTATCTGCAGGTGAAGAAGAAGAAGAATGCTACAGCATCATACAGTTAATTCACTTGAACAAACGTTATCTATCAAGCCAACAGTCACTGGAAGCGAAAGGGGGATCACGGTATCTATCAATAGGGAATCAGAATATGACGATTATTTCAAAACCGAAAGACTGACCAGTGGGACAGATGGTAAAGGGTTAGCAGAAAGCTGAGGGAGCAAAGGCCTGATCCATTTGGGAATGGCAAGAATTCCGACTGGTAAGCCATGCATTGAGGATTTTAAAGTACTCCTACAGTTACCTCATCAGTGATCTGAATGTTTTTACACACAGCTCCCTGTAATGCACTTCAAAGAAATGTGAGTTTAGATGCCTTTTGGTCGCATTGAGACCTGTTATGTGAAGTAATTTGACATTTTGATTGGGTTAATGGATGGATAAAAGTCCCTGATTTAGGGAAAGTCCTAACTAACATCTGGATAAGGTTTCTCCTGTATGTTATCACCAGTCTTAAACTTCAGCACAGAAGAGCAGCTCTAGTGCTTTCACATTTCGTCCAACATTATGAAACCGAAAGTAAATGCAACTGTTGTGTTTGACTTGACAACGTAAAGCTAAATCCGTGTCCATTATCTGTGTAGTACCTCCATTGTCGGCATTTATTGCAGTCAGTGTCTCCTGTATTATAACAACAAATAACTAGATTTACTTACCCATAAACGCATATAAAACTGTCAAATGTTGATATATACATATAATTATACACCATGTGGTCAGTAGTAAGGACGAGAGGAGAAGTCTTACTCCAAAATGTGTGTTTTTGTTTCTGATTCCTTCCTGCTGAAGGAGAAGCAAAATGAACTCTGCATGAAAAACGCTTTTGTTTTACCTTTTCGTTAGTTAGGATTTATATACATTTAACATATTAGGGTGATTCAAGCAGTGCTCTAAAAGTGTGATCCAAGCTACTGTTGTGTGCGCTATGTGTGAAAATAATGAAATATATATATACAGAGAAAAAAAAGGAAAAAATGCTTTTTACAATGCTTTCCATGTGCCAAATTTTTTTTGTTTTCCAGGAAAAACAGGCATACCTAAAATAAAGGATTTAAAAGATATGTTAGGGGATGTTTATTGTGTTTATATGATACCCATTGTGTATGTTTAAATGTGCTTAATTTAAAAAAAGTGGCTGCGGTGAAGAGTGAAGAAAAGGAGGTAAGGAGAACGAGAGATCACAGTGATGGATGGTGACAGACGGGGAGGTTTCAGAGCAAATGGGAGAGAGAAAGAAAAACAGATGAAAGAGAAGAGGGAAGAAATTCAAGAATGAGAAGAGGTGAGGAGGGAAGAGGTAGTAAGAAGGGACAGAGGAAAGGAGGAAGGGAGGCGATGAGGTAGCAAAGCAAGGCAGGCGGCTACGACAGGCTGTGCATATTTCATGGCTGCCACTTATCATAAGAGCCTTTTCGCTGATGGGGAAGCGTAGGTCTGATGACTTCAAGGAAATAACATGCAGAACACAGCCTACATACACACAGCCCTGCTGAGCCACTCAACCGCATCACGCCGCCTCTAAAGCTGCTCCCAATCCACTGTAGTTGAGCCGCCGCTGCTGCTGCTGCTCTTTCTAGCTGCTATTACTTTCAACAGGGGTTACTATATCATGTAACATTTACTATCCCTGGTACAATATAATGTTTACAAGTGTGGACACAAACTACTGTAGATGCTGTGGTTCCGAACCCTGTCTGAGCCGTGGCATAAGCTGATGGAAAACATCTAGACTACAACACATCAAATGCACTTGGGGTAATGTGAATGTTGGATTGTGATCATAGAACTGGCTCTGGTTCAAAATCCGTGAATGGGAAGAGAAAAACTATGCCAGTGAAGTTAAACTTTAATCAAGTTGGTCAAACGTGTTGAGATGACCTTTAGGATCTTGACATTTCAGTGGAAGGTTGAGGCATATAATCATAACGGTGTGACATCTTGGCTCAGATGGTTAAAGGTTTTAACACAGGATTACTGGGATACTTGTCCACAACCTCATCCATGTCTCACCCAAGCAGGCTATTGCTTTTTAATCCAGGACGGATATTCACTGAATATACACAATGGGTCAGAATGGAAAAGTTAGATTTACAGTTATCACAAACATGCACTTTTGAAAAAAACATTTTTGGCCACATATTGTATATCTAAGTTACTTTGGACCAGAAAATCAGCCCTATGTTTAATAAAACAGTTTATAACTCTAGCAGTTAACCCCCTGATATATACAAGCTATATCACAGAAATGTGTGGCACCAAACTACTCTGGATACATCAGCAGTCGTTGACAGTAGGACCACTGGAAATACGTGTTTACAATAGAATCAAGTACTTCATTTTTTATGACAGTATCGCCTCTACATAAATGTGTACATAAGTTGTTTTCTAATTAAGACTGTATGCTTTTTTTTTATTACCAAAAACCCTGAGAAATGTTTCTCTCTAAGTTGTTTCATGTGTTGTTTGCATCAACCATGTAAAATGCTTATAGGAAGCTTTTTCACCTTCTTGCTGAGAATTAGATGAGAAGATCGATACCACTCTTATATTTGTCAGATGAACATGAGGCTAAAACCTGGAGATAGTTAGCTTAAATTAGCGGGAAGACTGGAAACAGGTGGAAACAGCTATCCTCTCTGTTCAAAGGTAGAACAAAAATCCACCTACCAGCACATCTGAAGCTCACTTATTGGCATATGATACAAAAATGCCAACAAGTGAGCTTCAGAGGTTCCCTAATTAGCGGGCAAGTTAAAAGAACATCCAGGATTGATATACAGTCCTCCCAGATGATAAATATATTTGATGACTCAAATCTCTGCAAATGGCTCAAGAGTCAGTTTCACCTCGACCTCGGATATGGAACACATTATATTTGGTGAGGTACATTTATCTGGTTACTGCGTTCAACTTGTAGCTACTATATTTTACATGCCGTTCTTTTTATTTTAGTGTTGAAAAAGCACATCTTTCTGTTGCTTTGTTGTCCATAACCTGCACATTTCTTCAGAGAAGGCATTCCCCACATTCCTCTTTGTACAACTGTATACTAACATTGCGGTGCAGCTTTATTTTATGTAAATTTATCATAACAGCAATACAAACTCCCGTGTAACAGTAAGTTCCAGCACATAAGCTGTATAAAGTTTGTATTGGAGTGGATGTAATAGCTATGTACACAGTAAGCCGCAGCAGTGCTGGAGTGTGTGTGATAATTAATTCCAAATGTTGCGGCCCCCAAATTAAAGCCAGTGGCTTCAGCACAAAGCAGCCTGCGCTTATCAGCCCAAAACAGGTCAGCGTTCGATACCGCCTTTCATTCACCCTGCTCTCCTCTTCACCTCCCCTTTCCTGTGTGCCTCCCGCTCTCCCTGCATCCTCAGCTGACATCGGCTCGTCTCCCGCTAATCCTCTCGTTACTGAAAAGAGATGGGGTGAGAGAGAGAGAGAGGTGGAGGGGAGTGAGGCAGGAAGGCAGAAGGGGAGAGGAGAGGAAGAGCGGGAGGGGAGGTATAAAGAGGCAAAGACTAATTTAAAGACTCAGAGTCATGTTTTTCTATTAAAACCACTGCCTCTAGAACACAGCGACTTGAAAAACAATTGTGTGTGTGTTTGCCCTGGTGCTGCTGTATATTCTAAGCTTTGTATCTATACATCTACACCGAGGGCCACTGATCTTTTTCTCACTCTCTGTCCTTTACTGCATCTCTTAATTTTCTCTCCATATCTCTGTCTCTCTGCCTCACAGCATTGACTGCAACTGAAGCGTGTTGAGATGGAACACATTATGAGCTGGGCAACATGGCTGGCAGCTGTGAGAGTGTGTGTGTGTGTGTACGTGAGTTTCTATGTGTATTTTTGGTAAATAACTGTGTGTGTATGATCTTCAGCAGTGGACACAGTGGATTTACAAGGTTTTCGAAACATAAACACAAGAATACACATCTGTGTGCGTGTGTTTATATTTCCAGTCAGATTCACTTTCTTAACTGCAAGTCATAAGTTGAGTGACATTCAGATTGACAGTTTATCGACTAGCAATAGCAGCCGCTGACATGGATTAGTAACATTTCATGGAATATTCCTTTAGGATATGATAATGAAAGCATATGTGGGCACACTATGCTGCAGTATTCAAACTACACTGATACCATGTGATTCCATTCATCAAAATTTTGTTTAAAGGCTCTGCACACATGGTAAACCCAAACAGGTGATTTTGACTGACCAAGCCCAGCCCCCCTTAGTTACTGTTACTATGCTGCCCTACAAAGGCAGATTAAAGTTCTTGTGTTGTCCAGGCCAATTAATTGTAGGCAGAATATTGTAAATGTGGTGATTCGTTGTGTTTTCAATGAAGTTACTTATCAACATAAAAGTCTTGAGCTCAAACTTGACCTTTGACCCTTATTTGGAAGTTAATGTACTCTGCCTTTGCATTGTCTTCAAAATAATAAGGGGTCATGCCAAGGCAAAACGCAGTAACTTCCAGTTGTTCGCTCAGTTGGTTGCTGATCACTATATAAAATCAGTATTCGTATGATAATAATGATAATATCTATATAAAATCTAGTGATCGTGGCACAATTAGGCCATAATGTTATAATATTATAAATATTGTTATTCATCACACTTCTTCTTCTCTGTTGAGTTTGTTAGTTTTTTTTATTTTGTTCTCCTCTGTGTGCTGTAAAGGACATTTTGGATCAACTGTGTTGTGCGTAAAGTGCTATATAAATGAACATGAGTTGAGCTGAGAATAATATAGTGTAGGCTGGCCCACGGACCAGCATGTATGTGGCTGTATTGTACTTTAAACGCTAGTCGTACCCTGCCATTGAAGAAAAGGAAGAAGAAGAGAAGGACACAGACAAGGTCAATCAAACTAAATAGTTTTGCATCTTAGAGGGTAGCGTTTTGCAACCAATTTATTGAGTACAATGTTTACTAAAGCAACGAATGGATACAAGACTTGTGTTTTGGATTAAATTGGATGAATGCCAAAGTAGGATACTCAAGAACGACTCTTGCAAGGATTGGACGTGTTGAACGCCAGCGAGTAACGCTCAAATCACATGTTGGGGATTTAACTTCTCAGAGGACGTTGTTTGCAATGGATTTTTATCCGGTTACTAGAAAAGGTAGGCTATCTTTTTAATTGTGAATTGTTTCCTCTGAGCTCGTGTGTGTGTGTGTGTGTGTGTGTGTGTGTGTGTGTTCTTTGTTCTTATATCCCGGTGGGGACCAAACTTGAGGTCCTCACGGGTAGAGACTGGTTTTTGAGGGTTAAGACTTGGTTTTAGGGTACATGTTACAATTAGGTTAAGGTTAGGGGCTAGGGAAAGCATTAGGTCAGTGACTGTTCTCACGGGGACAGTGAAACAAACGTGTGTGTGTTTGACTTCTTTCCTTGACTGTCAGTGTCGGATTGTCAAAGGCTGAGACTAGCCCGCGTGACATGAAATAAACATTCATTTGTATCATTTAACGTCATGGTTACCTGCAACTGGCAAGCCATCTAGTTATTGTTTGTTTCCAATGCTTTGTTTGCATTCTGATCGCATATGGGTAGTTAGCCTAAGCCATCTAACGCTAGCGATCGGTCATCTTTCTTCCATCCAATCTAAGTAGATCATTAGACAAAAACAACCACTGAAACTATTTGCTATTCAGGCTACTGTATGTGTGTGTGTGTCAATGCTTCAATGACAGATAGGCCGATATAACATATACTGTACCACCATACTCCAGCAGTAGCATTATAAACATGATGAGGAAAAATGTAAACTAGACTTATTTTGTGCTACCCTATTTTGCTGCTTAGCCTACACACTTACATAATAGAGGTTTTCACTAATGATGATGAGGATCTGTTAGGAAAACATAACGACACACACTTCTAGTGTGTCATAAGTGATGACCGAGAGGGATAACTTTTGTATGAGTCTATAGTTTTTTGGGAAACTCACTTACTTCCTTATTCTGCCTGTGTACTATTGCTAACTACTGTTGGTAGTAACATCCTTGGGATCCCCACTACAGTTTAAAATAAAGTTTTGTGGATTTTAGTGATGTTTGGCTGCACAGCAGGAGTTTGTACTGACTGTGGATTGACCATGTTAAATGAAACAAAATCCAAAAGGAACAAAACTGCATTTCTGATATATAATGTGGAAAGTAAATCGCGCCCAGGTTGTACCAGGCCTCTCTTGAGATGAGTCATTCTAGTGGATGTCATGCCCAGGAACGTGACGTGGATCTGGGCCAGCTGTGGCAGGTGTGTTCAGAAGTGTTGGACCAAAGTAATAATCAATGTCTACTTAGCTAGATTCGCCTCTTCTTTAGTCCTGTCTCTTTCTCTCTTCACCTCCTTTCCTTCTTCTTCCTCATGCTGTGAGCTGCACTGTGGCTTCAGCTATTTGTGTCTTTCAAACATTCTCAGACTCTTGACTGGGATGTATTTATGGTTGAGGATTTTCTGAGATCGTCCCTTGTGTGGTTTTCTCTGTGACCGCTGCTTGCTTAGTGATGTGAATATTTATGTGGCCAGTTTTTTATTCTGTCCATTTCTTTCTCCCCTCTCTGCTGCTCTCTTTATCCCACTTTACTTCATTTAATATTAACTGTGTATCGATCGATTGATTATATTCTGATAATATGTCTTAACAGTATTTTGGTGGTTTATATAAATGCATATTTGTTTGTGTATTAGTACTAGCTAGTTCTACTAATTTGGAAACCTCAGCTTCAGTGTTAGGGGCAGATTCTGACTATTCTTGCCTGTTACTACCATGAATTGGGTAATAACAACATAGGCCAACATGGTGAGTAGGATTATGTATTGTTTTCACTGACTTTTGTACTGCATTTATTTATAAGGACTTAATCTGCTCACAATCATTTGTCCCAGATTTAATGATCCACATGCATTGTTTTGCATCTTTCTGCAAGTGGACTCTGGGCACCCGAGTTTCCAGTAAAAAGGGTCCAATTGTGGCAAGCACAGCTCAGAATATGCTTCCAGTAGTAAAAGGTTCAAACAAAAAAGGACAGGAAATGCTAAAGCACCTTATCAATCTGCAGCTCAGACACAGGCCTTCAAAGTATAGATAAATAAATGCTAAAAGTGCAGAGTGTTTGCGCTCTAAATTGTACTTTGTAAATCATCGCATTGTAAATTGTACCAGCATGTTATTTTTTATCTATTTTTCCTAAACATTTCAAATAAATATTTCTCTATATACTTTAAAAAAATGTTATGATATAAGAATAGATAACTGAGGTGCGAGCAGAGAGAAGAAGGCCTAATGCTGTGTTCAAGCCATATGGGACGATGGAAAAGATGGGAAAGATTCCCACGTTAACAACTCGCGGGTGTCCACGCCATCGGACAACTCAAGACTAATGGGATTAAAGAGTTGGTCATGTGCGAGTTAAAAAAAAAAGTGCCTTAACAACTTAACACTATATCCATTCAATTTGGGTTTAATTACATTGAACAACGGGTTATGGCTGAAGTAAGACATCCGTGTTTGTTTGGTTTTCGGACATATACTGGCGCTTTCAGAGAAGTCCACCTTTTCCAAGTCCTAACTATGACTTACATGTTGACATGAACGCTATCTACAAGTTGGAAACTCGTAATTACGATAACTCCATTATGACATGAACACAGACATAAAGACCTCATGGGATTTAAAGACCTGCCAATGTTTCCAGTGAGCCATAATCTGCTTGCGCTGTGCTGGAGAGATCTAGAAATAAAGCGCATAGATTCAAAAACATTAACTGAGCAGTGCACATTTTTTCTAATACGCTACCTGTTTTTGGTGCGTCATAGTGAACAAGCTGGGCTGTATTTGCTTTTCTGAGTAGATTTTCTCAATGCTGAATGTGATGAAAGCTGAAAATGTCCACATGGGGATAGATTTCACAAAATAACTTTTACTTCTTGTACACACAAAGTAAATTGATTTACAGGTATTACAATTGTGTACGTGATGGAATCTACCCGGGATAGAATGTTCCCTGGACATGAAGTTTATGGATGCTCCTAACCAATCCTGCTCTATGAGTTTTGGCAAAATCACATGACGACACACATACACAACCTCACACCCACTATGCTTCTCCACACTCTTTCTTTGGAGAACATCCTACAGGCCATATTTGACATGCTGTGATATGACTCCCTATACCAACTTTGCTCTTATATGCAAACCCTTACAGCACCATGAGTGCATATAGCATGGGTAGCCCCAATAAGAATTCAATCCCCAACCATGTGAGTGTGTCAGTGTCAGTTTATCAAATGGCAGCCACTCTCTTTTACTGCATCTAACGTGCCCCTCCCCCTCTCACTAACATACTGTACACTCCTCCATCTTTAACACCCTGCTCACTCTTTTCTTTCCTCCATCCATGCACCAAATGAGCCGTGCATTAACAATGCCCTGACCCAGAGAAACCCTCCACTATCACACACACAAATACAAACAAACACTCACTCAGATTTCCCTCACCTCCTACACAAAGTCACAGTTGCTGTTTCCTCCTCTCTTTTTTCATGCCTTGATTCATGTTGCTTAGCATCTGTCTCTCATCCTTCTATTTCAGTGTTGACTCTCCTCTGCACTTCCTTTACTTACTCACTAGGGCTGCACAATTAATCAAAATATTATTGAAATCACAAATGGCCAAGTGCAATGTCTAAATCACAGAAGCTGCAATCTTTTTGATAAAGGTAGAATGTGTGACAAAACAGCATCATAATGAAGTCCTGTGGTGCGGCACAGATGCTCTGACCTACAAATCTTGTTCTTCAGATGTAAGAAAACATGTTTGTTTCGTACAGAACCCAAAAAAATGTCACATCATCATGATTTTATTATTTTTTCAGTGAAAATGAAAATGGTGATGCAAAAATGATCATTCCCACTAATCGTGAATTAAATCGCAATGGTAGTATCTAAATAACCACGATATGATTTTTTTCATGCGGCCCTATTACTCACCCACCTTATCCTTAAATATATTTAATGTCTCTTTTTGTTTGTCTTTCTAGTTTGGGTTGCAAACCCCCACTTGGTATTTTGATACTTTTCTTGTACTTTATTCCATCTCTTGGAACAAGGTACCATATGTCTATTTCTCTTTCTGTTATATAATATCCATGTATCTTTTTATCTCTTATTTTGTATCTTCCTTTCATCTGCCATTGTTCATAACATTAGCAAATTGTTATCGCATCAAGTTTGAGACCTGACTACAAATAGCATAAGCATAAGGGACCATCACAGCAAAGACAAGACAAGAGGAGGGTGCTGTGTTTGTTCTTGTTATTTTCTATCTAAACCCACACCAGCAGCAGCAAAGCAGGCAGACAGAATACACCACTGTTCTTTTTTTTGGATTCCCACCATTGCCATCTTTTCTTGCCAGGTGTAGTATGTCTTGTGTAGTCTTGTACCTGTCATAGTGGACAAGGGGAGGCTCATTGTTGGGCGAAATATACAGCTCATTGCTGTAAAAAATATCCTGATTTCTATGACCCACAGTCCTGGCATTATAGAGATAGTGAAAAGACACTGGCTGGTAAGACCTACCTGGAGAGATTGTTAGGTGAGAAATATAGAGAAGTACATAGAAGTTTCTTGAATCGAGGGCAGCACTTTAAATTCACTGTATACGCTATATAACATATGCGTAATATGCTGGGTGGTAGTGTTGAGAGTACATAGCTTCCTGCATTGTCAGATGGTGCAAACACTATTGCCACAAGGAGCTGGTGGTTTTCGTTTTAAGAAACGATGGCGTCAACATTAACAATGTATGGAAACTGTAACTAGACTGTGTAACTAAACTATCTGAAAATATGTTCGTTTAAAGTGCACGAACAATCCAAATAAGATGACTTGCGCTTTTATGCAGTTGATATTGTACTAAAAGGTATCTTACAGTAATGCTTTCTCTTCTCCTTTCCAATGCATCCCATTTTCCTCCAATCATGTTTATCTCCCCTCCTTCTCTTTAAATCTCCCTCCCATCATGCCCCCTTTCTCCTTCATAATCCCATACACTCCACCTGCAGAGGAACCGTCGGGACACCTGTAACTTTGACAAGGAGTTCACCAAGATGCCGGTGGACTTGACGCCGACAGACAAGCTCGTCATCATGAACCTGGACCAGGACGACTTCCTCGGCTTCTCCTACACTAACCCTGAATATGTGGCTCCTGCAAATTAACGCACATTTGATCACACTGATGGACTGGTAGAAAGTGAGGTTTTAGAGCACATAGGAAGGTCAACTAGCACTAAAAGTCTAATTATATTGTGTTTGTTCAGTAAATGTCTGCATTCCTTTTAGGCCACACTGGGGTTTGTCAAATACTTAAGCATAAGGAAGGTGTCACAACACTAAACTTGCACATTAGACTGGATACCAAAGATTTTGAAGTATTGTATCAAAAATGCCCTAGGTGTCAAAATGTGCTTTTATACAGAACAAAAAGCATGTGGGGCTTTTTATGGGAAAAGGAAAATTCTAAAAGACCAATTATATACACAACTACATTGCAATCATAAAGACAGCCCAGACTCCATACACACCACACCACCCCAGTCTTGCTTGCCAGCTGAACAAGTGCTCTCTTTTCTTAATTTTATGCCACGATTATAATAATAGAATTTGGTTTGCTGCTCTGTTTATCGCATAAGTATGCTTAAATCCTACAACAAATATAACCTATTTTCAGTTTTCTTATTGACGTATTGTGATACGTTCTCTAGCGTTGTTCTGCAAGTTTAACTGTATCGTTGTGACATCTCAAGCCAAACCATGTAGTGAGAGTATAACTAATCACTGAAATGTGACATGACAAACCCATGTTAAACAAATCAGAACGGTTTCAAGCAGCAATCGCAGTCCCCGATTGTGTGATGCGCCTGGTGCAGTTAAAATGCCATTCATGAGTAATGTTGAAAGGATCATCGTCTTGAATATGTGGGAGTCAAATTTTTTAACACGGCACAGTCATTCTCGTCTTAATTTTTCCTCTTGCCCCCTTTCCATTCATGGATAAATGCGTTTTTTCATGACAATGTTGAGTTTTGACAAGAGAACATAGAGAGATGGGACCCAAACAAACTGGAAATATACCCTGACTGCTTTTAGATCAACAAATGATAACTTTCTGAAGCTAACAAACTGCATACCACAGCTGCATCCATAGTATCAGTATTATTGTTGCAGTTAACCGACAATTATCTTCTGCAGCCTTTGAAATAGAGGCCTGAGTTTGCAGGCTTTGTCTCGGCTGTTAGCCATTTTAACATGCATCGTGAGGAGCGCTGTCTATCAGTCCAATTTGTGTGTTTTGACCATTGTTGCCTGTTTCAGCCAGCCTGTAAACTGTCATGAGTTGCACTTTGGAAGTGCTGACACACTCTCAGACTGAACATCTCACACTGGGCCATCACAGAGGAATTTTCCTAACGAGCAAACTTCACAGCCTGTCAAACCTATTCGTCCTTCATTTCCTTCCTTTTCTTCCTTTGGCTCTTGTCTTCTCCTTTCTCCTTTCCCTCCCATCCCCCTGTTGTCTCTCCTTTTATTAATTTGTTTGCTTTGGCTCTAATCCGTACTTCTGACAAGGCTTCACTGGGAGCCTAGTATGACGTGGTGTCACAGGGTTGGTGATGCGGGAGTGGAGCATGCACGCATACACACATGCAGATGCACACACAGTGAATAAGGAGCTGCTTCGACAATCTGACTTCACAAACAGCAATAATAACAACAGCAATGCTGCTTTGCTAAATTATTTATTTTGCACTTCCTTCTCCTAACCCAACTGTGTATATGTGTGTTAGTGCTGTTTGTGTGCGGGTTTTGAATGTCCATATGCTAGAGTGTGTGTTTGCGCACGCGCACGCATGGTTTATACGGCTTCATTGGATAAAGCCAATTATTTCAAATTCAGCAACTCGGCCTCGCAGCTTCAAACCACATTACATTGGCTATAATGCCAACTAGCTATGTGTACTGTACACACAAACACACACAGCCATACAGTCCAAACAATGACTGAGGGTTGGAATTATTAGGTGAAGCGTAACAAAGCGGACAATGACTGTGAAATGTTCGCTCCTGGAGGCACACAAAACATATACTGTAGGTCCATTACACAGGCCTAGAATGTTTTTCCCTATCAGCACAAACAGTACCCTCATGTATACTATATACAGTACATATGCATATGTTGTACATATTTATATATAGTTATAAGCATACACAAACAGAAAGCATCCTTCCTAACCATTTCACCATTGGGGAAATTTCACTGGATCTGACTCCACAGTCATGTTTGTTAATTTAAATGTTGTACAAAGTATATTTTTTGTGTTGGCCTTTCTTAAGCATAGAGCTGTATATTGCTCAGGTCAAGGGTGTAAATATCTCCTAAGGTTAATCACGCCTCTTAACTTCCGCTGGTGGGAATCGCAGACCCTAAAGCATTCAATAGCACTCGACAGCTGTGTGTGTGTGTGTGTGTGTGTGTGTGTGTGTGTGTGTGTGTGTGTGTGTGGTGTGTGAGAGAGAGACTGAATGCATGAATGAGTGTGTAACTGTACATGCCTGTAATTCTCTATCTGCACCTGTCCAAACAGCGCCAACTTGAGAGAGCTAACATGAAATGAGACCTGCCACACATCTACAGTAACACATACAGTACCAGTCAAACGTTTCCCATTTACTTGAATGAGAAAGTGTGTCCAAATTTTGACTGGTACTGCATGTAAACACTTTTTTTCCCTTGCACATCTCCATTCTTAGTGTTTTAAGACACGTTAACAAAACCATGACCCAGGTGCTCGTTATGGTTATGCTTGGTGTTAAAAATTCCACCAGATCAGGACTATATGGAATTATTCTATGCATGCATGTGATGATCTCTGTCTTTCTCTTTCATATCTTGTTCCATATGATATGGACTTATCCTATATTAAGTGTTGATTGATGGACTGATGTGTGATAATTACTTTATTAGACATTAATAGGGGTTATATGGCTTAATTTATGCTAAAAGTATGTCTCATGTCATTGTTACCTATTATTATGAAATATTATACAAGGGCCATGTTCTGCTTCATTTGTACATATATAAATATTTTTCAAGTGTATAGGGGTAAGAGTCTTCCATTTCCATAATTGCATTTTTACACAGAGAGGTTCATGTGTTTAGGGATAAAATTATATATAATAGTTGCAACAGAAAACATGCCTATCTGAGGAGTGAAATATATTGGCATTTTACATCAAAAACAAAATACCTTGTTTAACCTTCCACCCACCCACTTATACTGTTTTATAGATTCTGCAGGGTGGCACAGTCACGCCTTTCCATGTGTGGTTTAATTTTTTCCTCCTTCACTTTCCTTCATCCTCTCTCACCCAGCTTCCTCATTGTCTTTTTCTTACCTCATTTTCTTTTCTCCTGACCTTTACCCCTCTCTGTAGGCTTTTTTTCCTCGCTTACCCTCTCCACCACTTTCCTCTATTCTCTTCTTTTTAAGAACTATTTCCCACCTGCTTGTTTTGATTTTGTTGCTTCTTCTTGTCTCTAATCCTTTCTTAATCATTCTCCTCTTATTTTCCCTGATTTGTCCTATTCTGTTTCCAATTATATTTCGCCCTTTCTCTCTTGCAACCTGTAGCCTCGCCAAGGCTGCTTGACATAAAACGTGAAGTCTGATGAGCTATTAGTACAATTGAAATTTGATGCTTGCCTCTTGAACTTATTTCTGCTTTGATTTCAGCTGGGCTTACATGCTAAACAACAAATAGTTTAACAATAAACTGACAATAATTAACAGTTTATACATGCAGAGAACAGCAAAAATACTGCAAAAGAAGAGTAAGAATGTGTTTTGTGAGATAGTTTACTAATAAGGAAATGTGTATTGTGATGTTTTCGATTGTAGAATAATAAATCATGTTGAAAGATCACATATTGTTGTGTTTCCAATCAAATGTGCTTTTCATTGTGCTTAGTAACTGCTTGCTCGTTTCAAAAAAGTGATTTGTTGCATCATTAAACTTAAGAAATGTCTTAGCTGGTAGACTTGTGTAAATCAGTTTACTAGGAAACCTCTGTAGCGCTGTCCAATCAAAAGCAATCAATTACGTAAACAGGAGGTCACTGTAGCATAACAAGCTACATCTGGTCTTATGCTTATGTTATTAGCGCAACATTTTATAAATTGATGTAGATTATATTTTATTATTTTCATGAAATAGAATTTAAAATCTTCCTAGTTCATATTGTTATTAAACAGCAGTTTAATTCAGTGTCATGTCAGATGTGTCAACCATATTACCTCTTTTACTCTTCACTCGAGTGAAAATGGGTAATAAATTAGCTACACAACAGTTACACCTGGCAGTTAGCAGGTATTTAGTGACAACTAATCTCTACGGAAGAACTAGTTTATGTGGTGAAACCTGTTTTAATTTAAGCTGGGCTCAAAGTACAGGAGTTTTAAGGGTGAATTATCCCTGATTCACCCCTCCCGATAATTGGAGGTGAAATCTGGTCTGGGACCGTGGTCGGTAGCGAGGTTTATCGGGTAATGAGAGGGGAACCACTCTTAGGCCTCCCTGCTCGCTCGCTGACTCATTGGGGCCGCCCCGATAATATCAAACATGTTTGATAATTAGGATTTAGAATCTGGATGATTAACTTACATCAGTACTTTCCAAGCTTGACCACAATAGCCAATGATGGTTCACAGGATCTTTCATTTCCACACTTGCCATTCATTGTCTTTGTAAAAAGCCCTGCAATGCATTCTGGTAGCTTCGCGTTGTGTTTCGAGAGATGCACCGTCACGTTGGCCGTTTACCCATTTGCAGAAAGTTGAATCTAGGCAACTATATGCAAATCAGGGGCGTCCAGCACAACTCGCCGCCTCTGGAACACTCCCGAAAATCTTTTAAACAAACCATTGTCGATCTAAAATGAAGACAGATTCAGCAACTGCATGACTTATTTCACGCCTCAAGTGTTTTCAGAAACACAACTATTTAAGTGAAAGCATCCGTCTAATCAGGTGCAGCCAGGAAGTGTTTCCTGTTGTGTTTCAGGGAAACAGAGCACCTGTCGATCATCTATTGTGACTACTAGTGGGAGCCAGCGAGCTCGGCCGAAAGTCAGCAGGGGGATGCAGGAAATGCCCTGCTGTTTGCCTTTTTAACAACCACTCAATGGACTTAATTCAATCATAACAACAAACTGACTTTTTGGCTCAACCAATCACCATGGAACACGAAGAAAAGACAGGTTGTCTTATTTCGATTTTTTAAAACCTAATTTTCTCCCTTGGGACCCCTATCAAGCGTCCAGTCCTGGGAAGCAGCGCGACCCCTCGCGTCCAAAAATACCACTGTGGACAAGTACCTTGAGAGACAAGTCTTCCATGGAGACGGTGTTGCCAAGCAATGGTAAACATCCTAGCCCTTGAGGCTAGCTTTAGCTAGTGTACTACTGTTGACAGATATTAAACTGACAGTTAAAATCTCACCTCCAGCTCTTCGTGTTGACTGTGTGTCATTTTCTCATCTAGACCCGTGCCTTCTGCTTTTGCATTTTTCTCACTACAAAGCCTTACAACAGCAAGTTGTTGCAAAATGTCAGTCTCTGCGTTTCTCCTTATGTGTGTGATGCATTCCAATTTAAAAAATCGGTTAGCCCAGCATTAGTTAAATCTCGATTTAAACACTAACAGTATGTTATAACTTCGCTAATTTTGAATTTAAAAAACAGCTGACGCCACTGCCCTCTGTTCCATTCAGTTATTTTCAGGCCAAATTAATAGAAACCAAACTGTTTAAATGTTCAAATTGTCAGTACTAGTAAAATAATATTATGAACAACAACAAAATAACTATTTTTTCTCTCAGAAACACTCCACCAATTAGAAAAGTCATGGGATTTTCCTCCAGGGCCTTGGTAGGTAGTCTGTTTATTAGACACAGTAAACCTGTACGTGTGTTATTTGAGGCATTGGGATTAATGGGCTACCTGTTAATGTAGTGTTGTACATTGTGGAGGTTTGACAGCAAATGTAGAATATATTTTGCATACACCAACTCACACACACACCTCTATAAGTCCTTCCCATATGGCCACGCTTGGCTTCATCTGCCTCTGTGATAATAATAATAATAATAATAATAATCAGCCTTCTCATAATGACACCATCAATATAATCTTCTGCCACAGAGAGCATGAGATGAGTTGGAGAGACAGACGGAGGGATATTAAATATAAAACAAACCTGAGGATGTGAAAAGAAGGGGAAAGACGTGATGGGAAAAGGAGATGGAGAACAGATAGGAACACAGCGGGTTGCTAATATACTGCTGTAGTCCATGGCCTACACCTCGCATATACACATAGTACTATAGTATAAAACACTGACACACATTTGTTCCATATGTGAATACACACAGAGAGCTGTGCGAATACAAACGTAATGTTCTGTCCTGCCAAACAGTTACCTTCCCTGAAGACAATTACATTTTCCAAATAAAGTCATACATGCACACACACACACAGCTTAAAGGCTGTATGTAGTGTGTGTGTAGTACCTCAATTTACCTCTGACTGCTTGGAAAGGGAAACAACAGGTTCAGCTAATTTTAGGTTTAATGTTATGCTACTACAGTACTAGCGTTAGCCAGCTACAAGCCACATAATTCTCTTTGGCAAACTGACCATTTGCTAAGCCTTGCTTCTCCTCAGTTACTGTTGCTACGCCTGTCAGCTTTCCATTCTCTCATGGCACATGTGCAGTTTACAATGAAAACGGTGGCAGAGTTACCACTCGAAATGTTTTGTAATTTTCTAAACAATGGGTCCTGGATTTCAGACAGAGGTAGACAAAAGCAGGCTTCTCAGATCTAGTCGGCGACCATCGATTTTGCATCGTACGTTAGAGCAGATAAACACATTGTTTAATCCATTAAAAGGCTAACAAAACAAAAAACACCCCCCTCCACAGCAAACCAAAGCTTCACTGACCTGCCATGCCTAGTTACAGTTGCTAAGCTATGATTGGACAATTGCTGCTTGGGGGCAGGGTTTAGCAAATGGTCAATTAGATGTGTTATCAATGGTTGCGTTGTTTATGGGGCTCTGCACTGATTCTGTGATTGCCTAGCTAGCAAAGAAGCTAGCTGCTATTATTGATGGGAAATACTGGTTGAAGGGAAGATGGGGGCTGAAGTGAACGACACCGGGGCACTGCCGCACACTGGAGAGAGAGATGAAAGAGGGAAACTGACAAAAGCAAAAGAATCTCTTATTTATTTCATTCAGTGGATCTTAAAAACGCTCAAGAGGGGAGCATGACTGAGGAGCTTATTGGATTTATTTCACACTATCTTTCTTTCTCACTCACTTTCTCTTTTACTCTCTCTCTCTCATGCAGCCCTACACACATTTTCATTAGGCAAACATATTAGACACACTTTCACACCGTCAGACGTGCCTTCACATTTAAGATACATTTCTTTCACTCTGTGTCTCCCCTTAATTCACTCTCCACTTCCTCTCTCTGTTAATCAAACAATCTACCTGTCAGTCCTTTGCCCAGTCAGTGTCCAACACACACACACACACACATTTTCATCATGCACGCCCATTAGAGTGGCTTCCATATGATTCCTGACCTCATGTCTAGTGTGTGTCCTCTCTTACATATTCCCACAAACGTTCAGAAGCAATAACTTCAACAACAATTTCCAAAAAAGGACATTTTTAAATCTAAATCTGGCCAGAAATGGGTGTTTCTCTGCTGCCAAATGAGTTCACACACATGTGAAAATGTCTCACTTTCACTTTTACACACACAGTCTTTCACAGAGAATTACCCAGGGCTGCGTATGTGGACGTCTAAGTCATAAATCACAGTTTTGACATATTAGCATCACGCCAGAATCATGCCACATCACCATAATGTCCTCTCTCTGTCCTAAAGTCATTCCCATCTGGTAAAACACACAGAAACACAGAAACAAATATAAACACACATGCACACACCCATACTATATAAAGGCAAGTATATGCATTGTAAAATCCACATACACATTTTGAGCCTCACAAATTCATATAAGCCATGAATACACATTACAGTTTTTTACAATCGCTAGCACACATTTCTCAATACTTAAGTCAACTTTCAGCTCGGCACAGCAGTTAACTTTACATGCACTAAAACTACCAAAACACTTTATTCATGTCTCAAATCAACTATTTTTTCCATAACACTAGCAAAGGTTGTCAGCCAACAAACACACTTTGTCACTCATAAAACAATGACCTAAAAAACACTAAAAACATGTAGCATTATACAGTGTTTTCTTCTGTAAAACAAGGACACCTCTCTACTGTTTGGAATTCACTGCAATATATGTAACTGGATTGAATCAGACATCCCGCTGTGGCTCTCCTCCCAATCACATTCCTTCCTCGTCGCCGTGGTTTGGCCAGGTTGAAACCAGCCTCATCCACAAAGATGAGTATGTGGGGTGTTTGCCAGCCTTCAATCTCCACGACTCTCTAAAATAAATCCACAAGGCAACATAAGAGTTAGGCTATTACAGTAGTAGTCGTAGTCATCTGAGACTACAGCTCTCGATCTTCCTCTGATTCTACTTCCACCACGCATACGAATTCCTCTCCCTCTCCCAGCCACTTTTCTTCCTCTTTCAGCCACTTCTCTGTCTCTGGCCAGGTCCATGTTTACATCACAATACAAAACTAATCCAAAGTTGTCTCCTTTTTTATAGATGGTAATGAAACTGAAAGAGTAGGCGTTCAGCTGCAATGTGAATCAACTGTGGTTGGTCCAATTGTTTTTTATAGTATTTAATTTTTACATTCGAAATATATTTCATTACAATAATAATGTAGAAATGTAGTAAATTGCTGTCTTATTCAGTTTATTATGTAATTGTTTTGAACTTAAGTTTAACAGTTTTGAAAACAGTATTTAAGCATGTGCAAATTGGCCTGTAGGTACACAGAGTTTTGGCGGTTGTTCTGTCAAATGAGAAAAGAATGAATGTAATTTGAAAGATGTCGTCATTGAATGCATTTTGTGCCAAAGCAATGATAAATGATCCACAGTTTAGCCCACGTAGGCATCTGTTGTGTGGTCACTGTGTGAAGAGTTTTGAAAAAGTGACCTAAGTATTGAGAAATGTGTTCTAGCGATTGTAAATTTCATGAAAACTCATTCTTTAATGTAAAAACACGTCTGTGTGTGTGAGACTTGTCAGTCACCTTCCTCACACTTCCTCTCGCTTCCTCTAAACAGTTTATCATTCACTCTCTTATTTCTGTGTTTCCTCCAACTTCTTTCTCTTGTCTGGCAGTCTCTTCCTCCCAGTCTCTGAGCACTGGCCAGAGGTGTGAGAAGGTTCCAGCTCACTGAGGAGAAACCCTGCAGTCCTCCACCTCCTCCTCCTCCTCCCCCTCCTCCTTCTCCTCCTTCTCCCCCTCATCCCCCCCCCCTCCTCTCTCTTCTTCCCCTCTCGATTTGTATAAGAGACAGCGCATATACACATAGTACTATA
>CM022470.1:16458556-16585880 GCA_011952105.1 Coreoperca whiteheadi
CCTCCTCCTCCTCCTCCTCATCCTCTCTTCAAGAACCATTTCCATTCCTTCTCCTCATCCCCCCGTTGTACAGACAATAACTGACGAGAGTAGAAGAAAATGAGAATTGGGAAAGAGAGAGAAACAAAGACCCCCCCCCCGCTACATAGCAACACCAGGGTCATAAGCCAAATGGTAATCAGACATTTACTGTATCCTCCAGAAAAGTTGCTGTACTTCTTTTCAGAAAGAAAGAAGGCGATGTTTCAGTGATGAAACTGCTCAGAAACAAATGGACCTGCAGGTTCAGTCAAACCCGTACCACCTATTGGCAAGACGAGCAACAGCAGCAGCAGTTTTTTGGTGCAGACAGGTTGATGTGCGCCATCGACAGGTAAGAAAATTGATAGCGGCTGCAATTTTGCCACCTGCAGGCAATGAGTGTGTTTTCTTGTGAATAGCAGCCCTGTGTGTGTTTTTGTGTGAGTCACAGTGGACAGTAAATTACACAAAAACATAAAAAGGTAAATATATGCATACATTCACTGCATCTCATTTAGTTGTTTTACATTACATTTCCTTTGGAATGTAATGCTGCCTAAATTAGATGTTTCATCTGCCCAGTTGCGAAATATTTATACTGAATGTATCAGCAAGTTCACAGACAACATATAGAATTTGTTTTTCCCACAATATTCGCTCTAAAGCACAATTAATATATTTCATGGTTTTAGACATGTTTACACACTGCTGCTTCTTGTATAATTACACCCTTGCAAACATTTTAAATGATCAGCTGACAAAATGACAAAAGACCATAAATAATATAAAAAAATGGGGTCTGATTTGATTAAAATCTTATTAGAACTTTAAGGTTAGAGAAAGATAGTGGACTTGGTGAGATATTGACTTGATGCACTAGACACAATGTGTTTACTTTATTAACATGTAACTCAAACCACCATCATTCCCTAACCTTAACAAAACCGCTTTGTTCCCTAAACCTACACCCACCAACCACCCCAAACCACCTTCCTACAATTTGTGTGCATTTCAAAAACATAAAACTACCTTCATTGTAAAATTGCAATTGAACATATTCCAGGCAGCATATATGTTTTCCTCAAAATATTATTTGGTAACACATATTAGTACTTTATAAAAGTTATTTCTGGGAGACAGGGTCTCTCTTTCCCTTTACTGCATCCTTTCTTCTCAATTCTCCCTCCTTTCTTCTCCTTTTCCACCACCTCCTTGTCATCATCCTCACACTGTCTTCTTCTAATTTGTTGCCTCAATCAATGCCGCTCTCCCTTCTGTCTTACCCACTCTTCATCATTTCCTTCCTAATCTCTCCGTTCATCATCTCTCCCTCCCTATCACTGTCTCTCTCACCTCTTCCTTCCTCTCTTTTTTCTCCCTCCTCTCCTCCTGTGCTGTCACTCCTCCTCCCTCCTTTCTCCAGCTTCCCTCCCTCTCTCCTGTCTCTCACCAGAGGTGAAATGCTGTACTTCTCGTCCTGAAGTCATTTCTATGTTAATGAGTCTCCTTGTGAGATAACGCAGGCAGCAAAGGCCTCGGACACACACACACACACACACACACACACACACACTAGCAGAGCAAGTGAGAAGGATGATAGGACCTGTCACTGCTCTCTCTGTTGATCTGTTCGTGCAATTATTTAATTATTAACTGTAATCCTTTTTTCTCCCTCTCTCTCTTCACTTTACTCCCTCTCTGTTTGTTTTTGATCGCTTTAATTCCTCTGCTTCTGCCTCTGTTTATTTTGTAGTCTGTCCACCAACCAGCAATTCCATCAGCTAAACAGCCAGTCGCTCTGTCAGTCAGCACATCACTCACTCCATCTTCAAGTCAATTACAGTCTGATAGCCAGTCACTAAATCAGTCAGTTAGTTAGTTATGGCACTTATACACTGAACCAGACTGACACCAACAATGACAGCTAATCCGAAAATACTGTAACTACTCAAAATGCATACTTCTCCCTTTAATTTAACATCATTGTTCACTCGTCTGTGTTTTGTCACCTTGACAAACATGCACAGTCCAGACAATAAGGGAGAAAGAAATGTCTGTTCCTTGTATATGTGCTTGGGTGTGTTCATTCACACACAAGCAAGCAGACTAGATATTACGTTGATGCCCACTGATTAATGAATGTGGGTCTTCATGCTCAAAGCAAAAGAAAGAAATAAGCTTACCAGTAAATAAACATATCCAAATAACAATTAGAGAGGGGGGAATACATGCCGTTATTCATCCCTGCAGTCCTGTCATCCTATCATTTGTATCAGTCTCCAGTGAGCAAGACAGGCTTCCATCCATTCCTGTTTAAACAGGCAATACAATAAGCTTAACAGTCAGATCTGTTCAGTCGCCTGCAGTACACACACACACACACACAAAGACGGACACTTAGACATGTCCATGTGTGCACACACTTGCACACAATAGAGTCACGTGAACATATAAGACATAAACAGGCACGAGCCTACAGTACATTCACACACACTTGTGCATCCACGTGCACACACACGCACTCCAGTGTGTTAAGTGAACTGTGAAGCTCAGACCGCCTTGTGTGGAAGCCTCGCTGGAGTGGAATCATTAAAGACGGTCCATGGCTCTTTAAGTGGCGTCTCTGCTTCTCTCCCGGGCGCGATTCTCCATGCATCGCTTGCCAGTCTCTCTCTCTCTTTTACACTCTCTTATAACTAATCAGTGCGGTGCTGGGGCTGCTGGAGGAGGAGAGAGGAAAACAGAGGGGAGAATATAACGCTACGGTTCGAATCAGCACCGAGGACAGCGCCACAGCGCGTTCCGCGTTGCCTTCAGCACCATGGACAGCTCTACAGACGCGGCACAAGCTCCCGACGCACAGCGGCAAGCGGCAAGCGGCACGGCAGTGCCTCAAAAGAAGAAAGCTGCATTTAAGACATTAGAAGCGGGTGGTTTGTGAACAAATCTGATCAACATTACTGTTTTTATAACACCCTTGTGTATATGTAGTCCAATGATATTACAATGAGTTTGACCACTTGCTAGCTTGTGTTATCTTAAAAAACATGCTCAGTGCTTTGAGGCTGGTAGTCTATCTTGCCTGACTTCAGAAACATAAAGATGTGGCCCTGATAATATCCCCACTACAAGAAGTAGCCTTCCTTTTACTGAAGCCCAAAATATCCTCTCCTCCCTGGACTGGAGCCCCCCCGCGCTTTATACTGACGGCGTTGCGGCGGTGGGCGGGACATAGACTACAGCTGGAACTGTAGTCTCCATGATTAGTTCCTGAAGGGCGCTGTCATCCACGAGCCCAATCCGAGCCGAGCGGTGCGGCCTCAGGCGGAGTTTGAGGAGACGCGCGGTTAGTTTTAGTTTGTGTTGGTTGGACCGAGGGGAGGAGGAGGAGGAGGAAGAGGAGGAGGAGGAGGAGGCGACGGCTGTCATTTTTTTTCATTTGGACCGACGGGCACGTTTCGCGGGAGCAAACCCAGGCGGGTGTAGCTGTCCTGCAGGCTCAGTCAGCAGCCGTCTGATCGGACCGTCTGTCCCGATGGCGGTTGAACTTCGGCAGTGAGAGAGAGCGAGGACGGCTGCTTTGGAGGAGACATTTGATTAATCCCGTTTTGGTCTCATTTTTTGGTGCCCATTTGAAGCCAGTTCAATTTACTGCGTGTCTCTCCACTGCAGATAATCTATGGGGGGGGGGGGGGAACCTGAAAATATACACGTGTTTGGACGAGTTTCTGTAGCCTACACTGTGGACATCGAGGAGGAAGGGGGGGGAAACATGTCAGTGAGTCAACAGCTGGAGTGGAAAACACACGACGGATCTCGGTCAACGTCCACTCTCTCCTAATAGCTGACGCATGGGCTTTATTCATCCGTTCATTCACTCAGTGGTTAATTCAGCAAAAAAAAGACCAAGGCATAATAAACCCACTGCACCGCCTCATATTTTGGCGCTGAGAGATTGCCCACAGAGGAGATCCTTCACCGGTCAGGAAATCCAGCGGTGAGTGAGGGGCAAGCCGCCTGAACAACGCTGTTTTAGTAGAAACTCATTAGAAATCCTCTCCCTTGACTTACGCTGTGCGGTTACATCCGTCAGGAAAACAAACTAATCGCCCTTTTTGTTGTTGTTTTAAAGATGGAGTCCCCCCGCGCAGACCTCGGCTGTTAATGGTTAACCGATTAACAAGGGGGCTGTTTTGGAAAAGAGGCAGCAGAAGTTGAGAAGAGAGGAGGCGAGGGAGGAAGGGAGGAGAGGAAGAGGAGAGAAGATCTCCGGTTACTGGTGGATCGGGCGGCTCTAACGCAGCTCGCCCTGACTAACCCCGACACTAATAAAAGGAAGGAGGGGGTAGAATGTGGTGTCGCCGCTCCGCTTCGCTCTGACTGCGTGAGGGCAGTGTCGGGTAGTCGGGGACAACCGGTGGTCGTTAAAGCTCCGGTGTTTGTATGGGGGTGGTGTTGGCGGCGGTGAAAACCGTTTTTTGGTGCGCGAGAAAGTGACGTGCCGCCCTCTCACGTTCCCGCCCTTTGCCACGAGCCGCTTGTCAACTCAACGCACAAGGCAGCCAAGTAGCCTACTTCATTTTTCGCTCCACGCTTATAAAATCACCACCTTTACCTATAGCTCCGTTTTTATTGTTATTTTTGAGTGCCTGTCTGTTGAACCCCTCACCCCTGACGCTCCAAGTCTCGCGGGATACAAGGGAAATAAAAGGGTGAATCTAAAAGAGAGGAGGAAAAAAGATTAAGGCAATCAGGAGCCGCCTATATGAAGATGCTGATGTGTGACCGCGGCGTCCAGATGCTCGTGACGACGGTGGGCGCGTTCGCCGCCTTCAGCCTCATGACCATCGCCGTCGGTACCGACTACTGGCTGTACTCGCGCGGGGTCTGTCGCGTGAAGAGCAGCGGCGACAACGACACGAGCCGCAAGAACGAGGAGGTGATGACGCACTCCGGCCTCTGGCGAACCTGCTGTCTGGAAGGTACGTGATCAGTCTGACTGACTGGCTGTCTGTCTCTCTGTCTCTTCTAGCGGTCTCGCTGCCTCTGTTTCTGTGTGTGTGTGTGCGCGTGCGTGGACATCGCTCTCTCTCTCTCTCTCTCTCTCTCTTTCTCTTTCTCTCTGCGTGTTTGTGTAGCTGTCTATTTGTCTCTGTCTGTCTTTTCCTCGTGTGTATCCATGTGTGTGTTAGTCTTTCTCTGCCCCCATCTCTCCACACACACATAACCCACACACATCCTGTCTCTCCTACTGTCTGCCTCTGTCTATCTAACACCAGAGGAGCATTGGTGTACCCAGTGTGTGTGTGTGTGTGTGTGTGTGTGTGTGTGTGTGTTTGTGTGTGTGTGAGTGTGACAGCATCCCATAATCCCTGAAACTCAGTTCTTAAGAAGCTGTCATTTCCTGAGTTCACCCTTGCGTCCCTTCCTCTGCAACATAATACAATGGAATATTTATTGATCATCCCTGTGGTGTGGGTTCTGCTCTTGTTGTCATCACACTGCATAGCTGCAGGTACAAATAAAGCACTAACAGGCACAGACACAGACAGCTGGCAGCGTTATTAACCAGTCAGCTGCACCACTAACAAGTACCTGGATCTGCACACTGTTGTCGGGACTCCTGCACAGTGTTGTTAGGAATGTATTCTTTTGAAGCCATCTTGTTGTCTTGTTGTTGGGAGCCAGGAATACACAAATTTGGGCAGCGAAGCGTAGCCTAGGTTGGTGCTGGGATCAGGTGTGCATTTGCCAACCACTACAGCTGAGAGAGACCTGTCGATTTATGCAAACACTGCCAAATTACACCCTAATTTAAGGCATAAGTCGCATTGTAAGAAACTATGACATCCTGACTGACATTCACATCCACATGTCCACTCAGGAGCTTGAGAATAGCGTGTTGTGGAAAACATGTGTTGACCTCTTCTTTTCATTGATTTTATTGACAGTTTCTAGTGGCCATTACAAGGACTGCATCAGCCACATTCATCACACAGGTGATTGTTGCTTTTTCCGGCTGCATCAGTACCATTTTTGACTTAAAACAAAGCTCCACCAGTCAGACGTAACTCTGACACACACTGGTGTAGCTTCATCTGTAAGAATGTAATGTTGGTACCAGCTTCATAGCTATTGCTGCCAATCAGATGTATATTTCTGTCATTTATGCAGTGAATTCAGTAGTAAAACCTCCACTGTTTGATCACTTTTGGAACTTCTTATCATTTAATTATTTAAGTGAGATGATAAAACATAAAGCCCCAAAAACCCAGGTTAAATGCCCCCATTAATCATGCTTTTTCCAGCAACTCTGATGGCACATTTCTGTAGCTTCATACACCTTGACTAGAGTGTTGGATCAGCTCTCTGGTTCATGGAGCCATCTGATATCCAGTCTTTAAGTCTTGTGGCTATCCGGTGAACTTGAAAATCGAACCCAGACCAAGATAAGGGTAGGATGGGCAGAGATAATTGGAGCAGATAAACAAATAAGATAAGATTAGATTAGATCAATTTAGAGGGGTAAAGTGGCCTTTTTCATTTGAGTTTACTTTTAATTGGTAAGCAGTTAGAGCATACTTTATAACAGCATGTTTACGTGGCTCCAAAGTTGATCAAGTGAATAAAAGGACTAATATCATAAGAAAAAGTGATCAGACAATAAGACAGAAAGAACAGAGACTCTAACTGTGTGAATGTGTGCATCCTGTGTGGATCATAGATTTGAGCCTGGGCTTTGACCTTGGCTGCATGTCATCCTCTGTCTCTTTCCACCTTTTCTGGCCCATTCCCTGTGAAGTTTCCGAGTGAAGCAGAGATGCCATACCATTTCAAAATGTGGCTTTTTGAGTCATAGAAGGACAAATCACTTGTCTCCAACCTGGAGTTCCAGCCAAATACACGGAAAACTAGAAAAAGAAATTTAAATGGCTCTAAACAAGGCTTTTTCGCAGCGATTTATTGATACCTGGCCGTCTCTGTTCTGTAAGCGTTATAGATTGCTTGGTAGCAGTATCATGCTCTCAATATATCCTGGCTGCTGACACTGTGGACAATGCAACAGGCCTACCATCTCTTGCAATCTAAAATTCAAAATACATGATTGGAGCTGGATTATGAAATTCTTGTGGTTTGGATGGGAATCTATATGTATGGGTGTATATGAGTGTATGTGTGTGTGTGTTCCTTGGCAGGTGTGTTTTTTTCCTCTTTGGCTAGCTGTTTCCTCCTGCTTCTGTTGTTTGTGCTAAGCTAGGCTAAACGTTTCTTGTACCATTCTTGCTGCTGAACACACTGAGATGAAACTGATAACAATCCTCGCATCTAGCACCTCTTAAGACAACAAAAAAATATCGGATTTCTTTAAGACCCGAGGGTGAGTTGCCCATCACCTGTGTGGGGCCAAAGGTCATAGCAAGTGTGGATTGTTCCTCTCTGATGCTTCATTATGACTTAACACATGATTCACTGTAAATGATTTGACTTTGATCCTCTGAAAAGTCTCTGCATAGGGGCATGTAAACTTTGGTTTCAATTAACATTAAAAAGATACATTGCCTCTAGTAGTGTGTGTGTGTGTGTGTGTGTGTGTGTGTGTGTATTTGTGTGTGGGATGCAGCCAGTCATAACCATCTCATTCTGGGGGGCATAGAAGGCTATTACAGGACCAGATGGTGCAGGTATAAGGCTTTATTGAACACACACTCTTATTTACATACACACTGAAACACACACTTGTAATTGAATGAATAAATAGACACATTTTAGGATATTCCCAAGTCACCAAATAAGCACAGCTGCACAATGTCAGCACAATGTTAGTGCATGCGCACACACACACACTCACAGGCTCACATGCGACAGACACAAATACATGCAGATGCACATATTCACTCATGCACACACACATACACACAATAACACAACTAAAGTGAGTAAGTTCTCTTAACTCTTTTCTGATTCTACCCATCCTATCCCCCCTCCACTCATTCCGGGTCCCTAGTTGACACGGTTTCATAATTCATAAACGCCTCATAAACTGACAGGAAATGGATGTCTCTGAGTCTTGTAAATGTGACTTGTACTCTGCCTCATATCAGAGAGTGAGTGAATGAGAGATGGAATGAGAGAGGGTTGTAAAAACATCATGTATGCAGCGTTCTTACAGTAAATGTATAGAGCAGTCATGCATATGTACTGTGCAGTATATCGCATGCAGCACATTTTACAGTGGCACAGTTTCTTTCACAGACAATATGGGGTGAGAGGAAGTAAGCCTATTGTATTAAAGAAAATATAAAGACGGATGAGCTGAAGGGGACAAGCACAATGAGATCATTTCTGTTGTGAATCGGCGCTACATAAATAAAATTGGATTGAACTGAATTAAAGTGTATGTAGTATGTTTGTTTTCTGTGGTGTGATTTGGCTTCTTGTGTACTATGATAGCGTACAGCCCCATTTACTCTTCAAAGTAAAAGTCTCCACTGAATCCACATATTTCACAGGAATTTGTAATGTCTTGTTCATAACGTCTCCAGATATAGATCGCTTGTTAGAGGTCTATGTTACTGCTTTAATGGCCCCTTTATTCATGATAGTATCTTTATGGTTCCTCTACTCACCGACAGTTTGTATGTGGTCAGGTGGAGATTTCTGGCATGCAGTGAATGTGTTGTTGTGTGTCTGCGCAGGTGTACTGAGGTGTTACGTTCCCTCTGTGATAAATGAGCATGAGAAAGCCAGGAAATGAGGAGAGAAGAGGGGGGGAGGTAGAGCATGAATGAAGAAAGACCAGAATGTGCATGAATGAAGCAGGGGAGACGTGTGGAGAGGGGTGGTGGGTGGAAAGTGATGGATGAGCTATGCACGGCCTCTGTTTCAGGTGAATCTCTGGGGAGTGTTTGACCACGCCGGGGATCTAAATGATCATCTGGTAATAGAGAGAAGGAACAGGGTTTTAAACAGAGACGGGGACAGAAATTATCACACAGGTGACTGTGGGAGGAAGGAGAGAATGAAGAAAGGGGGAGGTGGGGAAAGGAATGAAGGACAGAGATGAAGAGCAAGGGGGAGCGATTTGGAGGAGTTTGGAAAGAAAAGAAAAAAGAACAGGGTGAAGACAAATACACTACATGGCTAAAAGTATGTGGACACACCTTTTCACAGATCTTTGTGTGCTTTTAGTCGGGGGGGGGGTGTTTCATGGTTTGAGTCAGGACCCTTAGTTTCAATTAAGGGAAATCTTAATAGCATACAATGATATTTTAGACAATGGTGATCTTCCAGCTTTGTGGAAACTGTTTGGGGAAGCCCCTTTGCTGTTTCAATACCGCAATGCCCCTGGTGCGTAACGTATAGTTCACAAAGAAATGGTTTTCTAAGTTTGGTGTGGAAGAACCACATCAAACACCTTTGGGTTGAGCTGGAATACAGCCTGCAAGCCAGGCCTTATCGTCACACATCAGTGCCCAACTTCATTAATTCTCTTGTGGCTGAATGGGAGCAAATTTCTGCAGCCAAGTTCAAAATCCTGTGAATGACTTTCCTAGAAGAGTGGAGGCTGTTAGAGCAGCATGTTAATGTCCGTTGTTTTAGAACGAGATGTGGGTGTAATGTTCGTTTGGCCACATGAAGTGTGGCTGGATGCTAGAAGCAAGCATGTACAAAAGTGAGAAGAGATGACAGGGGAAATATGAAAGGGTTTAATGGATGATTTGGTTATTAGAGTAGAGAAAACGAGGTAGAGTAAAGGAGGGAAGATGAGAAGATGTGAAACAGGAACAGAGAAGTGTTTTGGAGAAAGAAAAAAATGGGCGTTTGAGGAATAACAGACTGAGAAACGGGGGAAAGAAGAGAGAGAAAGAGGAGAGGTGTGCAACCAAGCAGAACCTGTCTTGTTCTCTTTCATCAGGCATCGCCGTGGAAACTAGCTTCTTCCTCTCGCCCATCTTCTCTCTCCTTTGCCTGGAAAGAGGTAATCAGAGAGAGTGAGAGAGGCAGGGACAGAGAGAGAGAGGGAGAGGCACAGTCACCCGCACTGAGCTGTCAGAGGCGCTCTGAGGAAACAAGCAGTCCAATTTGCTCTGCTTTTCAACTTCCTTTCCTCTCTCTTGCGGACTCCCTCCTCTTCTTCTCCTCTTCTGTTTTCTAGTTGACAAAACGCTTTATATTCTGAGTGCATGTGTTTGTGTGTGCATGTGGCTGGGTTGAGACAGGCCACTCACATGCAGCTTTTGGACAACACAGTAACTGACTAGGTACTGATCCCCTGGGAAACGAGGCTGTCCTCACCACAATAACTATGGCATTGGTCATTTGTTCAAATGCCTAAAACGACCGATGTTTAGGTTTTACTGACACAGACCTATTTTCTCTCAGAAGCAAAGGAGAAAGTAGCATGATGTTGTTACAACACCAGAAAACCTTTCAGGGAGGAGGTTGGGATGGGTAGTTGAGCATTAGAGTGAGAATGTTAATTTATCAAGGGAGACCGTTGTTTCCTACCAACAGTAAACGTTTATTTTCTTTTAACCATGACCAGAATCAATTCCTGACCTTAACCAAGTCGTTTTAGCCACGCTAGCGACAATGCTCTGGGAGAGGCAATAACTGTTGTCTGGCCAATCCATCAATTTGATCCGTACTGAAATATCTCAAGAACTACTGTATGGACTGCCATGACGTTTAAAGACATTCATGGTTCCCAGATGATGTATCCCAATGACTTTGGTGGTCGCTAGACTTTTTCTCTAGCACCACCATGGGGTTCACATTTGTTGGTTTCACATGCAAAACTATTGGATGGAGCACCTTGAAATTAGGTACACACATTCCTTTCCCCCTCTGGATGAATTGTAATCACTTTGGTGATGCCCCAACTTTCCATATAGCACCATCATCAGGTCAAAATTTGAATTTGTCCAATACTATACTTTATGACCAAATTCCTGACAAACTAATGAGATTCCCATCGGCCTCGGTTGACTTTGTGTTTAGTGCTAATTAGCACGTCAGTATGCAAACACACTAAACGAAGATGCTGAACATGGCTGTAGGCTCTTAGTCTTGTTTTAACCCAAACCATGATATTTCTCTGACCTTAACCCAGTAACTGTAGCAATTCAGGAAAGGATCATATTAATCATTTTTGTAACAGTAATTTGTAACGGTTTTGGATAGAAATGACAAACAATGTCTCCCGCTGTTAAAGGTGTCTTATCAGAAAACTCTTATACAAGTCATTTTAGAAGGTACTAACAAATTACCTGTTTTGTCATTTCGTATGAAGGACACGCTGCTTTGAATGCTTGTGTTGTCCCTATATGCAGTTGAATTGTTGAAAAGCTAAAAACCTTTAATTCTTCATTAGGGTTAGGTTGAGATCGGCATAGTTGTTACAGTTAGCCAAGTTTCTGTAATAATTAAGGTTATGTTAGTGCTGTGGTTCTCAAAGCTTTTCTGTCATGCCTCCCTTTGGAAGCTGTTGTGAAAATTAAATGTGGAAGTTAAACTTTGCCCAAACAATGTAGGTTTTTACACACAAAAGTCACAAGGCTACACATTGAAAGTAAACCTGTGAGCAAGATAACTTGCCCTCATGTCAGTGAAATATTTCAGATTCGACATGATTGCTGCAAGAGCATATGGTGTTTCAGTGTTTGACCCATAACTCTCCTGTACATACAGTGTGTGTGTGTGTGTGTGTGTGTGTGTGTGTGTGTGTGTGTGTGTGTGCGTGTGCGTGTGTGTGGGAGAGAGTTACATGAAGGACAAACAGCTGGCACCTCATGGCCAGCTCGTCACAATCGTGGGGGCATCTGGACACACAGTGTTTGTGTTTGTCTCCTTTTTAACCTTGATTTAAGGCACTTTTTTTTTTTTTTCTCGTGGAATTTTTTCACTGTTTAGTATGCATACTGCATTACTTGCCTGTAATTTCACAAGTAGACGTGATACAGCAGGCAGACATTTGTTTTATTTGAAATCATACAGTATGTTAACTGGTCAGAGTTATCCACCTTTGATATGACAATATAGTTTGATTATGTTGATGTTCACTGTGTAAATGATCAGAGAGCGCAGGCTGACCAGGGAAGGTCAGATATAGCAGAAAGCGAAGGAGAGATGGAGAAGAGTGAAAAAGGAGGTATGGAGGTGCAAAAAGAGAAAGTAAGATGTGGGGTAAAGCTAAGTAATAGAAGTGTGTCTGTAGCTCGGCACACACGTCTTTTAGTCCTTGGACTTGCTATACTAATGTTTTCATATATAATTTTAAAATGTGTGTTTGTGTGTGAGGGTTCAACTGTGTGTCTATCTCAAGAGCCCTTTTAGACATGGAAGCTGGCTTCAAGAAAGAAAGGTCTTCATTACGTTAATGTTCTGTGATGTCTATATTCAAACATGACAAGCCCGTAGTTGCAATTATAATAATAATTATTATTATTATTAGTGCAAGTACACATTCCTCTCTCTCTCTACTGTGGTTTTTATTTGGGACTGTGCTTTTTAAATATGCTATGAACTTCATCATGACGTCATGGTTTTTACGCCTTACTAAGAAACGCTAGCACACAAGATGGAGTGCTCATGTTCATATGTCCATGTGTTTATACATGACAGCAGCAGCATACAAGGAGAAACTAAACCACATGACTCAGAAAGAAACATACAGAAACACACACACAGGCAATCATGCACACACTGGACTCTCATCCCCTTTCGCTGTGTCCTATAATAACTTGCTGTGGCTGTGGTTGCAGCTGCCCTCAGGCCACGATGACCTTTGTGAGGCAAATGTCTCCTGATAGATGCTCCCACAGTGTGGGGGTGTGTGCATGTGTGTGTGAAAAGTAGTTTGTGTGGTTTTTTTTGCTATATTAGTATGTATGTTGCATTGTTTCCCTGTGTGTGTGTGTGTGTGTGTGTGTGTGTATTCATTAGTTTTCTCTTAATTAGACTGAAAAAAACCAAACCAACAGCAAATGTATGGTTTTGTCTTTGACACAAATGCATCCACCACACATACACACACCCACAGAGGCACACCCTCACACTTGAATGCCCAAGCACATGCTTACATGACCTTCGAAGCGCACGGAATTCGAGAAACAAACCAGCAGTGTGACATAGTAAAATGAAACATACACATTCATGCTTTAGTAATATCAATCCAAAAACATCATATATACTAGTAAAACACTGCAGGGACCATTTTACAGCAGAATGAGTACATTGCTGGTAGTATATATAGAACATATTTTACCTAAGCAAGGTTTTGAATGCAGGACTTTTACTTGTAGTGGAGCATTTTCACAGTGTGGTATTGATACTTTTACTTAAGTAAAGGATCTAATACTGCTTCCACCACTGACAATGGCAGATAATAATCATAAGAATGGGCAGCCTTGTCTAGTTCCACACTGCAGATTACACTGTCAAGCTATGTTATTATATGTAAAAACAATAAGATATTAATTTTCTGCCCTGATCCAAACCTTTCAGCTAAACTGAACAAGTAGTCCTATTATTTTATGATAACCATCTGATCAAGCGAAATAATATTATAGCCACTGATATAATGTCACTAGAATTTTGCTGTGCACTTTTAATAATGACAGTGGCCCTTAGGAACTGCACTGTAACTGTACTTTGTCATTCAGTCTGAGTAAGATGGTTGCTTGCTGAAGTCTTGGGGAGAGGGCCTTAATCGCTGCAATAACCTCTGATGCAGTGATCGGCTTTTGTCAAAATGTACTACTTGTGTTGCATCTTAATAAGGAATATTAATTGGACTCTTATAAGTAAGCTACCGTGAAGAGATGTGGATGTGTACGGGTTTGAGTAAAAGTTCAAGAATTAAAAGACCCTTAAAGTGATGAAATGTGAATGAAAAATGTGTGTATTCTCTTATCTGGAATGAGACAAACCTGTGTGGGTCTATAGTATTGGTCTTGTTGGTGACCTGTTTATCTGTCAAATGGGATCACGGCTTTTCTTTCAGAGGAAATGTGGGCAATGATTTTAATGAAGTAATATCTTTTTACTACAGAGTTAACCCCATATGTATTGATGGCTTTTTATTTATTAACTTTCATTTTAAAATGTCTTTGAAATGTGTTGTTAAGCAGATTGGGTATTAGCATTTGTTGTATATTGAGTGCGGTTGCTTCACCACCCCATTTAATAAATGTAATTTTTTTTTATTGTTTTCAAGGAGGAGGTTCTGTGTAATGGTGACTTTGAATTAAAGACCCACTACACTAAAATAACTAATTTGCTTTTTCTGAAAGGTTTTAAGTGGTCTTTCTTTATCTCTGCCTTCCTCCGTCTCCTCTGGAGGTGTTGTCCTGAGCCAAAAAGCTTAGTGATATTCAAATAAGCCTTTGCAACCTGGAGGGCTAATATCATTGAAGTTGAGGTTTACAGCATAATCAATCTGAATTAACTTTCGTTCACAGAATACACTGGCTAAGAGACAGAGCGAGAGAGAGAGAGAGAGAGAGAGAGCAAAAGGAAAGCAGATTGAGAAGCAACAGAGGCGAGGGAAATGGAGATGTTGAGTAAGCAGATGTCAAAGAAAGAAGGTTGAAAGTAAGACAAAACTACATAGGAAAGAACAAAAGATGGATAGAGGGATGTAATCAAACCTACAGTCTGCTGTAATTTGGGTTTTTTGACAGTTTTTTAATTCATAAAACTAAATGTATCCACCTTTTCAAACCAAGTCTGTGTGATAAATGTATTCGTAAACCGTAAACTCAGTTACAATACATCATTTGGCCCTGTGTGTGTATGTGTGTGTGTGTTGCACAGGTTTCTCTTTGATGAGATCATAAGAGGGTTTGTGACACTTGACATAAGCCTGTGTGACAGCTACTGACTCCCTCACTGATACAACGTTTGGAGGTAGCTCTCCAAAACCTCAGTGTGGGCTGAGAAATATGTTACACATGTACACCCACCTACACACACACACACACACACACACACACACACACACACACACACGTTTGGTTGCAGAAGCGGGGCGGTGACAATGTATTTGCAGACTGACAGTGGTACCTGTGTCTGTTCTGTTGATCCAGAACTGATTTCAGATTGTTACTCTGCTACCCGGTCCTTTTTTTAAACTTTTTGACCATTTTAAAACATTTGTATTTAGATTGATCTAGGTCCTGTTAATCCTACAATAGGCTGGCAACCTGGCCATGTCTTCTCCTTACTAGCCACTCCATGCTGGGATATACTCCACGTGTGAAACTGAACAGGATATGCAACTTTAATAAAAATGTATGAATGAATGCACAATACAAAGTTTAATATCTAGAATGACAAAAGATTGCATACCTCAGCCAAACCTGGACAACCCAATAAATCTGTTATTTTAATCATTTTTAGACATGAATCTGCATCAGGATCCAGATGATCAACAATGGAGCTCTATGACACAGAGGTATAAGAAATATCAGGCTTTAGACAGACAATATCTAGGATCGGTTCATTGTTGGTTTTAGTCTGTTCAGGGAATTTGAGATTGTAAGCAAAGTATAGAATATCACCAAAGTCCTTTAAGCAACGTTTGACCCAAGAACCAACCACCAAGTGAAGATATCCCTTATGAAGCAGTTCCTCCTATAGCTGCTGGATGCAAGCTCCAAAAATATATGGAACACCTGCTATGGGATCAGAAACAGGTGTTCTTCTCCCGCACTGAATTTCAACTGGGTGCTCTGACTAAATAAAGAGCTGCAATATGTGTATTTTTCCTAAAACAAATTCAGGTTTGTTTTTGAGAACTAATGAACTGAAGGTCAGTAGTTGATCAAGACATGAGGTGATTTTTTCAACCGCTGGAGTTTCTTATGCATATCAGATCAGTATCGCAATTTAGGCTTTTGGTTCATCCACATATCACACACAAAATATTGCTGACGCCACTGACTGAATTTAGTCAAATGTTGGGAGATGATTTGTCCAATCATTTGTTTTTTTGTGTTGAGTGGCCCAGAAGGGAGATAGCATTAGTAGTGGCTCAACATACCAAATTGCCTTGTATGTAAATGTCAAACTTTTTATGTTATGTCTTTCATTTTTCATTTTCAAGCTTTAAATACAGCCAACTCCATGTCCTGTCAAAAGACAGACTGCTAATTCCAAAATTATTTTCATATTAATCCTAACTCAGCAAACAATGTGGCTCACTCCAAATGAATCATAGGACTTGTTGGCTTGTGAAAGTAGTATTTTAGTTTTTATACCAGGCCTATTCAGTTGGTGGCCTGCGGGCCACAAGTGGCCCAGCACACATAAATCTGATATATGACAAGTAAACTGTAAGTATCTAACAACCGCTGGAGCCGTCTCGCTTCTTTCTCGTCTCTGTTGAGAGTTGCACATGCGCAGTACCGATCGGGCTGGACGTTTAATCACAGGTAGCAGACCGAGAGCAATGGATTTCACATAGCAATATTCTCAACTTGAATACATTTTTATGAAATACCGTTTTGATCGGTGGATTCATACAAACTAAAGGAATAGCTACAAATAATCTTGACACAAATTCGGACTTCATGACCGCTTCAAAGGTAATTAGACATAACCTTTTTTTCGTAGAACTAATTTAAGGATTGAATTGTGGAGAATGTAACCGATCTAAAGATGTGTACCATGTACGACAAAAGTTTAAACATTTATATTTGTATACGGGATCTAAGCAGCTTAGAACTTGCTAAAAGGAACTTGAAAAACCAGACCAGGCCGCTAACTGACGCCTGCGATTATTTCTCAAAACGTGTAGCCACCCCCGGGATATTTACCGCGATCTCCGAACGCCAAACCAGTGGGACTTGTTTGCAATGAGCGCGTTACGGTTGTCAAATAATATAATATTCAGAGGCACGACACAGCTGAAAAACATGTTTGAAATGGGCTTCTGAAAAAGTCTGGCCCATCTAACTTACATTTACTCGTTTTACAATCTGGCCCAATTGACTTTGTAATTGAATAGCCCTGGTTTATTCTGTAGGCTACATATCTCCATAGACCCTCCCTTCCTCTCTGTGTGTGTGTGTGTGTTGGTGTCTTATTGTTTTAAAGATTCCCAGTGCGCTTTGTTACTCATCATGATGAACACGCTGACCTGGAGGTCCAACCCAACAGTCTTAATGACTCCCTGTGTGTGTGTGTGTGTGTGTGTGTGTGTGTGTGTAATAGGCTTATTTTTAGCAGATCTTTACTGTCTAGTAAGTAATAGTGTGACGTCATCAGGTACACTAACACAGAAGTGTGTGATAATGAGGATGTAGTGTGTGTGTGTGTGTGTATGTGCTGTGTTTATACAGTTGTGATTTAGATTCTCGGCCACTGAGCAAGAAATAAAAGCAGCCATCCATCTCTCTGTTCCCACCACACAATATTCGTGTGTGTGCGCCTGTGCATCGCTTCAATGGCATTTGGCCGTTTGGTGCCCTATACATCAGGATGGTTCGATACATTAAAAGGCAGGATGTATAATACACTTCCCGGCTGGCAGACACAAGGAGGAGCTCTGACTGATCATGCTTTACACCTTAATGTGTCCAACAGGAACAGCTAAAGATACAATTACCTTCCGCGAGTCCAGTCAAACCAGGCCACATTAAAGAATATCGAGAGCAGTACTCTGTGTGTTTTATAATCAACAAATCCCATGAAGACATCAAAACCAACAATGAATTGGTGGTACTAACATGTGTTGTCTGTGTATCCAAAGTCTGATATATCTTATTCCTCTGTGCCATAGAACCTCTTTGTTGTCCAAAAACTATAGTGAGTCACACTGTTGCACTGGATGTTTGTCATTACAATGAACATGGGCACTGTAGTTTATTGGAGTCAATCCCACATACACAATCCTGCTGCCATAAATACTCCCTACCGCACCAAATGTGTATCAATTCACAGCTGAAAATAGTCCCCAACAAATGCACACTATATTCCTCTTTTAGTAAGTAGCTTTGGGAAATTACTTAGCTTTAAAAAATAAACTATATAGCCTCTTTAGAAATGAAACTATATTCTTGTCGCTCGTTTTTAAAGATTTATGTCTTCAGCAGAAACCAGTGGGCTTGGGGCTGAGAGCGACAGACAGAGTAGGGAAGTCAGAAAGTATTAAAAAACGGGGTTGCTGGGTTTTGGTCTTTTTGTGGGACTTCTTGACAATGAATAGAAAAATATAGAATAACGGCAGGTTTATTCTTAAATATTCCTTAATTTTAGAGATTATCTGTGTGCTTTAAGGCTGCAAATAATGATTATTTTCATTTAAAAATTAATCTGTTGATTATTTTCTCGATCCCACATCCTCGATGTCCTCAAAAGTCTTGTTTTGTCCAACAAACACTCCAAAACCCAAAGATATTCAGTTTACTATCACAGAAGACTAAGGGAACCAGGAAATATTCACATTTGACAAGCTGGAACCAGATAATCTTACTCACAAAAATCAATTATCAAAATGGTTGCCGGTTAATCTTCTGTCAATCGATGAAGCGGCAAATCGTTGCAGCTCTTTCGGCAGTTTGTATGTGGCCTGGAATTGCAAAAACTCACACTGCTCACACTGGATCACCAAGGGACAGAACATAGAATGGAAAGGGAGAGCAGGAAACGGGAAAACAGACACAGATTTAAGTATATGCAGCCATCGCATCCATTTTGAAATCATGTGTAGGTATATAGTGGAAAAATCAAAGCTCCAGATATGAATTTCTGTTGAGTTTTTCCTTTGTGAACAAGCACTTTCAGCCAAAAAACCCTACAAAATCATTAATGCAAGTATGAAGAGGTGTGGATTACAGCGTTAAGAGGTTGTGCAAAGATGATACTATAGTATGTATTTGCTTAGTGTAGCAAAACAGTCTTTGATTTTATATGAACATTTTATAGATTATTACTTTATTAAATGTAGATACCAAACACTCTCTAAACGTCTTCTTCGTCAATCAGTCTCAGTCAGAGGTTAGTTACTCTGCCCGACTGCATGAGCTGGATGAATCAATTTATGAATGATTTTCTGAGTGTGGGTACTGGAAGGGACCTCTTCATATGCAAATAAGCAATTAGGTTGAGTCGTTCGTTGTTCATCGCCAGCATCTATCCTCCCATTTCTCTCTAATTCTACCGTGTCGTTTTACCACCAAACCTCTTTCAACCAGCCCTTCCTCTCTCTTCATCCTCCTTCATCTCGCCCCCCCCCCCCTCTCTCTCTCTCTCTCTCTCTCTCTCTCTCTCTCTCTCTCTCTCATATATCCCCTGTGGTGTTGACCATGTGTGAATGGGACTGAATGATGGGTTGGAATCAAGCTTCATGCAGAGAACACACACACACACATACACACGGCGGACACAAACGCATTTTCACATGCGCGAGGGGATGCTGATGTGTGTGTATGTGTATTTGAGGAGGACTTGTACTATAGAGGATGAGTCACTTTCTGCCTGACACACGGCGTGCTCGTAGGAGACTGCATCCTAGTCAATACAACACACACACATACACACACACACTGATATAAACAATCTAGATTCAGAAGGTTTTTGCTTCCATGCATGTATCAGTTTAATGTGCTTGGTTGATGTGTATGTACACTTGATGTCTATATTTTAGTGACTGTTTTTGTATTCAAAGTGGTAAGTGTGTGCTGGCTGTGATAAGGCTCTTCATTGGCGTTTCCCACATATACCATGAAGGCTACAGCTCTTTCCTGCATCAGCTGTCATCTCTCCTTATCTCTCTCCCTCCTCTGCTGTTTTTTTTGGGGGGGTTTTCTGCTTTTGATGCACATTCATGTCCGCGTACAGGATGTGTTCATGTTCACTCTCCTGAAAATGTGATTTGGTGCAGTAAACAAGAAGATGACTGATTATTGATTGACAAAAGAATACTTAAATCCAACAATCGAACTCCAATACCTATGGTTTTTGTTTTTGATTAATTGTTTAATCAAAACCATAATTGACTGATTATTTCAATTAAAGCAAGTGGTTGATGTTGTAGTTGCACCACGAAGCTAGTGCTTAACCTTACCATATACATTAATGTTGCTGTGTAGATACTGCTACCTGATAGCCAACAGAGCTAGTGGCTGCTGCTGTCATAACAATAGAATCATTTAGCATTCCAAGAATTTAACTGATGCTCTTTTTGATTCACTGACTCTGAGTGCGACAGTAAAATAAGCTTTTATTCCAGACTTTGTAATGAGTGCAAGGCATGCCTGTGACCATTAAGGGATAATGTAGGCAACACCCTGTTGAAAGATAAAAGCTTGCCATAACAAAGACAAAGTAATCACATCACACATAAATAAAGAAGACTTAAAACCAGTATGTCATAGACAGGTGGAATAAGTTGGGAAATATACTCTGGTATTATGGGGCTTAGTGGCAGAGTTTCAATAGACGTTGTACTGTGGATGATTATGTAAGTGACAATAAAGAATCTTCTTCTTCTTCTTCTCAATTCATCTTGACTTCCAATGTGAATTTATCTGATATCAAGACTTCACCTGTCTGCATGGTTTGTAATATTCCAAATTAACATGACCATTACAAATCCTGTGTTTGTTTGTGTGTGTGTGTGTGTGTGTGTGTGTTTGTGTGTGTGTTGTGTGTGTAAAACAAATAGCATTTCATGTTATTTTGTGGAACAATATAGATCTGCACCAAACTGGACTGATCTGTGTTTCTCCTCTACAGGAACATTCAGAGGTGTGTGTAAGAAGATTGATCACTTCCCAGAGGACGCCGATTATGAAGCAGATGCTGCTGAATACCTCCTCCGTAAGTTTGATACAAACACAAACACACCACATACACACACACACACACACTGCAGTATTCCCTAATATATACATTAAAAGGTCCCAATCTTGAAGTTGAGAAATCTGGAATATAGAAAAAGAGCACATCAGTGTCTCTCTGTAATAGTACGCACAAGGCAGCACTCACAGTCGTGATTCATTAAACTGACAATATAACATGTTGAGACCCATGTGATAACCAAAGACATAAAATCATGACATGTAATTAAAATCTACTAACCCATTCCATTATGAGAGGTTAAAACTTGAGTAAAATGATTGATTTACCATTGAACTTGTTGAACAATTTTTGAAACAATGGGTCTCTGATTTCAGACAGAGGTGGACAACAGTAGGCTTCTCATTTCTCGTCAGCGACCGTCAATTTTGCTGGCTGAAATGTCGCTAACAGGTTTCATCAGCTCTAGTTAACGTTAGCTCAATGAGTTGGTTGAAAACTGTCTCCGGCTGACCTTTAATGGTTCCAGGTGACTGGTTTTAAAACACGAATCTTGTAAAAGGGGTCTTAAATATTTACTTTATGGATACATACATGGTATCGTGCTAAAAGACTGAGGCTGTAGCTGCATGTCGCAAAATGTCAGCATCCATTTGATGTATGCATGTAGAAGAAACAGCATTTTTTTTTTTTGTATTACAGTGTACAGCTAGTTATTCCTGATGAAGTATGATAAGGGAAAGATGTAAGATCAGGCTCTTCTGTCATTCTAACATTAACTTCTTTAGCTGCTTAGCTCACATGTGTTTGTATTCACTATTAACGCTCTTGAACGCTGGCTGGAGTGTAGCCTCCTTCAAATCTAATAAAATGGCAGGGCAGAGCTGCTAACGTTACCTTAATCAGTGGGGGACGTACTACAGAGATGATGAGCTCCTTGGCCTTGGACGTAACACTGTTACTAGGTAGTTAGCCAGACATGCTAACGATTGCAGCGTACATTAGAGCAGACAAATGGTCAATTGAATAAGATCTTTAATTGGGAGAAACATTGAGTTGTGTGCATCCAGCAGAGAGGAAGTTACTGCAGATGTGTTAGAATTATCTCGCGTAACATTGGTTGAGAAGAATGAATAGTAGCTCCAAACAACAAGAGTTTCATGGAGACATGAAGAGATATAAACAGATACCAGGGTTTTAGCAGCAAATACATACGAAAAATGAGAGAGAGAAAAAATATTGGCATTATGAGAAAAAGACAAGGGAGAAAGGAGGGCGCACCTTATTTCCCGAGAGAGTAATAGGTCAGAAATAAAGAGGGATACAGCCACAGAGATAGAGAGAGGATGGTTTAGAGGAAAACAGAGAGGAGGGGGCTCTGCCTGTTCTTTCCCCCACAGTAAACACAGAGTAAATATGGATGGAGCAAGAAAAAACAGCAAAAAAAACCCAAAAATGGATTCAGCCTGTGCTTGTTTTTCATTGCTCCACTGAACACTGAGCAACATCCCCAGAGGCAGCCAATTAAATCACAGGCCTCAGAGCTGGCCAGCCAATGGGGAGCAGGGACCTAGTGACCGGCATTTCATACAGCCCAGGGGTGTGGGCCACATGGGCGGGGTTTATACGCTCAGCCGTGCAACGCCACTGGTCACTGCGGCTGTCAGCCGTGCTGGAAATGTTTCTGGAACGCAAGTAGACTGAAGCGTAAAGAAAACAGATTCCTATTCGGACACACACATGCAAACACGTTACTGGCTGGATGATTGACTCTTTTGTAATGATACAAATGTGATGTATGAGTGCGCATAAGCTTTTCAACTTATCTAAAATACCACACAGCTCAGTTCTGCATGTCAAGCTGTTTGCAAATATCCTTCAATATGGCATCACATCATATACCCATATGGACTTCTGACAAATATTTCACTCCTACTGCAGCCCCGCTTTCATTTTCATCGTCTCCGCTATTCATTATTTTGCCCTGCATATGTGTCAGTGCCACTCTCCATCTGTCTTGTTTTTTGTCCATCTTTTCCCGCTACATCCATCTCTCTCTCTCACTCTCTCTCTCTCTTTCTCTCTTTCTCCAGCAAGGCCTCTAAATGCTTTAACATGTTTTGGATTCAGACTCAGTCAAGCACGTAGCAGCACACTGGCCCATGTGTTTGTGTCTGTTACCCCTTTTCCACCGAGACGGAGCTGGTGCTAGTTCGGAGCCAGAGCCAAGTTTCAAATCGGTTCTTTGTGTTTCCACAGCCGAAGCACCAGCTCGGAGCCAGGACAAGTGGTTCTTAAGTAGCACCAACTCGTTGCTGGGCTAGAAGTAAGCACCGCTTACTGCAGCGGCTGGGGGCGGGGTTATCGTGACCGACAAGATGAACAGTTTTCACTTCTGCTTCTTACACCAACGCTTAATACATTTTTATTTAACTGCAATGTGTTCAGCAGAGTTTATGCTAGGAGGGTAAAGATGTGACATGTGCAGTCACGTGAGACCTGGCACTGTGCTGGCTCTGTAGCCAGTGGAAACACAAACGGGTTCTTAGAAGGCTCGTCATTTGAACCAACTCCGAACTGGCTCTAGCACTGGCTCTTTTTGGTGGAAAAGGGGTATGTGTGCAGCATCAGCCAGCTGAATACGCAAATGCATAGGGCCCCGCAAATCTTTTTTTACGTGTTTTATAAAGAAAGTTGCTGGGAGACATAAAGCCAGTCACTGGCTCTGAACCAGGACAGGGGGACCCCTTCTCAATGGGCAGATCATGTCAAGCCAATCAACATCTGCTGATCAAGCGCTGGAATCTCTGATCACCCAGAGAGAGGATAGAGAGACAGAGGAGCCTGCACATGTCCGCATAGAGTGCCAGTGTAACGGAGAGTATATTAGTTTTATTTCATAGTTCTCGGCTCCAGGCAAAGTAATGAGGGCCCCCAAAGAACATCTTGCCTAGAGCTCCATGTTGTCTAGAGCCAGGCCTGTGTGTGTGTGTGTGAGTGAGTGCTGACTTTCAACTTTAAGAGTGTTTGAGTGTGTTCACATCCATGCTGGGTAACCGTGTAGTAAAATTGACTGTTTTAATACAAAGTCTCGAGGGTTTACTATTATTTGTCCAGTTAGTATCGGTCACCGTCATACGGAAGTGCTTCTGTCGGCTATACATACGTCCCATAGACTATATACAGTCTATGATACGTCCGTGTACGGTGGCATCACTCACTGATCCTTAGCAGTTTTATTCCAGACCGCAGCAGAGCCTTCTGCTACGTTTTCGCTTCAGAAATGCTCAGGTTTACTCGAAATGCTTGGGTAAATGTAACGTTAGCTTGTGTGGACACTAGGGATGCAACAAATATAGATTTTGTTGGTACGATTATAGTCTGAGGAATAATCACGGTTTCACGATTATTATTCATTCATTTTACAAACTACTTGTGTATAAAACCACATGAACACTCGTTAGATTTGAAACTGTTATTTATTGCTGCCTTTTGAAATAGAAAGAACACAGTAGCCAAAAACTACAGCACAAAATAATAATCACCATCTACATTCCTTTTGGACCTGGGGTGGAGAACTTGGAAATGAAGATAAAAAATATCTTGCTGGCTTTTGAAACAGAAATAAAACAGAACAGTGAAAATAAATAAAAACAAACACATCTCTTAAACTAATATTACCTTTATCCTTGTTAATTGTTATTGAGGGGAAAAAACTGAACTGTTATTGTCATTAATATTTATTCATTATAAGAATCTTTTTAATAATTCATCTCATATTACATGTGGCTTGAGAAAAGCATGTCTATTATATTGGTTTGGCTGTTTGAAGTTTTAGTAAAAACGATGGAAAGAAATTGAGGACATCTCATGTTATACGCTAGGGGGCGCTATTACACGTCTTCTGAAAGAGTGCCGAAACTCCAGATCGAAACGAAGAAGCAGAAACAAACGATCTCATGTGGAAGCAGGTGCACAGGTAACATAACGCGATCATCAACATTAAACAGCATCTCAATCGAAACGTCCTGATGTTACTGAATAAAATGCGAGGACGAGCTACAGGACTGCTGATGGACTCGATCTGCCGCATCTGTGTTTGATCATCGCTCTGAATCTGATCTGTACGTAGTCTTTGACAAAAACGTGATTTTCTCAGCTTTACGCTCAAAATGGAGCTTTTTTATGAAACGTGCCCACACTCAAGTGTTGATTCACACGGACTGCATTCCTTTTTTCTATGTATTACATGTTCAGATATCCATACAATATTCAACGCAATGTTTCATTAAGTAACTAGCTACGCAACTTAACTCAGTTATTATGTATTCGCGTTACTTGAGCGTGCAAAGCTGGCTGATGAGCCCGCAGGTGCTGCATCACATTTGATGTATCCGCTCCTTTAGCAGAAACTATTTTACGGCAGGTTTTGCACACAGGTGATCCGTCATCTTCACTGACACCCTGGACATTCTTGGTGTTGCTGTTCGCTGCCTCTGTCATAGTTCATCTAGTAAAGTGGCAGTCTCCGATAAGCACGTCACTTAAACTGGCGCGCTGCTGGTGTAACCTTGTTTTCATTCCGTGCGACAGAACGGTGTAGCGGAACCTTTGCGATTAATTAACCGTGAAGTTTTTAAGCCACTACCACACTAGCCGAATTGATCAAATAAAGAGCTAAGCTACTGAAAATCTATTTGATTCAGGAAACAGCGAAGCTACCACCACGCTACTGAGAAATGTGCGTTAGGTAAACTAGTAACGCCACTAGTTCGAGCACCGCTGCAGCCCAGCACTGCAGGCAGCACCCAAAAACAAGTTCACGGCTAGTTCAATGTACACAGTGCAGTGGATAGCTTCACCTATTCACAGGTCGCCTTGGTAGCGACTTGTCAATCACAAGGTAGCCACTCCTTAAAGCATCTATTATATTCTAATTGGAACCATAATTTACCAAACATAGTGCTGTATTGAAGAAGACTTGAAAGTAGCGATTGAGACCATAACATCATCTTTAGGAAACCGTTTACTGAGGTAATAAATCAAGTAAGAATTAGGCTAATTATCTCGTACACTTCTATACAATCTGACTTTTTTTCAACAGTGGAGTCGCTGGCCATTAGAAAGATTACAGGGGTAAGACACTTCCACATTGGCTTCTCTTTCCAGACCCAGAGGCTGCTGGTTGGAGAAGACATTATCACAAAACATGGTGTAGAAAGTAAAAAATAGGAGGTTCTTACCTGTGATCAAACTGTCCATTTTTTTTAAAAGGTCCCTTTTGGACCTCATCATTTTCCAAACTATCTTCTGATCTACTGAGCATAGACTCATAGGATGCTATCACTACCATCCCATTTTCCCAATTTGAAAGTTATTTTCCAACACCTCAAAATAATTCTGGGGGCTATATTAATGCCCACCATAATAACTGAAAAAGCACATTTTGATATATGTGGTGTTTAAGATCTGTTTCCAAATAAGCATAAATCAGGAGTCAGAGGGATTGCTGAAACAGATCATTCACCCGGAACTTCCTTAACGTTGACCCAGAATATATATATAATGTAGGAAAGTTCCCGCTTCCATTCTGCACTTCCAACACAAATGATCAGTTTCATTCTGAAAGGCAACATCTTTACACAGCAAAACATGTTTGTACCTTTCAGTTATAAATGTTTCCACTCTTCTTTGTGTGTGTGTACAGGTGCTGTGCGTGCCTCCAGTATCTTCCCCATCATGAGTGTGGGTCTGCTGTTCCTGGGGGGGCTCTGCGTGGCCGCCAGTGAGTTTTACCGGAGCCGACACAACGTCATTCTCAGTGCAGGAATCTTCTTCGTCTCTGCAGGTTAGTCTGCACCGTGTGTGTGTGTGTGTGTGTGTGTGTGTGTGTGTGTCTTTTTGTCTTTCATCTTTCTTTTTAGAGTGGAGGTACTGTGGTTATCAGTCATCAGTGCGCCACAGTACATAAAGTAGGTCCTGTGTTTAGAGCAGGGAGGTGTTGTTCTCAAAGGACACATCTTTTTACATATTGACCCTAGAGCAATCTACATAATGACTTAACAGGTCAACTCATACCTTATGTCAGACCTTACATCAGATGTCATAGGCACATCCTATTGTCTTGCTGCTCTATCCTGCTTTTTTTTGGGTTGTTACTCAGAAACAAACTTGTTGGCTATTGATCACGAAATGTCACTTTTTAACCTGAATTTTTACCTTCTTGGCTGCACATGTTTCATATTTACATTGTGTTTATTGTGTTGTTTGCTAATGTCTTGTATTGTGATTTCTGCTTGTATTCTGTTTTTCTTTTTTCTTCCTGATGTTTCCAATTACTTTAACCACCTCAATTAATCCGATTTCCGCACAGGAAGCATGAAACAAAATAAGTTCTTAATTAAGACCAAAGAGAGTTTAAATATGAAGAGCATAGTCATATGGTAAATAGAAAATGGTAGCTCGGTCTTGGCTGTAGGGCTGGGTATCAGTACTTGAATCGAACGAAATAACCCAGTACCAAGTAGTATCAAAACGCCAATTAATATTTGTATGGGTTTGCTCGCAGCCAATCACCACATGCGTTCTTCGATTTAATTCAAAATGTGATTGACCCACCACCGCGGCTACAGCTAGCAGCTACATACAGTGGGCTGCCTCTCCACACACACTGAGCACTTCTTCTCCTCGTTCTCCGGTGGGCTGAACCCGGACCCAGCTCCGGAGCAGTGTGTAGGCCGACCTGCGGACAGCCGGCCCGTCCGCTCTGCCGAGCCCAGAGGCACTCCGGCAGCGAGGCGGGAAGAGAAGTGACAGTGAGAGGAGCAGGAGGCAGGTCGGGCAGGAGTGACTGCGACAGCCAAAGAGATCGGTGTGTTTACCGGGGAAACTTCAGCTCACAATCCGCTTTATCAGCATTACAGCTGGTTTTCTCTTTGTTTTTTTGCTGGTTGGTTTGTAAATCAGACACATCCAGAGCTACACATGTCAGAATTGACGTTTCCCATTACTCAACACTGATAAATAAGGCTGATCTCGAATGAAGTACTATATTGGTATTGGTATCACTTTAGGGGAATTGGTTTTGGTAGTGTTTTTTTTTTTTTCACAGTATTATCAAGTTTCAACATTTCCAGAATCAGCACAACCTCAGAAAACGTTTTGAAGGGATTGAAATGACTAAAATAATAATAATACATTTATTTATATAGGCTATCTAAATACTGTAAAATAGTTTATAGTAGCATTTGGTTTATTTCACATACTATTTACTTCCACCCTATACCATTCTACAGTAATAGTCTGTTTATTTTACATACTATACATTTACTTTACCATGCTATAATGATCAGTATTGCTTACAAGGAAAACACACACACACACAATGTTAGGCCTATCAGATAGCCTACTGTAGGTCTGTCTGGATAGCTTAAAGCGCAAATGCTGTCCAAGTGCACTGTAAAATATATCTGCAATCTAAAATCACATTTCCCTACTCTGTAGCCTATAAAATACATCACAATGGATTTATTTCATTAAAGCATTATTTACTTGGCAAAATTACTCTCATCTTCTGAATAGCAGAACTCAGGGGCAGCGTTGTTGTCATTTTCCTTAATATCTCCCTGAAGAACAAGCTCCAACGCCTCCACCGCACTAAATGTCTTTTTTGCCATGTCTTTGTATCAATCTGTATCTCTTTCTTTCTGTACGTTTCCTCTCTGCTTTGCTCGTGTCCCATGAAGATGCACAACACACGGTTAAGCCTCTGAATCAGACATTCCAATTGGCTGTGATGTCATCTGACGTCATCCAATAGGAGTGTTCGATTCAGACATGTGACTCTTACATCACCAACAAAGATGGTGGATGAGAACTGATCGATAAACACACAGAAAGAATGAGCAAAGCGCTGAGGGTGAGATTTTTTTTTTTTTTTTTTACAACTTTTCTTATTAGTTTTACTAATGGAAGTAAATTAGTCACATGCACAAACAGCCCTGCTGTTAGCGTAGTTTCTGTAGTTTAACAGGAAGAAATGGCATGTCTACCTCAAACCGTTGAGTAATGGCGCTCTAAAGACAACATGGTATGTGCACCTGTGGGTTTCAGACAGAAAGTCCTTCAAAGTTATAAAATAAAGTCAATTTTTGCTTAATAAAAAAAGAGCCTTTTATGATGTGATATTTCAAGTATTGATAAAATCCCAGACTAAAAAAAGACAATAATGAGCGCTATGTGATCTCCTTCCGTACACCTAAAATGGCGACTGCAGAATTTGTATGTGGTTGTAGTGGAAATGAGAATTGTTTTATTTGTGAGCAGAGCGCATGAGGTGAAGCAAACTGTAACATTTCAGTGCACTAATTTTCATCTCCATGACAACACTGTTAAACGCGAGATAGCCGCCATCTTAGCTGCAGTACCAGTCAAATGACTTAAAATACCCTGACCTGATAGGGGGAGCTTAGCACGTTCAAATACGTCTAAACTCAAGCAATTTCTATCAGTTTCAATTTAAATACAAGGAGGCCCGCTGCATTTGAGATAGCAACAAGGGGCTGAGTGTGTGTACGTGTCTATGAGTGTGTGTAGTTGTGTCACTGTGGAGCCACTGTAAACAGGTGCAGCACTCAAATATTTGCAGAAGGAGCCCGTTAGGCATCTAAAGGACACAGAATTGCCTGTGCCAGAGTGTGGAAATTGGGCACAGCAGCTGATTAATCAATCAGCAAGAATACCATGATGCCGCTGTGATGCACTGTGAGGGTGTGAGAGTGTAAACACGCATACATACTCACACACATAATCTGTCACATGGATGCTGACACTTAGTCTCTCAAACACACACACACACACACACACACACTTGTGCTCTTGCCCCTGACACAAACAAAGGGATGTAATTGCTGTTTAGTGGGATGTGTCTAGGGTCCCATTGGGTTTTGTAGTAAATTCATGGAGCCAAATTGGTAATTATTTACCACAGTAGTGTGGGGCTGATTCTGGTTAATTACAGCTAGCTAATTGTCCCCATTCTGTGCGTTCCACCACACTGCATGAGCACTGTATTCTGGACTAATGATATGGAATAAGAGAGCCCAGCTGTGTGCAATGAGTCTCTCCAATGTTTCGACCAAGCTCTACTCCCTCTCTCTGTTGCATTCCTCTCGTTACTGTGCATTATTTAATTTGGCTGTCTCCCCGTCACTCTTCTTCTCCACCAATTCCAGTTTTTGTGCTGACATTGTTTGTTTCCCAAATTTTCACTCACTTCTACTCTCACCAGTCTGCCCCTTTGTCCCGTCTTTAGCTCTGTGAAAGGTAATTCTTGGACCGACCATCCGTGTCCCCCTCTGAATGAATTGTAATAAACCTTCGCTTTCCATACAGCGCCATCATCAGGTCAAAGTTTTAATTTGTCCGGTGACTTGGCTTCTGACCAAATAGCTGCAAAACTTATAAAATGAGTTGCTAATACACTAAACCTATACCTGCTAAACATCGTCATGTTAGTCATTGTCAGTGTGAGCATGTTAGCATTTAGCTCCAGCACTGCTCTGCCAAAGTCACTGAGCTGTTAGCATGGCTATAGATGCATATAGATGTCTTGTGTTTTTATGGATTCATGTGCATTAACCGTATATTTGTCTGTGCTTTACTAACCGATCTCTGGCTCTTACGATGACATTGTGTGCTGTTCTTGCATTGTTTTTGTCTGGATGAGTAGGTCAGTCTCTCACCCTTTCCACTCCTGTCAGATTATTATTTATCCCTTTCTTTCCTTCCCTTCTAGGGCTCAGCAACATCATAGGAATTATTGTCTATATCTCAGCCAACTCGGGTGACCCGGGCCAGAGCGACAGCAAAAAGTCCTATTCCTACGGCTGGTCCTTCTACTTTGGCGCCCTCTCTTTTATCATGGCGGAAATGGTGGGCGTGCTGGCCGTGCACATGTTCATTGAGAAGCACCGCAAGCTACGGGCCAAGTCCCGCACCGAGCTCATCAAAAAGTCCGCCTTCAGCCGCATCCCCTCCTATCGCTACCGCTTCCGGCGTCGCTCCAGCGTGCGCTCTTCCGAGGCCCCCAGCCGTGACGCTTCACCGCTGGGGAAAGGCGGCTACACAGGGCCTGCCGCCTCCGAGATGCCCATGTACACGCTCAACCCCCGCGAGGCAGGCAACGCCGGCACCAAACCTGGCAGCGGCATGGGCGGACTGCTCAACTCAGAGAGGGATTTCCTCCAGAGCAGCACGCTCACTAAAGACTACAGCAAGGACCCCAACCGCAGGACCACGCCCGTCTGAGAGGTGCTGGCTGCAGATATCACCCAATCAGAGTATCAACGAGAAGGATGATGAGAAATACAGGGGAAGTGCAAGCTGAAGCAGGGGACACACAGGGTTACAGGGTGGGAAAGGGGTTTGATAAACTTTGACTGTGAACTGTGAACTTTTAGCCTTTGAACTGTGAATCCTGAGCCCTCTGACAGTTTCAGTGTGTGTAGCAGGGTCGGTTTTGATGGAGAAGTTGTTCCCACTCCACTTTACCACAGATCACTGTAGTTATACCTGTAACTCCTTACATTTGAAGGCATATTCAATTTGTGTTCATGAGATTTATGTTCATAAATTGACTTTGTTGCTTTTTCGAGGGGGAAACGGGACTGACCCAAGCTTAAAAGCATATCGTAAGTGGTTTGCTGTTTGGGGCAACTTCTCCTAAAAAATTTAAATAATGTGAACTAAAGGAGAAGGGGAAAGAGGTGAGAGACTCTGTGTGATCTTTGACCTTTTGACCTCTGTCCTCCTGACCCTTTGGATAGCAGCAGAGTTGGATTAGTGCAGGAAACAGCCTTAGAGGTCCTCTGATTACGATACTATTTAAAAGTGCGGCTCTTAACACCTCAGGATAGGGATTGATTCATTTTCAGTTCGGCAGGATTCAAAATATTAATTGAAGGTGCAGTTTGTCCATTTAACGGCGGCACATTTGTGGCACTAGTTATTAGTTTCTATACATATTGTATATATTCTCCTTTCATATCGATTGATTTTAATCATGGAAAAGCTCACTTCATAACTGACTGAACTGAAACTGAATTGAGCTCATTTCTGGTAACGTTTACCCCCATCTCTCTGATCCCAGGTCAGTTGTTAAACCTGCATAGTGGTTTTTGACGAAGGGAAAGGGGTACACTGACTACAGATCAGCTGTTCGTGAGGGGGGGGGGGAGGTGTGACTCAACAAAACTAATGAATCTCTTTTAGATGGTAACGTTAGATCATTGGTGCTTCCTCTTACCCCTGTTTTCAGCCACACGAGTCGTCTCTTGATTTATTTTTTCACCTAAAACATAAAGAGATGATCAAATATTTGTCTGTCCACCTTCACTCATCACCTTCAACCTTCCACATTTTTCTGTGTAGCCCCATAACTCACCTCACTGCCACCCTCCGCACACCTCCTCTCACCCTCTCTTTCTCTTTTAGGTCCCGTCTTCCGTTGGTGTCGCTCGTAGACTTGTTAGGTTTTCCGGAGGTTGTTGGTTCAGGGTGCTGTGGAGAGGAGACCACTGAGCTGTGAATATGCTTTAAGGCAGAGCCAAAAAGACATTAAACAAACCGATGGACTTTTTCTTTTTTTTTTGTTTGCCCACTACCTCTTGGTGAATATCTTTTCAGATGAATTTAATATAAAGTTGTCTTATCTTACCAGAACAATTGTCAAAATTTCAGCTGCAGAAATAAACACTGAGAAAATGCTCACTTCACCCTAAAGTACACATCTCTCTTCTCCAGTGGAGGATCTGTTGAAAATGAAATAGAAGATAAATAGATGGAATTGGAGGAAGTCCCATGCATTATTCAGAGGATTTGTGCTCCATCCATTCAGCTGTCACTCACAGCCTCTCCTCCTCTTTATCTCCCTTACCTGTGCACATATTGTATACATCTGCACAAATACACACACACACACACGCAAATTTGGCTGGATGAGTGTCATTGTCAAACTTCAATATCTTGCACTCTTTAGAAAGCTAAAGAGCGTTAATTGATGGCTTTAGGCACCAGTGGCTAAAAAGTTTCTAAAAATATAATAATGCCGTCTAAATAATTAGACATGATAAAAACTGCATCTGTATTTGACTTATCACGTCCACATTGAAACATACCACTTGCTTCAGTAACCTCAATAGCGTAATCGGGCTTTAGTTTTGCTTTAGAAATTATATTTTTTGAGTACGTTTTCTTGTCTGGTTATACCATGTATGTAGCTATTATTTGCACACAATCAGTTCTCCACTGGTAACAATATGTGATCTATCGTGACCTCTGTCCAATGTAAACGTTGGTAAAGAAAAAAATAGGTAAATTGCCAAAAAAGGCATACTTTACAAGACTGTATTACAGATAGTGTCGTCTGAGTTCAGGAGATCGCATTAAACCATTTATCACATCAGTGGACAACACCTGATCTCACACATACACACACACACACACACACATATATAAGGGGAGGGGTTGTGACAGAGTGAGAAGGAGTCAAAATAGCCATAAAACATAGAAAATGGGAAACTTGTGGAGAAAGAGCATGAGTAGCCAGTAAAAATGCTAACAGCATTTTTCTCAAACTGTGACAATGAAACTCAAGGGGGGGGGCACTTTTTTGTTTCCTTCTTTACCTCCCTAAGACACCGTTGCACTGTTTTGTATAAACTAAACATGAAACACCACCAAGCTTATACCGTCACACCACTACTTTGAGAGTTATTTCCCTGATAATAAAAGATGTTTTAAACCTCAGTCATACTGTTTAATTTATGACGCTGCTGTTATATCCACTGTCTTTTACGCCATAAAGGGAGCTTAAAGGGACAAACGGACATCACGGACTTGCTCTTGCTGTCCTCCACATGTAAATATTAATTTTGCAAGCTAACTACAACATCAGCAGTTGTCACGGGCTGTGAAAGGGAAAAAAATGCTTTTCTCAAAGCAAGGGCTTTTAATTTTTAAAGGACAGGAGCACACAAGGGCTTTTTATGCTCAGCGCTGCAGCAACGTCGTTTTGAGGGTGTTATGTGGGAGTGCGGGAAGGAAAGGCAAAGTACATTTGCACAGGAACAACCATTTTAAACCAGCTGAATAGCTAACTGACGATATAACACGCTTTTTGCAAAGAGAAGCAGAGGTAGAGAAAATGCAAAGACTACTCTTCTACTCATGTTAGCTACAGGTTAGCCTTTAGCTGCTTTTTTCCCCCCGCTAACTTTAGGTTAGATGGGTAACTGTCTGAAGTAATTAGCGATGAATTAGAGATGATTGCCTTAAGCAGAGGTAGGCTTTTATTAAGAAGTATTTGAGTTAGCTTAAGGATCAAACATATAGTAGCGAAATATTGTTAATCATACTTGGTGCCAAATATTACTCAAAACGTTTCCTGTGTATCATGGCCTCCAGGTTAGCTTTAGATCATCACTGTACTCTTTCTCGCATAGGAGTATTTCCTGTAGTATACGAACTCAGCAGTCATAGCTATGTAGCGCAGCATATCAGAGGCCCCTCGGATCCTGAGGGTCTGTTAGGGGTCAGAGTTCAGAACCGCATCCATGAGCCATGTCAGCATTGACCTTTCAAACCATGCATGCCATATCCATCCGCTTCCAGTGCTTACATTCGCTGTATCTCTAATCGAGTCTCAAATGGCACCCTAATCTCTATGCTCCTTAGGGATACTGGACTGCTACATTTAAGACGCCTTACAAGGGTGTGTGGGCCCGAAAGCCTGTGCTGTGTTTAATGATGTTTACTCCAATAGAGCACAGGGTGCTTTTTGAGACTAGACTTCTGTCTATCTCTTCTTACCGCCATACAGCTTTGATACTCTGATATCAAATAACAAATAATTGTATTATTAGTAAAAAAAATATTCTACTCTAAAGGTGCCACTGTGCAGAGGATGACAAACTCTGTTACATATTATAGTTATTAATCTATTAATGGGGGGTTTAATCGAAGGGTGCAGAGTTGGGAAGCAGGGGTCGTAGTCTTTGTAATATTATATTATTCTGGTTTCATTTTCTACTTTGATGTGGTTTTGTGAGATTGTGTTGTTTTGATCACATCTGAAGCCTCTGAAAGGAGGAGAGGAAGAGACAGTGGAGCGCTCGGACGATCTCTTGTGGACATTAACCTCACCTCGCTGGTGCCAGAGGTCACTTTACAGTTCATCAGCAGGACACTCAGCGCTGAAAGTGTAATACACACACACACACACACACACACATAAATTCATGCATTCAAATTAAGCTTACTATACCTTTGAGGACCTATTGACCCAATGTACTACAGGCAAAAGTTCTGTCACCTGGTTACATGGGCTGAATGCAGAAAATAATGCAATCCAATAGGGCAGTGTGTAAAAAACAAAACATTTAAAGAAGCTTAAAAGTATCCATGATTATTAAGACAGATTATTAGAAACATAATAGCAACAGTTTACAATGTACGGCACTACAATACAATTCAGTATGATAAGACAGTGTAATTGTAAATGAGAAAAGTATCAAAAATAATGCACCTTAACAGGGACACTATTACATTTTACCTTCTCACTGTAGCTCAAGAAACAAATCCTCTGTCCTAGTTCTCTGTTAGCACTTTCAAATTTAAGTTAAGAGTAAAACAAGGCAATTTGATGCCCCAAAGGAAGCCTTTTCACAAACATTCATATTGTGATATAACAAATTTCTCTTAAAATAAAACCTATATTAATTTGGCAAATTAAGATTTTGAATAAATATATTGCTCTGCAAAATGGTCATCCTGATCAAATCCTAACTATGAACTTAGCAAAAAAGTTTTAAAAAGACTGAAAAATGTCCTTATTTCAGATGATTTTTTTAGCAAGCATTGTGTAGGCTATAGGTCCTCATAAGTATAGAAACACGACAACACAACACATAGTAATACACACACTCCTTAATGGTCACAAACAAATACACAGATGTGCACAGAAACACACACTCATACAACACTCACTCTCAGCTTCAGCTTTGCCCAGTGCGGTGTGGGGATAAGTGTGTCCTTTTAAAAGAAAAATCACTGTGTCATGTTTGGAAAAATCATAATAACTGTTTCTTTGGGAGAAAAACAACAGACTGTTTCTGTCGCTGATGTGTTGCTCCTCAATGGAACTTCAAGTACTTTGAGCCAGCTAATCAAACATGGAGGACCAGAAGAACTGTTTGAGAAATGTGAATTTAACGGAATAGTTCTGAGACAAACACATTCTATAAGCACTCAACACTTTGCACTTCGCTACCAACACACACACATACACTTACATATACAAGGTTATTGTGTGAGGAGGGCTTACGGGTGGAGTTACGTGCCTGCATGTTTGTGTGTGTTAATGTGTGTGTGCGTGTGCGTGTGTGTGTGTGTGTGTGTGTGTGTGTGCAGTTAGCTTTTCCTCACCCATGCACCCAGTGCCTGCCTGTCCTGCCTTCAGACAGCTCCCAGATCAGCCATGGGGCTTCCAGTATAACCTCCTCTGCATTCCCACGACCCTTAACGGTCGCCCTGGGATCAGTTTTAGAGCTAACTGCCCCGATCATTTCTCAGCAGACGCAGCCATACAAGATACAAGGACTGTTGGAGTCAGTGGTTTTCTGGTGGATATTGTGTACTACTGACTAAATTTAATAAGGAGTTTATGTTCCAAGGCTAAGAGGGAAGTCATTTTTTTATCGAAGGTCTGACTGGACTGTTGGCCCTTTATTTTGACACACCTGCTGTTCAGATCTGACTTGTCGGCTCTGTCTGTGAGGCTGATTTAGGATCAGCAGAGGGGGCTTAGCAGGATAGACAATAATCTATTGAGTCCCTAATGACAGCTGGTCTTGAATCAACACAACCCAGTGCAGCCTAAATCAACCAAAAAAGGGGGGAAACATTCTAGCTCTGTCTGCAAGATGTACTTGTAAAACTATTGTGTTGTTGAGCATTTGTCTATAGGAGCTTTTATATGACAGCGTTTCCTCTTTCTATTGACGTGAGAGGTCGTCCCACTTGTACTGCCCGTTAGAATTAAAGTGTCTCTTGTTAATGTGGGACAATATACAAGTTCTCTAAATAGAATCTATGATTAATATAGCAGCCACGATTTCAAGAATTATTCTGGCCTTGGTGCCTATGAAGCCCTTTTTCCAGACTGCCCTCTTCCTTAACAATTTCCACTTTTTTGTGCCAACCTTTCAGCCTTTAGCTTGAGACATTTCGTACCTTTCTTGCATTTTACACACATTATTTTGACAGGAAGTACAGAGCGATTAAAATCTGCTTTTTACGGTTTTGCCTCAAGCCCAGCATTCAGACAGTGTTGTTTACATGCAGAACTTATCCGAGGCTGGCAAGGTTGACCGAGCAAGGGTGAAAGGCCCAAAATGGCAGGATATTTTACCAGATTTCCGGAGTTTCACTCTGCATCAGGTGTATTCAGGCTCCCTCTTGCATAAATTACTTATGGGCAGTAACAGTCCATGTTAAAGGTTTCTTCTTCTTCTAAAAGTGTTTTGGAGTTTTGAATGAAATCTTATACAAAAAGATATCTGATTCTTGTTGAGATCAGTTTTTATTGATATTCCAAACAGTAGCATTCGATTTTTAGACCAATTCCTACAATGCGCATGTGATACACTTCTATTGGTTTACTACACAGATTTTAGTATGAGTCAAATGCTAATCTGTGAAAGCCATGCCCCAAAAAGAGACTAAATTACCCATCACTTTCAACTGCCATGTTGTAATGGGTAGAGTCTGGCTATGAGGCATAGTGACCAGCGAAAGCAACACAGAGCAATCACAATGTTCGTATTGTTACCGAGTGCACAGATTGTAGGGTTTTTAGCCATGCTAGCCTCATGGCTCTATGGAAATGTTGGTCGGTCACTTTGGTCCAGACTGAAACCTTTTGGCTGAATTGCCATGAAATTTTGTAGACATTCATGGTCCCCAGAGGATGAATCCTAATGACTTTGGTGATCTCCTGACTTTTCCTCTAGTGCCACCATGAGGTTCACATTTGAGATTTTAAGTGAAATGTCTCAACAACTAATGCGTGGATTTCAGTGATATTAACTACAGACATTCACATCTCCCTCTGGATGAACTGTAACGATTTTGGAGATCCCTTAACTTTTCATCTAGCGCCACCAGAATGTCAAAATTTCAATTTGTCCAATACTTTGGTTTCTGACCAAATACCTGCAAAACTAATGACATTCCCATCAGCCTTAGCTGTACTTACTGTTAATTTGCACTGCGCACCCTCACAGAGCCGCTGACAATGGCTGTAGACGTGTCTTGTTATTAAAAGTAGAATACAAAAAATCTGTTTAAGTAGTGCCATTTTAACTATGTATTTCTTAGTTGATTCTAGTTTGCTGCCTACAGTGACAAAGATGGAGCAGTCCTTTCGGAGGAACACCACAAAAACGAAAAAGATCCAGAATATCAGTAAAGCAAAGTTTAATATTTTAATATTATTGTGTTAATTATATGTCTAGAAATGACCTGGAAACGAAACAAAAACTTTTCTTTTTTTTTCAGGAAGTGTATCTTACTGGCATTGTAGCAGTTTGCTTTGATTTGAAACTATTCAGATGGAGATGAGGAGTAAATAGTAAGCAGCCGTTACGAAAAATTACTCTAAAGAAAAATGTGCAGCTGAAACCTGAAGTAACAGTAACAAATAAAATCTCCCCCAAATTGTGGGTCTTAATTTTAAAATACCTAAAAGCGTGGTGATGGCTGATGTATTTAAAGGTTGAAGATGATCAAATGTTTTGAAATCTGTGTCAATGGGCAGCTTTTTATCCTGCTCCATACCTCTGAGCCCTATCATGAGATACTTAGTCCTCAACAAACACATAAACACGCACACACACACGCATGCAGAACCATGCTGGCACTCACATTTGTCTTTCTACACACAGGCACACTGACTGTATAGCTCTCGCAGCTCACACATACATACTGTATACAGACACACACACAGCTGCCAGCCAGTTTCATTGTATACTTTATAATGTAAACCTCCAACTAACAGCGGTCTGACACGGACACATGCTGTGAATAAAAGCACACTTTTACTTACATGATATAAATATGGTTACCTATATCTAGAGAGAAGGAATATTATATACAGTATTATAATTAGAAAATAAAGAGTCACCTTTTCAAAGTGCCTGTGGTGCGTTCATTTTGTATTTGAATGTGTGTATGTGAATGTATCATGTGTATCTGTGTGACCTGCTCTTACATCCTGCACACACACACACACACACACACACACACACACAGGGAGAGCGATAACCCCATAGGTTGGTAGTCTATTTTTAACAAATTAACACTATCTAATCTTCATCAGAACTCTCACCACACACCAACATGAACCTGCACAATATTGATCAGAAAACCCACACATATAGTGCGCACACTCTTCCTCCCTAAACCTGCACACACGTGCAGACACACTAGATGTGTATCAGCTGTGCTGTGTCAACCGTTCTGAATTAGCTGTCCGATAATTAACTCCTCTGCTTATCTCCACAGCTACCACACAGATGTCTGAATGATGGAGGGAGAGAAAGAGGGCAGGAGGAAGATGAGAGTTAAGAGGGGAAATGGGAAGGAGAGGGGGAAACTTAATAAGGAGACTGGAGGATGTGCCAGATTTAAGGTGTTTGAATGTGATAAAGAGAGGGAAGCATGCAGAGGACTATGTGTGCATGACAGTATTTGTATGGGGAGTGTGCATGTACATAGAAATGAGCACATATGTGTTTATGGTTGAAGTATAAATCTTATATTATGGGTTGCTCTCCTTCTATGTATTTATCCATTTTTCTGATCTAATTGTGACTGAAAATGATGCGTCTGATAGTATTCCCTCATCCCTGTGAGAGTGCTGCATCATTCATGTACAGTATTTACCCATGTGTCACATCAGGTGGTCTCCATCTGTTCACAGAGAGTGCTGCAGGAGCCGCTGATCGAACGATTTTGAGGAATTAAGGGTGGCTGGCACTGGCTTACAGAACCTTCAGTGGCATCATCTAAAGCAGTGGCTTCCAACCTGGGGGTCATAAAATAGGGAGTGCAAGTTGATCATTCGGGTAGAAAATGAGTAAAGAAATCTAAATTCTTAAAAATTCCTAAAAATTATTCAAATTAAACAATCTGACAAGAGGAAAATCACACTTTGACTGAAATGCTGCTCACAACTTATATACATACATCTTGTGATGAGGAGTCACAAGGAGATGGCTTTGTTTTAAGGGGTGAGAAACAAAAAAAAGCCTGGGAACCATCAATTCCAAAGCTGGACAACGCTGAGTTTGTAATCCTTCAGTGGACTCGATTCCCACATCAAGAATGTTTATTACATTGGAAAAACTGTTGTGACACCTGCCTGACCGTGAGGAACCTGGGTGTGACCGTGGACGATGAACGTTTTGGCAAACATTTTAACAGTAACTTGAGCCTGCGAGATTTCTCTTGTACAACATCAGGAGGATTCGCCCTGTCCTCGCTAGGGAGGAGGTCTGCCACCAGACCTTTGCAACTAGTCCAGTTTAAGACTGTGGTGCTAGACTATAGGGCAGTGAAAGGTACTGTTCCTTCAAACCCTGCACGCTGGCATGACTATTGCGCTGCCTCTGTCAGGACAGCAGAGTCACTGTCCATCTTCTGCTGTCTGAAACCCCACCTTTGCAGACTACACGTTGACACCCCATGCTAAGGCCATCACTATGCTACAACTGAACTGCATGTCAGCTGGTCCAACAGCGTCTGAAACGCCCTCCCTCCACACTTTGCCACAGACAATTTTTGTAACTGATTGACAGACAGGCTTCGTTCCACATTCACTAACTGCATTTTTATCAAGCATAATAATAAACTGAAATGATTTTTTTTTTTTCAACAGAAGATTTTAATTCATTGGAGCATTGTCAGAGTAAACAGACTGTCAGCTCTAATGTGTAATGGTGTCTTCATCTACAATATGTGGAATGTAGTGGTGACACATGGTATTGTGACACTGAGCTGACCACCTACCACCTGACAAGCACGCCCACTTTATGGGGGGTTTGGATTTCTCTCTCAAGCTCCCTTTTTTCCATTGCTCACACAGTTGCCTCTGTCACTTATCATATGTACAAACAAGTGCAACACTATGAGTGCCTTCAAGGAAAGATAACTGATCTGAAAATGTGCACCACTACCCCAATGCTATGTGTTTTTATATTTACTGCATTTCTGAATTCAGTGTGATTTGTTTGTGCTTAAATGCTTAAATTGTTTCAAAATTGGCTATTGTAAATTATCTGAATATAATGTAACAGTAAGACCATGAGCGCGTGCACTGTGAGCAGGAAGAATTCAGTGGAGAGCTCAGATTCACCTGATGAATATTCATAACCGTGACGTCACCGGTGGAGCTCCGCGTCGTCGTCATAGAGATTAGAGTTTATGACGGGATTTTGAGAGAGTCTCACACTGGGATTGGCTGCCACTCTGCTTTTCTTCCTCTTAAATGCCTTTATATGTGCCATTTTGTCACTCAATCTCTCCAGCTGCACATCCTCCTGTGACCATCGACCACTTTTCATATTTTCAATTCTCCTTCGTCCCCTTTTCACCCTGGCTCTCTCTGTCATTTGTTTCCTTCTCCATGATCCTCTTAGCCATTTTCCCCTCTGCCAGATTTTTCTGTTTTGAAACTCCACCATCCCATCGAGCAGTATGGTACTGTTGTAATTGCTTTCTTCAGCTCCATTGGCCCAATAAGAGAAAATGGGCCCTTATGCTAATAGCCCATAAAAGACACTGAGCATTTCCCAGCAGGAACCCCACATCAGATTATTTTATAGTGCTGTACCAGACAATAATGTCTTACCTCTATGTGCTCTAAAAATAAAACAGGAACTTGTGCAGAATGTGATTTGTTTTGAAAACTGGAGATCAATGCAGTGAGTTATTAGTTTATGTCAGACAAAATATCAAAATTGTTTTGATTTCATGCGGTCTTAACTTTAGCACACACACACACATTCATCCAGCAATGTGACATACAGTTGTGATATTATAGCTCCTAATGTTATACACAAATACAAGTTTCTGTTTGTGTGTGTTTGTGTCCCAGTTGGATGTTGCTATAACAGCTGTTTGTGACTCTGAGGGAGAGTTGCTGCCAGCTTTGATGTCCTAATTGTCTGTCTGTCTGTCTGTCTGTCTGTCTGTCTGTCTGTCTGTCTGTCCGTCCGTCTGTCTGTCCTCCATGAGCGTTATTCTTAGTATAGCTTGTGAGTGTGTGTAAATCTGCAAACACCTGCTCTGCAAAGTCAGCTGGCATTGTATTTTTGTGGGTTTGGTTGTGCCCTATCCACCAACGTGTGTGCCTGTATTCATGAGAGACATGTAGCAAACACCTTCATGTCTGTGTGCATGCGTTTGTTTTGATATGCAGCGTTTGGCTGCACATTGATGAAAGCATGTGTGCGTCTGCATTTCCTCGTATGTGTAGTGTACCTGAACATGAAACACTGTGTATAGTTAATTATCTGCACAAACTGTTATGCGCAGATTTAAATTGATTGTTGATGGCACTTGATGAAAAGTCAGATGATCACCAAAGTGATTATGATTCATCCTGAGGGGGACATGAATGTGTGTACCAAATTTCATGTCAATCCAGCCAACAGTTGTCTCGACATTTCACAAAAAAAACACAAATGTCAACCTCATGTTGGCACAAGAGGAAAAGTCAGGGGATCACCAAAGGCATAAGGATTCATCATCTGGGAACGTCTGTCAGATAGCGAATGTCTGTGCCAATCCATCCCGTAAATGTTAAGATAGTTCAGTCCACCAAAGTGGTGGATCAACTGGCCAGGTGACATTGACATCCCTAGAGCCATGCAGCTAGCAAAGCAAAAAATCTACCAAAACGCTTTTCCTTCATCATGTGATGTTAGTCTATTATTTTAACTATTGCCACACAGTCTGCACTTGAAAACACAAAGCATCAGATCAGTGACAGACTGGGTTGACAAATCGTCTCCAAGTTGGGGTTTTGAGGACAAGAGACACTTCTGCTCTCTGAGAAGGGCAAACTGAGTGAAGAGCACTCTAAACCATTGTCACTGACAAAAAGAGCAATGTTGTGCTTGTGTGTGTGAGTGTGTGTGCGTGTGTGTGCCTTGAGTGGAGTAACACTATGGCCATCTGCAGTGTGAAAAAAAAAGCCTTGGAGCTGTGAATACTGCTCAAGCAGAAAGACAAGAAGGAGAGAGTGTAGCGTGGAGGGGAGGATGAGAGAAAGAACAAGAAAATGAAATCAAATATTGAATGAAGCATGAAGCAATGTCCTGACAGAAGAGATTCCATCATTTTCCCACTTGTTTTGGCATTTCAACATGAACCAAACCTTGAGAAAAATGATCTGGAAATGAAAATGGGAATGGAAAACTCCTTTGACTTTACATGTTCTCAAAGTCATCTGCAATAGTGTGGAAATTCAATCTTTATTTAAATCTGGAGGAAGACAACAACTGTCACCGGTAATAAATCTTAGGCCAGAGTGATAAACTGATTATAAATACACACAGGTAACAAGAAAACCAAAACAAGACAACAACAGAACACAGTTAAAAAACAAATAAGTTCAAGTGCGGAGTAGTTTGTAATCATGATTTTATGTCGACCTATAGGTACAAATGTGTTGCGTTTTAGTGTGAGCAGCACAAAAGCCAAAAGCAGTTTTCCCAAATTTAGTGTTTGCATGCGGGACATCGGGCTTCAACCAATCACTAGATCGAGTCAAATAATGACTGTGGGACCAGTTTAATAAGGAAGTGATATATTGTCGCCAGCTGCCATTAAGAGCTTTATAAATAAATAGAAACCAATGCCTGTCATGTCTTACTGTTAGAGATGCCCACCCAACCTTTGAATACAAGAAGCAATGGTGCGTAGAACGACTGTCACTAGTAATAAATCTTAGGGGAGAGTGACAAACTGAATCTAGCGGTTCAGGAGTGGAGGCAGAGGCGTGTCTATAGGTAACATCACCATAGTCCAAGACAGACAAGAAGACAGCCTCAATTATCCACGTCCCACTATACTTTGGAAAACTAACTCTGTTTCTGTACAAATATCCAATGTTTTTGTCGTAGCTTGCTGACAAGTGTGTCAATGTGAAATTTAAAAGTACCTTTTTCATCCAGCAAGATACCAAAATATTTGAAACCCTCTCAATACTCTGTCCATGCATAGTGGCAATACGCAAACTATTGTCCATAATATGTCCTATCTCGTATTGTTGATTTACTACGGGTATTATTTATTTTCGTCATTCGTAGGGTGTCCTCAATTTCTTTCTTTTACTGGCCAAAATGGGGCATCCACAGACAAGCTCACGACCACCATAATACATAATATACTCCTGTTTAAGCACGTAATGTGCCATCCAGAATTTACAGATGCACCCCCCCCACCCCCCCATCATCTCACACATACACACAAACACACACACATAAGGATATAATTGTTTCCAAGCAAGATCTTTGATGGCTGAGTCACTGAACATGTCCCGTATCATATCACGATAAGAAGAACATCAGTTTAAAGGCAGCAGCTGTTTCCCTTTCATCCTCTCTCTCCCATCTCTCTCCTTCTGCTTCTCTCCATCCTCCCACTGCTTTCACAATGCTGTGCTAAGCCAGGGAAGATAGGGCAAATCCCTCCTCTGAGCAGAGCAGGCAGGAGAGAGAGAAACAGAGCAGGAGGCTGAGGAGAGAGAAGACTGAGTGCAAAACACTTCCTCAGACACTCCTCTCTCATCTCTCCATTCTCTCCCTCCTTTTATCTGAATCCAACCAATCAGCTTGCAGCCCCCAGTAAACCACTGTCTTCTAGCTTCTGTGATATCCATGCCTCGCCATGTGTGTGTGTCGTCACCACCAACCTGCGGTGATTATGTCAGAGATGTCGCTACGTTCGTGTTGTTTCCTCACTACCTTGCCTCCTTCCCTCAAGATCTGTTTAGGCGATACAGCTAGTTTAGCTTAAATTCTATGATTAACTAATGTAACAAGTAAACTTTTCATTTATTAAAATATGTTCAAAATATGTAATTTGCTTTTTGGCTTAGTTAGATGAGAAGATTGATACCACTCTCATGTTTGTACAGTAAATATAAAGCTACAGCCAGCGGCCATTTAGCTAAGCTTAGCATAAAGACTGCAAACAGTGGGAAACAGCACTTCTAAAGCTCATTAATGAACATATTATATCTTGTTTTTTGTTATCTGCACATAAACTAGAGGCTCAGGAGGTGGAGCGGGTTGTCCGCTGAGTTGGCCAAACCCATTCTCATCCCAGGCTGTCATATAGTGACGTTTTGTCACACCCTCGGCATTGTATGCACATGGTACCCTTTAGCATCTGTAAGAGACGCCTTCAGAAACTACTTGGATGTGGGTTGCACTGGACATTCTGTTAGGCTTTAGGACCGGGACCAAAGCGGCGCACCACTCACTGGACTGTGTCTCTTTCTCACTAATGGCCTCCTCTTCTAAACGGTGCAGTTCCTTCTTAACTAGTGGCATGAGCGACAGAGGTACACGTCTAGCAGTGTGCATCGCGTATGGCTGAGCAGCTTCTCTGGGAATGATTTGAACAGGTTGAGGCTGTAGCAGGCCGCTGGTTCCAAACAAGGTTCTGACATGCTCCACTCTCTTGACCAGAACCATTTTAACCGTTTCTGGGCGACTGACCAAACTGCTGCTGTAGCCTTTAATCACATATACAGGAAATGTATAGTCTTTGCCTCTGTAGACGATATCAGCTCTGAACCAGCCTATACATCTCAGCTCACCCCCTGGTCCAACGAAAGGTGTGTGTGTAGGACCCAGTCAGTAGGTTTTAGGGAGTGTCAGGAATGTCATTTCACTTATAACAGTCACGTGGCAAGAGTAACAGTACATTTATCCGGGCTAGCTGCCTTACTGACTTCTCCCAGAAACTGAAACTGTCCCATACTCTCTGTGACTTCGTTCAGTGTTTTCTGATGACACACACATGCCCATTGTCCTTTTTGCATGTACTCTTAAAAGCAGGGCATTTCTTTTTATCATCCTGCTGAGTCGCACACCAACCACAGTACTGGACATTATTATGGGCATTCGCTGCTTCCCGTGCAGCGTCTCCTTTCCTGTGTTACTCCTTTCGCCATCTCCCGACGTCAACATTAGCCACCTGCAGCTCCGGTGGGTTGGATTGGAGGCAAATCTTTCTAGCAACCTCCTCAGACTGGCGCACTTGCTGGATAGCTTGCGCTAGAGTCAGGTCTGCGGTGAGCTGGAACTTCTGAGACAAGTCCTTATCTCTGATGCCCACAACCAGTCTATCATGGATGTGTTCATCCCTTTTTTCGTCAAACTCATATTTCTCTGCTGGCTCATACAGAGCCCTTATGTAGGCTTCTGCTTTCTCACTGGGTAGTGGGCTCCTTTGATAAAAGCGCGCACTTTCATGTATCAGTTTCCATTTTGGAGTTAAATAGTCGTCAACTTTTTTCAAAGCAACGTAGCACTCCTTCTTATGGTTCTCCTCCTCAAACTCGAATGAGCTGAATATCTTGTCAGCCTCGCTGCCCACTTGGCTTTCCATATAAATGCACGAGCAGACCTGGACTTGTCCACTCTGTTTGGCTTGGTGGCCGTCCTGAAGCACGAGAATCTTTGCTTCCACTTGGGTCATTTCCCCGGGCTGGCAAACTTGAACTCCTCCAGAGGATTAAACATCAACATGCCGATCGGTTCCAGTCACCCACGGCACTTCTGACACCATGTAATATCTAATTGACATCTAACTAATATAAAGAACACGTGAAACGTCCAGAACACTCAATGGCATTTATTGACCCGTCTTAGACACGTTGTCAACATTTCAAACTGTCCTTCCTGTTTTTTCTAACATCACATACAGTATCCTGACATCTATACTGGTTCCTTCGATGATAATTACACTACATCACCTGACTTCCTTAAGGCTTTCTGGGAGCCCTGTGCATCCCATTCATGTTGTCCAAGAAATTGAAACCCAAATGGTTGGCCAGCAGTCTGTGTGGTGTGCGTAAATGGGTAAAGCGTTTTGGATAAAAGTGCTATATTAATGTAGCCATTTACAAAAGTGTAAAGATGGCAATTCGCCAATTTAAGGGCGGGTTTTGTGCCGGACTGTGGCTGTGCCTGAAACCACTCCCTGATTGAGTGTATTTGCCAAAATGTCAAATTAAGGACTGCTATAGAAATCAAAAATGGATTTAGCAATAGTGAAAAATGTTGTTGCAATTGCAATTCAGGCAGTCCAAATTAATTTATTAGAATTTTTATAATGGATTTGGAACATTAGTTTGTGGATGTAGGCTACTGTAATAACACCCACTGACTGCAATGCAAAATCTCAACGGCATCTTCATCAGAATCAGAATAAGCTAATTGCCTAGTAAGATTACACATATAGAGAATTTTGGTGCAAAACAATAAAGACAGTAGAAACATAAAGAAAGAGGTATTTGCTGCATGTCATCGCCACATTTTCTGTCTCTCTTCAGCTTTCTCTATGAAATAAAGGCAAAACGCCCAATATATATATATATATATATTATACAATTGACGATAATATATTAACGAATTAAAAATATATACTATAACATAAGAAAGAGTGTATCCAACAAAATAACTGTCATTTAACAACAGTTTGTCTGGAAAGGAATCTGGTTGGGGCGAAGAGGTTAGCATATAGTCCGCAGTAATATAACACCCAGCTTTATTTCAGTCAAGGACAATTAAGACCGTTTTGCCATGGCTGTGGGACCAAACGTGTCCAAATGTGAACCATCAGACTGAGTGTAACGCACTCATCAGCATCATAAATGGTGCTTTGTCTCCCTCTAGCGGATAATGTAGGCCACACAAGCAACGGAACTGCAGTCAACAATTGAGTTTGGTTTGCAGCTTTTGTGATTAAACCATGTATGCTTCTTCTGTGGTCCTGAATCCCAGTAAGCCTGGCTGCTTTGACGTGTGACTCCCGCTGCGAAAAAAAAACAACAACACGTCAAATCTCCAGCAGAAGAACTGGACAAGTGAAAGTGATTATCTAATCTTTATCGACTGTTAAATCTGGTTTTCTTTGAGCCAGCCTGCCTGCTGTCCCCTGAGCCCGAACAGGTGCACCGCGCTGAGCTTGGAGGCAATATGCTGCCTTCAGATGTACGGGGGAAACCTGTACAATCTATAATCTACATTGGATAGCTAAGTGCAGCCATAAGGAGATAGATAGATAGATATGGGTTGTTGGGCATGAACACAATTTTTTTTCCTCTTAGGTTCTGTTTCCTCTTGTATATAAGACTAAGATATATTATTGTTGGTCATGCTGTGCAGGATAAATGATAAGGCTGTGCGCCTTCCCACATTTTAGGTAACATTTCACCGACACACACTGCATTGGGTAATTGTTTTTCTTCCCATTGTCACTTTGTCTGTAAGTCAGACACCAAAACTTGTTGTTTATCGTACTTTTATTCGCATATTTTTGCCCACATGCACTTGTTGGTATTATGACTTTTTTCTAATGATATAACACGATACACGTTGGCGTTTTATTTCGCAAAGAATAAATTATAAATTCAGATCATATGAAAACAACAACAACATACCTGATAAATAACAAATGCCTAAAAACGAACCCACAGTTTCTGAAAGCACATAAGCAGAAAAACGGTGTGACTTTTTAACTGCATCATACGTTGGCAATAATAACTTGGATGCTCGGAAGTTGGAGTGTGCGTGGATCCGTGAACGCAGCATTAGACGGTGCGTGCGCTGTGCTGACGAGCCGTTGCTTGTGGAAACAGCTGGTGGTTTCTGTCAGCGAACTCTTCGGGTTGAGAGCAGCGTTAGCAGGAATAAAAGTTCAAATTAGACTCGAAACTGAATGAATGCGCTGTGGTGTGAGTCTCTGCTGCTGTTCCACCAGACGCCGGGAAATGTCATCCCGTGAACGCCACTTTATCAGGCAGTTGTTAATTAACGTTAACGACCTATAGCTTGTCAGCGGTGGACCACTGACGCTCTACGCAGCCGGGGCTGCTAACGCCAGCTAGCCAGCTAACTTTGTACTGCCATAGCAACTACCACGAGACAGGTTTTCGGTCATCGCAGCGAAACTGTCAGCTGTCGGTTTTCTGACCGTGTAGGACGAGTTTGGTTTTTGTTCCTGCTTAATTTCAGCATGACTCACGTTCATTATAAATTCTCCTCTAAACTCAGCTACGACACGGTGCTGTTTGACGGCCCGCACATCACGCTGAGGGATCTGAAGAGGCAGATCATGGACAGGGAGAAGCTCAGAGCCGGGGACTGCGACCTGCAAATCACTAACGCACAGACGAAAGAAGGTAATAAAACATATGTGCGGACAGATGACAGTGTGTTTATCTTGACAGTTTGAACTTTGGAAGAAAACACGTGGTCCAGGTTTGACAGCTGCCTGGCGAGAGCGTTGCGTCACCTCTTTCAGCTTGACTGCGGTCCAGAAGAGTCAAACAATGACAATCGGGTCTAATGAATGGGCCACATTTCCTGCTGCACTTGTGCTTCAGGCCCTTAATTACACGGGGTTATGGTGGTGGACCAGCCCTGTCAGGGCCATGTATGTAAAAGTCCCAGCAGAGATGTTGGATAAAAATAGCAAAGGTGGGGTAAGAGCACCGCCTAGTCATTTGCTCAAAGGTCCACCCAGACACACACAGAGAAATGAAAATCATCAATATAGGAATCATTGGTGATGACAATTTGCTGCAATGTAGGTAAAGTAAACTCACTAAATTAATAGAAGGCAAAAGAGGGACATGAAGATCTAACATGATAATCACCTATAATTGATAAGTATTATCTTAGGGTGTGTCAGTATCCTGCAGATAAGCTCTGAAACCCATCTTACGCTGGGTAATGTGTCAAAGCACAAAACAAAAGATGAACATACAACTCCTGCTATCCAAGAGTTCATAGAAATAGGAAATGACAAAAAGACGATAGGATAGGAGGTTAAGGGAGTCACAGTTTTCAGGTTTTCTTTCATCAGTCGCACAACAACGCTGCGGCAAGCAGCCTGTGGTCTGACCAGACTGCAGGTGTCAATATTGTTTCTTGACTTTACTTTGTTTCACAATCCAGTAGTTGGTGATTTAGAGTTACGTAATAGTGTTGACAGAGTTTACGGGGCTGTAAAATGAATATTATGTCTTTTATTGTCTTGTTTTGAGAAATGTGAATAGTCACATTCAGTGCATTTTGTATCACTTCGGAAATAATCCACGAGTAGTTACATCGATCTGTTTAATTTAGCAGATTTACACGGTAGAATTGACCAAATGTATAATAGATCAATCTAGAGCGCAAGCAATTAGTTGATAAATCAACTTGTCAACAAACGTAATGAGCAACTATTTTGATATCTGTTTTAAGCCATAATGCCTCTCGGGGTGAATATTTGCTGGTTTTCTAAGCCTTCTACGATAGTAAACTGAATATCTTTGGATTTGTTTCACTATTTTATGATAGACAAAATGATCAATTGATGAATCAAGAAATAATCAGCAGATTAATCGATAATGACACTGAGCCAAGACTAAAGACTTGAAATATAGTCATTCTTGTTACAGTCCCAGACTCCACTGAACCAAAGAGTCATTCTCACATTAACCGAGTGTCAGCGAAGGGTGCATGACTTCTCAATAACCCTGAAGATTAGAGATTTTCTTATGATGGTAAATATTTACCTGGTTCTAAAACAATCCTAACTCAAATCATTTTTGTGTGAACCAATCCTTAGACTTTGAACCCTCACTTTCTCCATCTCTCCCTCTCAGAGTACACAGATGACGAAGGTCTGATCCCCAAAGGCTCCTCCGTCATTGTCAGGAGAATCCCCGTCATCGGAGTCAAGTCCAGCTCAAGCAGCAAGACCCGCAACATGTAAGTGTGTTTTTCTGGTTTTGGCACATACTGTAGCAGAGTTCCTGCACTGTTATTAGTTTTGATATCCCTGCCACTGCAAAGTCTCCACCCTGCCTGCAAGAGCTACCGCCTGACACCTGCAAGTCTACCTTTAGTGTTGTACTGTCCCTGTTAGAGGACTCCACCAATGAACGGCTTTTAAGTATCGAAGGGTACAACGTTTCACAATAAGCCTACGATGGCAGTGAGTATTAGCTGAAGCTTCGGTTAAGCTTAATCAGCTTCTGCCTCGGGCTCAGCAATAGAGCATTTTAATAGTAAACATTTTTTGAACTATTGTTTAAAAATTTTGTATTGTAATTTTGTCAGTGTCAGCAAGCTTCTGCACAGTTAATTTGTAGTAAATGAGAAGACGAGCCAACATTGGATCCCAGTCAGCAGCCTCAATAATAGGAACATTTATGAATATGAAAAAGGATTATATATTATATTCTAAATTGTACATATTTTCTGTTAAAGGCCTGCATCACACTATATTTTGTAATATCGAGGGCTCTTTGTTGTTTCTGCTTATTGGGATGGTTTTGAGCAGCAGCATATGTTAGCAGGCTGTTGCTGTGGTTGCAGGTAGAGGACCACAATGCTGAAGAAAAACAATGCTATAAACCTCATCATGATGAATCCATACAGAGAGGCCTGTTACACAATCTTTCAGTCGATCGTGGACTAAGTTTATTAAACAGGATTTTTGCCTAACATTTCCATGATGAAATATGCTCACAGGGAAAGAGGAGAACTGTAACTCCATGGTGACGTTCACAGGGATTACCCAGATATCAGTCAGGCTTAGACAGGAGAGAGCCGGCAGTGGTGTGGGTTTTATGCATGGAAAGCAGGAAAAGACCTCACTGGAACAGACTGGCGGTCATGTGATTAGCCCCGTCAGCACCATGCAGACGGGTGGAGAGGAGGAATGAGGGCTAAAGAGTGGTGTAACGCTGCCCACAAGATTAAATGCAGCAAACTAACTCTGCCTCCACCTGCACAAGCGGACTGACAGTCACTCAGCTTCACATTGCTTCAGAGTAAGCATTAACATTGAGTCATTTCAAAGGCTTTTACATTCACATTTTACAATAAACTACACATTTTGAACTCAACTAAAAGGACGATTTACTTTAAATACATTTTGTTAACACTGTTAAATAGTTGTGTGTGATTCTAACTGGCATTTATGGGTCTGTTTTATTGTTCAGTGCAGTGTTTGTCACTGACACTGTGAGAAATCGATCATAGAAAAACAGTTTCTTCAGCCAGAGAAGTATCATGTTTTCCATATGAACTACAGATTGGACAAGAAAATAAAATCAATTTTTCATACACTTTGAAAAATCGCTTTCATAGCTCTTAAAGTTGTGCTTTTTCTTGTTAGATTTACAAGTTGTTGAAGATGGAGGAAATAAAAAAACTAAAGAATATCCATTATCAGGCTGACTTTACACCTATGAGCTAAACAGAAGAACTTCGTATCGTCTGTAGGGGCAGATTTAGGGTAACATAGTTACACAAAAATCACAGAGTCTCATATCGAAATATCTGGTGCTGACATCCAGAGCCTGGGTTACAATCTCAGGGGTGTGCTGTGGGTGCCCACCCTGAGGAGACAAGAACCTCCCCACTGACCACTTTTAAAAACTTTCCAAACTGGAACAAGACTGTCTTGACATTTCTGTTTTATTCCTTTTTGTTCACTTTCTTTTGTTGATGTGAAGTAGTGCCAGTTAAATGTCCCTACTCTTTGTTTCGTGTGTTACATTGTCATGGACAACTGGTTAAAAGACCATCTCTTTTTGTGTTTCAGTGAGCGATCAGATGTCCACCTTCACCACGCCCTCGGAGCCGTCAAAGCAGTACGTAACCAAACCAAATCCCACAGCACTCCTTTTCCTGCAGCTCCACTAGACTCGCACATTGTCAAAATAGCTGAATATCTGTGCTTGAACATGTAGGATTGGTTGAAACAAATGAGACCACGATCCAAAACGCTGAAAGCCTCCATTTCCTCTACTGCAGTTTAAGTTCCTTTTTGAAAAAAGGAAGTGGTGGCCTTCAGTACTCGGTATTTGATTTACAGGGAGCTGCTGCTTTGATTATAAATACAAGAATAAATAATATAATAAAAAAATAAATAAGTTCATAAAAAGTAGTATTTGCAGTTAGATGGTGAAAGGAAAGCTTAGAATTTAACCAGTGCTATGTTCTTAAACATACGAGTAAAAAAACTATTTCTAAAAAGGTTCTGCTTGCTGTTAATTTAACAAGCTTCTGTGTCACCAGTCAGTGTTCATTGTTGAAGACCATTCAGTATCTGTCTGTGGGTGGTGGGAGCTGCTTGGGCGGGTCAAACGTTATCATGCAGGCCAGCTATTCTCAGCTGATAAACCCAACAGTTGTTTTATGATGCTGGCCCTACCCAGTAGTCTCTTGTCCATGAGCTGCTGCAGCACTTCTCCACTTGACATTGTATAGCATCTGGAGATGTATATATTATTAGCCACTTTGAATAGCTGATGTTAGTCAGCTGTAAGTTACATTAAAGGCAGTTTTTAATTTAGTATATTGTATCTCATTCAGTCCCCAGATACAATTTGAGTCCATCATCAACAAAGGAATCGAATGTGTCAAAATGAATAATTTAGCATCATTATACAGAGTACTCTGGTGAAGTGAACAAATGCAGGGAGAATGTATCATTAACACCAACCAAACTTTCAAGAAATGACTGTCTTTGAAGCATTTGGGCTTTTTGAAATAAGAACTACATAGAAATATACAATGTAACCAGAACCTCCCGTACTATAGGGGGAAAAACACTTACAGTGTTTTAGCTTTAATGTAGGATCAAAAAAGCAGTGCCTCGCTCAAACCCACTCCTCAGAAACCAAGAGGTGCACCATTTTTATTTTAAGCTGAATTCTTGTAGTGCAGTTTTGTTCATAACACTGTAAACTAACTCAAGAGCTTTTACTTGCTGCAGTCTGAATTAGTGTGCATTGACCTGACCTGATTTTGTCTCTGGTTTCTCAGTAGGAGAAGTGTCTACCACTCGTCTTAGTACTTTGAGTCTGTTGGACTACACGTACTTTTTTCTTTTGTGTTTTTCTACCAATAAAGTCGTTTGTATGAAGCTGTCTTATGTATTGATTATGTGTTTGACTTCACTGGAGAGATTGATGTTGATACACAGCCACAGTCGATATGTCACCTCAGATAACACGTTCTGGAGACGTCGGTCTCGGTCATCATTGGACATTTCTGATCGGTGGTTACAATCTTGTGGCCACATTTTTCCTTTGTAGGAAAAACAAGTTAAACTGGAAAATAACAATTGACACACACTGGAATCATATTGGACGAGCTTAAAGGAGTGCGCCAAAGATTTAGTATTGCCCTTTCAAGAGGTTGGGGGGCTTACTTAAAAAACAATAGTTAAATCAAAGCACCAGAGGCAGTGATATCCTGACTTTTAGTCCCCAGTATGGGTCGAGCTCCAAAAACACTCGATCCAACGCTTCCCATAATGCAACGTTTCATTAGATTTGGCTGAGCTTTTAATAAAACCAGGCAGGAAGATCTATCTTGCTGCCAAAAACAAGATAATATAGTGCAGTCAGAAAGTATCTTTTGTTTAATGTTTGGCTCTGTAGCACATTGGATTTTAAATGAAATTTTAAGTGGCAACTTTAAGCTTTAAAGTACATGTGGGAGTATTTTTAAGGTGTTTTCAAACCTTGTTTATTTTTTAAATGCATTCTTTGAGTGACTATAAAGGTCAGTCACAATTTTTTAACCCTGACTGGCTGACATCACCAGCTCCTGTAAAATAACGCAACTTTCAGAGTAAATCCATCCAACAGTTGTTGAGATATTTCTATCTGGACCGCACTTGTAGTCACACCGACAGGCAGACGATGGCGTCCGTAGATGCCCTCATCTGAACACATGTTGGATTTTGCGTTCTTGGTTCACGTATCTATTCCAGCACAGTAGAGCAACAAACAGAGCCGAGGTGAAAGAAGGCACCGAGGTAGACATTATGTCATGAGCGCAAAGATGTGTTGTTGTTTTTTATCCAACAAAATGGTGCCCTGACTGGTGAAAATTCCCAGGCAGCATTATGTTGTTGGCTTCCTCATTTCCAGTGTTTGGAGGGATGAGAAGTGAGTTGGCACTATTGCTGGGATGAGAACAGACACGTATTATCCACTTTGTATGGAAATCGGTGCTGGATGCTGGTGTCAATTTTATCTCAGCTCAAAAGGTTATGAAAGTGACAACTTGACATACAGCAGTTTCTCCCATGCTTCACAGGAAGTCACCAATGCTCCTGGAGTTAAAGCACCACGTTTAGCAGGACAAATGGTCTTTTGTTTCTTTGCAAATTTCAAATTGTTTATTTTCCAATATATATGAACATAGAGCTCTAAATGTTTTCCCAAGACATGTAACCTGGAGACTCTCATCGCTTCATCAGTGAAACTGATTTTGTGTTTAATTGTGACAGATGGATGACCAGAGTTCTTCCAGAGCCTTACCCTTTTTCTCCAAGGTATACAATCTCTTTTCCATTTTTCTTTATTATTCAGCCTGTATATATTTATACCCAATCATATGAGTCAGTTTGGATTCAACACTGATCCTACTATTTGACCTGCCATCTTTGTGTCTGTTGCTCACATAAGTTCATCTGTGTGTACATGCAGATGGCTAACCTGGCTGATGCGGATGTGTCAGAGGAGGATAAGATCAAAGTTATGATGAATCAGTCCACCTACGACTCCATGAAGTGAGTCACTTCTGTAATGCTTGCGGATCTCCTCCTTCATCCCTGTTTCTGTCTCCTCAGTACTTCTCTACCTGCTTATCCCAGTTTCCTTAAATTCTGTATCTCCATGTTCTGGTGTATCACCTTTTCTCTCTTGGCTTTCATTACTTTGCTCCATCTTCATCCCTCATTGTCTGTCATTCTGTTCCTCTTCCAATGTTTTGTACATTATTTATTCTTTTTTTTCTCATTCATTTTCAGTCTCTCTGCTTCTCTATAAATGTCTTTCTTTGTCTGTCTCGCTCTCATTCTCTGTCTTTCTCTCTGTAGTTACAACAAGAAGTTTGGTACTGCTCTTCCTGCCAACTACACCTGTTATCGCTGTGGAAATACTGGACACCACATCAGGAACTGTCCCACCAGTGGGGTAAGAGCAGAACATGTGGTATGTCTGAACTGAGGCAGTTTGCAATCTTGCACAAGAAAATTATTTGATTAGTGTGTGTCTTTAACACTGGATAGCAGAAACGTAAAGTTATGTGTGTGCAATGTATGCTGAGTGCCAACATGTACTTAAGTGTTGACTGTAAGCCTAGCATTAAATGTAGGTGTGTGTGTGTGTGTGTGTGTGTGTGTGTTTGACAGCAGGATAAAAATTTCGAGTCCCCTGTGAAAATAAAGAAAAGCACAGGCATCCCTCGTTCCTTCATGGTAGAGGTGGACGATCCCAGCATAAAGGGAGCCATGCTGACCAACTGTGGACGTTACGCGATTCCTGCCATAGATGCGTGAGACAAAAGAGTCAATGTTTGTGTGTCCTTTTGTTTTAAGGGAATGGTTTGACATTTTGGGAGATACGCATATTTGCCTTCTTGCTGATAGTTAAGTTAATAAGGTTACAGCCAGCAGCTTGTTAGCTTAGCTTAGCATAAGGTTTGGAAATGGGGAAAGAGCTAGCCTGGCTCTGTCCACCTACCAGCACCTCTGAAATTCACAAATTAACATCTAATTTCCAGGCTTTACGCTAAACAAAGCTAGCCAGCTGCTGGTAGTGAGTATGGTATCGATCTTCTCATCTTACTCTTGGAAAGAAAGTGAATATCATATTCCCCAAATTGTGGAACTATTCCTTTAAAGGTCATGTCCAGCGGAACGTGTGCAAACAATTTACATACCTTCATAGAGTGCCTCATTCAAGAGTGTTTTTGTTTTTTTTACATTGTTGGTGACGCTAGGAAGATGGAATGACGAACATAACTGAGCTTTTCACATTAGTTAGTTAGTTATACACTTCCCATCTGAAAGTACTTAAATCACCAAAAATACTAGGATTTGCCACGAGATACCCCCTGCCCTTTTTTCAAGGTTTAACAGGATAAGATCATGAGCTAAATCCCTAAATGATTACTGTATATGGTGTCAATTGTTCATATCTGCTAATCCTGATAATTATCTAAAATAGTAATTAGCAGGACCATCTAAATATGCTAAATCAAAGGCAACTGGATTTGCTGCTTCATTCTTGAAGTCATCATAAGACGTGACTCCCCACCTTTCAGGAGACCTGCAGAGGCCTCTCAGATGAATGGCTAAATCTTTGTAGATATCCTTTGGCCTGGATAACTAAATCGTCATAGGCACAATTAGCAAGACTGTTCTTCGTATGAAATGTCACAGGTTCAACTCCGACAACCAGTGTGTGCTCAACAGCTGACACTTGTCAAGTCAAAATGTCAAAAACACCATCCTTCTTTCAAACTGTCTGTGTACTATTGTCTGCCTGTAGTCAGGCGTACGCCGTTGGCAAGAAGGAGAAGCCTCCGTTCGTTCCACAGGAGCAGCCCGAGTCAGAAGGTGAGGAGGATCCTGTACCTGAAGAACTCCTCTGTCTGATCTGTCGCGACCTGCTGAGTGACGCTGTGGTCATACCCTGCTGTGGAAACAGCTACTGTGACGACTGTGAGTGTCTGCCACCCCATACGTCTAGTTAAACTTATGTACACTTGCTGTACTTTAAAGAATAAGTAATTCTGGTCCTAATGCACTGTATCCATATTAACAGTGTCAGCCTCTGCGATACTTGGTAACTCCCGAAAATTAAAGAACCAGTTAAACTGTATTATTGCACTTGGATTAGCAGATTCTGAATCTGTAAATCTGTAAATATTACCAGCCAAAACTGACATCGAAGTAGCAGAATAATAGCTGCTAAAACCATCACACATTTAATTAGAACAAACAACCAAGGTTTATGTTGAGCATCATAAAAACTGATTAATTAATAAATGGTGCTATGCATTCTTCATTGTGAGTCTCCATATTTACATTTCAACTGTCTTTATCTCTTGCTCAGGTATTCGCACTGCCTTACTGGATTCAGAGGAACACATCTGTCCCACTTGTAGCCAATCAGATGTCTCCCCTGATACCCTGATAGCCAATAAGTTTCTCAGACAGGTAAATTGACAGTTGAATGAAAAATATGTATTGATGTTAAAGTTGGTAGGGGGATTTCTATAATTTATTACCTCTTTAATTTCATCCCTAATTTGACCAGATGCTTTTCATTGTATTTAACTTCAGTATAGAAATGCTCTGACAGGATTCAGTTTTCTGTCTGTTTCTCCCCACAGGCTGTGAACACTTTTAAAAAAGAGCAAGGCTTCACTAAAAGTCTGAGAAAAAGGTGCGGTACCTCCCAATCCCAAAATCCAACCCCGACGCCGAGCCCTGCCCCCACCCTGCCCCCTCTCACCATGCAGAGCCAGCCTCAGAAGCCTCACCAGTCAACCCACAGCCAGCAGGTGAACCTCATAATGATGTGTTTCATCTGGGAGGCAGAACAAAAGAATAGCGCTGTACCTGTGTGACTCAGGAGCATACAGAACAATTACTGTTTTCTTTTCACAATCAGATCTTTGTCAAGTCTCAGAGTGATAGTTCTCTCCTAAAAACTATTGAAACAAATGTTAGAAACCACAGTATACTGCATGCTTAAATGCATGTTTTAAACTAACAAGATATATGCGTGTATAATTTAATTTATATTGTCTTGTGTAAATATTCTTCTTATTATGTCTACTGACTTTTTCATCTTGCGTGTTCTATTATATTCTGATCCCTGCTTAATTCTCTTGTTGTCTCCCTTCTTTAGGACCCTCTCCTGCCCCGCTCACAGGCTGCAGACACAACGCCATCGTCTCAGGTGTGTGGGGCTCCTCCCACAGCAACAGGCCCCGCTTCTGCTTCCAACACGCCGAGCACATCCCTCGAGCCTGTGCAAAGCCACCTGGAGATACCTGACAAGTAAAATCACTTAGGGGTGTGTGTGGGTGGTGTTGTTGATGTTGGTTCACTCATTCGTGGTGCCTCTGCTGCCTCACCTGGTTGAAAAGCTAACTGGCGACTCATCAGATTTCTTGTCATGGTACCTTTAACTTAGAATCCTTAAGAAGTTTTAATCCCCTTCTGTTGTATTTCTGACAAAGTAGATGCTCATGCGGAGTTTGCTTCTGTGGGTACAGCCTTCAAGTACCGACAGAAGTTGAACATTTGGTGCAATCTCTGATCAAATATTCGCACTGTGGATTTGATGTTAAAGAACTGGCAAACAATCGCAGTGATGTTGCATTCATGTGGTACTGTGATGTGTTTGCTGTTTATTTAGAGAGGCTGAAGAAGAGGCACATGATGACTCAGCGGCTGCTGCCCCTTCTGTACTGGTTTCACACAAAGACCCCACTGCCGCTCCATCACAGCTGATGCCACTGGTGAGGACTCACACACACACACATTCACACAAACTCTATGCAGCAAAGTTTCTCTGTATGAAATCTGTGATGTTTGTGTCTGCTCAGGTGAACCTCCCTCCAGTGGTAGAGCAGCCCAAGACAGTCAGTGTGAATCTACAACAGTCCTCCTCAGGTGACCGTCTATTCACTGTCAGCACTGCTCATCATGTGTTTTGTCATTTTATATGAGGAAGCATTTATTCACTATTATATCAGGATCTGCAGTAACATCGCTGTCACAAGCAGAGAATGATATAAAGCCATTTTTTTCCCGGAATGCACAGGTCCAGCCTCAAGACACTCTGGGCCTTCACCACGCTGGGAAAGGTCAGTGGAGCATGTGTGTGTTTAGGTAGTATTCTGTATTTGACTCTATCCACTGTTATACGACTGATGTAATTTCCTCTTTTCCCCCACAGCTCCTCTCGCTCCTCCGGTTGTCCCACTGGAGGCTGGAATGAATCGAACACCCAGCAGCTTCCTCCCGCCTCCTCTTCCTCTTCATATACTGCAACTCCTCCGCCTCTCTTTCCCTCCCCCCATTTCCACACATTCCTTGCCGCTCAGCAGCCTCTCAGTAGTTACCCCCCCGGATACCCACCTACCACGCCCGTCTGGTCGCTGCCAAACCCCCAGGGTGCCCCCATCCCTTCCCTCTGCTCATCTATTTCCACCTCCTCCATCCCTGCCCTCATCCCCAAGGAGTGGTACAGTCATCAGAGGAAGAAGGAAAGGTAATCCAAAAATCATAAGGCTTCGCTTGCTTAATTGTAGGAAGAATGAATTTGCCAGCTGTTTCAGCCTTTTTAAAACGGTCTTTGCTTCAATTCCAGGCGACAAAAGAAACTTTAAAGTGGCCTTATTGAAACTTGCAGATTCTGTTTTTAAGGAGATTACTTTTGGTTGGATTTTTCAATGAGATTTTCATAACTCAATATCAGTATCGGCCTCAGATATCCAGTCCCTGTTGGGCTTTAATGTGGTGTGCAGTTTAGCAACAGCTGCAGCGGTATTGTGCAGTAGTATGAGGACAATATGCTGATAATAAGAAATATACACCTCCCCTCAGTTGCTACCCTCACTCTTTGACACTCAGGTCACCTCATGGCGGATCTACCTACAGACGCTCCTTCTCTCGCTCTAATTCAAAGTCTTCTAAGTCCAAATCTTCTCGCGCCTACTCTCGCTCTTCAAGCAGGTCCAGATCCCGTTCCCGGTCCAGGTCCCAAGGCAGATCAAGGTATTTTGTGCCTTTTTTTCAAGTTTTGTTAAGATTTGTATTGTTTGTGTTTATTATATTTTTTTACCATAAAATGGTTCTTACAAGATCTTACAATTATTATGTTGCCCTATCTCGAAAGTGAACCTCTGGTACTCACCTGCAGTGCCCGACCGATATTGTGTAAATACAAACTATATGAAGGGTGACACTGTTTCTAAATGACCTCAGACCTAGTTTAGCATTTTTGTCAACACATACACTTATACAGATATAAATGCAAGACGCTAATATTGAACGATTTGTCCGTCTAGCTGTAGCCCATATACAATTCCTTTCTTCGGTTGTGAAACCTCTTACACATTGGACAAAATATCCGATGTAACTTTCAGGAGAAATAAACATGGAATGAATGTGGTTCCTGCAGGACATAAAGTGCATGCAGAAAGTTTGTAAGCTGTATTTTCCCCATAATGCCTTTCTTCTACTGACATGTGGACATGGGAAATGAGAGAGACAATTCAAAGGCAATAGTACCTTAAAATGTGTGTAACATATGATACAACTTAATATTTTCTGTCTTTTTTTCCCCAGGCCCCAGTCACCTTATTCCCGCCACAGAGACCTCCACACCCGCTCTCATTCCTCCCACTCCTATAGCTATGGTTACAAACGTTCACGCTCCCCTACACCATCCTCATCATCTTCACCTCGAGTGGGTTATGATAATAGGTCCAAGTCACCGTCAGACCACCGCAAACACAGCCATCACAGTCGGCATAGCAATAAGAAATCCACTTTGAGCAGCTACAACTCCAGGAGGCAAGGAGACCGCTTCCAGGGGGAAGCGGGAGGCTCAGGGGGGAATTTAGCTAGTAACCAGTATGCTCAGCATGCAAATCAAACTAGCAGCCTGGAGCTGGACAGAGAGTGCTACCTGCAGTGGAACAGGGAGTACAAAGAGTGGTGTGAGAAATATTTCACCAGCTATGTTGGCCACTTCCACCAGCTGCCTCCACCTCTCCTCAGTCTTCATCCTTCTCCTCTTCCTCAGTGGGGGGTCAGAGAAGGAAGCAGAAATCACTCACTTGCCAACACGGAATCTCGCAACCCACTCCAAGGTAGACGCACTGCCCGCATGGAAGGCCCCTCCCCTCCATCGCAGTCGTCCAGCGACAGCCGCTCCCCTCCATCTCACTCTTCAAGTGCCAGCCGCTCCACGCCATCTCAGTCAACTAGTGACAGTCGCTCCTCTCCGTCTCATTCGTCCAATGACAGCCGATCCCCTCCCTCTCAGTCATCCAGTGATGGTCGCTCCACTCCACCCCAAGATGGAACTCAGCCGAGGGCACGTCAGCAGGGGTGCACTGAGAAGTACACCCGCCTGCCAATCACACTTACAAAGGGCAGTAAGGAGGTGGAACCGCTAGAAAGAAGTAAAGACAACAAGCAGCTAATCACGAAGAATTTGGAAAAACTCAGCACCTTAAAATGTGAGCAAAAGAGCATGAAGAAACATGAGGACAGAAGAGAAGAGGAGTCTCCATCCCCTGATGCTGCAGACTCAACAGATGACTGCAGAAAGGAAAAGAGGAGGCACAACACTGGACCAAATGCCTGCCAGGATGGCACCCCAGTACAGGACAAACCAACTGCCAGTGATACCTTAGAATCAGTCCAACCACTCATGAAACCAAATAAATGTTTGGATAAAGACTATGAAAGAAAAAGCAGAGAACAAAGGGATTTGGATAAAGAGAAAGGATGGAGAAGAGGCAAACATTCAGACTACAGGCAGGATGTGGAGAGACCGCACAAAGAAAAGCGCAGCAAAGGAGCAGGTAGGGTGGATACAGACAGATACAGAAACCCTGGAGGCAGCAAAGCTTCTGACTCCAGATCAGAGAAGAATAGAAAAAGAAAAGGAGAGGACATGCAGAGAAGTTCTGCTAAGGCTCAAGACAGCAAATGCCTGAAAACTAACATTGCAGAGGACCCTGAAACCCACAAGAGTGAATCCCCAAATCTATTTGACAGAAAGAAGCACAAAACGGAGAAGAATAAAGAGAGGAAGACATGGCCTCTGACAGAGAGAGACATTTGGGAGGGAGGGATAAAGGTGAAACCACAGAAGAAGATAAGCATCAACATCAACCTGGATGGAAACAGGAAGGAAGAGAAAACCGAACAGGACTTGTCTTATTTAGAGAGCATCACAGGAAAAAGAAAGGAAGAAATGGAGAAGACTGGTATTAGAGAGGAGAAGTCAAACAGAGGAGAGACAGAAATTGAAGTAAATGCTAAGAAGGAATCCAGCAGAGACCAGGAAGGTGTGTCTGAAGGAAAGATAAAACCAGATGGAGAGGCAAGACCGATATGGCAGAAAGCTACCTTCAGAGATGAAAAGGGAGAGGTGTGGGAGAAAATTGCAGGAGAGCAAAAAGACATTGAAGAAAAGAAAAAGGACAGAAAAGAGGAGGACTTCGACTTATGGCATTGTGCCTTCAGCGGAATGGAGGAGGAGAAGGAGAGTAAAAAACCGTGGAAGGTAGGAGATGGGATGGAGGCCAGCAAAGGAGAAGAGGTGACAAATGACGAGAGGAGCGTGATAAAAGGAGAAAAGGAGAGGGCAGAGAAAGAAAGCGCATGCAAGGAAAACATAGGAAACCCGCTGGGGGAGTCAAAGCTAAAGGAGGAGCTGATGGAGGGAGAGAAGTGGAGGATGAGGAAAGAAGAAGACGACGCGATGAAGTCCAAGTCACAGAGGAGCAGACATGAGAGGCACCATGACGTACCAAATGCCACAGTGGTCGATGGCAGGTGAGAATGTTACTGCTTTATTCTTCAAAGTTACAATCCTACAGCTTCATCTTGCAGCTCAGGAATGGCGAGTTCTGCCACTAACAATGAAAACTACTATACAGAGAGGTAACTACAGAATGTAAATACATTGAGTGGATATTGCCTAACAAATACAGACTATAATAGTGTCAAAACATAGTTTAATTTCATGAAACTCTTACGGATTATATTTTGAACTATCTGCTTTATATTCTTGTTTGTTATTCTGTTTCTTTTCCACTTGCCCTCATCCACAACCAGTGATAAGAATAGCTACTACAATTAGCATGTTAATCAACTGTCAGTATGTAAACACATAATTACTTGGATTTGTGTTGCCTTTTAAGACAAGTTCCACACGTAAAACCTGTCAATTAACAGATTGTTTTGTCTCACAACTAAAGACTAAATCCAGTATGGCCTCCAGTTTCATGAAAGCCTGAAAACCTTTTTCGGACGTCGAGATGAGTACTGATTCAAATTTTTTGTGTGTTCAATGCAGCAGCTATGACGATCGTCTGCAGAGGAAGACAGTGGTGAAAAATCTGGAAGAATACACCCAGGGCAGAACTGGGGACAAAGAGGACAAGCTCGTGTTCATACAGGTGTGTTTATGAGCGCAGCCTTTGGGCCCAGATCATGCAGGGTGCCACCAGAGCGTTTTAAATGTGTGGAGGGAGTCACATCATGACTTATGAGAATGGAAATAAAGCATTTGTATTATATAAATTGCCAATCATTTGTGTTTTGTACAATTTCTGTGAACTTCTTTTGTCTTAAGTAATTATTCTTTGGTTTAACTTTGGTGAGTCTGCAGGATGCTTTGCTTTGTTTTAGAGGTTCATGAGTCAAAAGATTAAGAACCACAGGACGAATACATACATCCACAAACAAAAATTGCATGTTATCTCACGTCTTAGCCATGCCTTCACTCTTCAGGTCCCTCGTTCCAAATGGGAAAAGGAAGAAGCGCAGGATGAAGGAGAGATCAAAGTTCAAACGGATGCTCTTGCAGTGTTTCTGCCTTCACCATCTGTGTCTGTGACAGCAGAGACACCTACCAACAGGGAAATAGAGGGAGGAATGGAGAGGGGAAAAGACAGGGAGGGAGAGAAAAACCCCATTTTGGCCAGTCCACACAGAAGTGAGGCTCCCTCTAGTGGCAAAGACCGAACTGACAGGGAGAAGGGGATGGAGGGTTGGAGGGAGAGGGAGGGACCGAAAGATAGACAGAAAGACAGCAAAAGATCAAAAGAGAGAACAAGAGAGCAAGAGAAAGGGAAAGAGAGGGGGCACAGCAGCATTGCCTCAGTCCAAAAGAGGAACCTCCCTTCCTCTTCTCACTCCTGCTCTTATTCGACTTCACATGACACAGAGAGCAGAGACAGGGGGCGAGGGGGCGACCAGGGCGGCAAGAGTTCCTCCTGTCCGGGTGGGAAGCTCTCCAGTGGCAGAAGCTGGGAAAGCAGCACGATAAGCAAAGCTACTGAACTGCCTGATCAAAATGCACACAAGACATATATAGACACGCTACTGGACTCGACATTTAAAAACAAAGACCATCCCCACTACTATCATAATCACCAAGATCCATCAGGGAACTACAGACACCAAGACAGACCTGCAGGTCCCTACCTTCCCTCCCTATACCCCTCCCTACCTTCCCTCTCCCACAGCTGGGTTAAGGAGGATGACCCACTCCCCTCTGGATCATCTGGAGGGTCAGAGCTCGGTAAGCCCAGAATGAGCCTCCCTGGTCAGAAATTAATGCAGAACAGAAGTAGAAATGAGGTAGAAAGGGGGGAGCAGAAGCGAAACAAGGTGGATAAAATGTTAAAAGGAAAAGGGGAGGGAGAAAATGAAGAGATGGTGCCTGAGAGAGGAGGTGGTCGATGGGAGGAAGAGGCTGATAAACTGGACAGACAGACCAAGTGGGAGGGAGGGAGAGAGCTGGAGGAAGGGGAGAGGCCCAGCAGCCGCAGCAACAGCGTCAGTTCATCAGCAAGCCAGGAGAGCACCAGGGATGACAGGAGAAAAGAGACAAAGAAGAAACAAATCAAGCACAAAAAGGAGAAGAGACAACCTGCCCCGGAACTGCTGGAGGAAGGGGAGCTGAAGAAACCCAAACACAAGAAGAAGTTAAAGAAAAGCAGAGATGCAGGGGAAGAGGAGAGTAGTGGAGAGGTGGATGGCAGGTGGAAAGAGGAGGAGGACAACCCTAAGCTCTGCTCTGTTATGTTAAATTGACTGTCGTGGGGGGAGTGAAATTTACTTGAATGATGTTTTTCCTTTCTCTGTCCAAAAAGTGCCTGGATTTATTTTTTGAATACATTTTTTCCCCAGGATACTTTGTGTATCACCTTAAGATACATCAAATATGCATCATTCAAAAATGAAAGTGACCTAATGTGAAGGGAAAGCACTTTATAAGAAAATGAATGTGAATGAAAGCAAATGTGAAACCTTTGACCTCTTGAATTATTTAAAGTTCAAGGAATTTGCACATGCTCACAACTTTCTCAGGATTGCCACCGACTTTGGTTTATGTACTGGACCTGCAATGTTACAGCTTGCATGAAGGAAATCTTAGATTTTGACAACAGTCAGGAGCACAGGAGTGCAGATAGAGGATTATTGATAAGAGTTTATTTATCATTTGAACTTCTGTGTTGTATTTGCTTATTTTTCTTTTTAATTTTGTAAATGTTTGATTTAAAAACTGCTGAATGGAATTAATTTACCAGAGGAAAGTTTAGTTTTTCCTGTTTTTGAAGGAAATAAAAAATAAAAAACATCCATCGAATTTAGTTTTTGTCTGTCTGCATGACCTCTTCTGCTGCTATTACACGTTAGCAAGTAACAGAAACATGAGATTTCTGAAAAAATATTTCAAAAGTGTTGAGTGACTCAGCCACACATATGCTAGTGGTTTCGCTCTAATTGGCAAATGTTAGCTTGCTAACTCCCTGAACTTGATCAACATTTTTTCCCACCAGCTTTAATAAAGTCTTACTAACATTACAAGACAAAAAAAATAGTACAGGGAGTATTGGAGAAAAAAACCATAGACGGTAATAACGGAATTACGGAGCACAAAAATACAAAAACTAATGGAAATGTACAAATTGAAATAGAACACAGATGGAAATCAGCATGCTGACATGCGCCTCACACTGCAGGTAACTTCATTCATTAATTAAATCCTCCAACACGCATCAGGATCTAATGGTCATTTACCTGTGGTGCTTTTTAACCTGCCCGACAGGTAAGATGTTACACACACGTTCTGAGTTTCTAGCTACATTTAAATCATTTGAAATACAGCGACCGAGCACTTGCCACCCCAAGCAAAACATTCTTTTTAGATCCACCACTGTACCTCTTTCAGTTCATTTTCAAAAAGCTGTAGCATTGAGTTTAGCTAATCTTCCACTGTCTTTCTTGCTTTACCTGCCCACCTAACAACTGGTCTTTTAAAAACATTTTAAACGCAACATAGACCAAACACATCTGGACTGTTTTATCTCTAACATTGAGTAAACAGTGTTGGCTGTAATAACAACTCAGCAACAGTATGCAGCTACTAATGCAACTATACAGAGAGAAATGGGTTTCTTTGTCATCCTCAAACCAAGGAAGTGGCAGATTCTTTTCCATCGGCTCCTGTTTTTACTCTGGGGCCTTCTCCTCAGAGACTTCCTCTGGCAGCATCCTGTTCCTTTAGCTCTTCCCTCAGCTTGGCAGTTTCTGCCTGGAGGGCGTGACTTCCCTCTTTCTCAGCCTGGAGCTTGGTGGCAAGCGCAAGGTTGGATGAGGCCTGTTCCTCAAGTCTTACCTTCAGGTCCTCTAACTGCTGCTCCATCGTCTGACGGAGGCGTCTCCTGCTCAGCCCTCAGCTCACTGATCAGCTCCTGGTGCTCACCCACCCTTTCAGCATGAGACTATCTCGGCTCTCTTGTGCTGCTGTGCACTTTGGAGGTGAGCTTTCAGCACCTCTACCTGGCCACTCAGGGCCTCGTTTTCTATCTCACAGTCGCTCGGCCTCCTGGCCCACTCTTAAATTAGCAGTCTGTAACTGATGAACAGTTTTGTCTTTGTGTGACGTGTTGAAAGGTCTGGCATGAACTGGTTCTGCCTGAACAGACACTTCACTATGTAAATACCTGCTGATAATTTCCACTCGTATTTGTTTGCTTAATATGACCCAAGAGCCAGCAGACAGTTAGCTTAGCACAAAAACAGGTAGCCGGGGGAAGCAGCTAGCCTGGCTCTGTCCAAAGCTAGACTAATCTGCCTACCAGCACCTCTAATGCTCACTGATCAACATGATATATCTTGTTTGCTTAATCCACGCAAAAAATCAAAGGCTAAAAATGACACGTTGCAGTTTTATCACAGGAACATTTACTGGTATCTGGAACTCAAAAAAATAAACTCAAAAAGTTCTAAAGGAATTATAAAAATAAATAAAAACCACCATAATTGCGCTTCTGCTTGCAGCACGCAAGGAATGTTTGTAAATTCCAAATTTTGAAGCTAGTTAACTTTTTAATTCTTCCAGATTTCAAACATAAAGTTCACCGGTTGTCAAGGTTTTCAAAAACAACGAGGACGTGTTCCTCTGTGGGTTGGGAGAATTCTGCCGCCTAACCTTTGGATCTTTTTTTTAAACACCTTGAGAAATGTAAAAAAAAAAACAACATGTTATTCAAACTGAAGACAAAACTTAACAGAATGGACCGAGTCTTTCAAGACAAATAAATAAATCAAAAACATAACAAGGAGAAAGGTAAGTGAAGAGGTCTCTTTGCCACAAACTACATTCATTTAAATCATTTTTGTGGTGATTGTTGAGGGATCAGTTTGGGTCACAGCAGTTTGGGAAACAAATATAGAATGAATGAGCCCTGAAGTGACAGGCCACCATCTCTGTGCTCGTCTTTTTTCCTCTGCTTGATGTCATCTGTCCATGTCTTCTCCTCTTTGCCCACCCAGCTGTTCGCTTCCCATCCAACCAGCCATCCCTAAAATCTCAGACCGTCTGCAGGATCCTGAATACAACAACTCATCTACTTACATGCCAGGTAAGGATGCCCACGAGGAAGGCAACAAACGTATTTCCGGGGCCATTCTTTCTTTGTTTCCTCTGTGCACAGTGATCCTGCTTTACCTCAAAAAGCACTAAAACATGAATCAAGACATCAAACAAACACGATTTCTTTCAAGCGTGAACAAAGACGTCCAGTTTTCCGACAGGTTGGTGGCTGTTTGCCTTGTTAGTGTTTTTGTTTGTGCAGAAGGATTGAACATGTTAAAATAAATACGAAAGATGTGTTCAATATGCCTGCTGTCTGTGCTGGCTTGGGCTTTTGTGCCCACTGTGTGTGTGAAAGTTGATGTTTGAAGTGTATCCAAGCTTTTCTTCCTTCATTAACTCACTACAAGGAAAACATGGCAGAGATCCAGCCTCTCTTTCTGTATCTCCTCTGTTTCTGCAATCACTCGTCGTCGTGCCAAGGCATGCTGGGATTGAACAGAGGAAATCTGGTGGGTGCGGGATGCCCGTCTTGGCTTGTGTCCAAAACGTGGACAGAGGGTTGCCCGGACAGCCAGCCATCTCTTATGCTCTCACCATTGGCTTGTTGTGCACTGCTGCGTGTCCTCCAAGATGGACGCTTAATGTCCTGGGCTGCCCGCATCCCACCTCGACCCTGCTTGCTGCGTGCTTCCTGGCACGTCTGTGTTTCACCTGCACTTTTTTAACTCTGAAGCGTCTGACTGCTTTTGTGCTGTTGAGTCTAACATGGTTGTCTGTCCATCTGTGATTCAGTGTGTGTGTGTATAGAGGGGGAACGCTGCAGACAGACAGACAGACCGAACACTGTATGTAAGATGCAGAAAATATGAGAGACACAACAGATGTACAGACAGACAAACAAACACATCCAGACACACAGATACAGACCACTACAGACTGACAGGTAGTCACCCAGGTAGAACAAGAAAGTAAACTGCAGATTAAGATGCGAAAAACACCAGGACATTGACCCTGCATAACACAAAGGCACGTTAGAAAAGACATCAGACAGACAGGTGGCGGACAGATGCTCACACACACAGACAAAGATCCGGCCAGGCAGACAGAGGGACAGACAGACAGGTGGACCCTGTAGCAATCAAGACCAACATCCCTCCTGCTCTCCCTGTGTGGTGAGGATCAGAAACGAGGTACGCTTTGTCAGTTTTATCTTTCCGCCGTCTTTATTTCTCTGTCGTCCCGCCGTCTGCTGCGCTTTCTTTCATCCTCGGTGCTTATTTTAGCCTCTTTCTCTTTTTTGTTTTATTTTGTCTTTATTTCTTTATTCGCCTCTTTGTGCCCGTGATGGGTGCCGACGTCTCAGGGCACTGTGCCAATGCTGCCTGATGAAGACCAAGCTGCGTGTTCTCTTGTTTGTGTGTGTGTGTGTGTGTGTGGGTGTGTGTGTGTGTGTGTGTGTTGGTGTATGCAGACTGGCTGTGTGGGGCCGGTGGCAGCTGCAAACACTTGCTTGTGGCATTACATCCATGAGGTGATTGAGAAAAGGACCCGCTGCCAGTCTCCCCTTTGAGATAACTAAGACTAACTTTAGAATTAGATGAAAACAAATGTAACACATTCACATGGATTATGTAAGACAAAATAAAAAGCATAGAAAACATTAATAAATGGACAGTGAGATAAATAGAAACCAGAAATATAATCAGTATAAAAACATATTGAATACATGCAAATTGTAGTCAATGGGCATAAACATGCAAAACCATTACTATGGTCTTTTGATTGCCAGTGGTGGAAGACATTTAATCTTTTACTTAAGTAAAAGTAGCAATACTGCAATATAAAAATACTCCACTACAAGTAAAAGCTCTGCAATGAAAATGTCACTTTAGTAAAAGTACATAACTATTATCAGCAAATTGCAGTTAAAGTGTCACAAGTAAAAGTACTCATAATTTAGATAAATGCCCCCTGTGAATGTTATACTATTATATATTATGTTATTGGATTGGTATTACTGATGCATTCATATGTAAGCAACATTTTGCTGTTATAGTTGGTTAAAGTGGGGCTGACTTTAAGCATTTTATATAGCTTCTGTTTGGTAGTTTAATCTATAACAATACATGTTTTATATGTAAAATCTTAATCTGTAAAGTAGCTAATAAATGTAACTGTAAATGTAGTGGAGTAAAAAGTATAGTATTTCCCTCAAGTAAATACTCAAGTAAAGTACTTCAAATTTGTACTTAAGTACAGTACTTGAGTAAATACATAGTTACGATCCACCACTGTTGAGTGCTAATTGGCTCACACTGATTTTTGTGTTACAACATTGCATCCACACTAACGATGGGCTGCATTGGGGCTAGGTCAGCTGCAACTAAACACTCCTGAGCTGCCAGAGATCACGTGCCTTGCTCAAAGACTCCAGCTCAGTAACACAGACACACACACACACACACACACACACACACACAGAGTGGATGCTGTGATGCCTTACAGTTTGCAGCAGATCAGGAGCCTCCCTGGATCCACCAAGCTATAGGAGACAACACTGTGGTTTTATTTAGCTGTTATTTGACGTTCCTGTCAGAACCAGTGAAGAAAAGGTAATGCTTTTTTTTCTGTCAGCCACTAGTACCAAGTCTTGGGTTTAACAACCTCTAGTGGAAGCTTGTGGTAAAACAGGCTGCAGTTGTTTCAACAGCTACATTAAAGCCAAAGTCAAAATTTAAATCCATGATGTCCAAAGTTACAGTTAAATTACATTCTCTTTCTTTAAGTCGATTTTTATTGTGTAGACATGTTGAACTAAAATACAAAACAATAAAAATGGACACAGTTACGCTGTAACACTTGTAACAGAGTGATTTGTTAGGTGAGATTGTTGTTACATATAGTTTGTATTTGAAATGTTTCTGTACTTTGTATTTTTGCCATTTGCCCTCTCTTGCCTCTCTCTGTTTCATGAAGTGCCAGGAGGAAAGCTTGCTTTAAATGAGAGTCTATTGGTGGCAGATGTTACTCTGGCAGTGATGGAATGTGTGTGTGTGTCTGTGGGTGTGTGCGTGTGTGTGGGTGTGTGTGTGCAATTGTGCGTATGCAAATGAGTGCAGCTTTTGTATTTCTTAATCTTGTATGGTATTTAGCATTTGTAATGTGTCATGACAACATGTGCCTCACTGTTTGTGTGTCTGCACTCCTGCCTGGCCCCTGTCTGTGACCACAACTGTGTGCAGAATAACAATGAGCATCTCAGGCTACCCAGACTGTGTGTGTGTGTGTGTGTGTGTGTCTTTGCCAAGGGCTAGTGTTGCCCCATTGAGCTTAAGAACAGATTTAAATCTCTCCTCTCCAGTATGCAGGTGGTTTTGCAAATGTTGTCCCATTAAAGGGACAGATCACCCCAAAATCAAAAACACATATTTTTCCGCTCACCTGTAGTGCTATTTATCCATCTAGACTTGTTTTGGTGTGAGTTTCCTTGTTTTGGTGATATCGGCCATAGAGATGTCTGCTTTTTTTTTATATAACGGGACTATATGGCACTCGGCTTGTGGTGCTCAAAGCGCCGAATAAATACATTTGAAAAACTCAATCAGCATCATCAACTCAACATCAATGTCTCGTTCCAGAATTCATGACCCAGTTACTCAAGATAATTCAATAAGCAATAACAATAAGGAAACCTGGATGTTGTTTAAAAGATGATGTGAATTTAGTGGCCTCTTCTATTAAAAAGGCAGCCTTAGATGTTAGTGTTTCCTCGCATGCATCTAAGTGACTAAATGGTAACTGTGATAGATTAGTTATTCTATATTTACTAATAATACACTAAAATGAACAAAAACCAATGGCCGCCGAGAAAAAAGGAAAGCAATCTACAACCTCTGAACTAATTGATAGTAATAATGTGTGTAAACTGTTCAAAGTTCATTCTTAACCTTGGAAACAGCAGTTGACAAAACAGTCTCGCCCCCAGGTCCATTTATAAGCTGTTCTGGAGATCTGTCATATGGCATGGACTTCACCAGCAAATGGAGTTTATCAAAAAATTACAAATGTTGAAATGTCCATTTTTTTCTGAGCACTTCATGGACATCACATCCATGCTGGTGTCAAGTCTTGACATCAAAAGTCGAGCGTTTGATTTATTAGGCTAATACATGTCAAACACAGGTGGGGTCCAAGAACGTTCATGATTTTATCTAGTGTTTGAAAAGAGGAGATGGGAGACAGAGTACAAGATGGATGAAAGTGGGACCATCTGTGTAAAAAGCAGGAGAAAGATTGTGGTGTGTAGGTGAAACATGTATGTGACTGCCTACAAGCGTTTGCCTCTCCTTGTGCTGCCCGTGTTTGTGTGTGACTGTTTGTTTACATACCTCCAGGTCTGCGCATTATTGTGTGTGTACATGTGTGCATGTACATGGTTGTGAGGGCCAGCAAGGCATTGGGATGAATCAGTCTTTCCTCAAGGAGGACACAGATCATGCATATTTATTAAAACCTTACCCCCCACCCCACCCTCTCTGTCACCGTTGTTTTGTATGTTCAACACACACCAGAGGGCAGACTGACGGCTGTGCTGTCTAGACACCTTATTTATGGTTGCGTGCGTGCGTGCGTGTGTGCGTGCGTGTGTGTGTGTGTGAAAGACAGAGACCACTCTCACAAATAACAGTAGTCATGTGACTTCTCTTATGTCCATACACACACACACACAACCTACATTACTTAATTGTGCTTGTACTTGCAACAGATCACCCAGTTAAAGCTCTACCTCGTGTGTGTGGTGTGTGTGTGTGTGTGTGTGTGTGTGTGTGTGTGTGTGTGTGTGTGTGATGTCTACATTCCTCTGTACTCCTGATTGGATGAGTATGCAGCATTCTGTTTATTTAGCGTGTCCAAGGCGACAGCTCATTAACATGCAGTGGGGATGGAAAAGAGGGGCTGTTATGGGAATTATGCAGATTGGCGTCCTGTCTTGTCATCACCATAAAGCAGGGTCGACATTCTGAATCATACATTTCTGTACACATATTAATTGTACACTAAGGTACTTTGACATTGACTAGTGTGTTTCAGTATCCGATGACAATGTCATGACAGTGACATTTTCAGGATATAAGCCTTCAGTCAGCAGTGTTGTTTTGCATTATTCTGTTTTCATTCTACTCCTGCTAGGGAGAGCGCTGGGCTCTATCACAAAGTTTAGTCTGATCTTACTAGTTTGGTCTGCTATGTAAGAATAAGACCAAATACATTCAGTTTTATATGTTGTCTTATTTCCTCCCCCTCTGTTTCTTTATTGTTGAAAATCTTAACATTCTTTTCGAATATGTTTGAAAGTTTCAAATGACATACACTATGGGTAGTCGTAACGATGCTGTTTATTTTGAACCCTTCTTAAGCCAAAAGGCATATTTGTATATATATATATATATATATATATATATATGTAACCCAGCAGTGTTTTGTAATTCAATATGTACAGAAAATGACAGTTCCTCTAAAGGCCAGCGGTTCCATTATGAAGCTCAATTTCTTAAACTTCATTCATTTTTTTCCAAAGTTTGAATTTTTGAGGTGATATACAGTAATATTCACCACTTTTCATCTTGTTGGAGGCCCTCACGTTGTTAACTGTACGATGGTTAACTGCTGTGGATGAAAGTGTCAACCTAATGACTAAAACATCAGTATGTAAGTAGGTGATATGTTTCATGTCCTATCGCCATATGTGAGAGAGACACACAAAAGAAAGAGCCGGGCTGAGGAAGAAGGAGAAACAAAATGAGGGAGAAAGAGGCTGAGCGTGTTTGTGTGTGTGTATGTGTGTCTGCCAGGCTGATGGTGTGAACCAGCTAAGTTGATTGTCCTGCACCCATTGATATGGAGATGGAGAGGGAAGAAAGGAACTCTCTGTGTGTGTGTGTGTGTGTGTGTGTGTGTGTGTGTGTGTGTGTGTGTGTGTGTGTGTGTGCGCGCGAGTGTGTGTGTGTGTCTGTCTGTGTGTCCTGCTGTAGTAGAGCTGAATCGTAAAAATGTTGAGTGTTGTAAAAATCAAAGACAGTAGTTAATTTTAGAATCCAGAAATAATTTATCACAGCAACAACACATTTGGGATGTAATGAACAAAGCAATAAAATCACATTAATTAATAAATGCAGAAATCTGTTCCTGGTATATCAGCATCCACTCTTTTTACTCTTTTCATCTCATGTCTCTGTAATCACAATAAACACTAAAAACACTAAATCCACAGCCGCACAGTCCAATACAGTGAAACATAGGATGAATTTAATGGTCAGTGTTCAGAAATCCAGACATTACAGCAGCAAAGTTCAACATGAGAGACAAAAATGTTTGGCTTTACAGCATCAAGACACAAAATTGCTATTGTGTAGCAGCAGAAACATTAAATGATATAACATATGAGCATATACCGGTAGCTTTTGTTAAGCTAACACAATTCTGCAATGGTGCTGTGGAGTCTACACAGAACTACTAATGACTTCCTAAGCCACTGGGAACTTGAAGTTACACCCAATAACAAAATGGTAAATTATTTGTGTGAAAATGTTTCTGATTATTACATTAGTCCCTACATTACATACATCTTAAGTAATCAAAGACAGCAAATAAGTCACACTTAAACAGGGTCATTGTTATCTTAAATGAGGTCTTGAAATTGCAGCAGCTTAGGGTTTATTCGCTCTTTCACCATTACAGCATGTTATTTCTGATTGTTAATGAATGACTTCATCTCCCCCTCCCTCCCCCATGTCTATATTTCTGTCTCCTACACTCTCCATTTCTAATCTCCACTTATTTCTCACTCTGTCCTCCGTGTTCACTGAGATGTGAAATCTGTAGCCCCTTTCCACTGTTATTCCCTCTTTCTCTTTCACTTTTCATACCTCTTGCTCTCTCTCTCTCTCTCTCGCTCTTTTCTCTCTTGCTGGCACACTCACACTACACTCAATCGGTCTGACTCACACTCACTCGTCTTTTGTTTCTGGTAGAATGAGAACCAGTTGGGGAGGGGAGTGCACACACCCATACATATATATGTATATACTGTATATACGCACAATCCCCGAGGGATTAATAAAGCAGCTCACTATCACGTCAGTGCACACAAGAATGGAAGTACTAAGCAAGGCAAAAAGCAAACATATAATACACTATAATACACATAACTACAAAGTGGGTATAAGTATAAATTTAAATAAGTAAGTGTAATGTACCAAGTGGGTTTACCGGTTGAGGTTAATATTACAGTATAAAGTAATAGTGCATGAGCTGCCAAGTTGCATGTATCTTATTAACAATATATAATGGGACGGAGGATATTGCACAGCCGTACTAGAAGTATAAATAAGTATCACAAATTAAATTTAAAACAGGGTGTATTGCACAGTAGTTTAAGCACCGAATATTCCAAAATTATGTCCAGTATTGCAAAGATGTTCATAATTGGTGTCAAAAGATATAAGATTGGGAACGGGTAACTGAACGGGTAACTGTAATTATCAGTCTCGTTATGAAAATGTTACAGTGTTCAGCAAGATTTTTGAACCCATGGAAAATAAAGTAGTTTCTTAAGGTTGTTAATAGTTTTCTTGTTGTATCTTACATTTTTTTTAAAAAGTAGTGCACTGATTTAGCATTGCTCTCCTATAACATTGTCAGACTCAAAATGGACAGTTAAACAAAAACGAATTGCCTTCTTCTTCTTTGTCAAAACCTGGAGTTTACATTGCCCACAATGCAGTGCAACCGCTGACAGTTTGGTCAGAGATTTGGGTGTGATATGCTAGTAGCATGCTAATGTAGCCTCGCGCCACCAGCAGAGATGAGGAGCGGGCTGCAGAGGTCTGGTAAGCTCACTTCTTTCTAACTCCACACCTCCACTTTTTTTCACTTTTAAGCTTTTAGTCTTCAGCCCCAACTGACTCTGACTCAAGTGACATCACTTAAGGCAAATTTTCCAAATTCCGTGCAGCTCCCTCTGAAGCCATAAAAGGCTTTATAAAACTTTCTTACTGACTACTTCACATTAGTTAATGTAAGTAGTACTTGTACTTGTAGCTTGTTACTATCTACGCATCTCATGAAAAGTGTGACATCTGTGACTAATGAATTAGACAGCTATACTTAAAAGACTACATGAGTTTATAGAGCTGAGAAGTTTGTCTTTTTAGCCAAAATATTCTCAGCAGTTTACCACCAAAGACATCTGAAATCAGTAGAAGGCATTGTACATAAAAATGCCTGAGCATACAGTATAGCATGCACAAGCTATGGTTTAAAAAAATGTGTTCTTAGGTCAGTCTGAGGGAACCTGTTAGTTTATGTTTGGGCCGACTTTAACACTTATAAGTAAGTCATGCAGACAGGACCTACACACACTTGCATAAACACAAAGGGTTTCCTATGGAAACACACAATAATACATACTTGTACCTCTCTTCGTCACACTCGGTTTTATTAGAGCTCCTGAGAATCATTGTGGAGGAAAAGAGAGAGGGGAAGGACGGTGACCGAAGGATGGAGGAGAATAAAAAAAAAGGTAAAATAGAGAGATAGATAATGAAAAAGGAGCAAGAAAAAGTTGGTACTATAGTAAGAATGAAAGGGGAAGGAAATGAGAAGAGAGGAAGAGTTGATGAATGAAGGGGGGAGGAAAATGTTAGAGTATTTTTAGGATGTCACCTACGTAGGTAAAAACAGCAAAAATAGAAATGAAAACACACGCTGGTTGATGTTTTTTATTGAGGTGAATGAAAAAGTAGAAAGGTAGGACAGGATATTTGAAGTCACCCAGGAAGAAAACAACACTGTATAGATGCTAGATGTCTAAAGTTTAATTAAAAATACAAAAAATGTTATACATTCAAATAGCTGAATTGAAGTTCTATAAAGCCTCTCCAAATTTGACCACCAACAGCAATGTGAGAAGTCCAATTTAGATGCTTCTCATAGCTGATTTATCTCCTAAAGTTCTTACATACACAGTGTTGTACCTTAATGTTTTTTCAATGAATCATAACTATTAAAGAGCATTTGTTCATCGTTTGTATTAGTGAATCTAGAAGGAAGCCCAACAGCACCACACAACTCTCCGCTCAATAAAGTTCACATTATAAAAACATTCCCCATACAAAGACATAAATTAAAGAAATAGTTCAACATTTTTGGACATACACTGGTCTGCCTGTTCAATAAGAATCTGGAGCCAGCAGCCAATTAAAAGCACAGTTTCAGTTTCACTCTTTATGCTATGCTAAGATAAGGACCAATGGCTCCAGATTCATATTTAACAGTCAGATATAAAGATCTCATCTAAGTCTCAGCAAAAGAAGCGAATGTGTATTTCCCAAATTGTCAAACTATCCCTTTAACATAATGGAAGAACAAGTAAAAAGTACGGTTCCCTCTGAAAGGGTTTTGCAAGTGGATGTTTAACTGTATGTGTGTGGCCATGTATGCGTGTGTGCATGTGTCCAGGATGATTGCTGGATCCAGGCAGCCAATCATCCATCTCAGAACGGAGGAGAATAAAGGACGAATGGATATTTAAATAAGAGTTGGTCCATCATGATAATACTAATCTGCATGGCTAACCAAAGGTCTACTGCCCATTTAATGTGAGTGTGTGTGTGTGCGTGCGTGTGTGCATGTGTGTGTATGCTCCTGGACCTTCCTGTAGAAATATGATGCATTGCATCTGGAAACTGCTCTGGCGTTGCCTTGGTGACGCCCGTCACGCTGGCAGGCCCCCGTTGCGCACTCAAACACACACACTCAAACACACACACACACACAGGTTTGCGGCACTATCTTTGTAGGGACCCGTCATTGACATAATGCTTTCCCTAGCCCCTTACCCTAACCCTAACCATCACAACTGAATGCCTAAACCTAACCCTTACCCTAACCCTAACCTTAACCTAATTCTAACCCTAACCCTAAAACCAAGTCTTAACCCTCAAAAAGCCCTTTAAAATTGTGGGGTCCAGCATTTTGGCCCCACAAAGGAGGTCGGGCCCCACAAGTATAGTGGGCTCCCTGTTTTTGGGCCCCACGAATGTAGTAAAACAAGAGCACACACACACACACGCTTATACACACACAGTGGTAATGAGAGACTGAGAGACTGGCAGAATGCCAGGATGGTCTACACACACCGCCTCCCCCCATGCACTAGAACATTCTGAGCACACACACACACACACACACTTCATTTTGGCTGCTCAGACTAGCATGGGGGTTGGGACAGTGTGTATGTGTGTGTGTGTGTATGTGTGTTGGAGGAAGCAACGAGAGGAAATAAGTAAAATTTCCTTGAATGAAAAAGAAGAACATTACAAAGAGAACTTAAATTTAATTTTTTAATTTTAAGCATGTAAATAAGATTGAGAATTAACTTCAAAGTAATTATACCTAATTGACATATTTTCAACAGAAGTAGACAACAGGATAGTGGAGTTAGAATAAATGAAATTCAGAGGTAGATTAGACTTCTATAATGGCAATTTTGGATTTAAATGAATGTGTGGAACATTTAATGTGATGAGTCCTTTTACTGTCAGGTTGAGTTCTCACTCATTCCCGTCAGCTTCTTCCTCTCATCTCCTGTAACTGCCACTTTTTCCCTCCCTTCAAATCATTCTTCTCTTTGTCATTCACACTTTGAACTGCAGTTACACACATGCTTTCGCTCCACAAGAGGTCTGCTGGCCTGTCCACCATTAACAAAAGGCCAGGAGAGGCTCTGTCCATGACAATGGCTCTCAGGTCTGCCTGCATGCCACACATTGCTTCATGGCCCAGAGAAACAGAGAAACTAAACTGTGCTTTGCATTACAAACGCTACCATAAAATTTGATATTTACAGGTTGGCACACTCCCTACTCCTAACATTTGAAAAATGTGTTCCATTTTCAAATTTGCACAAGGGTTACGAGTTATAATTACATTTGGCTTGATTACCTTTTCCTTTGGTTGAATTATAAACTAAAGGTTAAACAGAACAACTACATCAATTCAAGCATCACAAAATGAAAGCACAAAAACTACAGCAGTGAGCCCATCGCAAAACAACAACTCAACACATGTATTTCATAGGGGTGTGACGAGACGAGACGAGACACGAGATTGGGTTCACGAGAACGAGACGAGACGGGATTTTTACACTATTTTTAAGAAATCCTCAATGATGAAATGGATGAAGGGAAAATAGTATTTTATCCAACTGAAAATTACAAAATGCAAACATGTTGGTGCATTTTGAAATCAACTTGTAATGCATGTCATTTCACTTCTATTTTAATGAATTTTTTGCAGTAATAGTTTTTTCCTCTGTACACACACAAGAAATCTCACTGAACTTCTTTCCACAAATTGCACATAAATTAAATAGCATAAATAAAATAAATATATAAGTAATGTTATATAGCTGTGCGTACACCTAAAAGTCCAACCATTAGAAGTAATAGCGATGCTTTCTGCCTCTTTAAGAGTCTGTACAACCCTGGCCTTGGACTCGTTGTATAGGTTCGGGACCACCATGCGAGAAAAATGCGCGCGTGACGGGATAGTGAACCTCAGTTCCAGTGTGTGGAGTCGCCGCCGAAATCCCAGATTCTCCTCCACAGAAAAGGGCCTCAAATCAGCTGCAATGAAAACGCCGTTGTCTCTCCTTATTGCCGTGGCTCTTGCACTTGACGGTGGAAGAGATGCAAAGGCATTTAGCGTTGTTTGCCCTTCCGGTGTTCTCTTCTCAGGCGCGGATGGTTTTAGCAGAGAGCTGTGGTTGTTCTGCGTGTGTTTTGGCACAGTAAAAAGAGACTCTTTTTAATTTGTTTGGTCAAGAGTTCAAGTTTTAGCAAATTCACAAAATTTGCAAATTCTGTGCTGGTGTGACTGGCCCTTGAATGTAGATTACTGGGACAAAAGGACATTGTTCTACCTCATCTTTCCTTCCCTCCCTCTACATCTACCCCCACAGACACATGCACTCCACTGAATGAACAACACAAGGGTGCCAGGGCTGCCTTTGCCACTTTCATGGACTGATGTTAGCATGTTGTGGGGTGCAGGGTTTTACCGTGCGACTCTATGTGTGTGATTTAATGCGTCTGTGTGATTGAATGTGGTACTTTATCAGCCCAGTGTCAGCTTTCTCTGCACACTAAAATATGTACGCCAGAGATGAATGACAAAAAGACCAGCCAATCACTGTACCCTGCGACCACCGATCTGCATGAGTTCCTGTGTTAATAGAGGAGAAATGCTGGCATTGGATGAGTGATATGAATATAAATGAGAGTCAATTTAAATAAAGGGGTACATTTGAATATGTTATACAGTCGCCCAGCACACTTGTCAAGACTATCTGCGTATTCAAGGCCTGGTGATGTATTATAGGGCCAGAAATGGAAAGCTCTCCTGGAAATAACATACTAGTACCCGTCTATATTGCAGAATAACCTGTATTTGTGTGATGTGTGTGTGCAAAATAAAGTCTGCAAAGTTGAATGAAAGTCATCTGTGTGTAAAAAAAACAAAACAAAATCACTAGCAAAGCAGTTGATGGATTAGGTTGGTATCCAGCTTGTGTGTGAATGCGCTGAGTGCTGAAGGGGGGATGAATGTTCAGGTAATTGGTTAAGGACCAGGTGTAATTTTAGCCACAACAAATCAGTTTCAAAGCTGGTACCCTGTCAGAGAGAGACACAGAGAGGTGAAGAAAAACAAGGAACAGGTAAAAGACAGAGAGCTCCATGTGGCACTAAAGAAAATGACAAATTTTTGTACATTAAGTCTGCACGGTCAAAAGGAGCGCCAAAAACATTTTTTTTTAAAACAAAAGCATAAGACTTGAAAGTAGTATTGTATAATGATGTAATACTTTTCTGAAATGTCAAGGTTGTCCACTGTCCCCATTCAGATTGAGGCTCATTTGAAGATGTACTTGGAAGTGGAAACACTATTGCCAATATGTTTGTAATTGTGGTAAGTTATCAAATGTATCAGAATATCGCCCAGCACACCCAAGGGTTTCCTTTTTATTTGGCATATAATCCATGTTATTATATGATATATTATATTAGCTAACTAACACAAAACTCTTGAAAGTTTGATGCCATTTTTAAGCTTGCAAGCCAGGAAACAAAGAAATTAGGAGATACTGTGTGGCTATTTTCCATTCAGAGCAGAAAGAAAAATCTGGGCCCATCTAAAATGTGATGCACCAATCGGTGTTCATTTCAGTCAACAAGCACTCACTGGCCCATCCAAACTTTGAGGGACCTGCCTTTGAAAAATGTGATTTCTATGCTGGTGAATTTTTGTGAGGTTTTTTTTATTTCATGAAGGCAGCAAATGCACTTTACATCATATGTTTTGCTGCATTTCAAAGATTAAAATTAACAAGGGATGAATTTCACTTGACAAGCTCAAAGGAAACACGATGAAAAAGAACACCAAAATTAACAGAGGAGAAGAATAAGAGACAGGCAGCTCATGAGTCAGTGTGTGTGTGTGTGTGTGTGTGTGCTCGCGCTGGCTGCTATGTGGTATACAGTGTGTTTGTGCTGATAGAAAGTGAGGGAGGCGGGGAGAAGATAATGAGGCTGGAGAGGGAGAATGTGAAAAATTAAAGGGTTGTGGTGATAAGTGTGGACCGGATGGGGGAGGCAGTTTGAAAGAGTTATGAACGACTTTGATCAGACTCAAAGGAACGGTGAAGAAGAAGAAGCTGAGCGGCATCAAAGTGACACGCACAACGCAATACATATATTTTTGTATTGTTTTACAGGTGCAGGCTTTAGAAACACAGCAGTCAGACTGAAGACACCAGTAGAAATGTAACTCTGAAAGGTGCAGTGGCAGCTAGTTTAGTCTGGCGGCCCACAAGAGAAATAATGCACTGCATGCACATGAGGTGTGCACACAAACACACACAGGCTGCAGCACTATGAACACTGCAGCTTAGCAGTGTGCGTGTCTGTACTCAGCACAAGCCTATTACTACTTGACATGCAAATCTCTTTTCTGACCTTCTTCTGTCTGTCAGTCTGTCTGTCTCTTTCGCACTCTAACTCCCTCTACATAATCTCTCTCTTCTCACTAACTTTCAGTTTCCCTGCTCCTGCCTGCTCACGTTCCCTTTTCCTCCCGTACATTCACATTTCAGCCCAATTTTCTATGCCCCTTTCTCTCTCCAGTACTTAGTCTCCATTTTTATAAACTCCCTAACTCATGCAGCTGCAACTGAGTGTGTGTGTGTGTGTGTGTGTGTGTGTGTGTGTGTGCATGCATTAAATACAGACTATGGTTGAGCCAAACCCACAAAACAAGCAAAATGGGGGACATATAAACCATTACAGCCCAAAAAAAAATGAAAACAACTCAAAAATGTATGTGTGTGCATGAAAGGTTTTGACACAGTTGTGTGGGTGTGCGTGTGTGTGTATGCAATTGCATAACTTTATCACAGCCAGTGCTGTGTCAGTACATGTGGGCACATGTTTATGTTTGTATCTGTATGCATTTGTTTGCCCAAGCAACCACGGTCTGTGTGTGAATGATTAAATCCTTGGCCTGTTAGGTATACACTGCTCTGCCTGTCAGTGTGACTGCCTTGTCACAGACCATTATCAAACTCTTTGACGTTACTGCTTTGCTGTTCTCCCAGTAAACCTATTCATGCACACACACACACACACACACACACACTCAGCTGGGTTTCAAAATTGTAGATTTTTCATTCATTGTGACAAGCATCCAAAAAAGTAGTATTTTGGCCTTCCAGACACACACACACACATCCAGGTTACTATCGGGTATTGGTTTCTGGGCCATTTTAAAATAAAAAGTAGAAGCTTAAAATATAATTTTTGTCCTCTTGATGTTACTACAGATAAAAATTCACCATTTTACACGTTCTGGTGACCTGACTCTGTAGCAAAGCTGTTGTGCTCTTTTCTGTACTGTTCTATTCTTCTCTGTCTTGCTTTGTTCAGGTTTTTACGCTGGCAGTCTCTGGACTTTTCTGTTTTGTTACGGTCGACCAGCTTAATCTAATGCTAGTTTGCCTCCGTATATTGTGACGCATGAGTGGACATTCACTGAACAAGCCAGACAAGCTCCCAGGTCTTGTATATACTGTAGTTGACCTAACTTTTAACTTCACCACACTTTGACACATTATTACAAACTGTCAGGCACATGAGCTCTGGGGTTTGTTTGCATGCATGTGTCTAGTGCCCCAAACTATCTGCTATCATTTCAGTAAGTCCTGTAGTGTCCCATGCTTTCCTTTCAGGTGAATTGTGAGATTTGCAGTGAGAGACAAGTTATATTTTATAGTAGTATCGTATATTAAAGCGTTTCAATGAATTTTGTTGAGAAATCTAAATGAAATATACTATCAAGCATGCACTAACCTTCAAGAGACTTAAAGTTGCAAAGCAGCTAATGCTAAAATATATATAAACACCTTTTTTAACGACTCTAAAAGTCATGATTTCAGACTGAACTTGCAGAAACCTTTTAGTTCATGGCAACATACTTAGGAATGACAGTTGGCGTACAAAACTTTTGAATACCTTTCAAATAGGCTCAACAGCTGTTCATCTTTCCCTCACGATGAATTGTAGTAACTTTGGTGATCCCTTAACATTTTTCCAGCAACATCATCTGATTAGATTCCCATCAGCCTCAGCAGTACTTTGTGTTTAGTGCTAATTATAAATTGTTAGCTTGCTAACACGCTAACTTAAGACGGTGAACATGGTAAGCATTAAACCTGCTTAACATCAGCATTTTAGCATTGTCATAGTGAGCATGTTAGAATGTTGACATTAGCATTTTGCTGTAGACTCTGTTGTTCAATTCTCTTGCCTGCGTGTCTGGTCTTAGCTTTTGGCCTGTAGATCAGCTAACATCCTACACGAATCACATTACAATCTATGAATGCATGCATTTATTACTATTATTACTATTATTATTAAGTATGATTTAAATAATACTGAACATGACATCAAAGCTCAAATCCTGCAATGAAATGGAAAAGTAAATATTGAAATACAACTAAAGACTCACACATCAATGTCTTCTATGAGGTACAGTAACTACAAGTAGGAGTGAAGCAAAAGTAAAGTTTCAGAGGTGTGACGTTTTATTGACTCTTTCATCATACAGGAGTATAAACACCATTTTCCTACATGTAATACAAGGTTTGCAGGCAAGAACAGCTCTATTTAGATGCTTTCCTCACCAGATATATTTCCTGTCTGCTTGAGTTTGTTGCAAAAGAATAATAATGCTCCCAAGGTTTCATTTCCCAAGCTATAGAAGCAATAACTTCTGTGTCCCCCGACATCGTCAATGTCCCTCAAAGGGAAATAGGAAATTCGAACAAGTGCATGAAGGCAGGAAATATTAGACATACACATTGGAGGGACAAGGGACAATCAATTCAATATTTTACCATTTTGAGGCCAACTATTCCCAGTTGTCACAAACACATCCTCAGTATTAGAAATCTATTGGGAAACCCAGATTTGAGTAGTATTTGGCAACAGTCCCCCAGTGCTGAGGGGTTACCCACTTGTTTATATACTGTAAAATCTTATCTCCCTGTCTTTTATACCTGGTCAAATAAAATCATTACTTGCCAGTAGATGAACTTTACACCGCTCTCTCTCCCTCACAGTCAAATACACACAGATAAGGGAGGTAATTTGAGCGCAAGGCTTGGGGTTGTTTTTGTCATCGGTGGGTCAATGGTCATTGCTTTGCACACATGTATTGCCAGTCTCTCCTGTAAGCAGCAACAGCCTTTGTCTCGTCAGTGAAATGTTGCAGTTGGCAGATTCCATGCTGTATTTATTTCTCTGCTGTTTAGGCGTCTCTCTCCTCTTTTTTAAAACTCTTTTTAGGGTTGTTTTACTATATAACAGCCATGCATGGCTGGCTAAGACAAGCTTGTGAAACCAACAGAGAGAAGTTGTAATTTATGAAGTTGTTTAAAATTATTATTAAGTCAGCATGAATGTGTGTGACATATATATTCACTCAACACAAACATGCATTTGCATTTCCTCTTGTACATACTGGAAAAAAATTACCTCACAACTCGGCACTGTCAGGTGTTTTGAAGAGTTCAGCAGTTGCAATATGTCATGCCATTGGTGCATTGATGAGGAATTGTTTTACGCACATCCACACACACCAGGTTCATTACCATTGCATTTTTTTCAAAAACTGGAAGTCATGTTGCAAAGAGAGTAACATAGGGTGAGAGAGGACAGATGTATCTATGTTTTACACATAAATTGTGCATGAAGAGCGGCCATTGTGGAAATTAAAGAATTTTTTAAAAGTTTTTGAGAATATTTTAAGGCATAAAGATCCATGTCTCGTGACCCGTTTAAAGTTTGAATCATTTTTTCTACGTTGAAGTATGATGAAGTAATATGGGTACAAAGAGCGGTGAGTTTGAGCATTGTTTGCTACTATTTCCCATTGTGTATGTCGAAATTAATCTGAGTATTTTTTTTTTGCAATTTTTGCAACAACAATCAGTCTCAGTTGCTAATAAAAGTCATAACACACGATTCCCACTCACAGAAGAATAATAAGAATAACAAGTATGGCAAAAAAAACAATTAATGTGCCCTTGTGAATTCAGCGGCAGGTACATTAAATAATGAAATTCATAATATAATTGTCAAGTGCATTCCTAATCCACTTTATTCTTCCTCCACAGGGAGTTCAGAAACACCTACAGTACAGACAGACACTAGTGATTCATTGTTCTGCTCAAGGACACCTCTGCAGGGTGGATGTTGTGTATGTCGAGCTGGGGTTGGACTCTGGATCCTCTGAGAGAAGGCCTGTCTTTCCACACGTCCAGTGAATAAATCATTAAAGCTATTTTTTGTATCCAGTTTATACATGGGTTTGCCAACTGTAGATCTTAGTTTTGCCTTACACAGTTTATGTGTGTTTCTTTATCTGGCAGCCTTTCTTTACATTCCTAAAGCAATACTTGAATGTTTTTTATAAACCAGTCATTGTCTGTCAAGAGGAGCAGAGGCTGGCCATAAAAAAACAACTTAAATTACAAAATGAAGGTATGTTTAAAGTAACTGTCCTCAAGTATGTTCTTATTCTGATACTTTTAAGGAAATACAAATTAAATAATAATAAATAATAAAACTCTAGAAACCATGAAACTGGAATTTACAAGTCCAAATATACCACATCACCATAATTTACCATGTATTTACGGCTATGACTTTTTGCTTCTGGTCATAATATTATTAGGGTGGTGAGGAGTGCATATGGGGAACTCAGTAGTTCCAAAATTCTGGCTAAAACACCTGAAATGTGGATGGTCTGTACCTGGGCAGATACATATATAAATAATAGGAGATACTTTCTGTTTATTATAATTTTTTTTATTGCTCATCTCTAGTTTGTGGTATTTTATTACACATGATGATATTTTATTTTGGAATACTTTAATCTTAACAAAATAAATAAATGAAATGAAATATTTGTTAATGTTTTTAAGTACGATGCATTTGCTACAATGGTCACACAGTCCCGAGTGAGCAACTTAACTTGAACAGGCTGACGTGCTTGGCTTTGCATGCTTTCACTATTCTCTCGATAACATTTAGGTGCCTTTCGCTGTGTTTGGTTTTCTCAGTCAGAGGAAGTGGTGAATGTGTTTCCTGATCTGCCCCCACCCTCCAGAAACACACACACACACACAGAGCCAGAGCTGAGGTGAATACAGAGAGAGAGGAGGGGAAAGCAGAGCCCAAGCGAAGGTTAGCCAGCAGCTAGTTAAGAAAATGGCGATCATGCAGGACGGATGCCTCCCCTCGTAGATGCTGCAAACGCGTTGAAATTCTTTTAGCCTTACAGCGGCTTTCCTTTCCACTCTGTTGCACTTTATACTTCAATGAGGTGAGGCTGGTTGTGCGGTGTTTTCTTGACCGGGTTACTTTTGTCGCGCTAATGTACACAGGGAGCCAGAGCAGGGAGACCGGGGACTGGTGTGGAAGTTGAGCTGGCGCTGTTGTTTAGTTAGCTGTGGCTGTGCTAAGCTAGCTAGCTAGCTAGCCTTCTGTTCAGCTAACACTTGGCAATGCGGCTCGGTTGCATTTCAGTTTGCAAGCGCAACGACTAACAAACCAGGGGAACGACTTTGCATGCAGGCGACTGAACATCTCAAGGTGTATTTGACAGCCAAGCCGTTGTATGTGTACGGACGTTGGTTAACCTTGTGCTAACACTAACTAGTACGAGCATTGGTTAACCTTAGCTCGCCAGTAGTGCGTAAATATCGGCCAAAAGAGTTATTCTGTAGTATGTTAGATATTGTTTCTGTATATTTGCTTATCGGTAACCCATTTTTGTTCCACGTACCACTGTTATTTAAATACCATAACTGTTACATTTTAAATAAGGTTAAGTTAACTAACGAGCCGATTCGTAACGTTAGCTTTGCGCTAGCATTAGCAGCCATGCTAATTCGACGACGCAGGTAGGTCGACGGTGACGCCGATTTATTGCCCGGCTTATTGGTGACTTGCAGAGAGGACACGGTAGTTCAAATTACCGTAAACATCCAAAACTAGTTGATGAAACGTAACATCTTTGCAAATTTGGTGGTGTAATTGTCAACCTGCAGAGTTGTGTTTCGGTCAGAGCGTTTAACGCCCTCTGTCGGCAGGAAGGCGGAGCAGCTGGTTAGCTGAACGTTAACGACCTCCGCTACGCTTGTTTTGCAGTCGTATTCACCTAACTTGTTTTTACACCGGCCCGACGACGCTGCTTAACACAGCTAAGCCGCAGAGTAATTGAATTGCTTCGACTGTAATCAGATGCCCCGTTAAGGCCATTGTTGGTCTTGGCTCGCGCTGTGAAAATACCAGGCTCGAGAGAAGCCATGTTGGTTAAGCTGTATCGCTAAGTCAGGCAACAGCTGAGATAATGGCCGATCAGGACCCGAGCTGTAACTCTGACCCACACAAACATTCTCCATCTCTGTGTGTCTTTATCAGCCATTGTCAGAGACACACGCGTTTCCCCTTTGCCGGGCCCTGGTCGTTTGTTGCCTTATGCAGTTCAACCTGAATTTCCACATCGACAAATTGACATACTTTTCGCACAGCAATTACTGACGGTGTCTCACTGTTTGTTTGTGCATGCTTCTCGTTGCCTAGAATGGGTGGGTGAGGTGCATGTATTTTAAGCAGTGCATCATCAATTAATTTGAGACATTTTAGTAGAGTTATGTTTACCATTTCAGGTTTAGCAACTCTCTGTCTAGTCCTCTTGCATGCAGTTTAACCAATCAAACGGTATAACACCCTCACGCAGGGTTTCTTTTTATTTGTAATTGAGGCTTGTTTAGGTATGTGAAGACTTTGGTAAGTGAGAGATTAACCCTCTAATCTCTTCTGTCTCTTGCAGAGATTTGGAATTGGAAGCTGTTGCCACCAAAGAAGCTGAAGCATCTCAACAGGTGAGCGTGAAACTATAAATATACTGATGAAGGTGCACTCACTAAGAGCATGTGTTCCAATTTATATCACCTTTCTAGCCAACTCTTTTTGGATGATAGCACGACCTGTGTGTGTCTGTGTGGTGGGGTATTGCAGGGTTGTGTGTGTGGGTCAGGGGGACGGAATGGGCAGCTGCTGCTTATGCAAGCACAGGCAGTTCCGTTTGAATTGAATTGGAGGGTCTGGGTTGGTCTAGGCCACATTGTGCTGAGTAAGCTTTGCTGTTTTAAAATCGCTAAATGAGAAGCCAGAGTCCTGATGTTTTGTGTGTGGAGAGGTGTTTGTGCAGCTCATTGTGCCCATACAGTTGGTCCACATGCAGGCACACAATAGAGGTGTGGGCCACAACTAGGCCATCAACCCGCTCCAAGGGGTGTGTTTAATCTGTTTTCTGTTTTTAGATCCTAAATCTCTTTGCAGATTTATCATGCTCAATTTCCTGAAGTGGGTTTTGTTTTGTTTTGATTGTTAGTAATTATAGAGAGCCAGCGCATCAACTCACCTCCTTGTCATCTCCAAAAGTGTCTGTTGGTGTCAGTGTTTGGGGATGCTCAAATACAAGCTGTAAAACATGTCAACTGCCTTGTTTTTAATGCTGGTTTAGTCCCGTTTCTGTCATATATCTTCCATAATGGATTTGTTGTGTTTTGTTGTTTGAAAAAAATATTTATTATTTATTTAAAAAGGTAATTTATTATGCTAGTTTGGGGTTGGTTGCTAAAGCCAGTTGATGTTTCACATTTTCCTAGCAATGGGACATATTTTCCACCTGAGTTACTGCTGCTGAAGTAAAGTAAGGGGGAACATATTAATACCCATATGTATAGTAACATGATTTTCTTTTCACATAACATGTCAAAATTTCCCACACTAACATTCAAATGATTTGTTTCATGAGAATCATGCCAATTAAAACAAAACACTGTAGGCATTCAACTCCCAATTTTTTTCAGGGATGTGTTTATTTTCAAATAGTAGCAATTTCTTACTAAATACATTTTAGATAGAACCTCTGTTTCCATAAATTCCACCCTGCCAACAGTACAGTGTTGCTTGAGGTAATTGCTGTTTCAATTCATAGCTTTTGGAAAGTGGTTTCACTTATGTTCGCCCTAAAGTTTATAAATAACATTTGGTGGATGTTCTTTAAAAGGCTAACCACAGTATCATACATTTTATACATTTAAAACACATGTGGCACACAGTGGGGATTACATCCTACAGGGCAAAAACTGAATACGTGTTAAGCACTCACACTCTGAAGTCCTGTTTTTAGTTATGCTTAAGAAACACTCAACTATGAGTCAGTTTGTAAACACAATCGCCATTCAGTTCTCTCGCATATCCAGTTTATTGCTTGTGGACCAGTTGCACTTGTAGTCATAACACAACGAATACATAATTTGTAATTAGTTGTGACCAGTGTAATTTCTTTTGCCTTTGTCGAACAATGTGCTGTCTACTTTCACTTTCAGTTGTTCTGGCTCCATTCCCAAAATGACTGGTCTCTAAACATGTCTTCATTCTTGTCTAAAAATATCAAGAGTTTTCACAAGAGGTTTTATGACATGTTGAAGCCATAGCACTTGACTCCATGCTGCAATAGCCAACTTGAGATAGTCGCATATGGAATTTAATACAAGCACTGCTATAAATTCCTGTAGTGCTGCAACTTTGCTACATTAGTTGGGGATCAGGTAGTTGACCATTGCCCCTCTGAGCAATAAAGCCACACCTGCAAATGGTCATGAGACTGGAACAAGCAAGGAGCAGAAATGGAGCATATGGAGCATTTGGTGCAATTGTTAGACCTGTGCAAGCTCAGACAGGATGCAGTCCACACAAAGCCATTTTAGGTGAGCAAGTTGTGTAGCTTTGTGACTTGGCAATGGTGTCTTTGGCTTTGCAATTTGAACCAAATTAGTGTAGCTGACATTGTGAGCTGTTAGAAACAGACTGGTGTTTTTACAAAACCTTTACCTCAATTCCATTTTTATCCTTGGTTTAATGGTTTTGGATTTAAGCCTGTACAACAAAATGTCTAAATGTAATGCTTTAAAGTAGTAAAATATTTAAATCTATTAGTATTATTAGAGTAGGCTCTTTTTTCTACACTCCATTCAGTCACAGGTTGCTTAATGCCACATGTCCACCTGCTGCAAAAAAATCAATTAGCATTTTTTGTACATTACTAAACATAGTTTGGCATAGTAGCTTATAACAGTTAATAGGGTTGGGAAATATGACTGTATACCGGGCGACAGTGTAAATGTGCCCACCAGTAAAGATTTGGCAGTACCCTCTCCGATAACGTTTACCGTTCTGTCGGGAGATGCACTGACTTCCAAAGCAAATGTGATGAAACACTTATCGCGCTTTTCCATTACCAGTACTAGCTCAACTCGACTCGCCTCAGCTCGCTTTTCGCTCCGTTTTCCATTGCAGATAGCACCTCCACAATAGTACCTGGTCGTCATAGCGACGCTGCAGGAAACTGCCACACCACACCCGCTACCCACACACATGGGACAATGGAGGAAATCGAGGTGTGCTGTTTCTCACAGCAAGAAGACAAACGTCGTTTCGTTTGACCATGACGCATTCTTCCGAGTTGCCGTAATAGTAACGGGTATATCACGCAATCTCTGGCCAAACTATTTAAAAATGGCAGGGTTATTCAGGATACCCTGTCTGGTGCTTGCAACGATGACGCAGTGAACAGTGACGATTCTCTCTGACCAATCAGCAGTCTGCCATGTTTTCATGTGACATTTTAGTATCGCCTCAGCTTGCTTGGAACCTCGCCAGAGGTGGTACGAAAAAAAGTACCTGGAAGCAGGTACAGGTACAACTTTTACACAGTGGAAAAACCAAACCCAGTTGAGCTGAGGTGAGCTGCTACTGTGTAGTGGAAAAGCGCCATTAGTGTCTCTGCTATATATTCGGGGAGGGCTATGCAAATCAGGGCTGGATTCATGTGTTATCTGTTATTGTATCGTGATACTTTTAAAGTGATTTTGGCCATATTAACCCACCCTAACAGTTAATATCCTATTTTTCTCCATTGTAAACTGCACAGTTAAATTTAGATATCTTTAATTAACTATACAATTTACAACAACGTAGGGACTTGCCATTAAGACTTTTGTTCTTGAATTCATTTGTTTTGGTAGTTCAGTAACCTGCAAAAAGCCTTGCAGTAGAAAATTATTTTATTCACATCTTGCCCCACCCTCCTCTACCAGCAACAAAAGTCAATAACTACCATGACCTGAAATGATCCGGCCTGATTTTGACTGCGCTGTTGAAGCGACAGGTTTGATGTAGCTAGATTGGAAATGTCAGCCTCACAAGGCCTTCGCTGTTTGACTGTTTGTGATGAGGAGATACTCATCATTCACTAATTGAGTCATGGCTTTCCTGAATGGAGCCTCAAGTGTTTAGCCACTTTGAGAACATGCTAATGCAAATTGATGCAAATTATGTGGTTTTGTACATGCAAATTAGCCACGCGACTACCCTCTGGCTTTTGTTGTTCGGGGATGGTTGTTTGTATATGCTCATATTATCAGTTTATGTTTGGGTGTGTGTCTGGCTGTGTTTGTATGAAAGACAGCTATTTCCACCAGCCTACAAATGCAATCAATACTTCATCTCCTATAAATTTGAAGGTCCTTGCTGTATTCACTGCATGACTCACTTCTGGGACTGAAAAACACTCCTACAGCGTCTTAGGATGCAGTAGTCTAAAGCCTCCTCAGGAACCCAAATATAGTTTGATTATTTTAAAAGTCTTTCAGCTTTATTTGACAGCAGGGAGAAAAGAGTTCACAGAAAAGCCAAGTGGGTGGCAGCGAAGTCTGTGCTACACTTCGATTCTCACATGGGTAGACAAGAAGTAGCTTTAAACTTAACTGAATGTAGCAGAGACCCTAAAGTTAGTAGAGAAGGAGGAAGATGGGTTCAGATAAATTCTTTGTTTTTCAGGACATACAGGTGCTAGGGCTAGGCAATATGGCTTATAAATAATCTCAATTTTTTTTTTTATTCTATTCGTTTTCTTTTAAAATAACGTACTGTCAATTTTTTTCAAATAGTGCAAACATATGATGATCTTGTAGAATATGATGCATTGCTGTAGATCCAACTACCCAACAGTATATATATCCAGAAGCGTTTATAGTAAAACACTGAGGGGGGCCATTTTACTGCACACCTGGCAGAACTTGTACTTGTAGTAGAGTATTTTCACAGGTATTTGGTATTGGTATTTGCTGAAATAACGGACGGACCATAAACATTGAAAACTTGAAAATGACAATATGGTCATCAGCTGTATCACACGTTAATTAATATTCGAATATATCGCCCAGCCCTACAGGCGACCCAAAGTAACTGTTGACTTGCACACCTCTGTATAGCCAAATTAAATGTGTATCTACTGTAATTATTGGACTCATCTGTGCTACAGTGGTACATAACACCACCAGTGACCTTTTGCAACTTTTTTCCTCTTCTTTCATCTGTCTGCTGCTTTTTATCCCCCTCAGCACTCCCTCTGTCTTAAGATGGAAAAACCAAAAAGTACACGCTAAAAAGTGGAATCAGCTGTCCAGATTATTTTATCCACTTTAAACAAAACAAAGACCATATTCAGAGATGAGATATTTTTAGAAAGAGATTCCTTTTAATCATTCTGGTGATTTGTATGTTACAGCGAAATGGCAGCTCTTTATCATCTGGAAGGATTTGTAAAATAAAGCCACACGATAAAAGTAGTTTTAAAGTGTATTTTGTGGATGATCTAACATGACACTTTGTCTATGGCCGACAGAATACTGCAGTCTAGGGCGGCAACAATAACTTGTTGTTATTGATTTAATATGCAGATTGTTTTCTCCATTAATGATTAATTTCCCATAAAATGTGGAAAAGTTACCATCACAATTTCTCAGAGCCCAAAGTGACATATTCAGATTTCTCGTTTGGGACCACCAATAGTCCAAATCTCCAAATATTCAGTCAAACAGGGAAAAGCAGAAAATTCTCACATTTAATAGGCTGGTACCAGCAAATGCTTTTTTATTTCTTTATTTTAGCTTGAAAGGCGATTAATCAAATATGCAAATAATCGACTCTTGCTTGTTTGTGGGCTTTGAAGTACATGTTTCCTATTTGCCTGGTGCTAACAGCACACCTGTGATATGTAATGTTGCTTCTCGGTGAGTCCACCCTCTTGAACCCTGATTCTGATTGCCAGGACACACACGCACAGACACATACCGCACCTACAGCCATTACCTTTTTACTGGTGATAGTTAAAGTGAGTTCCCCCAGCAAATTTGGTTAGTTGCAGCCAATGTCTGAAATTAACATCGGCCAAGGTGACTGGCAGATGGAAAAATCTGCTGGCCAAGCAAATGTTTTTACCGGCCAAAATAATAAATTGCCTTTTTTGTGTCACATATTCATTCTTTTCAGTATATTTCATTGAGTGGCCAGAGTAAAATTTGATAATAAATTAATCATTGGTTCATCAATTCAAGCGGGAATGCCACTCAAGTAGAATTTTGAGATCATTTGCTAGTAAATGTACTTAAGGTTACTTTCCCGTGTGAAACCAATAGTCATCGTTGATTGTTTTAAGGAAGTAGTTATTTTAACCATGATCTATTCCTAAAGCTGACCAAGTAGTTTTTGTGCCTAAACCTAACCAAACTATGGCCGTCACCCGAAATGTTTCTCAGCAAGCTTTATTTTGAAAGCTTACCCAGACATTGCATATTCATTATTGCTAACTTGACCACGGAATTAGAACGTGTTGAAAACGTGACACTACCACGGTGGACCAGCGTGTGCATTATACTCTTAGGCGTGATACCAGATTGCAGACCGGTGGCGATTGATAGTTTAGCAGAGTATCGTATTTCCCGTACGGTAATCTAAGCTTGGCAGGTGTTCATTTCGGACCCTGTTTGCAGCACTAAAATTGTAGAAATATGGCGGGTGATAAAATGGTTTCACACATCATATTTGTTTGGTCATGAATGCTTAATTATTTAAAATAAATTGTTTTGTTCTGATATTTTTAGACAGTTGAGGAAAGTGCTTACAGCAAAACGTCTTACAGTTAAACTCATGATTCTGCTCTTAATAGCTAATTGACATGAATTGTTAGCTGTTTAAATGGAGGGTAAAGTCTTGGATTAAATTTGTTTTCCTGTATTTTATTTTTTTCAGTACCATCAGGTACTTAAAAAGGGGAAAAAAAACAAACCAATAAAACATATTTGCAATTACAACTTTGTTGTCCTCTTCTTTCCCTCTCCCTGTTCTGATGGCCTTGTTCTTCTTTATCCCTTCTTTTCCTCTTGGTGACTCGTGGCGCCCCCCTCCCTCTGTCAGCTGTAGTTGTCGGTCCATTCATAAACAGATGCTGTCCATGATGTGTATGTGTGCACTCCAGGAGGGCCCCCACCATGCTCTGCTGCTGCTGTTGTTGTTGTTGAACCCAGAACCATCTGCTGAAGCACTTAATGGTTGGAAAGGAGTGGAGGAAGGAGAGGGGGGCCGTGTGGGAACAGAGGGAGGAGGGTGGTGACTGAAGGTGGTAGCAAAGACAGGATCAAACTGTTTCTTAATCTGTTATAATTGAACTAACTGCACAAACCGCTGATTTAATCTGTCATTTAAACACATTGACTAGAGTACTTTTAAGCCCCTACAGGGAAAAAAAGAGAATTTCTGACTTTTGATGATGGTGTCAATAGCAATGCATGCCACTCATCTATTTTTTTTTTAAATTGATGTTAAGTTAGTTGATGCATTCTTAGGGGTATGTCTCTGCCTGTTTCACAAAAATTAAGCACAATACTTTTTCACAATTTTTGTCAGATAATATAATTTAAGATGTAGTTATTTTAATGCAGCAAGTATTTCCAACATACTAAACATCTTATTGTATATTTAATTGCAGAATCTTATATTAGCGTCTTGTTTTTGGACGTTACAGTCAACATGTCGATATTGAAAGCCAGTGTGCAAATATCAAACTAAATGTGCAAATTTTACCAAAATTAACACATTTAATGTTGCAGCCATGGTGTCTGTCTGAGTTGTTGCAGCATATCTCTGTACGTCTCTCGGTTTATAGCTAAGGTAAGTGCTGTAATCCCATTATCGGATTAGACTGCAGCTTTCTCCTGCAGGCTAAATGGCACACCCACCGGGCTCAGTGCTGCTCAACTTAACGTTGGCTGAGGGAGAAGCTACAGTCTGATTTACAAACCAGTCGGTCACTAATCGAGACATTATTTCTTTTTGGGAGCCAAAAGGAGAAATATTTAGCCAACAGTAGTGCAAATGTTTAGCTACACGCGTTTTTATATTTTAAGGCCAGATGTTTTCATCTTGTTTCATGTCGTCACCAGGCAACATAAACTGGTGCAATACTACTAGTGCTACTTACCGTATGAACAATAAGCAATATCTGAAGTAGTAACTGCTAAGACCTAAAAAAAAGAAATGTATTGTATAAGGACTGTAACCAATGATTAAATACATTAGTTTGGTAAATATTTTTCAATTTAATAAATGAATGGTTTGGTCTATGAAACATCAGAACAAAATAAAATATTATCACGATATTTCAGGGTAGTTCTGCAATAACCATATTCTAGATGAAATGACAAAATCCTGAAAAATATTAATGTATATTTGTCTATTGAAAATATTACATAGCGTAATATATTCTATTTCTAGTAAGTTATTTCTTATTTAATTCTTCACCTTATTGTAGTGTTTAATCACAAACTACTTTAATCTGCTCGCTTTTTCCCTTCTGTTCTCTTTTCCCCACGCACACATCGGCTTGTCCCGCCCCGTCTCTTTCTGTTTCTCCCTGTAGGTGTTGACACTCTTCTGTCAGCATCTTTTGTAAAGTTGCCCAAAAACTCTTTTCCACCCGCAATTCCATTTTCACAGCAGCTTGGTGAGCCCCGTGTGGCGGAGGCTTGTTGTTAATGATGCAGCCTTTTGAAACAATTGAGAACAACGTGGTACCAAATGACATTTGCACCAACGTGCACTTACAAGCTTTTACAACGGCATAAGTAGGAGACACTGTCTGTGTTCCCCTGCAGAGCATGTGTGATTGTCAGTAGACCGCTCAGGAGGGGTAGAGCGAGGGGAGATTGTCCACAAGTTAATCGGTCGCAGTGGGGCCGTTAATATACCTGGGCGGCCCGACCAAGTAAATTCTGTGTGGGAAACACTGCTGGATGTTTTGTAACCAAACCACTTCCACTACTGGGGTCGCTCCCCTTTTTGGAACCAACTCCTCCACCATAGAGCTAGTAGCAATGTTACTTTCGCTTTCAGCGATGCTCTTTGCTGCTGTGCATAAAGGTACGACGTCATTACATCAACAAGTCAGAATGTTGCCATTATCACGATATAAATTCCTTTAATCATATTAAAAATTATACCGTTATTATCGTGAACGATAAATGGCGCACCGCTGCTGACCAACTGTTCCAATCCCAAAGAGTTTCAGTTTACAGTGATTTTTATAAAACTGAGACTCAGTGGGTCGGAAACATTGGCTTTCAGTAGCCTTTCAATACAACAGTGTTTGTTTCTATGAAACAATTTCTAGGTGATATAGCTGGCCCTTCAAATGTGTATTCACAGGGTTTACATTTAGCCTGTGAGACTTTCTGTTAAGTGTTTCTTTGCTCAGCTTAAACTTGTATCTCTGGTGTTTATCTCATGAAAATCTAATGAAAATCAATGATAAAAAAAACCCACCATGGCTTCCTCATTGGCCTCATAAGTAAACGATGGAGTTTGCTTGAGAAACAATGCCTAACTAGTGATGGGTTTGTGGATTTGTGTGTACAATATGAATATCACTTGGTTTTGTAGGAGCTCCTCATATATTTGTTCTGTATGTCAAGGTCAACTTGTAAAAAGAAATCCACTTGATCCCTAAAGTGTGACTAGGTTTTTTTTCAAAATCACATAAACCCTAGTTCGTACATTGCTGCATAAGCAGCACACACTACTGTTGTTGTGCCACATAAAACACAAAATGCAATTACAATATAAGTAACGGTGTTTCCTCCTGTTGTCCATAGGAAACATACCCATAGAGGGAAGAACAGTGGATGGAAGAGAGAGAAAGACGGAGAGTGTGACCAGGAAGGAGGATAAGAAGATACAGGACTGGTCAGAAGGTGAGAGAAAATGTCATGGCTTTTGTCTCTCTAGGAGCTGTGGGCTAGTTGTGTTTATGTTTTCATTAGCACATTTTGGTAACTTTTATTCACTATTTATTTAATTGGAGTCATTGATTTTTAGAACAGAATTTTGTAAAATAATGATATGATTCCACGGAAAGTTGATTGCAGTTGCTCAGCACCATTTGCCATTGCAAAGGTAGTTGTTCTTTGTGAGGACTCAGTCTTTGTGATTTATCTGCATCAGCTGCTTCTAGGACACCAACTTCCATTTACCTTGCACAGACCTATTAATCTATAATGAGCGATGTGCTGCTAAAACCGTATGGTCCAGTTCTCAGTGTTCAATAAGCTCATTTTGCCAAATGCAGTTCCGCACAGTAAGCAAGGATAGGATTAACATTGCATATCAGCAGAATTGTACTACTAAAAAAAGAATCCCCGTGAGCTTAAAATTGTTTCACAACCATCAATACTGCAGTTTTGCGTCGAGACATGATTCTGGCAATACATGATAGATGTTGGCGTAGTATAGAATAGCAAATATATCCATATCAGCTATGAAGCCTTCATGAGCTTCAAACTATTAATGTTTTTTTTTTTCCCCAAAAATGTTTTCTTCCTTGCATGGTCTGGGTTGTATTCTTGTTTCTCTGTCCCAGTAGTGCAGTGTGCTTTGCTATTGTGTCCGCGCTAATATACTTTGCCATGTGACGTAGTAGTGTTTTCCACTTGAATTGCCATTACAGTTTCCATTGAGTCCTGTTTGTACGAGCCTACTACTGTTACAGCTGAAACTACTGTCATGGCTAGAGTAGGCAGGAAGTCTGATAGCGTCAATCTCTGACCTTGAGTGTGTCTTTATCTTTCAATTGCTGTCTCTGTCTCTTTTTTTTTTTTTATTTTCTCTCCTCTCCGCTCGTGTCCTGCTGTGTCTCTAGTCTCACCCTCTTACTATACCGTTAGATTTGGTGATGTGTTCCCATACAAACAGAAGAGCATTTCAGAGTTTAAGTCTCTGTAGTGCCAAACTGAACTGGCACAGCCATTTATCCTCATGGAAGCTCTTTCCCCCCAGACAATGGTTGTACAATAACAAGAGTGTAATCATTGTACCTCTGAAAGACTGTGTCTATACTTAACAGTGTCTTACTATAGTAAGAGTCTATAGGCTGATTTGCCGTCAGTTGTCAGCAGCTCTTATGCACCAGTTTAGTTATCTTTGGTCTCGAATCCAGTAAGAATATGACATTTCTGTTGTTTAGGGGATTGACAGAAAAGTAATCTGCCCAATTGTGTTTATTCATTTTAAATATTCAAGCAAAAATGTCACAAAGTTTCTGGTTCCAGCTTCAGCTACTTATGATAGTAAACTGATAGTAAAATATCTTTGGCTTTTGGACTGTTTACCTGACATAACAAGCATCGACATTGTATAGGTCAAACAATTAATTGATTTAATGAAAAAAATAACTGGAACATTAATTGTAATGAAAATAATTGTTAGATGCAGCCTTACACACTAGGACTATGATAAAGCTTACAACACAGAACAAACGTGCATAACTTGTACTCAGAAGTATAAATCATGAGATGCACTCAAACCACTAAGAAGCACTTTCATTCGTAAATGCCTACAATCAGTGATTAAATAAAATGTCAGCAGATGCTGATAATGTGATCATCAGCAGGATTGAAACTGGCTGAAACCCTTGTCATTAAGTAATTTCAAGAAAATAGCCACTGACTTGTTACCTGCCTAAATGCCAGTCTTATAAGCTTAAAATTGTTTCAAAACCCTCAGTGCTGCATTTTAGCATGAAACATGAACCTGGTATGAAATGATAGAAACTGGTGCAGTATAAAACAACAAATCACGCTCAACTCCACTCATTGCTGCACTAAAACCAACTAGAAATGGACAAACCAATACTCCTATTGACTATTTTAAAACTATTTGTAGAGCAGATAAGTTCTTGAGCATGTCTGGTGGCAACCACTATCGACCTGGGTGTGGGTGGAGGGATGACTGTAAAGTCCAATGGATGACTGAATAATGGACGAACCAGCTAATGTGAGTCATAAGCAGAACCTGAAGCTTTTGCGTATATTGCCCTTGGTGTGAGTTTGGTGTGTGTCTGGGTGCCCCTCCGGACCACTCCCACTACCGTGTGACAAGTGTGCTTATCTCCTCCCGTGCACACTCACACGTCAGTAGCGTTTAGAAAGGGATGCAGACATGTACACTACAGTAACACCTGCACTCAAGTACATTTTTTGACACTTCCTCATGCTCTTCAAGCAATGTTTAGCAATGTGCTTGTGTCAGAGGTGGAGCAGATTTTCCAACACACTGCTACAGAGGTAGGATGTATGAGGAATGTTGCGACGACATAACTTTTGTCAGACATGCAGAACTTTTTGTCTGTGTTCTTCAGTCACTTTCGCTTACAATTTCAGTGTGCATTTGTTTAAATGATAGTATAGTGAGTGCACTTATGCTTGTGCTGCACTTAAAGTGATGTGATGGGTGAAATCTATTTTATACCAGGACTAACTGTATAGCCAAATCCATATCATGTTGCATATCTGTACCTGTGTGCTTTTTATACCGGTTATACTGCCCTCTATTTCTTTCGATTTCAATGTCAGGTTTTGCTGCGGAGGGCCTGATTTGTTTTACTGGTATGCAAATGATGTTAAAGAAATATGTCAGCTTTGGGCAACAAACCACCATGCTTCAAATGGATTTTTGTAGTTGCATAGCAACAGCAGGATACGTGAAAAGTGCCTTACAGTTGATAGTCACTGCATATAAGTCAAACAGCGCACAGTTTGTAAAATGTATTGTTTGTAGTGCAAATGTATGGCACCTCCAGTAATTATTTGGTATCACTTTCTTAACATATAACAAATATCTAAAACAATACTCATATTAGGCAAAACAAGCTCCCTCTAAACCTAAAACATAATGTCTCATTTATACTCATTACATAACAGTTTTGATTGTTTGGTTACTGCCTTATGAATTTATATCCACCCATCTACTACTTAGTGGTATAGAAAATACACAGGACTCTGAAATAGGTTCAGATGTCCATACAAATATACTTGTATTAATGGCAAGGTCTCTCTTTGATGACCAAACGTGCACACACACTAGGGCTGCACAAGTAATCAAACTATTATCGAAATCGCATATGGCCAAGTCCAAAATCTCAGAAACTGCGTTTTTTTTGATAAAGGTAAATGTGTGACAAAACAGCATTATAATGAAGTACAGTAGAGACGCCCGGCCTACAAATATTGTTCTTCAGATGTAAGAAACATGTTTGATTGGTACAGAACACAACAAATGTCACATTATGATTTCACTAGTTTTTTCAGTAAAAATGAAAATGGTGATGCAAAAATGATCATTCCCACTAATTGTAAATAACAATATTTTTTTGCCATATCGTGCAGCCCTGACACACCCAAAAACAGACTTTCATGTCTATTCAGATGTACCTTGGTTTAGATCCACTTCTGTTCTACTCTTACTCTCCAGGTTAGTTTATGTAACATGTAAGGTAGAAAACAGAGCCAAAATGCTTTATTGGTTAATTCTATTGATCATTTTCCACTACACTAGGTTTCAGCATGCGCCGATTCTTCTCTTTCACACTCTTTAGTTTATTTGCTTGTCGATCCGTCTGTTGAACCTAGTACAATGTGTACTCAGTTTATGTGCCGCTGGCTACAGGAAGTTGACCTCGGTCTGCTTTTTATACATGTTAGAAGCTGCAGCTGCATTTCTCACATCAACTTCAATGACAGGCTCTTTTGCCTCTTTGTCCCTCCTTTTTCACATTCCACTTCTCTCCTCCTTACCTTGGTATCCTCTGTTTTTTCCTATTCTGTTGTTCACATTTCTCTTTCTCTCTACCCGTCAGCTGCACTCTGTTTGTGTCTTGTCCCTATATCCCCCACCCCAACCCTCACTGTCTGTAAGATGATAGCAGCAGTCGAGCCGCTGCCAACTCCAGGGGCCCTCATGAAAGCCGTTCTCAGATGGAAGCAGGGGGAAAGGGACAAACTGTTCTATGTACTGAACAGCAGCAGTGAACGTGCTTATACACACTAGGGTTGAGCGATTCATAAATAATAGTCATGTGTAGTAATCACTAGATAATCCTGATAGTTGTGAGAATTACTTTATAAATACTCAATTATGTGTAGGTACTAGTGCTGCAACTGATTGTTTTAAATGATTTCTTCAAGTCTCTTGTTCTGTCGCAAAAGTAATCCACGCGAGTTTTTAGTTTACTATCACATAACACAAATAACAGAACCAAATCCTCACTTTGAAAAGCTAGAACCAGCAAATGTGAGGCATTTTTGCTTGAAACATGATTTAAGCAATTAGTTGATTATTTTTCTGTTGATCGACTAATCACTTCTTTGACCAATCGTTTCAGTTCTTGTAGACACGTATCCACAATATTATGTAGACTAATACAGGCAGGGAGTTTAATTTATGAAAAAAGTATTTCATTTTAGATTGCAATACTTGAAAGAAAAATCATTTCCCCGAAAATGTTTCACCATTAACCAATAATAGCTAAGTGCATGATGAGCACTCTCTCAAATAAAGTGTTAAAGATCCGTCAACATTACTTTGATTTGAAGTGCCTTATAAGGATAAAAGGTTTTCGCTGCGTAGCTGCTTTGAACCAGATGCTTTGGGGTTGACAGAGGTATTTCCATGTAGGAAGGTTGAGTCAAGATCCATGGAAGTAAACAACTCCATTTGCTGGAAGGGGCTTGCCCTTTAGTGATGTGGCTGCCAGAGGGAGCAGGTCAATTCCACAGTCAATGCTCTACCTTTCTGCTCTGTTTCTTGTTTTTCCTGTCTTTTTGAAATTGCTGCTTCTTTATAATACTTTTGGGCCACTTTCCTGGGAGATAATTTTGTAATAATATGATTGTTCTGGCAGGCTTTATGTTTAGATGCTGGCAGTGTGCCCAGGTTTCGCTAGTGAGCTGTGAGTTAGCAAAGGTGGAGTTTGACCTCACTTAAGTGCTTCTGTTCAGTATGTAGGGATTTATAGCATTGGTTGGTGGTTTGTGTGTCCAGTGTTGCAGTTGTATACATTTGCAGCAGCGGCCCACGGCTGAGAAATTATTGCCACCGCTGCTTAAGAATTTTATGAAATGTCATGAAGTCGCAATTACACGACTCTGCGGAGCTGTCTGCTCCACTGAACTCGAACGACTGGTCCTCCGCTCTCCCTCCACTTTAAGGCACAGTGACAGGATGTCAATCACTCGCAACATCATGACAACCAAAAAAAACAACCGCGCGAGTACAGATTTTCTTCTCAGGCAAAGGATAGGATTACGTTACTGGAGAATAAGAAAAAAGGTAACTTTAAATAAGCTATTGTTAAGTTAGATAGATTTTACAGTTTAAATACATATTGGCAAAGTATTCTCAATGAATGTTCATGGTCAAATAATTATTATATAAATGAATATATCGAGAATAATGTTCCAGCTAACATTACTTAAATAAACGTCAGGAAAATAATTGCCAACAATGTTTATAGAAACTGTTAAAATATTTCTGATTGCATTTTCAGATGAGTTTGAAATATTTCTTAAAGAAGTCTGAAGATAGTGAGGCAGCGCTACTTTAGCTAGGGAGGGGCTCAAGGTTTGTAGCTATGCCCCGAAGATTTAAAGGGAAAGAAATCCCTTCTATTTCTAAAATAAGGGAGACGGGATGGTTGTAACACTTTTTGTCTCGGCACCTGTAACTTGCAGAATGTTTGTCAATTTGAGAACTCGAAGTACCTTTATTCGTCTACCACAAATATCAATGTTTCCAATTTATCCTAATACATCAGAATTAAGTGATTTCAAAGACAAGGTGTTTCATTGTTACAACCTACCCCACATCCATGCTTCATTGCGTCTGCACACTTGCTCATTGTCCATTCATGGGTTTGTTTGTTCTCTTATCATATTGGCTAGTGAACAGAGTGGTTGCTATTTGAACTGAAGGTTTATATATAGACCTGTGTACTGCTGCAGCAGGCAGAGAGAGCTAACACACTTGCTAGCCTGCACTAAGAAAAGGTCAGGAGACACGCACACTTCTCTTCTTGCTGTCAAATACACTGGTCCACTTTTTCTGAAGGGTGTCTGTGTCCCTCTCCTCTCTGTTGATTTGTGCTTTTGTCCTCTTCCTCCTCGTATTGTTTTTACCGCCGTCTCTCACTAGCCCCTGTTTTATTTAGCTTGTTCAAGGCCAGACTGTTGCGCCGTTATTCGTCCTCGTCGTTCTGTGTAACACGTACGAACATGGAATGGGGGGCATTGTTGTTGAGCCGGCAATCTAGTCTTAACCATACACATTCAAGAAGAGAAGCTATGCGATGGTCAGTCTCCCTCTCGCTCGTTCTTCATGCTATATTTCTGACTAACCTAGCGTGACTCACATAGTTGTCTCACAGGCCAGTATATCATAAGCAGGGGCGAGGAGAGATGGGGATATTTAGTCTCTTTTACAAACATCAAGCAAGCCAGTTTTCTCATTTTCAGTAACGCTAGACACACTGCAAACCTCTTTGTGCGAATCGTCGCTCTGTCACAGGGAGTAAAAAAAATGTAACCGCAGTTACATTGCCTATTCATAAGGGCATAATAATCAGCAGCTAAACCAGTCAAACCTTTCTATCATTGCTCGACCATAAATGACTGCGTGATGGTTTGATCACACATGACGCATTTATCTACGTTTACGGTGGTGCTATGAATTACAATTTGTTTTCAAGTAGGCTTCATGAGGAATATATGAGAGGAAAAGGACATTGTTTTTATTTATTTATTCATTTTTTTTGTATGTAACAAATCCATGATTGTCTGTCTGAAATGCTTTAGGAACACTTAAGGCGTTGGTGTGGATTGGTGATAGATGTGGTGATGAGTGGTTTACAAACTGATGGTTGTCGTTGAAGTTATTGATGATGGGCATGCAATATGTTGAACTAACCATCTTTCCCTCCTCTTGTCTCTTTGTCTTTCTCTGCAGTGCCAGAGCATACCAAGGCAAGGCAGAGTCCTAAATCTCAACCACATCCCCCCCTCCCCCTCCCCACATTTACACCTACACGTACACACACACAAATGCTAACACATACAGTCCTCAGCAATGCCAAGGGGGCTTAATCAGCCTGCTGCCCGCTCTGACAAGCCCTGCCTCTTCACCTCAGACCCTTGAGGCTGTGCCCTCTGAGCTTTGACCTTTGACCTCCCTTTTGTCAACCTGGGAACCAGAGGTCACCTGTTCTCCACTCAACCCGGGGACGCCCTCCTGCCCAGCCAGGAGCCGCAGCCACAATCCATACTCACAGGTAAACTATGACAAGAAAGAAGAGAGCACAAGCAAACAGCAGTGGATTACATTCAATTAGATTTGTCTGCATCCTCAAACACATACAGGGACACTAGCCTACACAAGCACACTGTTTGCCAATAACTCTTGGATGAGCAAGAAAACATAGTACAATGGCAAAAAAATAAATGTTGAAATGTGGGTGTGTTATACTTTCTGATGGTTTTCAACTTGTACTTCTATCCTGAATAGTTGGAAACAAACTTATCTGAAAAGAAAAAATATCAGAAAAAGTAACCAGTTTGCACTTTGCATTAGACTGCAGTAAATTCAGAGTGGTGGCTGCTCTTAATGGTATCCTAAACATGATTCACTTGTAATAAGCCTAATATGTGGCCTTTGAAATAAATTGCACATTTAAAAAATAGTTATTTTGTGCAACATTGACTTTTCTTTAAAATACAGATTTTTCTAGTTTCCTGAGGTTTTTAAAATATGTACAAATGTATTGGTTTTCTCTAAATTCATATCAGAACGGCAAAATAACTGGAACATGATGACTTGTTGGTGTGCAGTCATACTATGATCATAGTATGGGGGGTGGGCAAATTGAGAATAAGCACCTGATTCAGCTCAGACAAATCACTGAGAATTACACACATTTAACAAATTATCTTAATTGCTGAGTTACTCGTATTCAAATATTGGATTCACTCTTTAATATTCTAATCTGGATAACCACATTGGTAACTACTAACTTAAGTTCAGCAACTAGCAGGGTCTGTCCACTAATACTCTTGTACTTGCACGCCCTTTTTTACTTTGAACCCCTCTGACTTTAACATTATTTTCGTTTCTGTTTGCTTGATTCTCATTGAATGTCCTACCTGCCCTAACTATTTCTTACGTCTCCCCACTGTGTTTTTCTGGCTAACTCTCTGCAAGTCTGTTTGACAGTCTTTCCTCTCTCTGTTTCCAGGCATGGCTCCCATTCGGGATTCCGTCAGCCACTCCCCTAATCAAACAGGTGACTACACATTGCCTTTTTCCTTCCCCATTCTTCTGCGTTTCATTCTTGCCCCCGAGTATCTTACTTTGGCTTCCTGCTTTGTGATTGACAGACTAGGTAGATGCAGTCTGACCTGACCTTGACAGATGATACATTTTATTCATGGAATATTAGAGAGATAGAGACGAATGAGTAAGAAAGTGGGTGTGAAAAGGTGCAAGAGGAGACTTGGCAAGTGATAAGCGCCACAGAGAGCTGGCAACCAGTTTATGTGAAAGAGGCTTTGAAAGTAAGAGGACACTTCAAGTGAGAAGACGGGCAACCAATTAGTCAAGAAACTCAGTTAGTACACGCAGTTTTTTGGCTCAGGAGATAGCAGGTGAAGAATTCGGGGGGAAAAAAGAAAATAATTAAGCAGCAGATGTTGCCATGATTGAAAGAATGTGAATTGTCAAATAAAAGTGTTGAGCTGCTGCAGGCATGCTGCCCTCTGTACTTTCATAGGACAGGTAAGGGAAATAATTTAAATGCGTGGCTACATCTTTTGAATGCTTGCTCACAAACCAAGTGCTAATACTAAATTGTAAAGCTCCAGCGTAATGTTTTTTTCCCTTCCGTTGCTAAAAAGTTGATTGTTTGTTCATAAGCCAGAACAAACAAAACCGAAAGTTAGTCCTAGCTGTGTCTTTGAGATGCTCTCCTTCCACACTTTGCCTGAAAATCTATTTAGGCCTTGCAATGTTTCAAATCAACAACTTCTTTGCAAAAAACTGTCAAATACAAATTCCTGTTTATTTGGATAAACTAAATTGAGTCAACTTTTGGTTATGTTTGCTAACTTTGTCAACACCTTTTACAATAAAGGCCTACTTCACTAACTTCTTCACTGCCTTTTTAACACACTTTTATTGTGAGTTAGTATCAAGAGTACCATAATTCAATAACATTAGCTTACCACAGCAAAATCATGGGGGCTCCCACACCAAGAATGCTGTTTGAGAGACAGAGTGCTGGAAAATGCTGATAAATAAGGTAATATTATGCATAGGGGGTTGCTGTGGGACTGAAAATTCAGGCACTCGCCATTACGACTGAATGCACGCGTGCATAATCGCCATGAAAGCAAAATCAGATAACAAGTGGTCTCTGGAGTCTAATATTAGAGACATGCCAGATCTGAATGGAGATGATCTCAGACAGTTTTAATTTAATATATTTGCGGGGAAAAGCAAGGTTTGAATCAAGTCTGAATCTTTTTAGTTGCCATCACCTCCTCCCCTCACTCACTCCCTCCCTCTTTTCACACTCAATTGCCATTCCCCCTATGCCCTCCATCTCTCCTCTCCTGCTGATGGTCATCCTTCGCCTCCCTGAATCCTAGTTTATAGCTTTGGCATGTTTTTGGGTCCTGCTGTGGGGACAAAATGGTGGCAGCTGTGTCCAGGCTCAGCCCTGGCACTGGTCACATCCAGAGTAGTTGGCCAGCTGAAGGTTAGATGGAATAGAAAAATATCAAAGCTACTGAATGAAGGACATTCAAACCACATCCATTTTATTTCATATATTACCATTATGGTCATATAATTTGTTGACATTGATGAATCAGTACTGTGGGTGAATACTTGAGCAAATTTGTTAAGTTTTCTAAAATTTTAGAATATTTTGTTGAATCTGTTCAATCTAACAGTATCCTCTGCCATATCCACCCGTTCACTCTCCAGGTCTGGAGCATCCTGGCTTGGACTCGCAGTATGAGCCTTCCCCCTGGTCCTCTGGCTCTCCCTGCAGCAGTGACGGCAACAGCAACTGGGGCAAAGTCTTAGTGGATGGAAGCACCGACAAACCCAACAACCCTTCTTCAACTAACTCTTCTGTCTGGCCTCCCTCCTCCTCTTCATTCTCTTGCTCCTCATCGTCTTCCTCTTCTGGCTGTGGGTCAGGATCAGACCCTGAGTTAGCATCAGAATGCATGGATGCAGACTCTAGCTCCTCAGTCGGCTCAGAGAAACACCTTGCCGCTGTGACAACAGTGATGATGATGTCAGCAAATGCTTCTTCCTCTGTGTCTTCTACGGCTTCTTCCCCCTCCTCCTCTTTGGTGACTTCTGCCATGATGGTCGGCGTTTCAGTGAATGGAGACAGCAATGGCAACAGTCATCAGGTAATTGGTGGAGGGATGGGAACCATCAGCAGTGCACATAATGGAAATAATAACATCACCGGGCCCTCCCACTACTCAGTGGCTGGGTCCAGCAGTATTGGCAGCAATAACATGGGTAACCACCACAACAAGCCCGTTAATAACAGTGGTATATGGGGCACCCAGTCAGGCAGCAACATGATTACCACCGGTGGAAGCGCCCCCTGCATCAATGGAGGGTTAAACCCAAACACTTTAAACCCAAATGCCAACCACGGTGCCTGGCCGCAGAATCCATCCCCAAGCCCAGTGTCCCAGGGCCAACGACCTCCACAGGCTCAGGGGATAAGTTCCAAACTGGGTATAGCTCCCCAACAGGGCCCCATGCTTGGCTGGGGTGGCATGGCAGCTCCAAACAGCAGTATGATGGAAGACACTGAGGTGAATGATGGTACAGCAAGCAACAAGGTGTTAGGAGGCAGCAACAGTGGAAATGGTGGCCTACAGCCTACCAACCTTAACACTGAATCCAATGGACCAAATAACACTATTATGATGAATACTACTACTACTACTACTAATGCCACAATGACCTCTAGTCCACCACACTCTACCGCCTCACCCCACCTCAGTGGGGATTGTTCCTGGGGCTCTATTGGAGGAGGGAATGGGGGTCTGCTGGCCAATGGAAACGCCTCATCAGCCCCCCAGCACCCCCAAGGAGAGCTGGGGGGTCCTGGGGCTTTTGGTACGTCTTGGGGTGCAACTACCTACCCTGGAGACAAGGGTCACCCAAATGCAGACACTGTGAACCCCCAAAACCCTGCCTTAATGCAGGCTGGGAACCCCCAGATCTCCTCTACTGCTGCTTACAAGAGTAATAATAACCACAATAACACTGGGGCCCCACGCTGGGACCAGGGGCCCGCTAACAACTCAAACCAGCCCCAGAGCAACTTGTCCTGGGGTATCGGCTCAAATCAAATCCCAGGCTCTGCAGGGCAAACACCAGGAAATGGGAACCAAACTACGACGGGCCCTCCAGCAGGGATACCTCGTCCATGGGGGAGCAGCGCGTCGTCTTCTTCCTCGTCCTCATCATCCTCTTCCACATCTAACAACAAGATGTCAAATGGAGAATGGGGATCAACAACTTCTGGCATCAACCATTCAGATGCTGGAAGTCATAAAGGAAGCTCTGCCAACAATGGGTGGAAGAGCCTGGAGGATGACGCCATGGGCATTGGAGGTGGAGGGGGCGGAGGTGGAAGCCACGGCCTGGGGACTGTCACTGGAGGCTGGGGTCGCTCTGGAGGAAGTGAGGGAAGCGGAGAGAGCTCCGGAGGCCGATCCAGCTCAGACAGGGACGGCGGCCAGCCAAAAGTGGGAAACCGCAGAAAAGGTACCCATCCTGCATCAGTACTGTCAGCCGATGTGGACCCGAGGGTTCTGTCCAACACTGGATGGGGACAGACGCCCATACGACAGAACACCGCCTGGGATGTCAATTCTCCTTCTAACAATCAGCACCAGGGTTCCAGAGGAGACGAACGAAAGCATAGCGCCGGAGGCTCTGGCTGGGGCACAGCAACACTGGCAGCTCCCTCTCAGACCTCTGGAGGTAGAGCTCTAATGAGTAATGAATCTTTTGTCAATGCATTTTAGTGATATAAACAAAAATATTCAAATTTAGAACCAAAATGTCTATCGCTGCACACAAATGTAATAAAAAAATGTATCTCTTTCATGTACTTGCAGGTTGGGGGGGTGGGCCGGGCAGCTCAGGCCCAGGAACAGGAGGTTCTGGCTGGGGAGAGCGGCCAAACTCTGGGTGGGACAGCAAAGTCCCAGCGAGCGGAGGAGGTGTGCAGAGTGGCTGGAACGATGGATCCAGCTACAAGGGGAGCAACAACACCAGTAACACCTGGAGCAATAACATTAACAAAGATGACAGGTGATTTATGCTTGGGCATTATAGAAATACTGATACAGAGGCACAAATATTGCTTGCAGTAAATGTAACTTAAGATGTGAATTCACCCCCCCCCCCCGTAATGTTAATGTTTTCCCTAATTGCTATTCATATTCTCTGCTCTTTGCAAACATTATGGTCTACATTCTATTTTATGTTTTCCTGATCACCTTTAATGTTATTGTTTAGGTCCAATATGTGGACTAATGCGCCCAAACCGCAGCAGAGCTGGGCTTCCAATAGCAGAAATGGATGTGAAGGTTGGGGTAATAGTGGAGACGGTGCCAGACCAGGCCCCAACAACCACTGGGCGGAGCCCCAAAAAGGTGCGGGCTCAGTTAGCTGGGACAGTGACAGCGACCGGTCTGGCTCTGGATGTTGGAGCGAGCCAAGCCGAACCAACACCAACACCAGCAGCAGCAACACTTGGGTAGGGAGTGGAGGATCAAATACTCCAGACCAGAACACTCCAAACCCAGGTCTCAACTGGGGAGACTCAGTCCACAAACCCAATCCTCAAAATAACAGTCAGGGCTGGGGTGAGCCAGTGAAGAACAACCACGGAGCCCAGAACTGGGGTGAGCCGAATCCCAAGCCCTCCACTGAGTGGGGAAAAGGCACTGAGTCCAACATGTCCAAAGGCAATCAAGGCCCTGACAAGCCCACAGGTAGTTATGATTATTTATCCTATTAGAATCACTGCCTTTGTTTATAAAGACTATTTAGGGCACCAAAACTAAGTTATAGCTGTTAAGAATTTTGAATGTATAGCAAAAACATTAACTGCGAGGACATACAATTGGCGACTCACTTTTATTTATTCTTTCATCAGGCTGGTTGGGAGGCCCCATGCCCACAGTAGGTCAGAAGGAGGAAGTGGCAACTGGGTGGGAAGAGCCTTCTCCAGAATCCATTCGTCGGAGGATGGAGATCGATGATGGGACAGCAGCTTGGGGAGACCCTGGTAAAAACTTTGCCCACTATAAATGTCTTTAAAAAGAGCTTTGCGACGCCTGAACAAAATCATTCGAAATTCCAGGCTTCTCATTTTCAGCTGTTGACTCAACATTTTATTAAACCTTCTTTCTAGGTAAATACAGCGGTGGTGCTGTCAACATGTGGAACAGGACTGGCCAATCAGACCAGGAGGTCATGGGCCCATCCTCTCAGCAACAGTCCCACCCAGCACACATCTCTAAGCATCCTCCTCAACCCATGCAGCCTCTTGCGCAGGACAAAAGCTCCAATTCTGGTAAGTTGGAATATGTATGCACGCATGTATGTACAGACATAATTCAGGCATGTAAGCACCCGTATGTTTGACACAAAGCAGACAGAGGCCAGATGAAGCCAGATTATCAGTTTTTACTAATAATTATCCCGTTTAGTTCTTTTACTAAAATAAATAAGACATCTGTGCTATACATAAACTAAATTACTAATCAATAAACTGCACTAAAACAAGTTTCAACTGACTTTCACACAGCTTTGGCTATGAAAACAAATAGGAATACAAAAAAGTGTGCACATGCCCACAAACCTAACATGTACATACATGTGAAAAAGATGATGATGATTCGAACACGGCTAAGTAACACTATAGTTTAGGCCCACATAGATGTGGCTGGCCAGGTTACAACAGATCTTGTCATTATTTACTTGTTCCAGTGGTTTTTAGGCTGCAGGGATACTTTCATAATCCCAGTCTTGAATGACAGTGTGTCAATTGATTCCTTAGTTCTGCAGATTCTGAAATGTTCTGACATACTGACTTTTGCACTAGCATGCAGATTGGGTTTTTTTTTTAGTTTAATACTGACGTACATATAAAAATGCTAGGACATGAACAAGTATCTAAAAGCCTTAAGAATGAATAAAAAAGTGTTTCAGCTAAAGATAGCTGAAATAAGATCTTAAAAGGATTTAGACTGTACAAACACAAAAAGTGTTGATGCACACACATTCACACATGTATTCAAAAGCATACACAATTTCCACAGAAGCATGGAGAGAAAACAAACCCATACAAGCCATTCTCTCCCATCTCCCTACGGTGTTGTCTATGTTGAGGGCTTTTTGTAAAGCCAGTTGAGTCATCCCTTTGGAATGCTAAGAGCATCGATTTTTCTCTTCTCTCATACGCCTTTTTTACCCCCTCCCTTTCTCTCTCACCCGCCAATTCTGCTTGCTGTAGAAACCCTGGCTTTTGTTGGGTGTGTGAGAAAGAGAGACAGCCTGAGTGGTAGAGGAGGAGGTCTGTTGACTTGGTAATAGGAATGGTTCCAATGCAAAACTAAAATGAGAGAGGCAGCTATTCTGTAGAAGTGGGATGAGGGGAGGGGCTGCTCGGGTTATTCAGGGTTGCTGTCTAGCGAGCTAACTGGAGCAGCAAAGTTACTGGCTAAAAAGGGTAGGGCAAACTATCCAGCTACTGTATGAAGAAAAATAATCAGACTGTAGATTTTGATTCACTTTTGGTTTATTTTTATGAACAATGTTGCAAGTGGAATACAAAAAAACTAAAACATGCTGCATGTGAAGTGATTCAAATCCCCTGAGAAAGATGGAAAATAAATCTAAACCTTAAGTGCCTATCAATACAATAGATGTGTTCATGGATATGTAACTAAACACATATATTAAAAACACTTTTAAAAACAAAATTGAACTCCAATGTTTTTCAGTGTGCTCTTATGGTGGACAAATGAGCAACTAAAATCCACAACTAGTTAAACATGGTCATACTCACGAGCATACGCACATTGTGTTTCTCATTACCCTTAATTAGATCAACTGATGCACTTACGTAGACAGTGAAACAAACAATAGATGCAGGCTAGCTAGGGTTACAGTTTGCACACGCACTCATGTTTTGTGTGTGAGTGTATAGCAAATGTATACATCTGCCCTATAACCTGCCATTTTGTGTATATGCATCTATCTCTGCACTTCATGTTTCTTTGTGTTATGTGCATGTACTTGTGTGCGAGCATGCCCAGTCACATGAAGGACACTGGAGCCTGAGGCCACCCCATGATCTGTCCTATTTTTACAGGGAGGTATCCCTGGCTTCTCCCCAAACGCCTCCTGTGGAGGGAGAAAGTAGCAGGTCTGGGTAGTCAGCTGTAACAGGAGCCTTTTTGAAGTCATACTTGCACTCACTTGAGCACACACAGTCTCGCATTTGAAAGTGTATAGGGGCCCGTGCACACGTCTACACACCCACAAGAGTTAAAGAAAACAACACTTATGTAAGCAAGTTGATGCGGGGTTCCCCAGGGACACGAACAGGGCTCTCTCTCCTCGAGCTCTGTTATCTGATTCCAACAGATCCAAAAACAAATTTTAAAATGCGAGTAGGGTCCCAAGAAAGATTGTATGCATCCACATATTTAAATTTGGGGAATTGATGTCACCTTTTCCACAAGATGCCACCCACCATCCAACTCCACACAAGTCTGATATGGCTTCTCTGAATTAGGAGAGCTGTGATACTGGGACAAAAACAAAGTTAGTTAAGACTACTCAAATGTAAAGATATGGAGAGTGTTGAGAAAGAAATGGTTTTTGATCTCCTTTCTGTGTGTGTTTTAACATTGTGGCTTCAGGTTTGTTTAAAAGTCTTAAAATAATGATGATAAATGAAATTAATGCAAAAAGCTGTTAGTTCAAGACAACAACACAACAACACAAAATATATCGTAAACCTAATGGGTACCTCTGTCTTTTTCTCCAGGTTGGGGTGAGTCTTACCCCAAGCAGAAGGAGTCCTCAACGTGGGGGGAGCCTACCACTGCTCCACCTGTGAAAGTGGACAACGGGACGTCTGCCTGGGGGAAACCCATGGACACCAGCTCCAGCTGGGAAGAACCCAGCAGGGGTAGCAGAGAGCCGGGGTCTACATGGGGCGTCCAACATAAGTCTGGTAGGCGCACACATGAACATGATCATTTTAAAACTATAAGCAGTGCTGGCAGAACATGAACTTAGAATAGTATAGAATCACTCGTTGGTATTCAGTTTCTTCATCTGTCCCTACTTCCTTTTGTAGCGCCAGGTCCCAAGCCCATGGAGACGTGGTGTGGTGAGGAGGTTACCATGGGCAATAGCTGGGATCAGGAAGAGGAGGTGGAGATCGGCATGTGGAGCAACAGCCAACAGGACAACAGGTCCCATGACCAAACCAACTGGAACTACAAGCATAAAGGCTCCAACAAGGTTTGTTTGTCTTACCTTTGCATATTTTTTAATCCCAAACATGAAAAGATTGATCCCCACTGTTACCAAAGGCCTGACACTAAAGGAAAGCACATCATGAGTCTGGGGTTCTTTTAGCCACTTGTTTTTGACAGAGTGGAAATGGAAAATCTAATTTTGAAATGATTTATGCAGAAAAAAGGCGACCCTGCTACTGCTGTGTTTCAAGTTAATTAATTAATTAAATTTTGTCTGTTTTAGATGAACAAACCAGTCAACAAACAGGATGAATCCTGGATGAAACCCTTCGTCAACCAGTTCAGCAGCATGAACTTCTCTGTAAGTACTCTTTCACTTTAAAATTCAGTGTCTTTAAATGGTTGTATTGTTTTTGCATGTATGGAAGTTTTGATAATCATTATGATGGAAAATGGATTTCAATTTCATTTTGAAAGCAAAAACAATCTGTTACTCCTGCTGAATCATCTTTTTTACTAAGTGTCTGCATATGAAACAACACTTGTTACTATGGCTACTTGATCAGAATTCAAATACCTTTGATGAATTAATGCTATATTTATGCTTTTCTGTCTCTTTAATCCCATTTTCTTATCTAACCCCTTGCAGAGAGACTCTCCTGATGACTCCATGAAGACAGGGATGGTGCAGGACAAACGTATGGACCTGGGTAGCATGGGAGACTTCAATGGAGTAATGGGGAAGAACCCCGGGTCTCGACACCATCTCCACAAGGACTCAACAATGGATCGCAGCCCTTACTATGACAAGGTAAGCAGAATCCTTAACGTTTTCCTGGTAAACTATGGGTGGGGGTAAAGAAAAGGTCACAGGAACACATCGTGGGAATACAACAACGGCCTTAAAATGTTTTACCAAGCCGAAATACAGCCAGTGGGTTGCACCGGTACTTAATGGATTGGTAAACTACACGTTCTGCTGTTTAAAAACAGCATTACTAGATAGCGGTGTGGTAAGTCTCTGCCGTTGCGGTGCTCATAAGGTAGGTGAGGAGTGGAAAAGAGTTTTTTGTGTGAGATCTGCCTCAACTGAGTAGCTGGCTAGTGCTCTCTCAGCCCTGTAGTGCCCCACAGTGGGCAACAACTGTATCAAATGAAAGATCCTTTTCCAAAGGACTTTTGGAAAAGGATCTTTCATTTTATACTTGCTGTTTGCATAATGTTGTATCTCATCACTATGAATTAGTCAGTAGTTTGTGTCACTTATGGGCAACAAAAGCAAATTAAATATGCACAATTACATGGTTAATTGTAAAAACAATTGGTTGTTTTGCATGTGATTTATTTTTTTTTTTATTATGCAATAATGATTTATTCCCTTACATAGTTCTGTACAAAGCTGCCATGGGTTTGTTTGGCTTTGCTGCTTTTCTGTCTGCATTTAACGCTGCTTTTCTCTTATCTGTGTTTCTCTCTTTCTGACTCCCATCCTCTGGTGCCACCATCACTTTTTCTACTGCACTCCCTTCCTCTCCATTGCCTACTTCACATCTACTCATCTCCTACACTCCTTTTACTTTTTCCCCACTTTCCTACATTGGTCACTCTCTCTCTCTCTCATTGGTTCCTCTGTCCTCAATTTACTTGCTCTTTCCTGCTCCCGCTCTTCTTCTGCAAAACTAATTATTTTCCTTCTGTTCTCCTTCCCTCTCTGCACTTCTCTGGCTGCTGATGTGCTTCCTGTCCCTTTGTGCTTGCTGTCCATCTCCTGTGCACCTGGCCTTGCTTCTGCAGCTGTCTGTTTCCCGCTCTGCTTACGATAGTCAAGCTTCTGAGGAGCTCTCCTCCAATCAAAGCATGAGCTTTTCCTCTTCCAATGCTCAGCCTATCCCCTGTCTCGACTCTGGGCCATCTCCTGCCCACTCTAGTCCTGGAAGCACTCGGCAGGTGAGTGTGGAAGGATGAAGAGGATGTTGTCTTTAGGTCTTGAGCCTCAGACCCTAAGCTACTAACAATAAGAAACTATCACTTTGGGAAACATAGAGGTTAAATAAAGCACATATTACAAGTATGGTATTCTAGCAGGTTACACATCAAAATGTTGTGAAAAACATTTTTTCCTCACATTTATCCAACATTTCATTTGTGGTTGTGCTCCCCAGTTTACTAAAGTTTATGACTGACTGTTTCTGTCCTTGTGGAACATTACATTATGAATGACAAAGCAAAATATTTAAGCTTGTTGCAAGTTTTTTGACCATTTGTGTGTGTTTGTCTTCCCTGCTCAGAATGTAAACCATATGATGGGTGGCAGCAGCGTAGCACAGGGCCGAGGTGGTCCCCAGTCCCAGGTCCCCCCGCAACCCAACCTTCGTAACCAAGTGCCTCCACCCATCCTGCACTCTCAGGTAGCACACACACATTTATTTATTTTAAAGACTTCCATTCAGATGTCATTGCATCTATTGCTTATGTTTTACACTACATTGTTTTATAAGTCTGCTCTCAACAATCAGGGTTCAATGTTAAGGTGTTTTCTTCACTTGGTTGGGCAAGTGGGTCAGAAATCAACTTGTTAGTTTTTACCCCCCCCCCCCATACAAATTGTTTTATTTATTAGTTATTAAATAACAAAAACTAAGTTGAATTTCCATGTTTAATATTTACTAATAAAGCAAATAAATCAGAATAAGGACACAGTGTCATTGATGCAAAGCAACAAACATTATTGCATATTAAAAAATGGTGTGAAAATCTCCCTTTCTGATTCCACTCCTTAACTGTGAGTGAGTGATAAATTAGCATAAATTTTGTCTTTACCTGCCACCATTTTCTCGTGAGTAGGGATGGATATCGTTAAGATTTTATTAACCCTACTATTCTTATCGATGCTCTTATCAGTTTGGTTCTTTATCGAAACTCTTATCTGTTCTTTTTTGTTACTAAATAATTGCTATATTAAAAAAAGAATAAACTCAGATCAGGATAAGAATTGAATATTTTAAATATAACTGTATGTAATTGTTGTTTCTAGAGAAACAGCAAAGTCACTATAGCAACTCGTTTAATATCTTAATGGAAACAAATCTGAAATGTCAGTAAAATAAATCTGTGTTCCTCATTCTTTCTAAAAGTCAGTCAGTATCAGTCCTTCCTCCTGTCCTCTGTACTCTTCCCTCTGCTGAGATTCACTGTAGGTAAGATACAGCTGGTAGAGAGAAGGGCTGGTTTGTCTCAGCTGGTTTACATTTAGTCATTTAGCAGACGCTTTTATCCAAAGCGACTTACATATGAGAACATTCACAAACCGAAGGCGCAGCTTCGGAAGCATTTTGGGGTTCAGCATCTTGCTCAAGATACTTCGACGCATGGCTGGGGGATCGAACCGCTGACCTTCCGATTGGAGTGAAAGGAGAATGTATGTATGCGAAAAGGCCAGAATCTATTATGTTTTGTACGGCCCCTCATAGTATTAGCTTTTTACTTGCGTTGGTTTTATTGCACTTAATTACAGTAAAGAGCGTAGTTGTCATTCGAGTAATCTCCACCATGGCCTGTCTGATCTGCTGACTGCGCTGTGTGTGTGTGTGTGTGTGTGTGTGTGTGTGTGTGTGTGTGTGTGTGTGTGTGGAGGAGCCCAGCCCCGACACAGACAGCAGGAGAGGCTGCAGCGGGCGTGATAATACTGCAGTCTTAGATGATTTAGCCCCCGGGCAAGTTTAATACCGGGTTTCGTTACCCATCCCTATTCGCGAGTGCCCGATCGGTATGTGCAACTCTCAACAAGAGATAGCTAATGCCATCATCAATTCAAGAAAAATACATATGTTTGATCCTTTTTTTTTTTTTTTTACCCGTTGCCCCAGGCAACCCTTGTTGAGTCCTGACAATAGTTTCAATTTCACTATGTCTTTAATGTGGATGCACTTGTAGCATTTTAGAAACAACACATGCAGATCATTCAAATCGAACCATACATTTTAGATGTAATAGTATAGACTGGCTACACAATTTGATCATGTAGCTGTCAATTGTAATTATTTGGATATACATTTTACAATGGTAAACTAATGGTAAATAATGGTTAGACACCTGTCGAAGTGGGTGTAAGAGTTGAGGAGCTCAAATTTACTAAATTTGATCACTGATTTTTTGCCAGCCTTTTTTTCGCTCCTACTGTCTCATTCACAGGAAATCTTGAAGGACGTTATATAAACCTAAACCCAAATCTTGTTTGTGTCCAGGTCCCTCCATCCCTGTTGAAGTACCCAGGAGGTAACGGAGGTCTGAACCCTCTGTTTGGCTCTCAGCAGGTGGCTGTGCTCAACCAACTCTCCCAGCTCAGCCAGCTGTCACAGCTCAACCAGATCAACCAGTTACAGGTAGAGCGATAGAAACATGCACTTGAACACACATACAAACAGGCATGGAGAAAATTACACTTTCTGCACTTTCTGCAATGGACATAACACTGTCCATTTAGATTAATGGACAGTGTTATGTTGCACTGAGCGTCTAATGTTAATCATTGCATTTTGTGAAACAAAGACTTGACACTGAAACTGTTAGAAATGAAATAGGAAAAAAAACTGAGCGAAATTCTTCTGGGTTCTAACCTCAATAGATTTTTAAGAGTAAAGTATTTAATTTCCTCAACACAAGCTGATGTAGTTCAATGAAATTTCACAAAAATTGTAGCCAGTTTACATGCTACATACACATGATAAAATATAATTTATTGAACAGAAATTTCTTGAATACAGGAATAGGAAATGTTTTCTGTTTTATCTGCACTCACACGTGTAGTGAACCTTGTGTTGCATTGTTCCTTTGCAGTATTGTCAGACTAGCTTGCATATTGTATCCCCATTAATCTCCCTACAAATGTATTTAAAATATATAGTATTAGGCAGTAAATGTTTGGATATTTAAATCTGAGATACAAGAACATCAGCAAACTGCTTTTATTGAAATTTTTTTGCTTGTCTGTCTGCAGCGTCTTCTCCTCCAGCAGCAGCAGCAGCAGCAGAAAGCTCAGAGCCAGAGAGCAATGCCTGTAGGACGACAGACTGAGCAGGTGTGTGTCTAAAAATCTCTCTGAATCCTGCTTCATTACACCCAAACTTTAAGAGTTTTTGTTTTATGAATCACTTGCCTCATTGATTTGGTTTCTCTAACCTCCTACCTCCTGTCCTTAGACACGTCCTATTGGTTCGTCTCCATCAATGATGCAGCCACCACGGCACCTGGACCCCTCCCTGCTGAAACAGGCTCCACCCCACAAACCGTACCTGGATAACTACTTGTCTCACAATACCCCTGAGATGCAGAAGGATGCTGCTGCTCTCGGATCCTTCAGCAACTTCCCTTTAAGTATGTTAGCTACATTTAGAGTACATTTTCAAAATAAAATTTTCTAAATGTATTTTGGTGTAGATAAATGCCTGTAAAATTGGTAAAGTAGTACATATTTGTAAAAAATGTAAATTATTTTTAGTTTTGACTATTTATCTTGACATTCATCATTTAAATTGATTTTTTTCATTTCTTCTCTCTCTGCTGTTTTCTTTCTTTCTCCATCCTTCCCATCAGGCTTGAACTCTAACCTGAATGTATCCCTGGACATGGGTGTGGGTGGTGGTGGCGGCGGAGCTGTGAGCTACAAAGAGCCGCCCCAGTCCAGACTGAAGAAACTTTGGGCTACTGACCCTCTGGAGCAGAACAGCAAATCTGGTACAGAAGAACCTGTGTTTGTTTGTGACAATTCAGAGTTGTGTATGCAGTGATTGTTTATCTAGGAATGGTGATCATGTACTTCTGGGGTATGGACTACCACAAATAAGGTTGCTCTACAAAGTAAAAGTGCAGTGATTGGGCAAACAGTGGGGAAAAAAGTTTATTTCCTGCACACTTGTCCCCTGTAGACATGAAAGATGGTTTTGAAACGTTTTTAGTTTAGTCCATTTTAGTCTGTAGTGAACTTGGATTCACAGCATTGAACACATTTCGATACATTTAATGTTTCACTTAAGCATAAGCCAAGCACTTAATCTTGGACAAAACGGTTCCCGTTTCTCGTTATGAATGATGTATTCTAAAGAAACGTTAAATGTTAGACTTTGGAAATCTATAAGCTGCTGTGGCCATTGAAACCATTTTTTCTGCTTTTATATACTAAAGCTTTTGATTTTAAAAAACTTAATTGTCCAATTGTACTTGTTGGATCCTTACCTACAGTAGTATAACCAAGTCAATGAGTTTTATTCTGTGCGATTGTCCTTATGTTTGTGCGTGCTCGACCCACAGGTGCTATGTCGTCTGGGCTGCATCTGGAGGACTCTCCCTTCTATGACTTCCTGTCTCCTGGCCCATCTCCCCTGAGTCCTCCCGGCCAATCAATGGGCTCGGTGGGCGATGGCTGGCCACCCCGTGCCAACTCCCCCCCGCCCCATGGAAACACTGTCACCTGGCCCCCAGGTAGACATCCTTTCACATGCTCAATCAAACGAAACAAAATGCTCGCATTGCAAACTGCTTATCGCTTTGTCTGTGTGTGTCTGCAGAGTTCCGGCCCGGGGAGCCTTGGAAAGGTTACCCCAACATTGACCCTGAGACTGACCCTTATGTGACCCCTGGCAGTGTCATCAACAACCTCTCCATCAACACCGTCCGCGACACAGACCACCTCAGGGACAGGAACAACGGTATGTAAGCCACACGGTTACACAAACACAAACTATGGTTGAGTTTTCGTAGCCAGTTCCAGTTTGTATCTAGTTCAAAGTTGGTAATCTGTTATCCAATTTTTTATCCCTTTATTTTCTTTTTTTATTAGCAATTAACAATGTGTGAAACTTTTTGAAAATACATTTTTCTTTTTAAGTCAGCAACCCCTTTTTACTGGTTGAATTCACCAGCAGATTTTATCAGCAGCCAGTGTCTGCTTGGCCAAAGATGGTTTCTTAGAGAAAGAAGCACCACTCGTACCATGAATTAAGCTTTTTGTGCATTTAAAATAGACATTTTAAGCCTTATTAGCTTGTTGTAATGGAGGTATGTATTCATTTTGTATTAAACTACAGATTTGACTTTAGAATCATATTTGACAAAAATTCTATTGAACACATGCAGACACTAACCCTTTTTTTGTTTCCCAGGGCCATCCTCATCACTGAACACCACGATGCCTTCTAACAGTGCCTGGTCATCCATTCGTGCCTCCAGCCACAGCGGTTCCCTCACCAGTACAGCACAAAGCACTTCAGGTATGCTTTCCTGTTTTGTAATTCAACCTTTCCACCTCTCCAGTCAAATAACTTCAGATACAGCGGGAGAAGTGTTTAAATATTGAGAATATCCAGAGTGACAACAGCAAAATAATATCAAATTCCTAGATCTGTAAGTATAATCCAAAGCATGGGAGAGATTAGTTATGAAGTTAGAAGCTACAGTCATTTTCAGCTGTATGCAAATTTCTTACAGCACTGAGTAGGGTTGGGTACCAGCCGAATGACGTCAGTACTACTGAGTACTGATTTATGTTAAATCAATCGGTGCCAAATTTCGGTACCTGAGAGCGCATCTGGGTGAGAGTAAAGTATAGAGATAAAGAGGGAGAGCGAGACTACGTCACCCCTGGTGCTTGTTCAAGTAACAGGGAACGTGTGTGTGTGTGTGTGTGTGTGTGTGGTCGAACTAGAGAGTGAGCATCAGAGAGTGACTGTGAACGCGAGCGGTGCAGAGGAAAAGGTCGTGAAGCTGTCAATCTGGCAGTACATGTACAGAGTAGGTTGCAGCTTGTCAGCAGCTTCTCAAGACCAAAGTAAAGCTCCCCTGTGTTGTTTCCCAACTGCTGGAACAGCATCGCTATGACAACCAACTCTGCCTACATTGAGGGTTTACTTTCTCCTATCTAAATCACACACTGGGCCAGCAGGGCAACGGCAACACGTCTAACCTGAGGAAACACCTGGTCAAACACAAAATAGATCTACAAGCTGAAGATGGTACCATGTTAGTCTGAAAGCCAAGTCCCATGCAGCAGCCGCAGCTTAGCACGCCTGCAGCCAACAGGAAGAAGTTAACTTACCCTCCATGGATGACCAAACTTCAGAGGTGTCAAAAGTATTCACATTCATTATTCAGGATGTAGGGTTAGATAGATAGTAGGGTTTAAAAAGACTTTTGTAGAAGTTGAAGTATCAGCTCAAGCTTTTTACTCAAGTAAAAGTACTGGTACTGTTTCTGCTGCATATGTGCCCATTGAAAATGAACGCATTTCAGTACAATGCAAAACATTAAACAACCATATACGTGACGGACATCTTTGTACTTGGCTACCTACGTCTGCTGTAACTTATTACTTTCTTTGAGTAATGACACCAAACTGGCTATATGTGTGTCATGTGCAGGTGCGATGGATTGCATACAAACCAATAGGGTGTCGGAATGGTTTATGTTTATACTTCTCATCCAACCGCAATTAAATTCGCTTTGTCCGGATGGCACAAATTATCTGGATAGTGTTTTTTTTTTTTTTGGTTTGTTTTAGTTTTGAACGTTGACAAGCCGGAATGAAAATAAGCCAAAATGAAATAGGAGTAAGAAGGATATTTTTAAAATTTAAGAAGTAGAAAGTACAAATGTAAGGAGCAGAAGTAAAAAGTCGGCTGAAAAATAATTACTCCAGTAAAATATAGATTACCCAAAATTTCAACTTAAGTAAGGGAACGAAGTACAAATACTTAATTACTTGACACCTTTGCTAAACTTTAAGTGAGGCAGTGAGGTAAAATATTCCAAGTAAATACCAGTGTTTAAATTGAGAAGTTTGGACTTATTTTTTACAACTGAAATTACATTTTTGTTATTACAAAGAGAGTAAAGTACCAGAATAAGGTACCGTTGGGTACTGGTTCCGAATTCCAGGTACTGGTATCAATTCAAATGTGAAGGGTAGCCAGACTGTGTTCTTTTGCCTTTACACCATGTTCTCTCCCTTTTGGTTCTGCGTTCTTTGGTTTTGGAATGTACTTCTGCTGTTAATAGGATAAATCTCTATGTTGAGAAAGACAGCTAGCAAATCTGAAAATTGAGGATTCACTTTTCTCTTCTTCCTCCTTGCAGCCAGACCCAGTGAGTCAAAGTGGTCTCCCGGGGGCGGTTCTGTGTCCAACTCCTCCCTGGCCCATGAGCTGTGGAAGGTCCCCCTGCCTCCCAAGGCCCTGTCTGTGGCGGCCCCCTCCAGACCACCACCCGGCCTCACCAGCCAGAAGCCCAGCCCTGCCTCCTCTGGCTGGGATGGCTCTGCCCTGAGGCTGGGGGGTTGGGGCTCCTCTGAATCCAGATACACACCTGGTGAGAGCAGAGGGAGACCCACATATACTATACTGCCTGTAGTAATGTTCAGATAACTGGGATTTTTTCAGGTTTTTATAATGATGTGAGGAGAAACCTATCAATGACAGAAAATGGAAGTTTGCTTCAAAATCTTTGCTTTACAAAAACACCCAAATCTGTATAACACCATACCTGATACTTTCTCCAAATCACACCAAATACAGGTTATACTACTCTAAGTATGGGGCAGTTATTTTATCCATGTCGTATGGCTATCCTGTACTTTTCACTTGTTATACCTTTTCATAATTGCACTCATTCATCTTACTTAATATGCTCATTATCTTGGCTGATTGTGATTCCGCACTGTGTATTGGCAGGTTCCAGTTGGGGTGACAGCAGCAGCTCAGGGAGAACCCAGTGGCTTGTACTGAAAAATCTCACACCTCAGGTACTCACACATACATAAATGTAGCATTTAATGTTTGTTTTTTGTTATTGTCATCCTGTATGTGAAGTGGGAGGGGCCGCTGGGTCTGGAGGTGTTTTTCACATTCTGTATTCCCATTCAATTGTTTTCTTAAAACTATATCCTCAGTGTTAACAGAAACACGAGACTCTCCTGGATGATGAAAAAATCATAAAAGAGATTTCTGAGAAATCATGTTTGGTCTGTTATTTCGGCATGGCAGATGACTCAAAATACTACAATACCCATGAGCCCTGTTTTGCTGTTGCTATGGAGAAGAAGCTAATCAGAGGTGTGAATCAGAAAGGTAGCGATTTCAAAATGCATCTGCGTTGCAGTTGAGAATTAATCCAAATATTTTCTGACACATTTATGTTAATATTTTGGACAGATGATTCAACCATGAGTTGAATGCTGATGAAAGCCATAAAAGTGCTCCAACTATGAGCTGTCTAACATTTTCTATGGAAAAAATTAATGGGATTTTTAGTTGCACCCCTGCCTGGGATAGCTCCTTCCACTTCACAAATATTTTTGTCAGTTCACATTAAGCAAACTGAACACTTAGAGCAGGGCTGCCCAAATTGGGGCCAGCGGGCCAAATTTGGCCCACCAAAAGTTTTGATTTGGCCCGCCAGATGTTTCTAGCAGCCAAAAATTATTAATTCAAGATAATTATATCAAACACTGTGCGTGCGGTTTTATTTTTTGTGAGGTTTTCACAATGTAAGCATGGCAGAGTGACGCTGTGTAGGAAGGGAACTTGGGATCTTAGTACCATTTTGTATCTTAACAATACAATACAATAGCTGTTTGCTTTTGGCCCGTGGCCCACCATTAAGCTTCAGTTTTGGCCCACAAAGGAAAAACATTTGGGCACCCCTGACTCAGGAATTGTTTGTGCATGATATTTGTCAGTAGTGCTTAATAACTGTGTCTGTGTGTTTTGGTCTGTTTGTCTCATAGATTGACGGCTCTACCCTGAGGACCTTGTGCATGCAGCATGGCCCTCTGATCACATTCCACCTCAACCTGCCACATGGTAACGCCGTGGTATGCTACAGCTCCAAGGATGAGGCCGCCAAGGCCCAGAAAAGCCTGCACATGTAAGGACATCGGGCATACGCATTCTTCCTTTCTGTTTTAAAGCAGTCATCCTGTGTCTCGACTGACCTGTTCAGTACGTGACTCGGTCACAAATTAAGTTAACCAGTCAATGGCTTGAAGGATGAATGGAAGTTCAGTTACACAGTCAGCCCCTGTATTCTCGCTGTGCGATACATTCAGTGCGTCTAAGCTCATTTCTTAAATACTACATAAACAAGAAAGCCAGTCACTGTAACCAGGGCAGGAGATGACACAAACATGATTTCCCCAGCTACGTTTCTCCTGTAGATGACATTGCCTAGCCATGTATTCAGTTAACTGTCAGCTTGTGAAAGACAGCACTTTAGAAAGGGAAAATATCAAAGTTCAAATAATAAGGTCAAGAAATGTTTTACAGGAACCAGGTTACTACAGTGCATGTAAACATGTTCTGAGTAACCCTGAGTAACACGTGCGCTCTGAGTGCACATAAACGTACTGATTGTGGGGGTTTTGGAGCAGCACTCACTCAAACGCTGTCTTGCCTTTCGTCTCTCTCTCTGCAGGTGTGTTTTGGGGAACACTACTATTCTGGCCGAGTTTGCCAGCGAGGAGGAAATCAACCGTTTCTTTGCACAAGGGCAGTCATTGGCCACTCCCTCCTCTGGCTGGCAGACCATTGGCTCCTCTCAGAGCAGAATAGATCAGTCTCACCCCTTTCCCAGCCGTGCTCCTGAACCTAACCAGTGGAACAGCAGCGATCTCCACAGCTCCTCCCTCTGGGGTGGGCCCAACTATTCCAGTAGCCTGTGGGGGAACCCCAGTGGCACGGAGGCGGGGAGGATCAGCAGCCCTTCTTCAATCAGCTCCTTCCTCCCGGTGGATCACCTGACAGGGGCTGCGGACTCCATGTGAACCGCCTGCCAATCAAACAGGCTGGGGGGAAGGGTCAGTAGAGAATTATCAATAATCAGCAGAAGAAAATGGGAAAAACAAAAGTAGTTATAAACGCAACGGCACTAGTTGGACTCTTTCTCACTTACAAGATATTCAACAAAACGGGGTCTCCCCTGTGGAAAACAAGTTACGTTTCTCTCTCTGCACATATGTCCACTTTGTTTTAGCCCAAAAACATATCAGTCGGAATACTTGAATCATGCAGGCCAATTCTATAATGTGAACAGATGGATATTTGCTTCCAGGTAGTGCTCTTTCAGACCGAAAAAAAGCTTCAATTGAGCTCATTATTATATATATATATATATAT
>CM022470.1:16590292-16684699 GCA_011952105.1 Coreoperca whiteheadi
GGGGGGGGGGGGGGGGTGGAGGCGGGGGGTTTTCTTGGGCAGGGGGTTCCAGTACAGAGGGGAGGGGTGGGTGTCGCTCAGAGAGACTATGCAGTGGAGTGTTGAACCCTGGCTTCCATGTCCACCTTGGGTTTTTTGCTTTTCTCTAAATAAAACAAATATCCCAAAAACTTTTTAAAAACACAGCTGAGATGGGATTCCCAATAATATTCCTCAAACGTTGTTGTGCCATCGTTGAATCGTACTACTAGTACTAATAATAAAAACTGAAAAAACCTTTATTACCTAGCAACCGTCGGGCCAGTTGTAGCAGGAGAGGAGGACAGGTTAAGATTTGCTAAGTCCATTTCTTTATTTTCACGGCGTGTTTCCTCGATAAACCGAGGGAGTGAGGCCGGTGAAACTGCAAATTTTACACAACTACAATGTTTTTTATAGAGATTCTATCAATCCAGTGTGTAGTTGGATCACCTGTAAACCTATTATGCACATTGCTTTGGGAGACTGTTGAAACTATGTATATATGTGTGTCTGTGTGTGTGTGTGTGTGTGTGTATGTATCTATGTATGTATGTATATATATATATATATATATACATAGATACACACACACACATATATGAGAATATAAAAGTACAGTGTCTATAATCAACGAGAGGAAGTCTTCCTCTCTTACAAACAAAACAGGAAGTACCTTTTTATTTTCAAATGTCTTCCTCGGGTCATCAAAGGATTTTATCTTAAACTTTGGGGGAAACTGCACTTTTTGAAGGACAATCTTTATTTGTATGGGTATAAAAATTGAGAAAAACGAAGTCGCCTGATATTACAAGGTATAGAAAACCAACTCCAGTGTGCTCTAATAATGAATGTCTCCTCTGATGCTGTCTATTTGTTTGGTTTCATTTAATCTTTTTATTCTCCTTCCTTTGTTGCTTGGTTTGTTCTGTATTTCTTTCTCTCATTTTTTCAGATTTTAGTGCTCTTAAGAGAATCTGTACTAAGGTTGTAGAGTTGTAGGTAGTAGGTCTTCTGTTGGCTGTACTCGTATACTGATTACTGTTTGTAACCCTCTGGCTCCTGAAGCCGTCATACAAAGCTGTAAAACTTGGGTACAACCCTCAATAAAAGACTAACAATGACTCAGTGGTCGCCTCCCGGGGTCTTTATATTTAGAAAAAATAATGCTTCAATGCAATTTCCTTTCATCGGTTTGTTTAGATATTTAAAATGACAAGAATTCACAAATATTTTACTGTGAACGTTTGTCCACATTTCTATCCAATGTATCTCACTGCTCAGTAGGCCTCACTGACTGCTGGATCACTGCACAGAAGCACGACTTTATATCTGTATTCACTGGTTAGGGTGAAACTGGATGATACCAAACTACTTAATTGACCTGATCAAGCTAATGGTCCCTTTTTATAGCGGTTGTTGGCTACGTTAGGTAGCACACTACAACCTCGATTCTGGAATGATATTTTATCATTGTCTTTATATTTTTCACAGTCAATATTCTGTTTCCTACTTACACTTCTTGACTTGCAGATCTTGCTTTCATCTCTATTTTGTTCTTGTACTATGTTTATTTTTATTGTTATTATGCACCAGTACAACAAGGAACATTCCTCATGTGGGGGCCTCTGTTGGTCACTTTAGACAACACTATTTGGGAAGGACCAGACACAGGCTATTTTTTTTACATATAATTAATTAGGCTCTTAATTATTTCTAAGCAGCAAACTTTTACGTTCATTTAGGACAAACCAACATTTCTGTAAATCTGCCAGTGTTAACCAACTGGCAAATTTACAAATTAAGGTCCTGCCCTTGCATAATGTTACACTTTTATAAAATGGCCATTCTGTCACCTTTGGTTTTATCTTAATATATTTACTGTCTATATCTACGTTCACCTGTCTCAGTTTTCAATGTCTTTTTTTTTTTCTAAAAACGAATTAGCAAACATCCCAATTGGACTGATTTTGGAACCGTTTTTTGATTCTGACCAAAAAAAACGGAAAAACTGTCGGATACTAAAACAGCTGTTTTTCCAATTTTGGTTTGAAACAAGCTGAGTGTCCGGACATTTAAATGATATTGAAAATACTGTTTTGCTTATTGCATTTGAATACTGTCCACTATACAGCAGGTTAAGTCTTTGAAAATCAGGTTACAGTCTCGATTTAATTTTCCAATTTGAATAGTGTCCACTGTACAGCAGGGTACCACTTTAATATCAAACAGCTTTTCCGTTTTCATTTTAATATAGTCCTAGAAGCCCATACAGGTATGTGAAAGATTATTGCATTTTGGAATTACGTCCTCTAGAGGCTTTGATAGAATTTTACATCCCTGTTCATTCTGTTGTGCGCACATACTGCATGTACTTGTTAGTACCAGTATTGGAACACAAATTAACACTTAGTTTGAAAACGTTTGATCTCAGTGAATTGGTAGTGATTTAAAAAATTTGAAACCACAGTGGATCCTCTTCAGTCAGCTTTTTTTTTTTTTAAACATCATTTTGCAGACTACTTCTCTCATTAGCACGTAGAAAAACCCTCACTTGTACTGGTCGGATACTAAAAACAGCTTTAACATGAAAAATGTTGTAAAGACTAAATGTTCTTTTGCAGATTCAGAAACTGTTGTGACCTTCAGAATGAAACCCGCTCTACCAACATGTCATTATTTCTGAACATTTAGATATTAATTTGAACTCAACAGCTAAATGCTCCTTCGGTCATGAACATCACAGCAGAGACAACTATACAGAATGTGTCTTCATTGATCTATTCGTGAGTAATAATACACTGAAATCACAGGGAGTGGTTGGAACAAACTGTGATTTAACCTTGTTTAATATCTTTATCTCCAAGATGCCAAAAGCACACGGTCATTTAAAGTTTATAGTTAAACACAAGACGCAGCAGCCAACAATGTCGCAATGCACAAGAGTTCTGTGAGGGACGAAGTGGGAAAATGGTTTGGCGCCCAACTGCTCCGCAGGTACTTCCTGTGGGGTCACGCTGGGGTCAACCTCTGGAAAAAATGTTCAGTATTAATGAGTGATTACACAGTACCAAATGAGCTAAAAGCAGAATGCATATGAGGGATTGAGATAGTGTGGGAGGGAAAGAAAACATGGCTGACAGAGAGACTTGCCTCTAGTGAGCTAGAGAACAGACTATTCATAAACGTCCTTCTTGTCTGCGATGTACTGTACAATCTCCTCAGGACTCATCAGCTTCTCTGCTTCTGCGTCAGGGATCTCAAAGCCTGCAGGAGAAACACACAGAATACAAGATCCTGTAGACACCAACTCGTTTTCTGTTAAAGGTTGCACTTGACCGTAGCCATCGGCCAGCTGGCTGCTGATACGCACGTATGTTCTCTGCCTGCACGAACGAAGAAGAAGTCTGTATGTGTACTGTAAAGAACACGCAGACAAACCAACTAACCATTTTCATGCCACTGTAAATGTGATTACATAGTCTCCTCATATGCTTGCTGCTCTCCAATGAAAACCATATATCTCCCAATTTGGTGACTGTAAATTAGAGAACTGTACAGAAGCTCACTTCGCAAGAGAGCGGACAGACAGTGTCAGACAAGAACCCATGTTCATGCAGGAAAATAAACCCAAACAATCAATAATACTGTGCCCCCCTGACAGACAAACAGCTACACAGACAGGTTGCCATGCCGACAGACACTCACCAAACTCATCCTCCATGGCCATGATGATCTCCACCTGGTCCAAGCTGTCCAGACCCAGGTCTTTCATGAAGTGGGAGGATGTCTGCAGCTGTGTAGCAGAAAGTCATGATCTGAACATAGCCAAACAAATACGGACTACTGACTTATTTCCCTACAGCACAAGCCTTCAATTTAAAAGCCTCTCAAATAAACCAATGAAGAACTCAACTTCTTGTTTACATGATCCCATGAAAAGATCAAATCACTGTTCAGGCAGGTGGAGTGTGTGCACATTAACATGGTCTGTAGGACAATATCAAAGGCAAAGTAAGTGATTACAACACTTGTTTTTAGGTATTCTCCAATTAAAAACAAATAAGTAATCGGATTATAAATTCAAAAATGTTATCACGTAACAACAAACACAGAACGCATCCATCCTTCGCAATTTTATTTAAGCCTCATTCAGTGTTCCAGCTGTCGGTGAGCAGGCAGGCGCCCTCTCACCTTCTCAGGGTTGATCTTGTCGTAGAGCTTGAGGACATACATGACGCGGTCTTTGATGGTTTCTAGTGTGAGGGGGGGGAGATCCCCATACTGCCGGCACAACACGCCGACTGAGGGGATCTAAGGTGGAAGAAGAAGAAGAAGAGGGAATGATGCAGGGATGAGGAGGTGGTGATCATTCAGAGAAGAATGCCAGCTCATGAACTGGCATGAAGCTATCTGAGGTCTTTTGAAGGGGGGCATGACAGAAGGAGTTTGAGAACCACTGCTGTCACATGTGCTAAGCACGGTACTATTACAGTTCTCAGGAGACTCTGGAAGAGGACGGACAAATATCATCTGTAGCAACATATCAATCCACAATCAATTTTCAACAAACCGGCACCCCGTGTCCTTAGTATGATATGTACAGGATCTAGATTTTGCACCTTTTGATTGTTTTATTTTGTTCATGCATTAATCTCAACCAGGTTAGACCGCAACTTCTCTGGGTCATGCAGACAGACAACAGGAAGGCTTCAGCTCCTTAAACACACAAGCAAAGCCGAACACATTACTCCTGCGCTTAGATCACGTGATTACCTCCTAGTGCAATACAAAACTAACTTCAAAACTCTACTAAGGAGTCTTTAAAGCACAGCAGGTATCTGGTTTGGCTCCTCAACGAGGCGGTGGCTTTCGAACTGTACCGACACAAAAGATCCGGATATAGGGAGGGTGTTTCTTTGGTACTGTGGTCTTGCTCTGTGAAACGAACTACCCGATGACCTGAGATCAGTCCACATTCAAAACTAAACGGAAACCGTTGCGTATGATTAGTTACTGTGAGTGTCTGTCTGTGGGGTGGATGTGGCGCTCGTTACTCTTCCAGTGGGTGAGTGTTATTGTTTCATTTAATAATGAAATGCGCTATACAAATACAATTGTCCTGCCTTCTTTCCAAATAGTGTTTAACTTATTTTAGCACGCAGAATCCCATGACCTCATGCTTGATGTGGTAACCCCCCCTGCGTTACCGTACCGCTGAACAATACTGAGGTCGCTCCCCTTTCTGGAGCTAGCTCCGCCGCGGAGCCAGTAGCAACGTTACTTTCGCTTTCAGCTATGCTTGTTGTTCCTGTGCGCAGCAGTCAGGTGCCATTACCACGATATCGATGCTTATTTATTTATCCATATGGCTCTATGCTGCAGGTGAGAGAGGTGTCAACACAAATGTGTGGCAGTGAACTTTGCTAACTAGCTAACTAGCAAAACATTGCTGTCGTGTAATCAAAAATATAACATTACAAGGTTTTGTGGATTTCACGCGGGATATCACATCAACGGGCTTCCACTCGCGGTAAAATAAAGTGCGTGCGTGCCATCGTGGACTATTAGCCGGCTAGGTTAGCCTGACGGCTTTGAAAGGCGTCGGTAGGTCACAGCAGCGAACGCTAGGCCACGACGGTTCAATGTTACCGGAGACTCACCCGGCTCTGGCCGAGCCACCGCGTCCTCCGGCTGTCTGCGGCGAAGGAGAGCGCTCGGTGGGCGGCTGCTGCCGGGGCGGCAGCGGCTCGGACTGCCGGGTTACCGGAGCAAAGCCTCAGCGAGGGCCGGGCGAGCGAGCGGACGCACTGCTGCAGGACACGGGCCGCCATGTCGGAGAAAAGTAACTAGTGGTGACTCCCAGCGTGCAAGGCGAAGAAGAAACGGGGTCAAGGGCTCTTGCGCACGCATGCGCAAACCACAAGCTGTGTTTTTATTTAGCATCTTTTATTTAATTTGTGCTTTCTACAACGGTATTAACTAAACCGGCAATACGAAAATACATTATTATATACATGTATTTGAAGAAAAAGAAAAGGTAAGCTACAAAAGCGTTGAGGCGCTAGGATTCTGCTCAGGGAAGACCAATCAATCAGATAATCATATTACGAATTAGTTGCTTAATAATTACCTAGCCAAATGACCTGACGGAGCAGGGTGATTTAACACTTTACATACATTTATAATTGTCACACAATACAACTCAACTATCACAAATGCCAGTGGACTATTTGGCTTAACGAAATCCATCGATGATCGACTCAACTCATATCGTCTGAAAACCCATTCATCAGAAGAAGAAGAGAAGAAGAAGAAGAAGAAGAAGAAGAGCGACCTGACAGCAGAGCGGGGATCAGCAACATTCAGATGCGTTAGTTAGTACTGAATTATCCCCACTGTCTTAAATATTTTACCAAGTTCCCAGCCATGGAGTTGTCTGAATTACTGTACAACAAAGCGGAGTACATTGAGACGGTAATGTGTTTGATTTTAAGCCGTTGTTAGCTAGCTAGTCGCTTGCTATTTGGCTAACAAGCTGAACGGGGCGGCGTATCACTGAAGTCATTGTTTGTGCTCAGTTTAGAAAGACAGTAAAGACAGAAACACACTTTAATGCAGCTCTTAAGGTATATTTTTACGGGCTTTTCTTTAATGCAGTTATTAACCCTTTCTGTCGTTTTATTTCAGGCTTCTGGCAACAAAGTGAGCAGACAGTCAGTGCTGTGTGGGAGTCAAAACATCGTCCTCAATGGCAAAGTAAGGGAATACGCTTCCCTCGCCTGACGGTGGATTATACAGCTTTCTGTCGGGCAGTAATGTCATGTTTGTCCTCTCCTCCAGACCATCGTCATGAATGACTGCATCATCAGAGGCGACCTGGCCAACGTCAGGGTGGGCAGGCACTGTGTGGTGAAGAGCCGCAGCGTCATTCGACCACCTTTCAAAAAGTTCAGCAAAGGGTAAAGCATCCTTCTCTTGTGGCAAATATTCAGACTAGAGCTGGTCCAAATGGGCAAGACCGAGTCTTATAATGTTCTTATTTGACTTGGTCACGTGATGGTAACTTGAATATTACTGCTGTTGCTTTCATACATTTTAAACTATGACCTTTGTATGCTGTGCTGGGCTTTAACAGACCAATTTCTGATGCACTTGTGCTTTTTGTTACCGTGTGTTGTTATAATTGCTTCCATTGACTTCCTCATATGTAAGTCGCATTGGATAAAAGTGTCTGCTGAATGACTAAATGTAAATGTAACTGGTGGTATAGTCACTGATAATATATCAATCATTTGGATATAAATGGACAACCAGGCAGAGGCATTGATTCTTTTTCTTGATGCAGAACAGACATATATGCTCAGAAATTCACTTCAATGTAATGCAGCCAGGAAGAGACTTCCACATTATGGTACAATATTCCAATAACCAAATCTCAATGCCAACACCATATCAATACTTCCCACAAATCTAGGGCTGCAACCGACTACTATTTTCATTATCGCCTGATCTGCAGAGCATTTTCTCTATTAATAATTTTGTCAGTAAAATAGTGAAAACTCCGTATCACAATGTCCCAGACCCAAAGCCAGTCATTTGACTATCATGTAAGATGAAGGACAGCAGCATATCCTCACAGAGAAGCTGGAATCAGCAAAGTTTGGCATTTTTACTTCGATTCACTGAAACAAATTTTAACGATTTTCAAAATCATACCAGATTGTTTTTTTCGTCAGTCAACTTGTCAATGAATCGACTAATTGTTTCCGCTGCCATACAACAGCAGAGTACCACACGGCAAGTAGTCTAGCCACCTGGATGTCTTCGTGTCAGGAAATAACAGGCAGAAGTACAGATTTATGTCGTGTCCTTAATTTGTGGTTGCTGCGTGCCCATTAAACAAACATCGCCCTCCATCTCTCCCAACAGAGTGGCGTTCTTCCCGCTGCACATCGGAGACCACGTCTTCATCGAGGAGGACTGTGTGGTCAACGCAGCACAGATTGGCTCCTACGTCCACATTGGCAAGAACTGTGTCATAGTGAGTGGGATGAACGCACACGCTCACACACACAACCAAGCTGACCAACAGAAAAAGGAAACCATGCTGAAAGAGAGAGAGAGGACACAAACAGAGGCAGTGTCTCCCTCTTGCCTGTGGTGAAACCGTCACATGGCAGTCATGTTCAGCAGGAGCAAACACAGACAACAGACCTGGGGTGGAATGTAAAATGAAACACATTTAATACAATTTATTATTTTCAGTATAAAACAATATATTGATTGTTTACTGGTTAATTGTTTAGCACATAAAAGTAAAAGAAAGGGGGGGGGGGGGGGGAGAACCCAACCCCTTCCCCCTGAAAGGGAGACTTGACGATAGATGTTTGTTAACTTGCTTTTGCTTTTGCCTTTATTTTGTGTATTGTGTGCAGGGTCGTCGCTGTGTGCTGAAGGACTGCTGCAAGATCTTAGACAACACCGTGCTCCCTCCTGAGACCGTGGTGCCGCCTTTTACTGTCTTCTCTGGATGCCCAGGTCAGCCACACCACATAATCCCCCCCCGACCCTTCCACTTCCAGTTTATCATGTCTTTACCTGTGTGGTTGCTTGCGAAGAACGTAATACCTGTGTTTGAATATCATATGGTTAAATTTGGTGTTTTCATGCAAAACAAAGGTGTTGAATTTTTGTGTAATAATATTGTGATTATGGGTAAATTGTATATCCATAAATGTAGATGATTAAACATTACTCTAACTTTAGTTGCATTTAGAAATGATTTGAAAAGAAGAGTGCCTTAAGACTATCTGAATTACTCATAGACTAAACCCCTTATAGCAAAGTTTAGGTTGATTTTTAATTGAATTTAAATGTTTTTATTTATTTTCCCCTTGTCCTTGTTAATTTGCTGCTTGGAATTATTATTTCATGTGTTTAACAATGATAATGCCTTTTTTGTTACTTCAAGATGTCTAATAGAGTAATACTAATAATGTCTTGACCTGTGTTCGTCTGTCTCTCTCTCTCAGGTCTTTTTTCAGGAGAGCTCCCAGAGTGCACGCAGGACCTGATGATTGACGTAACCAAGAGTTACTACCAGAAGTTCCTGCCCCTCAGCCAGATCTGAGCCCTTCAGCGGGATCCACACCCTTTCCAGCCAGTTCCAGGTCGGGGTCAGGGTCTCTCATCAGGCTGAAATGAACTCTGAGATCTCACCTTCTATCCTTCTGCTCCCAGAGGCCTCGAGTTTCTCTGCCCGAGGACAAACATTTGGACCTCTTAAGAGCCCTCATATGATTCTAGTCTTAGAATATTAGAATATAAAGCACACATTGAAAAAATCTGATGTAGCTGCAGAAGGCAATTTTGGCTGTTTGCAGCTCCAAATTGTCTTTTTAAATCCAGAAATCCTATAAGGTGTCATTACTAAACTGCCCACAGCGCGCTCATGTTTACCATCCCAGCCAGTCTGAGATGCACAGATAAAAACCGTCAATCTACAGGCACTCCTCAGTTGAATGATTTTTTGGTTTTCTAATGAAGTATGTTCATGTAGTCTGGTCAGTGTGCTGTGGAGAAACTCATGGGCCTCTGTTTGGCTGCTAATTATCCCGATCTTGGCTCTCTGACTGCAGCTGTAGGGGAAGATGAGGAGGTGGAGGAGCTATGAGAGGAAGGAAGGAGGTGAAGGTATGGGAACACAGCTTGTAATATACTGTATGACAGCTATGGATCAAAACAATAGCAACAACAGTTGTGTTTGAGGATGTTGGCTGTACGTGCGCATTATTCAAGTCCTCCCTTCATTTAGGCAAAAGAGCAGTACGCTCATATCAACAACTTGTGACAGGTGTTCTGGTGTTGCAGTCTGTCTTTTTATTTTTAAAGCTGAAGAACGAGTGCTTTCACCCTTACTGGCTTATGCAGTTTGACAAAACTTATTTAATGTGTGGCTTTTTAGTTCATGTTTGAAATGGTTGACTGCGATGTTCATTTGAATACGTTGACAGCCCTCTGTGCTTTGCCTTTGTCATTTTGTGTAAGCGCACAAAAAAAAGAGCCAACATCTAAAATGGTGCCGTAATTATATAAATATAAATGCTTTAAAATCTGCTTCATGTGGGCTCAGCTGTCTTGTGCTCTCCGATACAAAACTGTTCACCACTTCAGCTTTTACTTTTCCCTCCGGTAATCGCACAAGTTGTTTTCCTTTTTCTCTGTCCCCATGATGCCAGCTCCAGAGCACTTATCTTGGATTATAATGTATGTTTATATTACAGATCTGAGGACTGAGGTGTCCCCATTTCTTTTGAAATTTTCTTAATTCATAGGTATCCTGTAGAGCAATGTTTTTAGGCGTGGGTTCCTGTTTGTTTGTAATGTGTGCATATATATGAGGATGCACTTGCACCTGCTTTAGCATGCAGGTCCGCAATACGCGTTACTGTCGCTGGTTTCATGCTAATCTGCTGATCGCCAATTGGTGGCAGTAATAAGCAAAGAAGTGTAACAGTATGTCAACACAGGCAGTGCACAAAAGACTGCAAGCAAGTAAACATGGTAGCAAAAAATGCAGTCTTTACAATATTCAAATAATCAGCTTTACAGATGTTCCATGAGAAAACACTTGCAAAGCCAATTTTACTTAAGTTAGAATACTGCATTGTTTACTTGCAGGCTTCTTTTCTGCCTTTGTTGGCGCACTGCAGTGTATTACTGAACCCATTGGCTGGACTGTTTATCGCATCACCTGCACACGCCGCGCATGCGTGTTTGGCATGAGACAAACAAAATGTGTACCCCCTCAAAAAAAAAAAGACGAAAAAGACGACACCATTGGAAACCTTTAAAGATAGTCGAGAGTCTTCGAGAGAGACAGGCATCAGAATGTGATCATAGTTGCAGACGGACATTGAAAATGTTACACTACAGTGTCAGAGCAGCATGACAAAAATCTAGCAGGCTTGTCTTTCTATATTTCCTCCTCAGGCCGTTGACGTGTAGAAAGTTAGTTTTTATAATGCTGTCCTCTGGCACCACCTACTGCCCTAAAGCTGGCCTTCATTCTAAGAGAAACTCTAACCCTCATGTCATCATGTCATTTCTGTGAGCCTCGAAGAGCTCAGTACAGAAGTAAAGTCACCACAAATTTAGAAAGCGCAATTCTAAAAAGGTGTGTAAAAAACACCCCAGACATGCTTCGTTGAGTTCCACAATATTTCAAATGCATCAGGTGTTTTGCTTTCACCCACCTTTAAATGCTAAACAAATGATCTGTGCAGTGAAAGCTGATGAGATGTTTCCTAGATCATTAAAATACCAGGGTACAACATGTTAAAGGGACAGTTCACCCCAAAATTAATTAGATTGATACCAGTCATGCCTGTACAGTAAAAATTAAGCTATAGCCAGCAGGCACTTAGCTTAGCATAAAGACTGGAAACAGAGGGACACAGCTAGCCAGGCCCTGTCCAGAGGTAACAAAATCCACCTACAAGCACATCTAAAGCTAATTAACTAACACGTTATCTACTACTAATAATAATCCACAGATTTGATTTGAGCAGGTTCATGTGGGAATTCATTTATTTTTCTACCGATAGTTCCTACGTGAAACTACTCACAACAAGGTCTGTGGATTATCTTGAGTAACCGGGTCACGATTTCAGGAAAGAGTTTATCAAATGTATTTTTTTTGGCACTTTAAGCTCCAAAAGCAGAGTTCCATATAGTTTCATTCATCAAAACATCTTGACGGCCGATGTCTCGAACTCGGCAACTCACACCACAACAGTGTAGATGAGTAAACAGCACTACAGGTACGAGGAAAAGTATGTATTTTTGATTTTGGGGTGAACTGGCCCATGATTTATATTTCCAAGCCAATTTTTAAGAAGCAACCACATAAAACAAAACTCTTCGAGTTTTTTTAATAAAACAGTCCATCCAATTGCAACTCAATGGTTTTATTTCTTTTACAATGTGAACCACATATCATAACAATTAAATGTTAAGTATATAGATTAGCAATTTTATTACTTTTTAAACAAATATGTATCAAGAAACAGCTGATAATAGTGTTGGCTCCAGAGACATGTGGCATGAATCAGCCTTTTGAAACAATGTGGATGAAGGCCGCTGACTGGCTCAGGGGAAGAAAAGAAAAACACTTAAGTGCCTGCTCTAATATAACCAGGCTAACGATGGGCATCAACACTGCTGGTTGAACAGTGGGATTGGAAAGATGGCACAATCCTGCTCGTAGCCAACTGTTAAATTGAGCATTTGGGTAAAAAAAAAAAAACATCCATAGATAGTAATTTTAGTTAATGTTTCCTGTCAGACACGTCACTTCTTCCCTTTACCTGACATGTTGTCATGCAACAGAAAAACAGGGAGGTTATAACTACTAATTTGTAACTATAAGCACCATTTGGTTTCAGCCATGAATGCTACCGATGCCAATGTGGAGTGTTAGACACAAAACAGTGAGTTAAGTGTCTGGAGGAAGAAAAACTAAAATATTCTAAATGCATTCCTGTGATTTAATGAAGAGCGTGTGGGCAGGCCTCAGGATTCACTCGGTCTCCAATCCTCTATTGGCCCCGAACACCATACTCTGCATGGTCCCAGAGTCTAAAACTGTGATGGACTGACTTTCAGGGCAAAGTTCCTATTCAAGAAACAGGAATCCTTCCTATGATACAGTATTCATCAGACCTATGATAGCCAAAGGTTAGCTCCTTGACAGTTTGCTTTTTTGCAAAATATACAATTTTTTAAACTAAGGCCGACACGGCCTCACCATGAATTACTTGTTGGCCCTCCTTCACAGTAATCAGGTGCTCTTTGGGCAAATCTAATCTCACTTTCCCAAAATGAGTGGTTTAGATTTTCAGTCTAATTCAGTGGTTTCACTTGTATGTATGAAGGAAAACTCTTCATTCATTTCAACAAATGTCAGCCTGGTTCTTTTCTTTCACTGACAAGCCAGTAATCATGTATGGATATAAAAGCCAACCTATAATGCAAAAATGAAATCTGTGACCAAAATGTAACAGAAGTTAAAAACTGGCATGCTTTATACAACAGAAGAAAACCCATTTTTTCATGTCAAAGGTGAAAGGGAGTGAAGAAGTCAACAAAAATGAGGAAAATGAGAAGGAAACCTTGACATCTCACAAGTCAGCAGCAGGTATTATAGGTAAAGTTGCACCAGCCAACTCACGGACAACCTACTGTATCACTACTGTGGCAGGGCGTCACTGGAAATACCTCAAATTGTTTTGTTGTTTTTTTAAATTGTCATTTACAGTTCGATAGCTTCCTATGCTAATTGAAAGCATATACCAACAATTGAGTTTTACAACCACAATAAGTTTAGATTTAACTCCAGTAATCTTTTGTTAAGACCCTAAATTAAGCCCAAAGTCGGTGCCAGTTCACGTCACTTTACAAATTGATAATATAGCCACATCTGACTTGTGATATCAGTGTCTCCTGCTCTGCTCTCTTACAGAAGGATGGGAGGCAACAACCATTTCAAGAATGAAACAAGCCCCTGTACCAAGTAAAATCAAACTCATCCACGTCTTAATGCACACACCCCTTGTACAAAAAGCAGACAGTGTCCCAACAACGATCTGACACTCTAGCCAAATTATCCTGTGCCTTGTGGGCAGGGCACTGGCTGGCATGTTTGGTGGGTCTATTAAGAAACGCTACCTTTGTAAGAACATTTCTTTGATTTATGGTTTCCTTACAGCACTGATTATCTTCCAATAGGTTAAGTCATTTGTCGGGCAGGGAAGGACTCTGAGTCTCTTAATACAAGTAAAGCCCACACACAGAGATGCTCAACAACTTGATCAAATACTTTTAAAAACCAGAGGTGTGCGACAGGAGCTTAATTTCTAGTCATAACAAGTGTTCACTTTTTCTAAGCGCCAACCGCTAAGTAATGCGTGGACCAACCACAAGCAGGCCTGTTTAGGGCTGGACAAGGCTACAACTGGGATACAATGGAAGAGCCGATTTGTTTGCATGAGTTAGAGGTGAAAGCTAAGTGCAAAAATCCTTATTGCAACTCATCAGAATAATCACAAGATCACATAAAAACAGCAGCTGCTTTCATAATGAGACGAGGGTAAAGGAGAGAGGGCGTCGCAGTCAGCAAACAGGCTGTCTGAGACGCTGAATACACACACAAAAAGGTTTTCCTGTCCATTATCCTCAACAACAAAAAACAAGGTGGAGAAAGAACGCAAAATTTACTTGGCTAGCACTGCTGCAAACAGTGGCAACAAACCTACAATTTTAACACTGGTGGTTGAAGAACTAAAAACCAAAAGGGCGACTGGCTGAACTAAATCAAGCCACTGCTGAAGCAGAGTAGTTAGCAGAGAATAAGGTCTAAATGTCCAAACATCAATAGCCTGCTATTGGTAGTTACATGCCATCAACCACGTAGCCAGAGAAATGTAACTGGTTACACGATGAGGCAGGATGATGCCACTGATGTACCTCTACTGTGCAATTTAGTTTCACCACTGACAGGCAACCTCAACGAAGAGCTGCGATGATGAAGAACAGAAAGAACAGGTGGCTTTTTTTGATGCAGAGGTGAGTCTGACAGAGTTGGGTCCAACATTTGGCGAGCAACTTGATTGACTGAGTGAGACGATTTGATCATGGCCCTCACTTCCTTATTAAGGTGGTGGGTGAGGATGAGTGAGGTTAAGGGAGGGAAGGGCACAAATGTGTCAAGGATCAAGTGGCTTTTACTTGTTGAGCAGCACAGTGCATTTTCACCCCTTTGAGAACTGTCTGCATTCCAGATTTGGTGACTTCCTTCGTTGTCTCCTTTCCAGGGCAGCGATGTCTGAGGAGTGTGTGATGTCGTCCAGAACTCCCAGTCGCCCATACAAACATTAAGTGTTCTGATTGCAGATCAATGATTTGTATTAATGGAGTATGGAAAGGAGACAATGAATAGAATTCATTCAACATCTGAATAGACCAAACTGAGACCTTCAGTCCCCGTTTTCATTTTCAGCCCGGGTTCTTCTGCACAGCCAGGCATCCGAGCGTCTGGCTGTCCATCTGCGCATCTGTCCCACATAAGCCCATCCATCCCCCTCTCCTGGCCTTGGCTTCGAAGGCTTTCCTCCCACCCCCTCACACACATAGGCAGGCAGCACATCAGATCATCCTGTTGCGTTTGTGCGTAGGGGAGTCCGTGATGACATCACTACACTGGGTGGAGTTTCGTTTCCTGGTTCCTCCCCCTCCAGCAGAGGCGGCGCCTGTAGAGTCCAGATGCAGTGCCATCTCCTCTGAGATGAAAGTGTTCAGGTCGACGTCTTGGAGCCCACTACGCCTGCTGCGGCACACCGGCCCTGAGCCCGAAGACCCGCCTCCACCAGCACCACCGCCGTTGCTGCTGCTCCCGCTCACATGTGTGGGAGACCCTGGAGCACCAGAGCGCACACTGATACTCGCCATGGCTCCACTCAGACCTGTGGAAGGAGGAGGAGACCGGATAGAAAGGAGAGAGCCGCCAATGGACATTACTGGGTGGAGAAATAAGACAGGTAAGCTACTTCATAAAAAGCTTGATAACATGAATGAAAATTGATTAACTTGCTGCAAAACAACAGTAAGTTTAGGAGCATAACAGGTAGTTTTTTGAACGAAGGCTACACGTACATTATGGGGGTCTTTTGAGTGGACCAACAGCAAGCAAGCACATCAAGGATGCATCCAATACTTAACAGCATTTTTGTATGACTCCAAATTGCAACTATCAGTGGTACTGACACATACAGATGGTATGTGTATCTTTCCAGTGAGAATGTTTAGAAAGTTTAGCATCGGCAGTGATTTACCACGTCAGTGCTCAAAGCTTTTAAGTATTCGTCTCAGACCAAATTTAAAAGATGTAAATAAATAATTTTTTTTCTCTCAGATATAAACACTTAGAGGCTGTTAAAATGTGTGACTAGGTAAGACATTCCCTTGTGACGAGGAAGGACACAGCAAGTAAACATCTCCTTGACAGGACTTCATTTGTCAAAGTCACTCATTCATTATTTCAGTGTCTAAGAATAAGAGTCAGGCCCAAGCTTCAGAATGAAACAGCATTTGAAGCAGCCATCTCAAAAACACACAGGTCATCACTTACTGCCAAAACTTAGGCTGAACAAAATGACTCCTGCAGCAATAAAAAAAAACATGCACAGCTGTAGTAATTTTTCAGCAACAGTGCCTGTGACTTTACAAGGGAGGTGACAGGTGAAACTTCAAACCACAATGTGGTAAACCAAGCAAGAAAACCATTTCTATCCCCCAACTGTAAGAATGAAAATGCTGTCTAAATGGACAACTACAGTATGTATTGTATTCCTGATGCAGCCTTTTGATTTTCAATTTGTTAGAAATACAAGTTTGTGTGTTACCACACTGAACAAAAATCTGCAATCTGATTGTCTGAGTGTGTCAAGGATGCTGCTGACAGAAATGTGAAATGCGATTTGTCCATGTAAATCTAAATTATTTTCTCAGTCCGTACTCACAAACTGAAATGCAAAAGGTATCTGATAACTGAGAAACAAGACAACTGAACTTGTGTCTGTAACCTAAACCACCAAGGGCCTAACATCATCCACCATGACCTCAGCTAAGCCCTAAAATGGACTCTTTAAAATGTGGGGACCTTCAGATAAAGTTCTGAATATTCAATTGTGCTGACAGCACAATAGAAATAGCAACATACTGTAATGTAAGGGAATTACAAATAACAAAATACAGTCACATCTGCATATTTAAAAACAGGGTTATTAAAAAGAAATTTGGCTTTTGGTTTAGTGAGATGTTTTTCTCTCACAAACATGCACAGGAGGGGCTAAAAAAAGTGAGGCCCTCTTTCACTATTGGCCAATACATACAACATACCCTTATCTCTGAGCCACATGTGGCAGAGTACGATGGCTGAAAGACAAACATGCTTTCTCTCAAACTAAAATACTGCAGTACAGTGCTTAGACTACAACATAATTTGTTCCAATGCAGGTGACTACCTGTTCATCAGTAAATGATCCAGTTCATTTTTTACATCTTTTTCCTCATATGAAAGACATTATCTCCACAACCACTCTGTAGTACATTGCCAAACCTTAAAATATGTGGAATCAGAAGATCCCACCTACACTTTAAAGCATCTAAAGCATGAGCATGCCCGCCCACACACAAAAACAGATATGCAACATCAGTGGTCCTCTATACTGGCCTTAAAGACCACCAGTACCGCTGATTTCCTATCCAACAATGTAGCTTCCTCCTGGGTTGTAAATCAAGTCTCTGATTAGGTTGCTAGAATGACCACTGGTGTATAAGCTGAGAGCCAGGCTTGAACATAAGTATCCTCACCATGCAGTGCTATGGCCTCCCTGAAAGGCTGGAGGTCTGCTTCCACAGATGAGCCAGTCTCAGCTGGTGAATTAGCACGGCTGGGGGCCACCATGGCCAGCCTGGGGTTGGCCCTGCTACTCCTGTGTGGTGGTGCTTTGCCGCACAGAAAGCTGATAAGATCCTCCCTACGGATGGTTCTCCGACGCTTTTTTACCCAAGCCAACATGTCCTGAAATCCAATACAAGAGTCATCCATTCATCTGTTAAGCATGGTTTAATTGCATTAACAAACACTGATGCATTCTTTATTTTCCCCTTCAACACCCCTGTTGTGTAAAACCTAATGTAATGTGTAAGCACCGGATTCCTAAATCTATAAAGAAGAAAAAATGACATGTGTAATATCACAATTTGTCTAGATACAAGATAATGGAGGTGCCTCACAAAAGGTAACAGAGTAACAAGACTCACCTTATTACGACGCTGGTGGCCTATCTGGATGCCCCGATCGAAGCTCCTCTGATGGGCCTCCACACTCTCTGTGACAGTGGAAGACATAAAAATAATAATCATTGTACATTATCATGTATTCCAAAGCCATGCTAATATGTATGGTACCTTTAACAGTGACCATGTTTTGATCCAAGACCAGAAGAAAATGTGGATCGTAATGCATTTACCTTTAGTTCTGTGTTTTCACATAGAGAACTAAAAGACTGGCAGCTTTTAAATCAACAGTAAATTACTTTCAGATGGTGCCAACTAATCACCACTCACTAGCACTACTATACCTTGGAATCATCTGTCCATTTTTTGGGTGGTAGACTGCCACATTAAGAGGCAAGCGAAGTACATGCTTGTTCATATGACAACAAACCACCTCTGTTTCACTAGTGAATTCCTGACATTGTTATAAACAATTTTTAAAATGCAGACTGTTTTTACCCCACAATGAACATGTCTTTCACTGACATACAAAAACCTACAAGCCCTGTGACAGACTCATCAATGTGGAGCTGATAAGAGTGATGATGACCATGTCTGTTTGGCAGTTGTTGGATGAGCCTGTCAATAATAACATGTCTACGCATACAAGTGCAATGATAGGCAGCCACAGTCCATACTGATGGACAGAAGCACAAAAACAACTGTAGGTGTAGTACTTGGCAGATCCGTACATTCTGCTCAAAAGCAGAAGAGGGTGGAGAGAAGAGGGATGTGGTTAGATACCTTTGTAGAGGTTGGTAACTGCTGTAGCAGAGTTCTGAAATGGCACCCACAATGACAGGCCCTGCTGATGGCAAACTCTGTCTGTGGGAGTAAAGGGGAAATATGTTTAATTTCTATACGTGACATTCGGTTGTAATTTAAAAGCAAGCACCCTTGATTAATATGACCAAAGGACAACAAAAAAATCGAGAGGCACAACAGCTTGGTGATTGTAGAGTTGAAGTGAAGATAATTTTCATTCGCCATTTTGTCTTGCATCTACAATTGCATGAACAGGGTTTGGCATAAAAATAACTGTCAGCCAGCGCTAGATGGCCAGCTTGGCAGCAGCTTGTTTAGCAAGAAAGCACCGACACGCCAACTTAACTGCCCTCTCAGCATTTAAGTTGCAAAGCCATGTCAAACATTCATGCTAAACATGGATAGACTTAAGTCGAGCGCTGTCGAGTTAGACAGTAATATATTATGTCTGCGAACACCACAGTCATAGCAGATTGTAGACAAACCAATATTTCCACAGCGAACCAATACTATCCTCGCCATTTTGTGATTATAATGCTAGCTACGCGTTGCTAAACAAACTGCTCACTCAGCAGCAAACCTGTCGTTTAAAAGCAAGTGTTCCCTTCTGTGCTGTTAACGTTATATCTTTACAGCTCATTTCAACAGCTAATCGCGTCCTGTATAACAGATGATTATACTGACAGTATATAAGAGACTGTCAACTGGGAATGTCGCGTAGCTACGATTGTTGTTACCATCGCCATTTTGTAACTAGCCTGGCTAACGTTACGTTAGCATCACTGTAGTCTAACTTGGTGTCAACACGCTAGCGTATTGACAAAGGAATTCATGTTAACTTGTCGTACTTTAATTATGTCAGCAAATCTACCTATGGTTGTTTAACATTGTAAACAGGTGTATAACACCAGATTCGAGTTCATAACATTTGTCACTGGTTGACACAAGCTAGCTAAATTTAGCATTGCAAAACCAGCTGTTAACGTTACCCAGTACCGGACAGCGGGTTTGCTAACGAGCTAGTTAGCATTCTACCAACAGTAGCGCTAACGTTAGTTCTCAGTAGGTAGCCGGGTTGCTAACTGACAAGCCCAAAGGTATACCGGCAATGTAAGGATCGTTAGACGAACAAGCAACCAGAAGGCGCTGGTTTTAACCTTTGTATAACTGTGCCACAGCAGTGGCAGAGTTCTGGAAGAGATGCCACAGTTTATCCTGGTCGTTGTCGGCCTCCTCCTCGCTCGGCTCCCTTTGCTCCGCTTCGGCCAAACACTGCCGCTCCCATTTTGAGAACCAGTGCTCGGGTCCGTGTTCCTGTATTTCCGAGTCTCCGTCTTCCTTCTTCTCCTCCATTTAATGCACCAAAACTCGATTAAATTGCGCTTTTAATGTGTTAAAAGATTAATATCTGGACGCTGTATAAATAATTATCTGAGCAAATTCATGAATACGGTTAGCGTTTTACTATTTCGCACTAAAGACTAACATTGCTGCCTATTACTACCATCTATGAGGATAAGCTTAGCTAACTATTTTTCCTACTTGCCGACGTCGGGATATATACAACGCAGACTATCCTGTTATGCGCTTCAGCCCGCCCATCACACTACATCTCAACCACAATTGGTCGTGTGAGCACTGCAGGGTGGGCTTGAGGTCTTTGCTCAGAATTTCATTGGCTCTCCGACACGTCCGTCACAGCATTGACACAAAAGAACCTCAGTGAAAAATCTCCAATACTAAAGCTTGCAAGAGAGTGCAAGTTTTGTCATGAAAACTGCTCTGTTAGAATACAAACTTGTATTAAGTCTGTAATTATAATATAATGTGTTTTTAGAAGTGCTTTATAAATAAAGTTGATCATCATTATTATAATAGTCTGTGAGCTTATGTATCGCCCCTTCCAATTAATTCATAACCCGCAGGCCAGAAAGTCATATAAACTTCTGTCTTTCGCCAACAGCAAAACTTGACTCTAATGTTAGGCGACACCCATGGAGACTCTACAAGTCCATATATGACTCGTATGGGGTAATTCACCCATGAGAATAGCTTTTTTGATATGCTAAATTAAAAACAAAACAATGCTTGAATAATGAATACTACCAAAGATGAAACGAGATGAGATCCACGAAAATGAGTCATAAAAGCCCAACTGCGACGATCTCTAATACCAAGTCCGAGTGTAGTACTTTTTTCTTCCCACTCGATGGTGCTAGTTACTCGAACTCTGAAGGCTTGTCTGTTTCAGCCACGAACGGCCTGGTTTCATCACTGCAGATATGGACCAACATTAGTAACATAGTAGCCTACTTCATGATGATATTTAATCATGTAAGAGTTGGTAAGTTTTACCAGTGAGTAAAGTGACTTGATTGTAATATTGTTGTAACTTATTTACAGGTTTGCAGGACAGATTGTGTTGCTGCAATTAGTAGTTTATTATTATTTTGTGCTTTTTGTATGTTTCTGTTATTTATTTAATTAATTAGAAATATGGTAAATGATTTAAATACGACAATGTACTTAAATAATAAAATAACCAGGCCGACCCTGCTTGGTTTCTGCTTCTCTAAATTAGTAGGCCTACCTATAGCTAAGTAAGTCCAATTTTGGCGTCTTTTTTGTAAATCAATCTACTTTAATGAAACCTTGAGTAATGCCGCATTTTGTAGCAAAAGACTCCCTGCAGTGACACAACAATATGCATTAAATACATTTGTAAATAAATGAGTAAATCCAAGTTAAAGCAGTAATTAAATCGAATAAATTGAGGTTAAAAACAGCTGTAATAGATGCCACAAAACAGCCCATGGTGGAGCCTCAAGTCACTTGACAATGGGCTACAACAGAGACAGTATAGTCTAGTGGATAGTAGCCTGTTGAAATGCTGTAGTGCAATGTTAAAATACTGTTTAGAAGTAAAAATCCTTAAATTACTCGAAGGAGTATACTAGGTACTTTCCTAATAAAGTGCATATGTGCTCATATGTTTTGCATAGGCCTACACGATTTTAATTTGCAGGCATACCTTTGCTGTAGGAAAAGTATGAGGTCTTACAAATGCTATTAATTGAGTAAATGTATTTACTTATTTCAGTAGTTTAGTTTGGTTTCACATTCACACACGTTTTTTTCCGTTCCAGACATTGTAAATGAGTGTTTGGGGCCCCGATGCAATATGCAGTCACCAGTATGGCCTAGCCCTGTATTGTCATTCCTTTAATTTCCCATGATATACTAATTGTTGTTAGTACTTCCCCTGTATCAGATGCACACGCCTGATCCCTATCATTTAACATGGATGTGAACCTGGCCGGGGATGGGCCAGTGTTTGGATCTCCATGCGGATGTGACATTTCAGAGAAGAGCGCGACCGCCATTTTGAGATTTACCTCAGCCTCAGACTCAACACATCACAAACCAACCAACCACGGGAGGAGCGGATTGAGAGCCACACCGCGCAGGCCAACGTTGTATGACCGGGCACATTCCTCGTAAGAAACAAGAGGTTAGCTAGAAATGCAACGAGGTGCCGCTTTTGGTCGTTTATCGTATTAGGGGTGGTTTGGGGGAATTGGTTTATGTCGGGCCGTGGCAACTCTCCGCTTCGCGAACTTCCAAATCAACATTAGTGCTATTCCGTATTGGAAACTGGTTTGAATGGATAGCTTTTTCCTACGCTCTCCCCCAGACGAGGGACAATCGGAGGAGCACACGGACTGGGGATATCGCAGGCAAAGTTGTTGACTGTGTGTCCTTAGCAAATGAGCCTTTGTTTTCGTTGTTGTTGTACCTATATCACCGGCCGGCTGCCTAGTATCAGGTAGCTTAACGCTAGCTTTAAACAGGGTATTTGTTGCTCAAGGTGCAGGTCGTGCTGTGCGTTGTCTTATTGCCCCACATTTCCCGGGGTAAAGCCTGATTGATTTAGCTAATTTCAGCGGGCCTCCCTCCTCGGAGCCCCGGTCCATCCATCACACCTCTCGCCGTCAGCCAAGCGACTCGCACCCACCAAAGGCGCCGAGATTGGGCGAATAGCGAGCAAATACGTCCGCGTTTCTCTACCCGCCCCCCCGCAGACCTCCCCACCTCACTCCCCGGCGCTGACAGCGGACAAGGCCGAGGTCGCAACAGAGCAGGCCCGGCCGCCGAGGCTCGACCTGTCCACCCCTCCTCCGCATCCTACCACACCTCACCAGCAGTCCAGAACCCGGTTCCCCGCCGAGCCGAACCTGGACAAGGTCGAGGGTAACCGAGATAGCAGGGAGCCCCGCATCACAACAACAGCAGCTCCCAACATGAACCACCATCATCACCACACGCAGCAGCAGCAGCAGCAGCAGCAGCAACAGAAAGCCGGCGAGCAGCAGCTCAGCGAACCAGAGGACATGGAGATGGAAGGTAAGTAATGGTCCCAAGAAGGGTGAACGGACACTTTACAAGCCTTTTGGTCATCATTTAACAGCTGCATGAGAAACGCATGGGTTTTATTTGCGCAAGCGGAACTCAACTTTACAGTAAACACGAAGGCCCGAAGCTAGCTAGGATAGCTGGTTGCATTTTTGCTGATTGTGCGTCCGTTGCAGCATACTTGTGTGGAGCTGACCTCATTTTGCGTTATAAGCGAATGGAGCTTGTATTTCTCTCCGTATGCTTGAAATAATCCATTGCATGAGCGGTTCAACACACCGTTGGAAATTAGCCACACAAATCATTCATTCGGACTGGTCACGTTATTTCTAAATAAACGGGTCCGTTTTTGTTAACATTCGTTTGCAAGTTACCAGATGCAGTTTGCCAAATCGTCGCCGTTTAGAATCAACTTGCAGTCAGAGGATTCCAGGCTCGCTTATTGTTGGTAACCTAGCTAAGTGTTTGTAAACAGTGTGGCTGCTATTCTTGCAATTAACACGGAACCATCGCTAGGTAAATTAATCTAGCTACTTTGACTTCACCGTGGGCTTTGGGTTGATTTTGACAGTTATCGGCACCTACGTTTCTCATCAAAGTTGGCTATTCCGTGAATAAAGTAACCGTAGCTTTGCTGTTCTAACGGATAACGTTCACATATACCCCGTTAATAACCGTTCGACATGTAACGTTACGCCAGCCTCTCTTAAAAGATAGTGTGTTAGCATCGTGTCTAATGGCTTATACATTAAATGCGGGCCTGCAAAGTAACGATATTGGTTAACTACAGGGTGAAATCTGTCAGTTCGGCCCCTAATATGTGAAGTCGGTACATTTTACTGGGTAATATGTGTTGTAAATACGTTTGGTGCGGATAGCACTGGGTATTTGTTTTATTACCCTATGTGTTCATTAAGCTGGTAAAACATAATGCACATTGCTAGCGGGGCAGCTAATTGGAAGCTTGTCAATTAGCCTCCGAGGCCCACTTCCTTACGTTCATTTTCTGGCTAGCATGCTAGTTAGCCGACCAGCTAATGCTTACGGAGGGGGTGTGTGGCGTTCCAAAATGGTGGCTTGTATTTTGCAACGTTCGATTTGGCGATTGCTCGAATGTTAGGCCTTGAATACCCGCTTCACGTAATCTAGATTTTCTTCAATTGTTTCTAATTGCAGTCTATCCGTATTATGTACCTAGTCTGGTTGATGTTTTTATCTAGCATTAATTCTAGCTTGTTAGCTGGTACAAATGATTCCAGCTAATGTTAGCTATTAACGGCCTGCAGCTGAATCTGTGGCTAGTGTTTGCTAGATAGCTAGGTAGCTAACGCTAACGCAGATGCGTCAATCGTGATTTGCTGAATTGACTGTGGTAAAACAAGTTTAGCCATTCCAGTAAAGCAGGTGATGATCTAAAACACCGAATATAAATTATGCTTTGGTTGAGTTGCTTGTTAGTTTGTATGTTGACGTTTGACAGTGTGTTCTGTGGGACGTGTGGCAGTGTTGGCAGTTAACAGTAGTCGCCGCTGCGGTAAGCCAGGCCTGCACAGGGGCAGCGCGGGGATTTGCTGCTTCATTGTATGGAAGACGAAACGGCATGGAGCTCGCCATTTTTAATGATCTGTGTTTTTGTTAGTCAGGTTTGGAGTCAGGGCCAGCCCTGTTAACGTTTAGTAAGCGTTTTACACACAAGAACACCCGCCCTACCAGCATTTTTATTAAGTCTTTACTAATGTCAACTTTGGACAGAGGAGGGGATTGTGGGAGCCCTCAGCATCACTGCGTCATTTAGTCCCAGTGATTTTATTATCTTTTCACACGCACATTGTTGCTTGTTATTCGGAAGCATTCAATATGTAGTTTATCTTATTTAAAAAAGCAAGTAGAAACAGCTCCAGGTGGCATTTAGATTTTTCAGTCATTCATTTTAATACTTGTCTTACTAGTAGCAGGTGCACTCACCAGACTTCCTCACACCTTAGTTGCTGGTTCACCCTTGTTGGGTTCTCTCACAGTGCGCTGCAGACAGTGAAAACAAGTTCAAATAATAAAGTCTTTACTATTTTTCTGACTGCTTACAGCAACACATACAACATTTTCTGTAGTTGCAGTGGGGTTAACCCATCATCTGTTCTGAATATCTCAGGCTTTTTATCTGTTTTTGCCACAGCTATGCTACTAGGATGCCAGCCTATTGCTGCCACACAATCACTCTGGTTTTGCCCATAATGGCTCTCCAAACATGTACAAAATTAATAGAAAACAACTGTTTCTCAAAATATACCATTGTTATCAAAGCCAATTGATCTAATAGGACAGGATTAAGGGCTAAGATTAACATAAGTCAAGGTTTCTATGATATTTGTACTTCATGTACCTTTACTACATCGGTCAGCGTTCAGATAAACACAACTTATAGTGGTCTGATGCATCAAATAGCGTTTCAGCTTCTTAGTGCCAAGTCATTGTAACCGAATCAGCTGTGCTATTATAACCTTGTTAAACACACATCTGGAGTGGTTTTTCTGTTTTCTCAGGATACAGTTGTCTTGTAGGAAAACGTTTTTCTTGATGATTGAACAACCTTTATTTGCTGTTTTCAGTCCAGAGGTTGTGGACTTGGAAATATTAGACTACAGTTAGTTGTTGAGCAACCACAGCAGGTATTCATATAAATTACTGTGATGCTTCTAAGAAATATATATTCATAAATAATAAAGCAGTCTTTAGAGATGCATGTGATTTCCCCCACCACCACCACCTGCGTAGTTTAAGTGACTGCAAGTTCTACATTATGCCTTTGTGGCATTTTTGTCCAATGTAAAATCTTACATCCAGCTTCGGGTCATGCAGATTTCTGATCCATTAGTACGTACTTCTCAGAGGTTTCAGGATAGACTGACACAGTGGGCGGGACAAGAAGTTGTCATGGAGTTGAGTGACAGACCCCATTAGCACCGTGTAATCCACTTGGGGAAACGAGGTCAGTCTCCTGGAGGACTTGGTCCATAACATTACCTGGAGAGAGAGACACACACGCACAACTGACAGCACTGTATCTGTCAGACTGGAGGAAGACAAGGAACACAGATACACATGAAATACAGTGTAAGAGACGGACTGACACATCAACAAATTTGCAGACATATGCCAGAGTGTTCATATCAATGTTGTCATTACGCTTAAGTCTGGTTACAATAGCATCATCGTCATGATCACAGGATTCAGGCAGATTTCACTCACTCCTTGAAGCCTACTCAAAGCTCCTCTGTTCCTGTCATCAGTGTGATTTGATAGATGAGACTGCATCGACTGGGATAATTGTTGTCTTCTGTGCGTGTGTGTTTTTGTTTGAGCGATGACTTGCAGATTAATCCTGCATTGTGTCCATAATTACCCAGCCTACTGTAATGTTGCATGGTCTTTGTCACAGACACACATGCACACATTCCCTCTCTCTTGCCCTCACTCTGACACACAGACTGGGAAAGAGGACTTGTCGTGTTGTCTCAGCTGGGGTTTCCCACTAAAATGTATTAAAGTGGCAAAGGAAGGATCACTGTGTGGCGATACAAGAGATAAAGCTGGAGACAGCATTTCAATTTAAATAAGACTATCCAATCCTGGCTGATGTCTCTAAACCTTAAATGATTATGATAAATAACATATTATTAGTCTGCCCTGCTTTTTAAAGGATACATTTATACAAAGAAGGCAAAATATGACTTTTAAGAACTTGAGTAATCTTCCCTCAAGTTTTCCATCATTTCCACAACCAAAGGATGAAACTACATTAGCAAAAGTGTTGTAAGAATATAAAGCTGAGTTGTACTGATTTTGTATTTTCTAGAAATGAAAATGGTTCAACAGTAGTAAAAAAAGTAATCAAGCAGAATATTTGTTGTAGGCCCAACTTTTAGTTATAAATGTTATTCCTGTAGCTCTGATTGGTAAACATGACTGAAAATGAATGCAAATATGAGAGGAAGCCTTGTGTGGAACTTTAGCTCTTGATGCTATATTTTATTGATCTTGGCAGGATCATCATTCACTTATGTCATATTGTTTCTCTCTGTACAGCTGGGGACACAGACGACCCTCCAAGAATCCCGGCCAACCCAGTGATCAATGGTAACATGGCCATGGCAGATGGACACAACAACACAGAGGAGGACATGGAGGATGGTGAGGACCATGTGCACTTACACGAACAAACGCGATTACAAAGACTTGACGGTTTCGCTTGTTTCAAAACTTGAAATAAATTGTCATAAGTAATGATCCAGGTTTAACATCATCCTGAGTGAGTGACTCCATTTAATTGACTGTGGAGTTGTTAGTGTTAAGCTAGGTTTTTGAAAACATTTTATATCCACTGACCAGTTGCACCTGGTCTTGTCAGTGCAAGCTGGAGGAAATCTGTTCACCGTCTAACCTGCCCCCCCCCCCCAATCTCTTCACAGACACCAGTTGGCGGTCAGAGGCGACTTTCCGCTTTGTGGTAGAACGTTTCAGCCGTCTGAGTGAGTCCGTGCTCAGCCCGTCCTGCTTTGTTCGGAACCTTCCATGGAAGATAATGGTGATGCCGCGCTTCTATCCCGACCGGCCACACCAGAAGAGTGTGGGCTTCTTCCTGCAGTGTAACGCAGAATCTGACTCTACGTAGGTTTCTTGGTGGGATGAGGGATTTGGGGGACATTGCAGAGACACACAGGCACATACACAAATGTTTCCTAGATACCATTAAATGAAGAGTTTCCATAGTAATAGATATTTTTTTATGAGGCTACCTTTCAAAAAGCTGCTGTTCAAATCAGTGCAGACATATCTCATTAGTGCAGATTTATTTAAAAAAAAAAAAAAAAGACTAAATTACTTACTTTCATTTCTGACTGACCTTATACCCGCTCACAGGTTTTGCTGCTTTGAATGACACTTCTGTTCACAGTCTGAACACACACAGTAAAGATTTAAAAGGTAGACTATACGATTGGTTTTGGACATATACCGCAGTAAAGCATTGACTTAATGGTGCAACATATTTTAAATAGTGACATTTCTATACTAAGGAATAGTCCGTAAAAATGTACTTGCATCTTTCCCCTGATTGGTACTTTTCACTAACCTTGTCTGGGTTTATTTGGAAAAATCCATTGTCTTCAGGAATAGTTTTGGGCAGGATAGTGAAAGTTGTTGGAATCTTCTAGATACAGCAATCACCTATCATAGATTGATTAAACACAGATGACCGCCATTCAATTTCTAATGAAATTTTTTGGCTGCACCGATCTATGAATGCGGTGTGTTTTAATAAATGGAGTGAATATTTGTGTGGTTAGTTATTGTGTTTTGAATTTATTTTTAATTCAATTTAAATCATCAGTTTGTAGAAACATTTGTCTCTGGAAGAATTTTTCTTTTTAAATGTTACTTTGGTTTCATTGCTGAAACATGACCTGATTTTCTAGTCAACTAAAAGTGCTTTGTATAGCTCAGTGGCTTTTTAGTCAAAAGGTATTCTTCAAAGTCGCCAGCAAGAGACATGGAAGGAAGTGAATTTAGCTGTTGGGGCCCTATCACCTTGTAATTCCCCCTCATTTTATAATGCTTTTTGATCATTGAATTGGTTACTGTTCTTATATTGTTTACTTGTCTCACCTTGTTCAACAGGTTGTTTGTTCTTTGCTACATAATAGATGCAATAAATCAAGGTCACGGTTAACTTAGCAATAATAAATCTTCATTGTTTAAAAAATTATTTATCTGCTTCATGCATTGCTGAAAGGTTTCCAGAACTTACTGGCTGTGGGACAGTTCGCCCCAAAATCAAAAATACATATTTTTCCTTTTGCCTGTAGTGCTATTTATCCATCTAGATTGTTTTCATGGGAATAACGAGTTTTGTGAGCAGTGTCATGTAGGAACTATTGGTAGAAAGGAAATAGTTCCTACATGAAACTGCTCACAACAAATCTGTGGATTATCTTGAGGAACTGGGTCATGATTTCTGGAAAAGACATTGCTTTTGAGTTTTTCTAACGTATTTTGTTGGCACTTTGAGCACTGCAAGCTGAGTGACACATAGTCATATTATACTAAAAAAAAATGCAGACCTCTCTACAGCCGATAAATCCAAAACTCGGCAACTCGCAGCAAAACAATCTAGATGGATAAATAGCAGGTAAGAGGAAAAACAAGTATTTTTGGGTGAATTGTCCCTAGATCCAGATCTGTATCAAAATACACATTGTGGGATACATATGCCAGAATTTGTTTATTTAAGGAACAGCGGTTCATGAGAAAATGGTAAAAATTATTTAAAAATGTCCTGTCTGACAATGTTAAGAAATCCTTTGGTGTTTCAGGTCATGGTCGTGCCACGCGCAGGCCATGCTGAAGATCATCAACTACAAAGACGACGAGAAGTCCTTCAGCCGCAGGATCAGTCACCTGTTCTTCCACAAAGAGAATGACTGGGGCTTCTCCAACTTCATGTCCTGGAGTGTAAGTACAGAAACTGCCAGAGAAATTGATGGCAGATTAATATTAACAGCCTGACAAGTTTTTTTGTTTGGTTTTTTTTGTTTTTTTTAAGACTGGACAAGAACCACCAAACAAACATTGAGTATTTGTTGAAGAAGCTGGCAGAGTAGACACTCATAGGAGACTAGTAGATAGCAGGAAACCTAAAAGAGGCTGTGCTGGCAGGGCTGTTTAATTTTTGTGAAGCATAATGCTGTTGGCTCATTGTCTAATTGGACCTCTGTGTGTTGGCTCTTTGTCATAAATAAAGGTAAAAATATAAGTAAGTGCTTTTACTTCTACCCATTCCTATTAATACTAACCATTTTGTTGTGTTTCAGGATGTGACTGATCCAGAGAGGGGCTTCATTGACGATGACAAAGTCACCTTTGAAGTCTATGTCCAGGCAGATGCCCCACATGGAGTGGCGTACGTAGCTCTTAATTTTCACTAGGGATCTTTTCGCTCTGATTTGGGTTTTCTACAATGATCCCAGGTTTATTTTCTCTGTTTAGGTTTTATGAATTATAACCCCTAACATCAGCTTTCTCTCTCAAACTAGCTGGGACTCTAAGAAACACACAGGCTATGTTGGACTGAAGAACCAGGGAGCGACCTGCTACATGAATAGCCTGCTACAGACACTCTTCTTCACCAACCAGCTAAGACGGGTATGGTTTTATCTTTGCATGTATGTTTTACGAGTTTTTCTCTTGTATGAGATGAAGGCTGTATTGGCTTAAGCTGACCAGATGATGTGTATTTCATGTATAGATGTGTGGGCTAGAGCTTCAGTTCAGTGTTAGTACCTTTTTTGTATTTGTCACATATAGTGAAGCCAACCTCTAATATAGGCTGAATATTGAAATGTATACTGAAATTCACAACATACATATGTGCTGTATACTTCTATAGCTTTTTTCCAGCAGGAGGTCTAAAATGTGCATGTTATTTGTCATGGAAATTACGACGTTTTATATAGTAAATGTCTTCACAAAACAGTAAAAATGACTGCCTTCTAAAAGAATTACTTTCTAAAACTCCTAATCCTGGTGTGAATACTCCTGACTCTCCCCAGGCGGTGTACATGATGCCCACAGAGGGAGATGACTCGTCCAAGAGCGTCCCCCTGGCTCTGCAGAGGGTTTTCTATGAGCTGCAACACAGCGACAAACCCGTCGGCACCAAGAAACTCACCAAGTCCTTCGGGTAGTGTAGACGTTCCTTTGTCTTAAGGTGACACAGATGAACAGTAGAATGAGATACGGCCTTTGCTCAGTTTGAATAACATCAGAAAGAGCTGTAGGATGTTACCTGAAGTTGGGATCAAGAGTGGGACAGTAACTATGAAATTCATGGCACACGGATGATCTGGTTTGCTGCTTTGATTGCTTGGGCCAGATGTTTGTTGCAGAGCAAACACTTTAAGACTGTGTTAAATATGAGTTTTAGAGTAGAATTTAAAATGGTTACCAGCTGCACATCTTTCCTGGTCTGCGAGGATTTTATCTAACTGCCTTGCTGTGTTGATTTCTTTCCTGTGTGAAGATGGGAAACACTAGATAGCTTCATGCAACATGATGTACAGGAGCTGTGCAGAGTGGTGAGTTCTCTCATACTCAAAGAATGTGGGTGTGTATGTGTATGCATGCTGAATAATTGCTAACTTACTGTGTGTGTGTGTGTTTCAGCTCTTGGACAATGTGGAGAACAAAATGAAAGGCACTTGTGTTGAGGGAACCATCCCCAAGCTCTTCAGAGGAAAAATGGTGGTATGTTGTTGTTTTTTTTCCTCTCTCTCTCTGTCTCTACCTCTCCTCAGGTTCTTGTCTGACTTTATAGCTGCTGTCACATTTTAGTTGTTAGAAAATTCATCCGTTTACCTTGAGTTAAATATATTTAAAAAAAAAAAAAAAAAGTCAAATATCTTTTGAGTGAGATTTATCGTTTTTTATTTGTTGAAGATGGAGGTTTTCAGACTCATTTTGTACAGTAATGCCAGCACAGCATACATTGTGTAAATACTGCTGTAGGTTTTGTTAACTTAGAACAGGAAGTAGCATAGAACATGTCAAAAAGGGGCCCTCTTAGAAATAATATTTTTGACTTGCCAATTGCATCATTACAGTCTGACCCCTGTGTGTGTGTGTGTGTGTGTGTGTGTGTGACTCTCCAGTCATATATCCAGTGCAAGCATGTGGACTACCGGTCAGAGCGGATAGAGGATTACTATGACATCCAGCTTAGCATAAAAGGAAAGAAGAACAGTGAGTAGCAACATCAACACAGCTTCGTGGTTTTCCTCAAACAATGGTGGTGCTGCACCATCAGCTTTTTTACTGATTATGAAGTTACCAATATGGATGTTTTCTTGATCTCCTCTACGCTTTCTTCTCATTCCCAGTCTTCGAGTCATTTAAAGATTACGTTGCAACCGAGCAGTTAGATGGAGACAACAAATACGATGCAGGAGAGCATGGCCTGCAGGTGAGGCTTCACAGTGATCTAAGTGATTAATGTTAGTTTGCTTGCACAAGGATTTTATATTTTTTGCTATATCTCAATTGATATTTAATCTAATTTAAACCAAACAGTTTTGTCAAATCTGTCATTAACTGCTTAAGTAGGACCCTGTCAACCTTGTAAGGACATTGTGCAATATGAACGTGAGACGATTGTCTCAAATTGGAAAACACGTTACAATTCAGGTTGTTTTTTTTACTGTAACATCTGAAATAGCACTGAGCCCTACACGGATAACTAGTATAAAATCAAATCCTGTTAGCGTGGAGGAAAGTTGACAGAATAATAAAGAGAAACATGGCTAGAGTGGATTGTAAGATTCGGAAAATGTGTGTGGGTCAATATTCTGGTTAACGTAAGTAAAGTTAATTGCTGCAGACGTCAAGGGTTGGCAAATTAATGTCAATGGGATGTCCTGACCAGATGCCTGACATGTTTTTGTACTGCAGGAAGCAGAAAAGGGCGTGAAGTTCCTTACCTTCCCTCCAATCCTTCATCTGCAGCTGATGAGGTTCATGTATGACCCACAGACCGACCAAAACATCAAGATTAATGACAGGTAGAACAAACACACCAGACCTCACTCACATGTTCATTCTTTTTTTATGCTTACCTGTGTATTACTGTACAAAGACATTCACTGTCCTGCTTGAGTTAGATCTCCCTCTGTCAGACTCGCAATGTGTCCGTCACTGGTGCTTGGACGTCATTTTAGCGACGGTCTGGTCCATATTAACATAGTTTAAAGGAGCAGTCTATTTCCAGAAACGGCACTGGAGCATGCGCTCTCTGAATAGCGTGACCTGACCTCCTGCAGTAAGACAGTGAGAAAGTGAGTCACTGAGAGTGTTTCCTGTTGGCCATATCATTCTATGTAAGCTTTGTGGGAGCTAATGGTGTTTTAACAATCCACAAAAATAACGTGACACTTTCAGAACACACACACACAGCCATCCAGAATAGGTCATTTTCCTCTGTAGCGTCTTAACAAGCTGAGTCATCCTTATGACGCTGCCACCTGCACCTGGCCCCCTGAGGGCTTTGTACATATATATAATATACACACACACACACACACACACACACACGTCCACACACTCCAATGATGACGGCTTAAACTATTTCCTGCATGTATATGTTGCTGCTTGTCTTAATATATACCCATCAATTTTTCAATCTCTATTTCTTCCCCTCTTGCTTTTCCTCTCCAATCTCTCCCTCCCTGCCTCTCTCATCCTTGTTTTCCATCTTCCCTTTCTCCCATTCTCTCGCGCTTTCCCCTCAATCGCTCCCCTCTCGCCATCCCCATAATTCATCTGTCTATCCTCTCTGCTTCTCCTTCCTTTTTCCTCAATAGGTTTGAGTTTCCAGATCAGTTACCCCTGGATGAGTTCCTTCAGAAGCCAGACTCCAAGGACCCAGCCAACTACATCCTGCATGCAGTGCTAGTGCACAGCGGGGACAACCATGGCGGTCACTATGTCGTCTATCTTAACCCAAAAGGAGACGGCAAAGTGAGTGTCAAGGAACCAATAGTGAGAACAATTTTTTTTTTTATACACCTAACACCCAAAAATTCTGTGTGCGTGGTTGGGGTTTCCATATTACTAGCTACAAGTTTGAGAAACAAACCAAAGAATACTACCAGTTTTTGTCATTACTTGAGATAAACTAACTCACAGATGCTCAGTGTAGCGTATGGTTGTTTCTTTTGTGGTTGATAGACAAGGTAATCTGGTTGAGCACATCTGTACGAGTTGTCTGTAAGAAGTTTATGGATCTTATTAGATGATCGTGGAAATGAGTGTTAATTTTTTAGCATTTTAAATTAGCATGTTGGTATTGGGGTTGACGTGAAAGCATGTCCGATGGTTTGTCTTAAGTGCTTTCTGTTTTTCCTTCTTTTTTGCGCTTCCCTTGCCCCCATCCTCTCCTATCCATCTTTTCCTCCTCCCCTGTCCTCCTCATGTCTCCATTTGACCGAACCCATTCTCCTTTCACAACCACCTCCCCCCCTCTTTCTCTATCATTCTTTCTCTCCCTCTCCAGTGGTGCAAATTTGATGATGACGTGGTGTCGCGGTGCACCAAGGAGGAGGCCATAGAGCACAACTATGGTGGACATGACGATGACCTCTCAGTGCGCCACTGCACCAACGCATACATGTTGGTCTACATCCGTGAGTCCAAGCTCAGTAAGTAATATACTCCCTCTGCCCTTCCGGCTAATGTTAAATAAAAGCTTATTCTAGAGAGACTGACAAATGAAACAAATTGCCCCAGCTAATCTGTCCTTAAGTACTACATGAATATACGGCATGTATTAGGGATGTGGGAAAATGTAATTCCTGTTTTGTCATTTGGTGACTGAGTTTTGCCACAATGGCTGCCTTAGTGACTATGTTACACACGTTACTGTATTGCACTCTGTCTGCGCTATAATTCTTATTTGCGTCTCTCCCTGTATCCCAGGTGAGGTGCTCCAGCCAATGACTGACGTGGACATCCCCCAGCAGCTGGTGGAACGCCTGCAGGAGGAGAAAAGGGTGGAGGCACAGAAGAGGAAGGAGCGCCAAGAGGCTCACCTCTACATGCAGGTCCAGGTAGGACACCAGGAATGCAGTTTAAGTGCTCTTAGGGTGCAGACTGAAAAGCACTTTGGTGGCAGATTAATTTTAGAAACATGCCAGTGCGAGCTGCTTAGTGCAAAAATTAGGTGTTAAGAGTATACATGAGAAACCCTTCAAATGTGCAATATTTCCTTTTATTAAAAACAAAAACAAAGTAAGGTTGCTGCAATAAGGATTTTTGAGGCAGTATTGGCCGATACCGATCACGGGGGCTTTTTGAAGCCTTCTATTTATTTCTCTTACTGGTTTTTTTTTTTTTATTTCACTATTTTAATTCTCCACCTTATTTTAGTGCTTATAAACAAACTACTTTAATCTGCTAAACTTAAATTTTCCCTTTAGCTCTCTCGCACACACACCTACACTTCTGTCTTACCAGCTTGCCCTGCCTCTTTCTGTTTCTGTCATCAGCAGTATGTTTTATAAAGTCGCCTAAAACACAATTTGTGTGTTGATGTTTTTTTTACCCGTGATTCCGTTTTTACAGCAGCAGGTGAGCCGTGTATGGAAGAGGCTTTTTGTTAATGAGGTAGCCTATCAAAGCCAACGTGGTACCTAATGATATCTGCACCAAACGGTGTGTTCAATGTTGCTTTAACTTGTCCGTGCTTGTATAATATCCACATGGCCGCTTTTAACATTTAACATCTCACTCTCTCTCTCTCTCTCTCTCTGTTTCATTGCAAATTGCTAAAATGGGTCACTGGCCGTTAATATACCTTTGCGTATTGCATCTTCTGATCGGCCTTTACAGAGACTGCCGATCAAACTATTTAATGATTATCGGTTGATTACGATCGGTGGCCGATCAATCGGAGCACTCTTAAATATAAGAACCGTCTTCAAATAAATATACATTTAGGCTATACGTTGCTAGACCTGTGGTTGTTATTGTGACATACTTTTATTGGCACATACATAGAGGGTTCTCCAAGTAGGTGTCTACTCCTTTCTGTAAAGCTGAGTCTACAGTTGTTTTCTCTCACTGAGAGATGCTCTAGCTGAGCTGTGGCAGTCACAGTGTGGTCGAGATGGCAAGAAGAACAGTGAGTGATAATGAGGAAATGGCTGGTTTAAAGATTAGAGATCCTTTTCTAAGACGTCAGCTGCTCTGTCTTTATTATTTGGTCAAGTATTAAGTCAGGACAATAGGCCAGCGCTGGGGACACACAGCATCGCGAGGTCCTTTCTTCTGCGAGCAGTAGCCTGGCAGTTCCGACCAGAAGCACATTTCTCTGTGCTGGTCAACAAGCCCGTCTTCTTCTCGGCTCTTTTCTAATCACAGTAAAGAGTTTATCTTTAGATTAACCTCATGAATATATAACTTAAGCTTTTATATGTTTCTGCAGGGCTTCTGTGTGTCTGCTCCTCTCCCGCACTCTGTTTAGAGAAAACTGACAAATATGTGGACTAGTACGAAATATATATCGTTTATAATAGATTATCAGTGTGTTTCCTTGCCAGATGTGCTCGCGGCACGTGGAAAAAATAGACCAGAGGCCAAAACTATCGCTGCCGACGTGCTCTGTCTGAACAGCCCAATTGGTTAACATGGGCGGGGAAAGGAAGCGGGCAGCACTTCGCAGCGCATCACGGTGCTTCCGTGTCCTATGTGTCCCTGGCATAATTTTTCTTTTATACTCTTTTCTTAATAATACTTTTTGTTAAGTTTGTGTAAATGTCTGTTTGTGTTGTCTATTTTCCCCTCATGCTTTTGGTTCTCTCTCGCTCCATGTCTTGGTTCTTTTGTCTAGTTTTACTGTCAGTCACTAAGGTTGTTTTCTTCCTGTCGTCTTCCTCCTCTGGACAGATGGTGACAGAGGACCAGTTCTGTGGTCACCAGGGCAACGACATGTATGATGAGGAGAAGGTGAAGTACACAGTCTTCAAGGTCCTGAAGAGCTCTACGCTGCAAGAGTTTGTCCAGAACCTCTCCCAGACCATGGTGAGAGTGTGTGTGTGTGTGTGTGTGTGTGTGGCTTGATATTGTGTTACCATAAAGGCCTCCAGACTAACTACATTGAATTACAGTAAGTTTGATTAACGTCATTTCTAACTTTTGTTGCTTAAAATTATTGAATAGATTTTAGAAGAATTGAAAATAATTTAGAATCAATAACGCAGATGTGTTATGGGATTCAGGTTTGCTTTGACTCTCGACTCAAATGTATGCCATGCCCATTCAGGTGGTTCATTACACTTGACATGGTGCCTGTCTTTGAAGCAACTAACATGTATCTCCCTCTATCTGAGAGAGAATCCTTGTTGATTTTCCTGTTTGTCTATAATGTGTAAGCTAGAAAGCCAGTCACCAGTGTGGAGCACAACACTGCACACACTCACAGTAATTATCCCTAATTCTCCATCCCATTGATCAATATTTGATAATAGTACACTATAATGACTTGGGGGGGGGGGATAAATAATACATTTTTTCTTGCATGCTGTTGCTACTTTCCACCTTTTTGTGATAAGTCCTTTTTGGCTTTTGCTTTCAGCAAATGAAATTAAACCCACCTATTGGTTTGCTGCAGGGTTTCCCACAGGACCAGATGAGGCTGTGGCCCATGCAGGCTCGGAGCAATGGAACAAAGCGGCCCGCCATGCTCGACTACGAGGCTGACTGCAACAAGTCGGTAAGTGTTTGTGTCTGGAAGACCTGTTTTGTGGGTTTAACCTGTGGAGGTATTTTTGGTACTCTGACATTTTTGGGAAACATCTTTGTCTGCCGTTTTACCGACAGTCAGGTGGGAAGGTACTACTGTATCGTTACTCTGCATCGAGTTCAGCCCTGGGACATGTTTAATGATAAATCAATTAGTCGATTGACTGATAATTAATCGGCAACTATTTTGATAGATTACAGGTTAAAGTCATTTTGACCCCAAAAAATTTGGCTTTTTTTGCTATTTTCTGACGTTTTAGAAATCAAACAATCAATCGACAATTAATAATCTGCAGATTCATTGCCAATGACAAGAATCATTTTGAGATAAATGAGAGCTGCTGTGTGATGAGGATGCCAGTACTGAGGCTCCCGCTCCTTGAGGTCACCAGAGGCCTCCCAACCTGTGCACCTACACACACATGTTACACACGTGTCTCACACACTCCATACAAACACATCTAGGTCACGATTCATTCACCCCAAATATTCTCTTTAATGTAACGTTTCAAATCTATTTATTATGATTGTTAGAATGAATTGTACGCACTGGATGTGGATGAGTCAGATTTGTTTGTTTTGGTTCAGTTTGTCAGTTTTCCCCCCTGTTCCCTCACCCTTTTTGGACAAAAAGGGAAAAGAAAATATAAGTAAGGTACTCAGCTAAAATTGGAAATTTTGAAGTGCTGACAGTCAGTAGTCTGTATTGTAAGTGGAGTAAAATGCAACGCACATCTTGCAAAAAAAAATGCATAAAGATGTCCCTTGTTTAAATTTAGATTTTGAGAACACGGTCTTCTGTTGCCGAAGACAATGAATGACATGGACTGCATTAAATAATGTCGCAACTGCTGCAATGTTTGAAAAGAAGTTTGGAAATGTAATAAGGATCTTGATTGAGAGTGTTTTCTGAAGTGAATCCTCGGTTTGTAGTTTGCTTTGTAATACATCAGCTGTCAGGAAAATTGTCCATCTATGATCTGTCAGTGCACAGTCACTGATTCGTGGAGCCAACCCTTAGTGTGTGTTGCATAACATGAGTATTTGTGCCCATACGCTACTCTGTACACAAGTATGTATTTCTCTCTCGTATACAATATGGATTTTTTTAAAGGTTTGTGCATGTTTGCGTTTCAGATGATCGACTTGAGCGACAATGAGAACCCCTGGACAATATTTCTGGAGACCGTGGATCCAGAGATGGCGGCCAGTGGGGCCACATTACCCAAGTTTGACAAAGACCGTAAGTCCCATCCAACTCAGTGTCACTTTCAGCAGTGTTTCACACGCACTTTATTTTGTTAATGACGTTTGATTTGGTACAAAAGTCTCTGTCAGTTTTAATCATCTGGCAGTGCAGCATCACCTCGACATCATTCCTCCTTTTTAATTTTCAAGGTTGTATTTGTTTATAACTAGCTTTGCATTCTGTTTGTGTTGGCACACACACACTGCAACTTGAATTACAAAATGCTGCTTCACATGTTATGATTGCTGGTGTTAATGTTGTAACATTGTGGGAAACACTGACTAATGAAATATAATAGGCGTAGTTTTACGTTTTGTGTAACTTGACTAGCCCTACAAACTTTAAAAGCTTATTTTTGTGTATTTTAATTTGAACACCAGTTATGGTCATTTAAGCAATTCCTTTGATATGATGTTCACATGAATAGAAAAGCAAGGCGAACAGATTAAAGTAGTTTGAGTAAACACTACAATAAGGAAGATTAAGTAGAATTTAAAATGGCGAACTGAGAAATAATTAGTCACTATTTTTGGAAGAGCTACTGTATTTTTTTGTGACTTTGGTCTCTTTCTTTTTAGATGATGTCATGTTGTTCTTGAAGATGTATGACCCCAAAACCAGAAGCTTAAATTATTGTGGACATATCTACACACCTATATCCTGCAAAATAAGTAAGTGTTGGCAACATCCAGGTCTATTTTAAACTGGACGCAATGTTATGTTGTAAGTAAAAATACTTGAAGATGAAGTCGTGTTTCTGTTGCTCTTTTCTCACGTGTACCAGGAGACCTTCTGCCAGTCATGTGTGAGAGAGCAGGGTTTCAGCAGGAAACTAGCCTTATCCTCTATGAGGTGAACTATTTATATAGTGCTCACATGCTGGCACATTCCTGTCTTTTTCTCACTTGTTTTCTCACTCTTCACTCGCTCCTTCACACTCGCAGTCTCGTGCTCCTCTATCTGGCACTCAAGCGTTCTCTCTCAAACTCTCTTGTGCAAACGTTCACACTGTCATGTGAAGTATCTCCCGTCTGTAGTTTTGCGTGTTTACACATCCTCAACCAAATACTCCTGTGCACTTACTAGACAGCTTCACTTTGACTACATTTCCCATGATGCCTCGTTGTGTTACAGGAAGTAAAGCCCAATCTAACAGAACGGATACAGGACTATGATGTCTCTCTGGACAAGGCCCTGGATGAGCTTATGGACGGGGACATCATTGTCTTCCAGAAGTAAGACTGTGTGTGTGTCTGTGTGTGTGTATTAAATGTGGGATATGCAGTACATTTTAATTTTAACATCTTCATGGGTTAAATACAGTGAGTTGCTTTGATGCTAGCTATGAACTTTACAGCAGAGCAAACAGTATAGCCAAAGCCTGCTCACCATTGTATCTCATGTAGAATCAAAGGTACTTTGTGGAGTTTTTGAATACTTAATAGTGCTATGGTGTAATGTCTGTATGAATGTGTCCCCATGGTTTACCACACAAATTCACATCCTGCTGTCGGTTTAATTTCAGCTGATTGACAGTTGGGGCCGGTAAAGTGTTGAATCTCAACTAATAAGCTGTTCAAATGTTACAAATACTCTATGAACTATCTATAGGCGGATAATCCAAATAAAGTGTAACCCAATTCTAGACCTTAAATTAAAAATGAAATGTTTCACGAGGAAAGAAATGCACTCCAAATGCTTGTTAGACCACATGGAGACACACAATGTGTCTTGGTGAGTAACAGTGGATGTAAACATAACGTTTGTTTGTTTACAAGAAAATTCCACAGAGCACTTTTAATCTGAACGTATTTGATTTTGGACAGAACCCCTTGTTATATTTAGCTGAATAAAACCCCAGAGAGACAGGCAGAGAAGTTACATGTCTCTGGATATTTCTGATGAAATACAGAGAAACTAGGAAGATCTTTATTAGAAATGTTCTTTTAGTTTTAAATATTTATTCTATGCCACTTCAATGCTTCCATCTGTTCCTCCGTGCCTTTATTGCTTCATACCCTCCTCTTTATTTCTTTCCCCCATCATGCCTCCTGCTACCTACCCTTCTGTCTGCCTTTGTCACATCCGTGTCTACCCTTCCCTCTGACTGTCTTGTATGCCTCCCGCTGTCAACACTACCCATTCTTTACCTCCTATTAATCAGTTTTCCTACCTTCCTCCAATCGTGCAGGGACGACCCAGAGAACGACAGCAGTGAGCTGCCTACGGCCAAGGACTATTTCCGGGATCTCTACCATCGCGTGGATGTCATTTTCTGTGACAAGACCATCCACAACGACCCCGGCTTCGTGGTCACGCTCTCTAACCGCATGAACTATTTTCAGGTATGGGCCATTCAGGCACTTTGAATGAATGTTTGAAGTTTGGTGGGGAAGGTGGTAATTTCATTGTGTTTGAATCAGCTCGGGATGGAAAGAAAACACTTCAGCTTCCTCAATTTAAAAAAACTAAAGAAAAACAAACTGGGTCTTTCAAAAATGGATGTTTAATTTGGAAATTATTCTTTCAATTTACTGCTATTTTATATACAACTTTAAAACATCAGCCATGAGTGTGGAGGACATTTTTGGAATTTTGGATCTACTATTGGGCCTTAAAACACAATCAGGGAGTAGATCTTTAAGATATCTTCTCGTGCTTGATACTCCAAATGCTTATAACCTGCCAAGTTCTAACCTTGATGTATTACAAATAATATCTTTAAATGGTTTTTTTTCCTTCTTCCTTGTAGTCTCCCTGTTAGTATTTCAGTTAGCAGACACAGATGGACTCTGACAGGCCTGCGATGATCCCCGTTTGTGATGTTTGTGTTGTCTGTTTGTCAGGTGGCCAAGACAGTAGCGCAGAGGTTGAACACAGATCCCATGCTGCTGCAGTTCTTCAAGTCACAGGGGTAGGAGGCTTGTCTCATCCACACACACACACAGATAACAGTGTTGCAGTAATCATTTCACATGATCAGTGATGTTGACAAAGACCCTATAATTGCTACTGTGTGAATAAAGGTGTGAAGTAAAATTAAAAACACAATGCTGATCACCTTACTACACTGGTCTTTTTCACTGTAGGTCAAGCAAGGAGGAGTACAAATATAGGAGTTATTGTTAGTTTTGTATTGACTGAATTTTAACTTAATTTTCAAATAGTTCTCCACATTTTGACCTCCTGCTTGACATAGTGAACCATCATATACGGAGTTCTCATCCTCACAGCTTGTTATGTTTGCCTTTGATTTGATTACTTGCAGTTGTTAGTAGAAATGTTGCGTAACCTGTCCCCCCCCACCTTTCTTTGTTGTTTTCCTCTAACTCCTCCCACTCTGCCTCCCTCCTGTCTTCCTCTTTCTCCCCCTTCATTCCTCCTCTATTCTGCATCTCTCTGAATTTTCTCTTATTCCCTCCCTGTTCACCCCTCTTTTCTCTCCTCCTTTACTTCTTTTTTTTTCCCACCCTCTGTCTCTCTTCTCCTGTCATCCTTCTTTCCTCCCCCTCGTCGTCCTCCCCCCCTGCCTGGTGGTGTGGTGGCCAGGTACAGGGACGGTCCAGGGAATCCTCTCAGACACAACTATGAGGGAACGCTGCGGGACCTGCTGCAATTCTTCAAACCTCGGCAGCCCAAGAAACTGTATTACCAGCAGGTAGGAAATGTTTGCTGCTCTGGGACTGAGTCTGAATTTTTCTTTCTTAATTTGTTGGTTTTTTACTGTTTCCCATGTTGCTCATCATCTTTATTTCATTCAGACATTGTTTATCCTAACATTCACGTATCTATTCATTCTTTCTGTATTCATATTTGTCATTCTAGCCTTGTCTTTAAACTAGAGCTGCAAAGATTGGTAGTTTCACCAATAAGTCGTTCAAATTTATTTGGGAACGATTTTGATAATCGATGAAACAGAATTTTTGGCAAAACATGCCAAACATTTGATGGTTCCAGGTGCTCAAATATGAGAATTTAGTCTTAAATCATAGTAAATGAATATTTCTGGCTTTGCACTGTTGGTCAGACAAAATAAGATATTTAATGGCTTTAACTTGTGATGGGCCATTTTCTGATGTCTTTTTTTAATATATATATATTATATTATATTTAAAAAATATATATATATATATGTATAGACCAAACAATTAATTCGTTCTGTCATGAGGTCTGATTGATGCTGCATCATTTTCTTACTAATCAAAGAGGCTTTCCTGAAAGTTTAGCACACAAACATTTTCATTATGTCTGTACAGTAAACCATACTCGAGATGGAGAAACTAGATTTAACATCTAAACCGGTAGATATTCTCCCCACAAGGCCAGGTGCTCATTACCATGTGGCTTATTTGTATTAGATAGCTAAGCTAACAAAGCTAAAGCTACTGTAGCCAGCTTCCAGCTGTCAGCTAAGGTAGAAGTCTCTGCGTCAAAAAGATAAACTTCCAGACAAGATGAGCCACGCATTCATCATCTTCCATCATTATATTATTTTCTAACTAAAACAGTTGCAATCTCCAGCCTCTCTGGCAGTTTAAGGAACGTATTTGTAGCTCTGCAGAGAAGTGTGAAGTGAGATCCTCCTGCAGATTTAAAATGTTGTTTGCACACAGTTGCACCACAGGGTGTTGCCACTCCTGAACGCAGCACACAGCTCAGCAGAACGTCTCTGATTCTTTCTCTCGCTCTCTCCATGCGTCCACAGTTAAAGATGAAGATAACAGACTTTGAGAACAGGAGGAGTTTTAAATCCATATGGCTCAACAGCCAGTTCAGAGAGGAGGTAACGGACACACACTGAAGAGCCACATAATGCATGTCAGAATGTGCCACTACACGGAAGTCATGTTTTGTGTAATTCCAGCACTGACATAAACTGGCCACATGTGTTTGTTGCAGGAGATCACCCTCTACCCTGACAAACACGGCTGTGTGCGGGACCTTTTGGAAGAATGTAAAAAGGCAGTGGAGCTCTCTGAAAAAGGCTCAGAGAAGCTCAGGTATCACCTTGCTGTAGTGTGTGTGTGTGTGTGTGTGTGTGTGTGTGTGTGTGTGTGTGTGTGTGTGTGTGTGTGTGTGTGTGTGTGTGTGTGTGTGTGTGTGAGTGTGTGTGTGTGTGTGTGTGTGTGTGTGTGTGTGTGTGTGTGTGTGTGTGTGTGTGTGTGTGTGTGTGTGTGTGTTCGAATGTATCCATAAGGGAGTCATACCCTATGGAAGTATGGCATATGATGGTGAATATAAACCTGGTAGTTGACCCCCATTGGAGAAAACATTCCCAATGCTGTTTAGTCAGTTTCAGTAATAATTCAGTGTACTGTTTCACAAACGGAAAGTAAAATGGTAGTTGATTGAGGTGAGCAGTCTGATCGCTGCAGTGAGAAAGAAAGCAATGCTGCCACAGTTTAACTTTTAAGTGAAATAGCTGTTTTTTTTATGCAATCTTTAAGACATTTCTTTCACAGCTGTAGCATTGTTGTAGATGTTCTAACGTATATGACTGAAATTAAGATTTCATATTACCGCCTGAGTGAGTAAAACCGTTGGAAGCTGAGAGTAGTGAGGATCGTCAGGGTCTTTGTAAGTCACTTTCTCCATTTAGTTTTTCACTTACCTGCCTCCACCCGGAGACAAAGCAGCACACACGTTAACATGGAAGTCGTGACACCTTATCGTATATACTACCCCCCCCCCCGTTCAATTTCAACCGCTAAAGTTGGCTGCCATTTTGGATTTTGTTGAACTGTTTTTAACCTTTTGTCACGCTAAGTCCTTTACCACGATTCAAGCTCATCAGCAGAGTGATGATTATCGCAAAAAACTATTTGACATGATGCCAACCAAAACATTTACGAGGCGCTTGTTTGAAAGTGTTTTTTATTTAAAGATTTTCCTGAGTACTTTAAATCATGGCCTGGCAATTAACAGCCTTTTATCTGCTCCATGCACTCAGAGCTACTCGAATATAAGGCAGCAACAACAGCCTGCACATCTCGTTTTTATAAACGTGCTGTCTTCAACAACTCTGGGTTTTTTATATTTGCCTCTCAATTATTGTTTTGGTAGACTGATATTTATGTTATTCATGTTTTAATGTGATTTTATGCTCTGAGAAATCAGTGTGTCTTTGGAAAGCTATTGCAGAGTATTAATCCTTTCTTCCTGTCTGCTCTCTCTGGTCTGGCTCTCCTCTCTTTCTCCCCCTGCAGGCTGTTAGAGATAGTAAGCTATAAAATCATTGGGGTTCACCAGGAGGACGAGCTGCTAGAATGTTTATCTCCGGCTGCCAGCCGCACCTTCAGAATAGAGGTAAGTGTGTATGTGAGGTATTCACCGTGTCGCTCTCCTCTTTTTAGTTTATATTTAGTCATTTTTCCTCCTTTAGTCACTACTCCACTTAACAGGCCGTCATCCTGACACTGTCATATATTTCGATACGGCCCGTTAAGTTTGTCTGCGCAAGCAGCCACTTCAGCAACCTTCAATTGCAGCGTTTTACGTCTTCAAGATAATATGGTTCAATTGTTGAAGATTACTTAAGTTAAAACCAGCCTGAAGCACTAACCTCGTCTGGCTGAAAGTCTATTGCTGGATGACTGGTTGTACTGACCACACCCTGACGTGGACAAACAAAATGAGTTAAATTGCCCCTTAAAGTAGCAGGTTATTTTTGAGTTGACCATACACCGGTGGTTTCCACGCACGTTTCGTAACCTGCTCTAAAGTTAGTAACTGACTTGACTAAATCTCTTCTATCTCACTTTTCCTGTTTTCTTCCCTCACTCAGGAGATTCCTTTGGACCAGGTGGACTTGGACAAGGACAGCGAAATGCTTATCCCTGTTGCTCACTTCCACAAGGAAGTCTTCGGCACCTTTGGGATCCCCTTCTTGCTCAAGATCAGACAGGTGTGTTTGTAGACTTTCTACTCTGCTTGATATAATGTATTGCTCCGTTATCCAACTTCATGCTCTGTGTTTGTCTGGTTGTTTCTTTCCTTAACCCCCACCCCACTCACAGGGTGAGTCATTCCGGGAGGTGATGAGGAGGATCCAGACCATGCTGGACATTCAGGAGAAAGAATTTGAGAAGGTACAACGCCACGTTTTGCTAGCACAACCAGAGAAAATTGCCTCTATTGAGTGCATTTTAAATGACACCATAAGAGTTCTAAGCAGTGTTGCATGTATTGAAATTTGTATAGGACATTTCATTGTGTTCAATGAATACGTTTATTTTTGTTTTTTATTCAACATTAAGTGTGGCAGAACTCAGTTAGTCTGAATATTTGGTGTTCTGCAGGTAAACAGTGGTAGGCTGTCAAGTAACGCGTGTGTGTTTGTTCTCAGTTCAAGTTTGCGATTGTGATGATGGGGCGGCATCAGTACATCACTGAAGACGAGTATGAGGTCAACCTGAAGGACTTTGAACCACAGCCAGGTATTTACAGCTTCTGCTGCTATTGAGTGCTGCTAACACTAACCGCTGTTACGGTTATTGTACTAATGGTAGTAATGTCACGAGTTAAAGAGGCTAATACAAATGCATGCAAATGCATCACAAGGACAGTCTGGGAAGAGCAATCATTTAATATATGAGGCCACACCGTTGGCCCAGCAAAAGGCCTCGGGGGGGAAAAGCTTACTTTTGGTCAACTTCTTCTGTGCGTCGTCAGCCTGTTAAGTTCACGCAAGTTAATTCCTGTTAGATACCTTTTAATCTGAACTGCTTAATTGTACTTTTTTACCTCATGATTGTTCGAGATTATTTGCTGAGATAGTTTCACAAAAATTATCTAAATTTAAATGGGTGTCCAGACGAAAACCAGCCCTGCTTTAAAGAAAAAAAAATGCAAGGGGAGCGTGCTGTGTTGGCATCCCTGCTGCGTCGACAGACTGGCCTGATTCAAATGAACACACAGCGCTAAAGCACAGTGTCTGAACACGTCCTAACCCAGAACGCTTCGGTTTTGTCTGCAACTGCACAAAGATCATCAGAATCAATAACGGTCGACTCATCTGAGCATTTGTAAGCTTTGTTAGCGCTAAGCTAAAACTGCTAAATATTCCTCAATATTTTAGGGACGACTGAAAGATATTTTTTTATAAATCAAGTAACATCTCTCTGAGATACAAATACTGTTTCTGCTACTGTTTGCACCGTTTACTTCTGCAGTTACTATCACTGCTGTTAAACATCAACACTTTTTCTGTCTCCAAATAATAACTTCAAATGGGAGACTTGACGTGTACCTCTCTGACGTATCTCTCCAGGTAACATGTCCCACCCACGCCCCTGGCTAGGGTTGGATCATTTCAACAAAGCTCCAAAGAGAGGTCGCTACACCTACCTGGAGAAAGCAATCAAGATCCACAACTAAAGCAGCCTGCCCCTTCCTCTTTGTCCTCCTCCGCCTTCCTCCCTACCTACTTTAACACACCATAACCACAGACTGTAACCAACCCGTGTGTGTGTGTTTGTGTGTGTGTTTGTGTGTGTGTGAGCGACTGTGTGGGCGTGCGTGCGCGTGTTTGTGTGCGTGTGTGTGTGTGTGTGTTCTCATCACTTTTAACACCCTGCCTGGACACCTCTACAGCCCTACACCGGCACTATGTCTAAAGCGTTACGGATCTTGCTGCAGCTGACGGATTATCCTTACTGCACCAATAAACTGCACCAACCACCTCCTGACTGTTGATTTTGTTGTTTATTTTAAATTTAATTTTTATTGTCTCCCTCTGCGTCTAAGGCTTGTTCGGTTGTTTTTTTTTTTTTTCTGGCTTCTCTGCCTGTTGACTGCCTGTCTGGCAGTGGGAGTGATGAAATTGGATTTTAATATAAAATAAGGGGAGAGGAAGTGCGACACAGTATAAATATGTGTGTGTGTGTATGTATGTATGCGTGTGTGTGTGTGTATATATATATATACACACACACACATGCACACTTCTAGACTTAGTTTTTTTCTCCTTTTCCCACCTCACCAGCTTTTTTTTCCCTTCCTTTTTGTTTTTAAAGAGTTGTTTGCTGCTGTGTGGAGAGTTTGATGGAAGGATGTTTGCGAGGACTAACTGACAGAAAAAGAGGGAGAGGCTGTGAACTTGCGTCCACCCTGAGGCTCAGTAGTTGCCCTGATGTGGTTCTTTATATTTTCTGCTCCCATCCTTTAGTGCAACAAAACAATTATTTCCAAGTTTACACACAATTCTTTCTCACTTAGTTTGGTTGGAGGAAAAATGCATTGATGATTTTTACTTAATTTTTTTGTCTCTTTCTGCCGATCTTGTATAATAAAATAAAAATCCACAGCATCTGTTTAAAAATAAATGGGGGAAAAATGAGGAGGAAATTTGTCTGTATTTCATCTTGCACGTTGGCACTTAATGTCAGAGGTTTCTCAGGACTGGCAAATGTACATTTTGGTTGTGGTTTTGAGTTGCTCTGTGACTTTAAAGGAAAACACACATACATGCACGGACATTACCCCCTTGACTTTCTCTTCCATTTTTGTTTTTCAGGGGGTTTTAATGTCTTTCTCAGTCATTCCTCCTCTGAATGCAAACACAAACAAGCTTCATCATCTTCTCTCTTGATTGAAACTGTCGCCTCCAGGTGGTTGGGAGCAGTAACTGTGCTGTGCTTGGTAGGGAGCTGCAGACACTTCAAGCCCACAGGTTTGAGGATTGTGTAGAGACAAAACCAGCATTGTAAAACACTTTAAGCCCTATGAATTTATTTGTTTTGTTTTTGTTTTTTGTTCCTTTTTTAAAGCACAGACGGAATGCTCCCCTTATAGTGCATAGCTGGCTCTGTAAAGACAACATTTAAGAATTGTATATTTAAAAATATGAACGTGTAAAATTTAAGAGAAACACACACCTTTGTTGTCGGGTACAGAAGGAGCCAGGTGTTCATATTTCTTGTGTGTAGGGTTTTCTTTTTTTTTTTGCGTTCCTGATGTACCATTGACGATTTTCTTTTTTTCTGTTACATTTGGATTTGTTTTTCTTTTCAAAACTAACTGCATTGGTTTTGTCTTGTTGAAAAGTGCAGTACAAAGATGACCTGCAAAATCACACATTAATTTGATCTTTTCCAGTTTAAAATCCTCTGTGTAGCAGCAGTGTACGACAACTATTCCTGTATATTGCCTTTTTGCTGGAAAATGTATGTTGAATAAAATTTTCTATAAAAACAAAAACGCTACTCTGCGGCTTGTCCATACCAGTGTTCCACACGAAATGCCGTTAAACGAGTACTTCAACATTTTGGGAAATACACTCATTAGCATTCTTGGTGGAGAGTTGGATGAGAAGGTTGGTACAACTGTCCTGTCCATCTGGTAAATTTAAGAATACATTAAGCAGCCGGGTAGGGTAGGTTAGCATATCTTAGCATAAAGACAGCTAGCCTGACTGTCTGGAGGTAACAAAATCCACCTACCAGCACCAATGGAGCTCAGATGTACATGTTATATATTGCTTGTCTAAATATACAAAAGCAAAGTGTAAAAAGGACACTTCATCCTTGTGTAAGAGGGTTATGTGCTATTTCTTGGCTGGGAGCAGTACCTTCCTGGATTCTTCTGGTTTCCTGACAACTACTCAGAGCCAAGAAATAGCTTGCTGTTTCCAGTGTGTGCGCTAATGTAAGCTAAGCTGACTGGCTGTAGCGAATGAGCGTCTGTCCCAAAATATTGAACTGTTCCTTTTAAAGATCTGAAGTTGCCTTAAACCCCAACTTTAAATATCGTACTACTTGGATGGCTGAGAACCTTCGTAGACCTATATGCAGTAAATGTTTTCATAAACTTCAGAACCATACGGCGTGCTTCATGATGGAAGATACTTACTGTAGAGAGGTCAGCGGTCCCTTTCAATTTACATCTCTACGCACATGTTGCTTAGGCACAGTGGTGCTTTGAGCTAAATGCTAACATCAACACACTCAGGTTGACAATGCTAATATGCTGATGTTAGCAGGTATAATGTTTACCATGTTCACTGTCTCAGCTTACCCTTTTAGCGTGCTAATGTTTGACAATTACCACTAAACACAAACTGCTGCTGAGGCCGATGGGAATGTCATTAGTTTTCAGGTATTTGGTCATAAACTGAAGTACTGAACACATTAAAGCTTTTTACCCGATGATGTCCACATGAAAAGTCAGGGCATCACCAAAGTAATTAGCCTACAATTCATCTTGAGGGGAACGTGTGCTATAATTCATGCAGTTTATTCCAATATATTACATATTATTATACTGTATATATTTCAGTCTAGGCCAAAGTGTTGGACCAACCAACATTGCTGCTGCTAGCATCGCTAATAATGCAGGATTAACATTTACATCATTGACATTGTTGGTTACTTTGCTATCTCAGCTTGACAAAACACTCTCACTCAAGGTCCCTGTTAATAGCTGCTCTGGAGCTTTTGATCGTATCTTCCCTAGCTGATGCAGTTTGCCCAGTTGTCATGTAAAAATTGCCATGTTGGCTTTAAAAAAAAGAGATTAAAAAGACGAAGATTGTGTGATATGCCTGAAAGGTCCAGAACAGCCACTAAATGGATACTGAGGTAAGTTTGTTTTGACATCAAAAACACGTTTGTTGAGTCTTTGTAGAAACAAACCACTAACTTCACCAACAGGTCAGCTGTTTGGGTCTGACCTCTGTAGAGGAGGGCAAGAAAAAAGACAAAAATAAACAGAATCACAACTGGGTGCCATTTATCGTCTATATAGTCTACTTTTATTAGAGAAATAATGTTATAAAATGGTTAATAATAGTTCATAACAGAAGTCCAAGCACACTCTTTTTCATCCAGGGGACAATGTGAGAGGAGATGAAGAGGAATCACCTCCTCGCATTTGGACTGCGTTCTTTTGTACATTGTTGTTGTTTTATGAACCAGCAAGAGTTATAATTCAACAAGCTAGAACGAAAAAGCAATCAGACAAAAATAATATTTCCCTACCTGTCGATGTAAGTTCAACACAGAGATGGACAAAACTATTAAATATTGGAACAATTCGGGACATCAAGTGTCTTGATCAGTGGCTCCACCAAGGTTTGTGCTGTCAAACGTTGACTGCCAATGAACACATCATACCGTCGGGTAGTATTGCTTTAATTTTGCATTGTCCTTTGCATTGTAATGAAGTCACATGACAAAATCTTTGTTTGGAGGCAAAGATTAAAATTATCAAAACTAAATTCTAAATTACATTCATTGTTGTACATTATATAAGCTTGAAATTCATGCTCGCTCAGAGTGCCCTTCATCCCTTCATATAAGAATTATAAGAGTAATTTCATGGCTAACAACTTATAAATATATACAAATAAGCCACATTAGTCTAATTTTATTCTGGGGTATGTAATTGCGGATTAACCAAAACAATGCCAACACAAATTGACATTGTGCAATAACTGCTGATGAGCAAACATCCTCTCTGCTCTGGTTTAATGCATTGTGCAGGCTTGTTGTTTTACGGTGCTGTTATTTATTCAAAGGTTGTGACAATCCCTTCAAATAGACAGCTGGTCTGTTTAAATTTCAAATGAACAATTGCTTGAAACATAAAGTATTTGATAGAGTTTATGTTCCGTCCTTCATTTTAACCACACAATGTATGCAGATGTATGTTTCTGAGGAGGTTAATGGAGAAAGTTTTTTCTGCTGAAATGGGATCAAAATTAAATGGCTCCCAAAAGTGCATGGGGTGGTCTTGATTGAACTTGCCAGATCTTTAAAAGCACATGACATCTAAGCTCTGACAACCCAATCACTCCCAGCCTGTTTGCTAATAATATGATGTTGTATTTTGCCTCAGCTAATGCAGTGGCGCAGCCATAGAAATAAGCTACATCTGAACTGTGACCCTTCTGTCAATTTCATAAAATAGCGCAAATGGTTGGTTGTTTTGTTTTATTTTTTACCAGGAAACCCAAACACAGACAAAGGTAACAGGATGATATTTCTAATTTCTATGGGTCTGTATTTCTCTTATGTTCATCATTTACAGCATTTTTTCTTCTCAACATGCAGAACTCTGTTGCAGCGGGGGCATGTGTGGTACGCATCCTTGAAGTTTTTCACGAAGAAAGGAATCAGGCAGCAGCACAGGACTAGCCTGCAACACATACACACATGCACAGTGTCATGCAGCTGTACGCCAAAATTTGCTTTGTTTGAACAATAATGAATGTTTGGTTTTCATCATTTGCTGTTCATTTTTTTAGGGACTTTACAAAAATTATTGGGGTGTGGAGGGGCTCTGAAACTTATATAATTTATTTTATATAAAAGCAACTTCATATGGAGACATGGAACGTGGTCCCTGGTGGTCCATTAAAATACTTTCTGATTAGAAAGCTGCAAAAAGGTCACATTTCTTTAGATATACCACACTACTGTATCTATATTTTGTATCCACTTGGTACGTACACTCTTTTTGTAATATACATACAGTATATATATAATATGTACAGTATATTTTGACTGTGTAGACAACATCTTGCACACTTTTGGCGATGTTAGGCACACATTACACTAATTGTGTGGTGTCATGTCTCCTTGACTTGAGTTGATTTCAAAGCAGGCAACTGCCCTGAGTGTGTTAGGGATTGTGCCCCACTAAAGCACAATATCAACTAGGGTAGCTCTTGCATTATTAGCTAATGATGTGGCTTTGTCTTGGGTCTGTACTGGCTGGTCTCTGGTCTGCATATGCATGCATAGTCTGTTGTATTCACTGTACTTAATGGGAACTTGGAGGTAACCGACATGTATGTCGTGACAGGCGGTCTGTAGGGCCACATTTTTGCCCTGGAGCCCCCAATCATGTTAATGTGGCCATGCCAAAAGGCCAAACTAAGACAAGTGCCCTGAACCACACACTCACCCGCAGCAGATGAAGAGCAAGCACATCAGCCACGCGTACGTCCCTGCTTTGTAGGTGACGTTGGTCATGACCTGCTGCTGGCAGGAAGAGCAGGTTGTCATGCCGGGGGAATTTCCCAGCATCGTGTCATAGCTCACAAACTTCGTTTTGCCTTCTCCAGACTCGAGACCTGAGCCGAGGCCTCCTCCTCCTTGGGTGTACACTGATGGGAGGGAGAGAGGAGGACAAAGAAAGAGAGGATGAGGAGACACAAAGGGACAGAGGGAAGGAAACAGGAAAGTTAATTAACTATGTACTAGAATAAACTGCAGCTAAAGTTTTTGACGTGTTTCCGGGAAGTGTGACATCAGGTGTGAGTTTACCTGGCGTGGCCTGTGAGTTGGGAGGGGTGAATGGGGTGTGGACGTGGTAAACCTTCACTCCGTCTCCCTGACCCTCTACTAGACAAGAGGTGGAGGAAAGAAAGAGGAGGAGAGACCGAAACAAAATAGAGTTAATGAGCCTGATGATGATGATGATGAGGATGTGTGTGAGTGTGGTGTGTTTGGGTTACCTGGTATGATGTAAGGAGGTACTTTTTTTCCATCTGTGCTCATTTTGCTGCAAAGAGAGCATATCCAGAAAAGGATTGTTACAAAGGGTACTCCCCTTCATTAGTATTATAGACAAAACACAGTAACACCCTATGAAACAAACCTGAGCTCTTAGTACTGTAACAATACCCCTGCTGCTTTCTGCCACCGGATGGAGCCAAAACATGACAGATGGAGCTAAAAACATCTGTCAGGCTCTGATGACAATCTCTGTCTTCTCTTACTGACACATATTTAGTGCAAAGTGATGAATTAGTTGTCTGCCCAGGGTGTATTCACTGCATTGTGTGGATGTTTCTTGTCAGTAGCCCTGGGGGGAAAGCGCCTGGGCTGGACTCTGTCTGGGGTGTGATGCTGGCTGACATGTTTCAGTTGTTCCCTCAGCAAACGTTTTTTTAGCCTGTTTGTCTAGCAAGTTTCAAGCCCGCTGAGGGATTTATTTGTTTTATTTGTAATATTTAGATGACGATTTATCAGAGAAGTCTTTATACCTCAACATCCAAATCCCCAAATCTAAAAGTAATGATAACTTGTCATTTTAATGATTGGGTTATCCTCATTTTCCTATTTTGCTCATGCCTCATCAGTGTTAGAAGTGTAATCGCCCATCAGAATCGAAATGGCGGAATCCGCCACTAACAATTAAAATAGCTGTATAGAAAGATATATATATTGAATTCGTATTGCTGAAAAGAATGTCAAACATTACAACAGCGTTTAATTACATTAAAATCTTATAAAACTCCAGCAGCCTCTCTGTAAGCTTTTGGCTTCCTCTGAAGAAGCTGCCACACCTCAAGCGTAAGCTACTTGCAAAACACAGTAAAAGGCATCCATTAATTATCCTGCTTGTTCAACATATATTTAAAGTACAGAACTACAAATATAAACTGCACATAAATCCTTTGCATGTTAAAGATCTGTGTGGTCATTCTCTCTGGTTGCTTCCTTCTTACACTATCGCCTACAACATCAATACATATACGGCATTTCTAGGACTAAACTACACTGCTGGCACGCTAAAGATGCTTCTCGAGGCTCCACAGACTAACCTAAAGAGGAATATGAGCCATGAAGAAAATGCAGCAAAACACAGAGGACGGGGCAGTTAGGGAGAGAAATAAAAATGGAGTCAAGTTAAACGTGAATTAAGTTTGATTAAAGGTCGAATTAAGGGTTGAATGTCTGTCTATAATAACACATTCCTGTTCAGAAGATCTTATTACTGTACAGCTCAGGACTTAGATGAGCCAAATCTCTCCATGTGAGTCGTGGCCTCATTAAAACGTAATTAGTATTCTGGTCGTGTCAGTCTGACCCACAAATTACCAAACACTGTCTAGTTTATAACTTGATAATGAACTACATGGATCACAATACAGTGTGGAACTAATTTTCTGCCCAGCGTAAAGAGAGAACTTGTTTAAATGTTGTATTATCATTGTAATCATAGCTCAAAAGTAACAAAGCACATTTGATGTATGAACTGCTCACATATTAACGGATCGATACCACAGGCTCTGAACCAGCATGTTTAGTTTAGTGTTTGTCACGACCAAACAGCTGCTGAACGCTTGCTGTTGTCTGCCTGGTTTTTAGGCCCGATGAATATAAAAAAGTCATGCAGTTTAATGGATGATCCCATACCAGGAAAAACCCTGCCTAAAAGATGCACATGAGTCTACCTCTCCACAGTTCTCGCTTTTGTCTCCTTTCTCTTGTTGTATCTTTCCATATAAACAAACACCCAATAAATGCCAATAAATAAATGCCCGACCCTGACCCTCGCCCTAACATTTTAACCTGACTGAAGCCTAACCCTTAATTAAAAGTCTTAGCCTTCAAACAGCCCTTTGAAGTTATAAGGACCTGCCAAAATGTCCTCACTTTCCAAAAACGTCCTCACTGTCCTCAGAACGTGTTTCAGTCCTCACTATGTAGCAAGTACACACAAACACACACACACACACACATGCACACTATCCTGGCGGACTTTCCTCCAGCCATTCATTACATGAATTGAGGTGTTGTCATCCAAGTTTGGACTTGGAAAAGATGACAGACTGCTTTGTCATTGTGTCACACACACACACACACACACACACACACACACACACAGAGGACCTGTATACACCCATATGTTGTTGCAGGAATGCGACCAAGCTGCATGCCTCTCTCTGTCACAGACTGAGGGAGTGTCACTGCAGGCTAAACTGCTGCCTCACACAAATCTATCTGAAATCTGTCGAGTGAGCTCATCTGAGGTAAAGCGAAAAGCCTGAAATCACGTTGTGTGAATGACAGTTGTCATTTAAAAAGTGATGAATATACATGCAAATTATTAAAATATTGCACTCCAAAAACTATCTACAAAACCCCCCAAAGGGCATAAATGTCTCAGTTTAGCCGTCTGCTGAATTTGAAGAAATACGTTTCTGTGTTTCTTCAGAGCTTTAAGGTTCATTCCTACAGTAGCTGCAGTAAAAGCCAATTGTCAGGAAAAGAGCACTGATCTCAGATGACTGGCTGAGTCTTTCACTCATTGACTCTGGTCCAGTGTCCTACAGGCAGCAGGTGCAACATTAATTGGAAAGTTTGGGCATATTGTGTTCAAGGAAACATTTGATTCTGTAAAGTTCTTTAAAGAGTCCTGATTTTCTTGGATTACGCCGCATGTTTTCTATCTAAGTGAATGACAAAAAAATTCTGCTTGGAGAAGCTCACTGCAGCAGTCATGGTGCATTTAAAAAGTATGACTATAATAAATTGTTGAAATTCCAATAAAACAATAGAAATAGACTGACAGATAGATATGTGGGTCCAGTACCAAAATAGTTGTTATGCAGGTGGTTCTATCATCAGACCGGGCTTATTAAGGCTGCTGATGGAGGAAGCAACTGGGTGCGGCTTCTGAAAAATCCATCAGCCACATTACAGAGGTGCTTTAAAACCACAAAGTGGAAAAGTTAAAGGCAGTTGTTCAAACAATGCGCCCTCTGTGAGAGAGGACCGAAGCACATGACCTCAGCTCAGACGTAGCTTGCTTTCTCTGAAGCTTCATTACTGAGGCAGGTGCCTGGGAGTGATTTAATGGAGCAATAACTGGGTGGGACTGATCGAGAAAAACTGGCCCAGATAATGATCCAGTTGAAAAATGCCATCCATTTTATTCTTTTGACAAACTAAAGAAACATCCCAAAGATATAAAACATACACCCGCCATTTAGACTTTTAGGTGATTACCTGGTGTTATCATATATATCATTTGCCACTGTGGGGAAGAGAGTTGATCACCCACAAACTTATCTGTTGGGGTCAGCAAAACTCGCTCTCTCTGATGCTAAGCAGGCCGATTTTTCATTTAAACACGAAAACACCCTGAGACACATCTGAGTCATAGGTGTGGCCTTACTGTATGTGGTATCTGTGCTGGTCAAACCTGACTCTGTGTGTGTGTGTGTGTGTGCGAGAGAGAGAGAGGAATGTTTGCTGTTTAGTTTCATGATGTGTTTTGATGATGCTGACAAAGGAGGGGGTCATTGAAAAGTGGGAATTACCCGATTAATCACTTGTCACTTCAGTGAAAGACGTGGACTCAGTCTAACCACTGTTGCTGTAATTAATTTAACTCATTCAGAGCGAGCACAGAAAAATCCCCCAAAGCAAAGGTTCATGCCGCAATACTGGGCAGTGAATCTACTGTATCTCAGTATAGCTAGCTCACATGATCCTAATATACTTATTAATAAAATACATTTGCTGCATTTTCGTAACAAATTTCAATCATCACAACATATTATATGATGTAAAAACTATAAAGTAAATTAAGGGTTTGAAGTTATTCAATATACAATGTTATGTACTAGGAGCTTAATAGTAGTTTGGCTGAATGGCACGTTAACTTTAAATCTAGAAATATCAGAGTCTAAGCCACTGAAAAAGAGCTGGACTATTGTCACAGCTGCATGAACCCTGGGCTACACCCATGGCTGTAAGTATTGTTCAAAACCTCTAATACCAAACTCAAATAATAATAGAAAACTAACAAACCGAAACATCAAGAAAGACGAGGAAAACTACAACAAAAGTGACCAGGAATGAACATCAAAATTAAGATAACGTCCTGTCTGAAATGTTCCTGCAAGCTGAGCTGGAGCCAGTTGTGTGTGTGATCACCGTCCAACAGTAAAACACGTTTAGGTCACAACATTGATTCACTTTTAGATTTAAAGCCAGAGATGAAATGGATTTAATGTAGTGTTGACTGGCTTCTCTGTTCATCTTCTTTGTTCAGAATAACTTGGCAATGATTCGGCCTTGTGTGCTTTTCTGTCATCACGCCTGTTTTTGTGTGTGAGATAGTTAAATTAAATCTAACTATTACGTCTTCAGTTTTAGATCCTTCTCTGACAAAAACAAAAAACACAAAATCTCAATCTGTACAAACAAATCCTCACATTCATCTCCGACAGTCTTACCTTGGCTGGTTGTCAGTATGCAGAGATGCGGCTGATGTAGAGTCCAGACACGCTGTAGCTGAGACTGCACCTGTCTCACCTGTACGTCTGCAAGCCTCTCTCTGGGCACGCCCACAGCCCCACCCTCATTGTCAAAGACCTGAATATGTAGCGGGAATGAGTCACTCAGTGGTTTAGGTGAAACTTTTAAAGGGTGTACTGGTCTTCTATTGAAGTTGTTCTTTGTTTCTGGGAGATTATTGAGGGAGTGGGTCTGCGCGCGCGCGCGCGTGTGTGTGTCACTCTCTTAACTATTAATTATCCAGTTTGTCTGCTGCTGCTTGTCTCATGATGTTCTCCTGGAATGTGACCGGAAGGCCTGGGAGCTAAATGATGATCTAGGGCGATGGTTGCCAAGATTTATTATATCCAGCATCCAGAACACAAACACATTGGACCAAACACACATTTAAATAAGATTTGTCCCACGAACCCCCCCCCCCCAGTAAAAAGTGACGCCTGAGCCATGCTCTGATCATGCATCTACTTTTATTTTTTTTTGTAGGTGCTCATTAAGTATAGGGTGGCCATACGTCCGGATTTTGGCCGGACAGTCCAGATTTTAAGCCCCCTGTTCGGCACCAGGCCCAGCCTCAAGCCCGACACTATTTGTCCTCCTTTTTGGAGTCGCGCTGAATCGGCCTGAAAGAACCCGCTCTAGAAACTCCGTTGGGACGCAGCAGCGTAGCGTCTAATGCCGTAAGATCTCCGCTCAAAGAAATGATTGGCTGAAAGTGGTGTCAAATAAATATCTGATATATCATTGGTTAAAAACCTAAACAAGCCTCCACGTGCTGGCTACAGGCTACGTCATCTCATCACGTTAACGTGCCGAAACGTCAGACCTCGTTTAATCCGTAATGGACAAAAGAGCACGAGTAGAGACGCTTTGTATGGATTATGCACACTGTGTCGCTGTGAAGTGGATGTTAGTAGTCAATGAATACATTTTTCGCATTCATTATTTGTTTATTGATGTATTTCTGTTATATCCAGAAGTCCACAAGTGTTATGTTTTCTGGCACTTTGCAAGACCTTTTTGAAACAGACATCACAATGTCTTGAATAAATACAAATACTGTATCAACAAACACTTTGTTGCCTCTTCTGTTACACTCAGGTCTACATCAGATTGTCTGGCAATGAATAGAGTGGGCTATTTCAGGATCACTGTATCATGATTCCATCGATATGATGGACAAAATTGTATTACGAGTACATTGTAGTTGCGAGTACACCAGAGTCCTTTTCAATTATTCTTGCCTGACTAAATGCCGCAAAGTGTGCTCCTTTCTGGTGTTATGGAAATGGGCACCCTAATTAAGTATGACCAGGGATCCCTGAGCTGGAAAACCGAGTTTAAAGCAAAAGTTTGTTCTGGGAAATAAGCTTATTCGCTTCCTTGCACAGTTGGATGAGAAGATTGACACCACTCACATATTTGTCCTTTAACTATAAGGCGGTTAGCTTAGATTAGCACAAAGACTGGAACACCGCTAGCCAGGCTCTGTCTGAAGGTAACTAAATCTGCCTACCAGGACCTCTAAAGCTCACTAATGAACACATTACACGTTGTTTGTTTAATCTGTACAAAAAACAAAGCATAGAAATAACAATTTGCCGTTTTTCACGGGGTTATCAGGCTATTTTTTGGCTCAGACCAGTTTTCCAGGCAACCAGTGGAGATTCAAGGAAGTTACTGGTACTTAAACTGTAACACAGTGTTTTTACACTTTGGTTTTTGTACAAATTAAACGAGTTATAACGTGTTGATTGATGAATTTTAGATGGTTCCCCTGTCCCCAGTTTTTGTGCTCATGCTATCAGCTGCTGCCTGTACCCGTAAACCCTTAAATGCCAAATTTAGTGTTTATGCCTTTTGGTTGCACTTGGCCTGTGTGAACATGGCACATGTTATTTTATTTAGAATAAACAAACCTGCCTGAGTTTCCTTTTGTGTGTTAACGTGGTTGAATTTCAGTTCAAAAGATGACTAGGAAGGTTTGCATTTTCTTTCAGTCAGCTGGGAGCTGGCCAGTTCAACCACATTTTTCCACTGCTGCTCACTGGATCACAGAGTACAGTTCGGAGGTTTAGTGTCACTCCTAAGCACACCTTAAATATATGTTGAGGGTAGGATGGAAAATAATCGAAATAATTCAAATTAATTTGAATCAATGACCTTCCAGCCCAGAGCCCATTTCTAAAAGCAGACAACATTAACCCTACTGAACTTTTATCATTACAGACTGATGCTACATGACTAAACATTAAAAAACCATGAGGGCTTTTATTTATTTTTTCTGTAATAAAGACCAAAGTTTCCAAATGTTACAAATAAGTCAATCTAAATTACAGGGAAATTTGTATTAAATAGATGTAATTGTGCAACCATGTAAAGTGTATTGAAAACAAGTGTATTACATTCTGTTCCTACAAAACATTTTGATTCCTGACCCCTATTACTTAATTATCCCATATATTAGTCTGGTGTACACTGATGCTTTCTGCTATTAATCACGCCACTGTCACTTTACCTTGTAATTTTGTCTCCAAATGGTCTTGTATAATTTATTTTTTGTATTCTATTCTCTTTTGCTTTCTCTCTTTATCCGCACTTATTGCTGTTACTTGTGCTGCTGGACAACCGAATATCTTGGTTGTGAATGTAAGAGGTTACAGTTCCATCTCAAAATATCTCAGGCTTTTAGATGAGACAAAACATCTACATTTTTTAAAATATAAATATATACATTTTAAATATAAATATATACATTTTAAATGTAAAATACGTCTTCTTTTCCAAATGTTCCTTCACCCCAAAACACCTCTGTAGGAGGATCTACAGTAGTACAGGTGTGGGTGACAGTGTCGGGTGTTGTCTCTGCTCATGATGGCAACTGGGTGAGGTGGTAGTGTGTGTGTGTGAGTGTGTGTGTGAGTGTGTGTGCTTCCAAGGACCTGATGAACAACATTCCAGAGAATAGACCAATCCCTACAGAATTTTACATTCTGTAAAAAGGCTGAGATGTGTGTGTGTGTGTGTGTGTGTGTGTGTGTGTGTGCGTGCGTGTGTGATGTGAGGGGATTCTTTTGCTGTTTTTGTCTTTTATGTTTTCCTAGCCTTGTTCCTGCCAAATACAGACATTGAGCATTAATAAGCAAGAAGAATATTCTGATTATTTGACTAAAATCATATTTACTAGTAGTCAAAATTATAAATAGCCTTACACATTAGGGAACACTTAACACTGTTATCTTTGATGAAATAAACAATAAACAAAACATTAAATAATTACTAATAAATGTCAAATAAGGACAAAAGTAAATGAATTAAGGAAGCATCCCAGGACAGATAACACTGTCATAAACGTATATCAACTCTAAATGTGCAAAGACGCACTCAAATCAACACATTTTAATAGTACAATGTAATCGGTTAATGCTTTCTTTCTTGACAGTGGCGTAACACTTACAGGTGACAAAAAAGTCAGCTACTGAAGGCAGCAGGCAGGTGGTGGGGAAGGGGTGGGAGAGAGGGAAGGAGATGGGTATAATCAGAAATACATAAATAGCCTCTGACTCAGCAGGTATAAAAATACTGAGCGAATAGAAGTAAAATGAGCGTCTCAGTCTACCTGCTGTCTATGCTTGTCTATCGACCCACCTGTTGATCTGCTTGTCTGTCAGTTTTATGTGCGAATCAGATAAACATTTCCAAAACCCTTTCTCAAAAATATATATAAATTTTATCTTTGTGATGAGGACTATAAATCCTTCTTAAAGAGCTGATGTTTAAGTCACCATAGATACTAACACATTAAATCAAACTACAAAGGGTCTTTTAGTAACTCTTTTTGTCACCAGACAGTGCAGTTTCCCCTGTGTTTCAAGGGTTGACAAATGTGACTCACAAGAACATTCTAGTGCAAAATTGATTAATATTTAAACATTAAATATTAAACTGAACCAGCATTACACACACACGGACATACAGGCACAATCATCCTAATAAGAGATGCATGTCTGCCATAGCCCCAGTATGCTTGTGTGTTTATGGCTGTCCCCTTCAGGTACCTCTGTAAGTAATGATTCCAGGAGCGGGTCCTGTCTAAGGAGCTGATTAATGGTTTTCTGATGTTAAGGACAAGTTCAATAGAGTGCCAAAGTCTTTCCATTAGCCTCAGCCAAACTATGTATTGTTTCATAAATGGTTTCTTTTATTGGTCTTGGTAATCTTGTCAACATACACATAGAGTCCACAAGAGTAAAAGCAAAAAGGGTAAAATACACAAAAGATATCCCAACAGTAATTTAACAGTTATTTACTTAATCTTCCATTAGCAACACATTAGCTGCAGGCAGCTAATAGTGGCTAGCTTGGTTAGCATAGAACAAATAGATTTGACTAAATCAACACCACTACTGGTGGCAGAACAATAAGAGACCAATTATTTCACTGTTAATGAATTAGATCCCTGAAGCATTATCTTTTACCAACTCCACTGTAGCTGCTAGAAAAACAACACCATGCTTGATCAATAATAATAAAATAATAAAAAGCAGGATTTTCTCACACTGAAACCTGTCTGGTTTCGGGCTTTCTTTGATTGAACTCGCCATATCAAGCAAACACCAGACAGACTACACAAATTTACATAAGACTGTATACATGCACATAATTATCTCTGCATTATTACGTACATCGCTCTAAGTTACTATCAAGTAACAGGGGCTAGAAAAAATAAATCCCATACTTCACAATACTACCTTTATGGAGCTTTTTAAGGCGGTGTCAGCAAGGTGTAACATTTTTGAGGGTCTAAGTTCTAACGTCCACCAGTACTTGTAACTATCTATTATTTTCTACTAGTCTATTCTTTATTATACATTCTCTACAAGAAAAAAAAGAGAATTAATTATTTCTTTAGATTTATTTTTAGTGTGACAACAAGGCCATGTATCAACTTAATCCATTTGCAATTACATACACACACATACCTACAGGATCACATACTCTATTATACATTTCTTTAAAAAACATTTTGATAACAATTCTTGTATCCTTGGTTATATTCACCCCTTATAATGGGTACACTGTGCACTTGTAAAACTAGTACGAACTGTGCACAATTGAATACTTTCACAGAAATCTTTTTTACTTCCATATTCGTTTTCAATGTTCATAGTCCATCCATACGGTAGTGAACTGCTGTGATTTAGCAACGTAAAGATAACTTCTAAGCTGTTACTGGAGAGGGATGGGAAGGTCATGATGTGGATCACTGGCTGTGAGTCACACTCAAACCTACGACACTGAGAGCACACTGCGGCATGTAACCTGACCTGCTGAGCCACTAGTGTGCACCAACAGTATCACTTAATGTCCTCTTTTAAGGCCCAGAGAAGAGGATGAACCTGTTTTGGTCCCCAGATAGCTGGCAATCAGTGTGTTCACATGGTTAGCAAACTTTTAAGGATATTGTATTAATTATTTGCTTTATATATATGTTACATATAATTAGATTTCGAAGCTGATGTTTGTTGTCAATCAATGTGACATACGATTGGTGTTCATTGCCGCACTGCACCTCTTAGAAATCACGAGCCCGTCAAACGGAGCGACAGTATTGTGTTGTCTTCGTTGTCTCTCCACTCGATGCTCATAAATAGTTTTTACTCCTGGGCAGAACAAAGCATTTTGTTCACACTAGATATGCAGCAAAATATCTGATCATTTTTAAGACCGATATCATCATGTAGACTCTGGAAACTATAGGACGGAGTTCTTCTGGTAAGACCAGTTGATAGAAGGGTTGTTTGTTGTCATGTGTAACCCAGGTTAAAATTAATAGAAAAGTCCCATTTTGGATTTTCCTACATTTGTAGCTAGCTGTGAATGCACCATGTCAAGTGACATGTTTACATGATTCCCCTTAACCAATTACCTGTTTGGAGGGAATAGTTAAAGCTGCCTCTCTTTCCTTCCCTTCAGTTGAGAGCGATGGTTGCTGCAGGTCAGTACCTCCAAACAGATCATTTTATTCATAATGCTAGTCAAATATTAAGTGTGCCACTCTAAACTTTTAAAACCAGAACAACATTTGATGGGGACTTGGTTTCCATGTGTGCTGGGTTAATCCTGCAGAATTGATGAGTTTGAATGTAAACCCTTTATTTTTGTTGTCACCTGATTTGTAGCGCTTGTTAGCACATTAGGCTAATGCTTATATGATGGTGACATGTTGACTTCTTGTATGTTGAGGTAAGATTGAGATTGATTGATGATGCTAATTAGCATTAGCATGCTAATCCTAAGTGCTAACACATGGTCAGCACTATTGTTTGTGCTTTTCCGTGTAAATTGAGCACCGGAGTGTAGTTTTATTATATGCTAATGGTTGGTTAGCATTTTATCAGCATTGGTATTTATTGCACTGTTGAGTACTGGTGTAAGTGTATTTTGATTGTAATTGTTTTATATTGCGTATACACTGACAAAGTATATTGCTCTGATTTACGAATGGTCCCGTTTGTTTTTATGCAGGCCCTCTTGTGGGCTACAACGATGGCGAGCTAGTGAAACAAGGCCAGGAGCCTGGATCTGTCTTGAATGTTACCAACGGATGGTCTGGTAGGAGGCTAGTGCAGCCTGCCCCTCCCTTTTCTACCCTTTCTTTTTATCCGCCTCCATCTCGTCCGTCTGAAGGCTACCACTGCATTCCCTATACACCTATCTCTGAAATAATCTACACATTTGAATACAACTTGAACTGGACTTTCTTGCGTGGAGCAGTTGTGGACGGATTGGGGGGTTGGACCCTGTTGGTTTTGTGGTTGTTCAAACTGATTTAATTATCTTGTTTGCTGAATGTGCACTTCTCTTCATTTTTCTAAATGGTTGCAATTTGCTGCAGTGTTGTAAATATCTTTGGGGTTGATTAATACATTATTTATATTTGTTCACTTATTCAGTACATCACATAATTGATACAAAATTTTGTTTCCGTGTCATTTACTGACCACTGCCCTCCAATAGTCGTTCCTGGACTTCTGAATTAGCCTAGATTACTTGATAACAGTGATTTGCATTATAATCACTCAGAAACATGTTACACAAACACAGTAGCTTGTACAATGTTAGACCATCAAATTTAGTTTGTTAAATGTATGAATACAAAATATTATATGCAGCATGTAGAATCAATCAATCAAAACTTGCCCCCTTACTGTAACTTGTCAATCTCTTTTACATTTACATTTAGCAGACGCTTTTATCCAAAGCAAATTACATATAAGAACATTCACAAGCCGAAGGCGCAGCTTTGGGAGCATTTGTGGGGTTCAGCATCTTGCTCAAGGATGCCTCGACGCATGGCTGGGGGAGTGAACCGCTGACCTTCTGATTGGCAGGCAAACATTCTGCCACCAAGCTACAGCCGCTTTTGAGTATACCCTATCTAAACAATCTGACCGCTCCAGACGGCAAATGTAAAATTCTAAAGGATTTTTGTAAGTATTCAATGATAAAATGTGCTTTTAACAGTTCAAAAAAGCTAAACAGGAAAGTGACCAACTTCTGTTGGTACATGGCTGCACTTAGTATACAGTGCATATTGCTTATTAGTGGGCTTGAGAAACAGGGAGGCTGTGTTTAGAGGTTTTTGTTCAAACTTAATCCTTGTTATGTCAGTTTCATCAGTGTTGCCATGTTTGTACATAGCATGTAAGAGTGAGGTGATTGATACAGTATATGATGTATAGCCTGCCAGCCAATCAGAAGGGTGGTAAAAATACAGTTTGAAGCATATTATAAACAGCTACTGTGTTTAAGCAACAAATGTAACTGGTCAGACTATAGGCTGAATACATATTGTGTTACATCGGTTGGAGAGAAAGAAACATGTACATTTATACATGTATAAATGTTTACATGATTATAACTTAGATGTATAAACCTGAGACCTGCTTCTTGAGCTAATGGTAATTGTCTTTAGCTTGCTGAACTCTTAGTCTTAGTGATTTTTGACTTACAGTTGTCCATCTGTTCTCAGTAATATGTTTTTGATGTCCTTCTCTCAGAGGGCTTTACACTCTGTGCAACATACACCCTCTATCCTTAGACCGTTAATACTGATGGTTACATATTAAATCCAAAAATCACTTTATAGTAACCCTGTTGTAAAGCTACATCATGGGGATACCTGATTATTATTATTATTATTATTATTATTATTTTTTGATCAAAGAGCTCTTTGGGCTTCAGCTTGACGGTACAGTGGAGTGACTCCTGTTGATGGTGAACGTACGTCCTGTCCTGAAATAGTTCTCTATTTCCTCCAGCGAGCGGCCACGAGTCTCTGGGATGCACACGGCGTTGAACAGCAGACAGAACACACACACCACGGTAAAAAAAAGGTAGGGCATGTACAGGCCGTACCTGTCCACCAGGTGTGTGAAGGCGTGTGTAAGCATAAAGGCCGTCAACCAGCTGACGGTCACACACAGACCCGAAGCCACGCCCCTGGCAGCCAGTGGCAACACCTCTGACATCAGCAACCATGTGATTGGGCCCCATCCCATGGCGTATCCTAGGAGACAACCAACAATGTGATGAATAACCAAACAGCAGAGGAAGTCACAGTACAATTAAAGCGCCAACGGTCAAGTATAGCACATTGTTAGAGCACGGTCACACCATGCTGTGTTTTGAGAGGTTTATCAGACAATGCTACATTTGCTTAATTGCCTCCTTTAGCTCTGACTTTGGACAGGGGAGCGCAATATCCTTGAATCTTTCAAGTTTTCCCATTTAAGTAAGGTGTGACAACATCATTTAAACCAAGTGAAAACTAAACAACCCAAAACACAAGGTTTGAGTATGAGGAGTTGGATGTTGACGTGTAATAGACAGCAGTTAATTATGCTTCAAGAGCAAAGTATAATTAGAACACCTGAGGACATAACAGGTCTTAACTTGTTGGAACAAGACAAAAGGTAATTTACAGCAAACAACATGCTTTTTTTTTTTTTTAAAACAAAGACACAAGTCCGACAGGTTATCAAATCTTTTTCCCAACTAACGAGCTAACTGTTACTATGCTAAATGCTAACATCAGCATGCTTACGATGACACAGCTAACAAGTTTTTTTAGCAGGTATAATGTTTACCATATTCACTTTAGTGTAGAGCGTTAGCATGCTAATTAGCACTAAACACAAAGCACAGCGGAGGCTGAAGGGAATGGCATTGTTTTGCAGGTATTTAGTCATAAACCAAAGTGTTGGACAAATTGAAATTTTGACCTGATGATGGCCTCTAGATGAAAATGCAGGCAATCACCAAAATTATTTCAATCCTCTAGGGGTTTAAAATATCCAAAACAAATTTCATGGCAGTCCATTAAATAGTTGAGATATTTCAATCTGGTCCAAAGTGGTGGACTGAATGAGCGGCTGACATTGCTCTCCATAGAACCATGCTGCTAGCATGGCTAAGAACAAAGGTGTGATTAGGTAAAGCTTGGATTTTTAACAAAATTAGCTGCTTGCAACGCTCACCAAATATAAACACCATGGTGCTGATGAGAGGAATGAGGCCTGCTGTAGTGTTTCCAATGTCATTATGGGGGCTGTAGTCCAAACTCGCAGTGAGATTAAGAGGGGTGGGGCTTGGCGGGCAGGCTGTGGTGTGAGAGATCATGGTCAGAGTCAGAGTGGACAGGAACATCAGCATGCTGGACATGTACAGCAGGGCTTTGCGTCCCGCCTTGTCCATTAAAATGGCTGCCGTGGCAACAGAAAAGAGGCGAACCGCACCCACAATGGCAGCATCGTACCTGACAGACACAGAACAAGGAGTGGTCAGTGTTTGGAGCTGAAGTTAACAGACCAAACACATTAGTGATAAAGACTATTTTATAAATCATTAGAAACAGAATAATAAAAAAAAAAAAGTGATAGTTAATGATTTGTGATTTGACAGTTAGATAAATCATACACTTGCATCATTATCAAGTAAAAATCAAATAGATAAATGGAATAGATGTCCAACCTGGGCTCCAGGGAGACTTGACTTTGGGAAAAGATGGGCTCGAGGTACACCAGGATGGGCGTGATGCCAGTCATCTGCTGCAGGAAACGCATGACCACTGAGATGATGATTGGCTGGTAGTAGACGGGTTTGGCCAGCTGTGACACTGTGACTCTAGGCTGTGTGTTGATGCTGTGCTGCATTGGGAGACGCACAGATAAACACATCAGCGTATTTGTGTGTACTACTCTTTGCCTCTAGCATGTGTACCACTGACATCAATCTGTGAGCATGATGTTATCACCTAAAAATGGCATCGGTCTTTCAACTTTCTTTCAGCGTGTCTATCTAGCTGACCTCTTTAACCCCAGTGGTACACTTAACTGGCCCTCTTAAGATGTTAAATACACACAGCAGTTATGTGCCTCTTACCTGTATGGCACTGATCTCGATGTGTGTGTCGTAGTGTTTTCCTCTCAGCCAGCGGAGGGCCTTCTCAGCCTGCTGCTCTCTGCCCAGAGAGAGCAACCTCCTGGGGGAGCTGGGCATGAATGCCAGCAGCACAACCATCAGGAATGCTGGCACCTCCCCCGCCACTGCCAGCCACCTCCATGGTACCACCAGACCTGTACATCATACGTGATATTGAGATTATGATAGCAAGAGTAGGAATAAAGTGAAACTCGTGCCTCTTTACTTGTCTTGTGGCTACTTAGCATTCTGGTCTACTGAGGCTACTGTCAATTGTTTTGATATATGCTCAAGATTTTTCCAGAAGCCGTTGTGTCAGGTGTCTCTGCGCAAGACACTGAACCCCTCCACATTTTCACAATTTTAGGAATTTTAAGCTGATAAGAGTTTCAGCTAAATGTATTAAAAAAAAAAGACATTTTAAATGAGTATTTTTGCAGCAGTATTGGTATGTTCCTACCCAGGGCGTAGAGTGCCAGGGCCCCAAACACAGCAGTGATCTGCGGGCAGGAGCCCAGAGATCCTCTCACTGCTTTGTGGGAGATCTCTGAGATGTAAACCTGTGACATAAACACGCGAAAGACTCACATACAGACACATGAACACATGTAGTATGAATTCAGCCATGAGAGTAATATAACTGTTGTCAGGATTGTCATATCAAACTCTGTGATGAAAAGGGGGTAAAATTCCTTTCTACTATCAAAAAGAACAAGGGTTTTGTTACTGGTGTTGTTAATTGGGACAAAATTGTGAAAACTTCCATAAAGAGGTTAAATGGTAACCTACAGGAATGGATGCTGCCGTCATCCCCCCGGCAACACCTGTGAGGAAACGGCCCACATGGAGCATCCACAAGTCCACAGCCCCTCCCATCAGCATGTATCTAAGACGCATATATAGAAATGTAAATAAACACTGCATTCAGACTCATACACAGACATCATGACCCATCTATGGATAGAACAGCCTCTATGGATTGCAGTTCATTCATAGCAGACAATGTGCAGTAAAGTTATGTAATAAGGTACAATTTATAAATGTCTCCTTTTGTTTCTGTCATGGACATACAATGTGCAGTTTATTCTCTGGGTTTTCTCACACCATGACGGACATCATTATAAAGCATGATATACAGAGAAATAAAAAGCAGTCAGCATTTTACTTTTTATAAACAAGAATGTACATTTAACCAACTAATATGTCACAGATTTGACAAAAAAGGTATTTTTCAGATATATCAGATATGGTTCTTCACAAACATTGGTAGATTAATATGGATTATGCTGTAGAATGTAATGTATAATATTTCTTTACATATAATAGAATACACCATTTGAAAAACTGAGCTATAAGAATACCTAAGTACCTACTGTATCAGACAGTGGTGGGCAAAGTATTTGGGTGCTTATGTAAGTAAAAGTACCAATAGGGTGCAAAAATATGAAGTAAAAGTCCTGCATTCAAAATATTAAGTATTATCAGAAAAAAACACTTGTGTCAAAAGTAAGTACTTATTATGCAGAGTGGACCCTGTCAGTGTTATGTTTTTTTTTACATTTCTAATTTGTTATTGTTATTGTATGTAATTTGTTATACTGTTTAGTGGTAGACTAATATGTATAAAATGATTATCTATTTTTCATGTATATTAAAGCTGCTGCTCACCTATCTATAGTCCATCCACACAGCTGCCTTATGTTGCCTAATTACACCTCTTTTCAGGATTGTAGGTGTGTAGAAAATACTGCACTTGACTAACATCTCCCACACCCTTCTGGTGGTTTTGTTGTACTGTACCTGTTAGGGCGAGACATCCTACTTTGTTATCATTCTTATTACTTTATAGAGTTTGATGACATGTAATTCCCAGAATACCTGCTCCACCTGATCAGAGTCATTTAAAACACCTGTGGGGGAGTGCAGAGCCTTTAATGTACAAAGTAGTTACTACTACTGTACTACTGTAGTTACTTTAGCTGTCAAATAAATGTAGAGTACAGAAATTTCCCTCTGTACTGTAGTGAAGCATAACTATAAAGTAGCAAAACATAGAAATACTTAAGTACAAGTACCTCAAAATTGTACTTGAGTGAATGTACTTAGTTAGATTCCACCACAGTTTGTTGGCTGTATGTTATTACTGAGACCCACCCAATAGTTGACGGCACTGCTGACATCATGATGCTCAGCTTCCGTCCAATCATGTCGTTGAGCACCATGGCCCCAAGCCCTCCGGCTGCTGCACCCAGTGTGTAGATTGAGCCGAACCAGGCAGCCTGCTCTGTGTCCATCCTGAGCCGAGGGTCGGCATCGGGGCTCTTGAACTTTGGGAGGACCGGGGATGAATAGACCAGCGAGTAACCAAAGCTGAAGTTCCCCAGGATGGCTGAGAAGACTGCCAGGTACAGTTTGGAGTTATTGATCTGGGGTGGAAGGATGTGGAGAAGTTAAAACTCACGGGATGACCTGCATACATAGATGCAAAAAAGTATAAAAATATATCATACTTTATGATTCAGATCTAATCTTGGCACACTTAAACCACAGAAACCCAAAGATTAACTCATCACAGTATTACCTGCATGAGGACAGGTGCTCTCTGGGAATTGTAGTGAAAAGAGTCACAGGCGTGATTACTCGTGCCGACATTTTACCAGGATATAGAAAAAGGAAGAGCTATAATATTTGACAGCAGGCATTTAAATTGACTGTAGGCAGGTTACTTTAGTTCTCTTTTACTCCACTGAAAGCGTCTGTTTCAGCAACAATGCATTCTGTAAGTGCAGCATCCCAACATCTAAATTCTGTTTTCCAGTCAGATCTCAGGTTCGATCGGGCACCCCAAGCCGAGTGCCATATAGTCCAATTATATTAAAAAAATGCAGACATCTCTACTGCAGATATCTCCAAAACTCTGCTGCTCACACCAAAAAAACCTAGATGGATGAATAGCACTACAGGTAAGAAGAAAAATATGTATTTTTGATTTAGGTGTGAACTGTCCCTTTAAAATCAATTACAATAAGTGAAATGTTTCCAACCTTGGATGCGGATGATGTTGGTCTTCTGTTCAGCAGTGGAGTCTCTTCATCCATGTTTGCAGCAGGACCCTTCTATCAAAGGTATCCGATTTATATAATCTTTTTCAGGATCTGTAATGTTTGTTCTCCTGATGAAATATTACTAAAATGCTGCCGCCTAAAAAACACTGCCAGATGAAATGATATCAAACTCCTCTCTGTTCCAATGAAGCTTCCAACAAAGCCAATCCTTATTTACAGGCTAGGAGGAAAAAGTTGAGCAACCCATTTAAAAATAAAGACTATTTTGTTGAAAATCAGTCATCTACCCTGTTCAAGTGATGAACTTGATCCTCTCGTGGACAGTGTGCGCTTCAGGGTTTTCCATGTGGACAGATTGAAACCAACAGAGGTTATCTACATGCCTAGTAATCATAATGAAACTGAAACTGTTTACACTGCACTTTCAAAAGTGAAATTGAATAGGAATTTGTGGTGTGAACATGTTGAATGAGCTGCACTCAGTAGTCTAGCTGTAATAATGTTTTATTTATCAAAAATTGGCTTTTTAATGTGCTCAGTTTGACTTTGAGTGGAGTGTTTTAGCCCCATGTGCAGCCATAGCCTAAATAAAACTAATGAATGATTATGCATTTGTGGAGCAAAAACTGTCACAGAATACTGACTCAAAATGTTGGCTAGTGACAGATTCAAATGCATCTACTTTGACTTTTAAAAAAAATATTGGTCAGATTGTTGTAGTCAATAGTGATTTTTTAAAAGCCCAGTGTAAATGAAGCCGAGGTGCTGTAACCTGATCCTGAACAGAAAGGGGAAGTAAGGGATCAACAGCATGATTCTTGGATTGGGCGAGTCAAAGTAAAAGCAGAAGAAAAAGAAGAATAGAGTCAGATCCCCCTGCCAGCTGAGTCAGGGGAAAGAGGAAAGTACAGGCTGCTTCTCCATCAGCCCACGCATCATGAGATTTACTGCTGTATTATCACCAAGCACACAAGCACACTAACATACGCACACAATTAACAGCATACACACTAAATTAAATTAATGTAAATGTGTGTTATTTAGTATAAGACCACATTGTCAGGTATTTTGGTTTAAGTTAAAATCATACATTTTTATACCAGAAGTTCCCTTTTCTTCTTCTGTTGATATTGACCAGCAATAATTTGTCCTACAGGAAGGTAATTAAAGCTTTTAATGAATGAAAACGTTATCAATAGAAGATCAAGTTAAACAAACTCAAGGTGGGATTCTCACCACTTTAACGTCAGTGAAACTGGGTGTAGTGATATTCATCCATTATTGTACATTTTAATCAACACTGGGCATCAGTTGGTAGATTTTTTTGAACAGTTTACCTCTCTGTTCTTTGTGGTCGTGTGTAGGAGAGTGAGAGAGAGGCGGAGAGAAGCTGAGTACCTGTTAAATCCATCTGCGTTTCCTCTGAGGTCCCCAATGATGTTGTGGAAAATGGAAAGTGTGTTCTTGTCCCAGCTTGTGGGTGTGCTTTTGTGTATTGTGTGTATTGTGTGTATGCAGTGTGTATCAAGACCAGCCCTTCTCAGTTATGTCTTACTCTCTTCTATTTGCTCCTTCACCTCCAGACATCCAGACAGGGACCCAGCCTCCCAGCTGCATCTATCCTAGCTCCATTGCACCATGGGCAGCTGCATGCCTGGCCACTGGCCCCTGATCTTGGTCCACATGCTTCTGCTGCAAATTCACCCTGTTAAGGTGCAGGGAGTTGATCCCTTGTCCCAGAAACTACGACGACTCAACGAACAGGTCAGTTTTTTTTTAATTATGCAAAGTTATTAAAGGATCAGCTGCAACAGTGTCTGTACAGTTAGTGCTTAATCAACCTTTATGAGCTTAGGTATCATAACTAATTATCTGCAGCTGCTGAGTTTACATTATGTTTTTCTATGACTAAGCATATGTGTTTGTATTTGATTATAATAGAACTTGAAGTGCATTCCACATTCACTATTGTCACAAATCTGTGCAACTTTGCTGCAATATTATTCCATTAACTCTGTAAATTTCCATTTTAAAAACCCCACCAGGATTTCACTAAAACAACAAACAACAACACAACTAAAATATTATTATGAGATATTATGACAAAATTACCTCATGGAGGCTATTGAGTAAATAAGACTTAATTTTCTCATTCATTTATAAAACTACCAAAAACATTTTTTTTTCATATCTACACTACAAAGCCAAAACACAGTAGCCTAACTACATATTTGGTCACAAAGTGCTTAAGACCAGAGTCTGACTTTTTGACATCTGTTTTACCATAGCCATATAAAATGTTAAATGTAAAATTAGCAAGAACTAAATAACAGAGGTAAAAAAACCAAACAGCAATGACTAAGGCTAGCTGATCAAATAGCCTTATAGCTAAAGTTAATTTAACCACTCTTTCCTGTTTCCTGTGATTGAAAAATCAGCATCATAGTAAATTAGTTTTTTATGCTGCAATCTTAAATTATAATGGAGAAATCATTAACACCAGATAAGCTAAAGCTAGTGCTGCTATATTAGAACGTATATAATTAAAGATTAATTTGTTAAACCAGCTCATCAAATGTTCAAGAAAGCTGAATAAGAAACAAGCTACTTTTTTTTTTTAGGTAAGGTCTGTGACAGTGATTAATAATTAGCCTCAAAGGCATCAAATTTTTCAACTCATACATCTGTTGGGGCAGATATGTTATTTTGTAAAAGTACTGCAGGAAGCTGAAATGGTGGAAAAACTCTTGCACCAATCAAGAGTTTTTGCACCATTTCAGCTTCCTCAGTATTTTCCTGCCCTTGAAGGTCAAGGTCAAAAGAAGAAAAAAAACATAGACTACATTACAGTTAACAGCTGCAGAAAGGTTTATGAAAACACATTTCTTCTCTGTTAGTTCTTGTCCCAGCTTGTGGGGCGGCCATGGCTTGGTGGCAGAACGGTCGCCTGCCAATCGGAAGGTCGGCGGTTCGATCCCCCAGCCATGCGTCGAAGTATCCTTGAGCAAGATACCGAACCCCATAATGCTCCCGAAGCTGCGCCTTCGGTTTCTGAAATGTTCCATGTAAGTCGCTTTGGATAAAAGCGTCTGCTAAATGACTAAATGTAAATGTAAATGTAGTTCCAGCAGTTCCAGGCGCTGACCCAGGCCCGTTTGGACATGTTGGCCCTGAACCAAAACAGAAACTCTTCGGGGGGGCTGGAGAGCCATGTTCAGGCCCTGAGTGACCAGTGGAACCACATGTCACAGGACCTCAAACACCTCAAGCAGAGCACAACGCAGGAGATAGAGGGTCTTAGGTTAGAGCTAGGGTGCAAATGTTCACTAAAGGTCTACTGTGATGTGGGCCAATATATTAGACAAAGTAAAGGCATCATGGAAAGTAGAGAGAGGATTGGATAAGATTTCAGTTTGTTGTTTTTCAGCTCAGAACATGACAGGATTTAGTTCTTCTTAAATAGACCATCACCCATGACAAAAAGAACAGAATCTAAATGTATACTCAAACTTTAGGGTTTGGTCAAGTAAGAAATGTGAAGTGTTGAGTGGGTGGCTTTTCCTTTTAGCATCTGTTCTTTTTGGGAGGTTGGGAAGATATGATTAACAGTACAGCTTTTGGTCATCATTCTCTGACTGGATACATTTCCGCTTACGCAACAATAATATACAACATTTTCCATATTGGAAGATCCAATCTGTTGACATACATTTAAAACTGCATTTGCAAAATTGTGGAATACATAAAACATCACGTTTGCAATCATTTAGAACTGACCAGTTAGTGATGCTTTTCATATAATGTACAATATATCACCATATATATTTCATATCATTATCATATACACCAAAATATAGAAATATAAGTCAAATTGGCATTTCAAAAATATATGTGAAGTCTTTCCATATGTTAAAATATTTGACATCGTATTTTGTATCGTATGTCAATCTATGTTAATTCCATAAATACAGCATGATATTAAACATCATTACAATTTCCAAACGTCATCCCTTCAGCCCTTCAAGTGAGACAAAATGCTAAAATGTTGGAATTTGGACCAGGTCTGATGGTACTACATGATGCATGTTCAAAAACACTAATAAAGAAACTAAACAATTCTTTCCTCATGTTGATTACAATCCCAGAGAGTGGGGTAGGAAGCTTGAGAAGAAGAGTAAGCGGATGGAGGGTCGTCTGGCATTGATGGAAAGGACCCTGAGGGAGAATCGCCGTCAAGCCCAGAAACAGAAGCCTGATCCAGGTCAGGACTTATCCAACCTCACCCTGGAGCTCCAGAGCCAAGAGGAAAGGCTGGCCGCCCTTCAGGTCCAGCGCGACGAGCTGCTAGTGGGGCTGAAAGATTTGCAGGAATCCTTGAAAAACCAGGCGCTGCGTGTGACCCGGCTAGAGGGTCGGCTCGGTGAGGTCCTGCAGGGGAATGGAGGAGGGAATGCCAGAGGGTTGTGGAGGGCGGGAGAGCCTGTCAACTCCAACATCACACCTCAGGAATACTATGAACCACGCAGGAGAAGCCACACACATAGAGGAGGGAGGCATGGAAGGATTCAGGATGGACATAAGCAACCCAGACCAGAGGGTATCAGTTTTTCCCAGAGTTATAATCATTCACAGGCCGCAAGTCAGAGCAGCAACCACCCACAGCCCTATCAACACCAGGCGACACCAAACCAGCCTAAACACTCAAAGGCCCAGAAGCCAAGACCTCAGCCAGATTCTCATCCACAGATACAAGTTCAATATCCAAGTCTTAAACCCCAGTCCACAGATTACCTGCCTCAGCCTGACCCTTACCGTCCCCAGTCACAGATCCAGGTGCGGGCCCAGACAAGGCCTTACCCTATCCAGAAGGAGCTGCTCCAGTCTCACCAGACTGGACCTTATCTTCATCCCCAGGTCCAACAACGATCCCAGTCTCACTCATATCGTCAGAGACACCCCCAGTCACACAACCCCATTAACCCCTCTTGGCCTCAGCCCCTGTCCCAGGCTCCAACCCACCCTGAACCCACCACAGACAGACAGAGCAGGACCAGACTGGGGGCTCCACAACCCCAGGCTTCAGATGCTCTCCCTCAGCCCCAGTCTGAGTCTTATCAGCCCAGGATTAGTGGGTGGGATGGAGGAGAGGGGGAAGAAAGTGACACAGTAGAGTCTTCAGTGATCCACAACCTCCTCCAGCTTCCTGTGAGGCAAAAGATCCCTGCACGACCAGTTCCCAAAAAAGATGCAGCCAGTAAGTAAAAGTTAATACCTCTACATTGGGTTGTAGTGGTTTTGTGGGTTTGATGTTGCATTCAATAATCATTAAAAAGATGTTCAGCTTTATCATTCTCAATTGTTCATAGGGTTTAATCTGGCTTAATTTAATGTTGACTCATATTTTAGTAACTTGATAGATAGAGATCTTAGTAACTTTCCCAAAACCATTCCTTAAAGGTAGAGAGGCTTAGGGTTAAGTTTCATGTTGTGTGTGTGTGTGTGTGTGTGTGTGTTAGGGGCCTTAAACTGTAACTTAAATCTAAATATTTCCAAAAGGATGAGCTATGTCTTTTTTTGTTAAATGTAAGCACTAGGGTTGTTTTACTTTGAATATATGTTCTCTCTCCCTCTGTCTTCAGTCTGTAACGTGGACTCCATGCTGTTCTTCCCCTCGGCCTCAGCAGAGAACTATGTCACCTTCCCCCTGACTCTCCCCGACCTTCCTGAACTTTCTGTGTGCTTGTGGCTCCGTGTGGAGGCCTCACATGTCGGCACAGTGCTCTCTTATGCCACAGACGACAATGACAACCAGTTAGTTCTGTATGGACGCAACTCCTCTGCCTCATCTGCATCATTCTCTGCTTCTTCATCCTCTCCATTTTCACGTTCTTCCTACACCTCCTCTTCCTCCCCCTCCCTGGACTTTGTCATTGGAGACCCTGTCTATCGCCGTCTCCCTGCGTCGTTGCTCCTGGACGCTCGCTGGCACCACCTCTGTGTCCTCTGGTCTTCCATCCAAGGCCGTTTCTGGCACTACAGTGACCGCCGCCTCACCTCCTCGGGCTCCAGCTTCAGGAAGGGCTGGGAGATTCCCGGAGGAGGATCAGTGGTGCTGGGGCAGGAGCAGGACACTGTTGGCGGAGGGTTTGACCCTGCTGAGGGTTTTGCTGGGCGGGTGGCAGGGTTCAGGTTGTGGAACCGGGTGCTGAGTCCTTCAGAGGTGGAAGGGGTGGCAGAAGGAAGAGGTGTGCCCAGAGGGGTGGTGCTTAGCATGGAGGACATAAAGGAGGTACATGGGGAGGTGCAGCAGGTGGCATGTGAATGCTTAGAGCACTGTGTGTGATAAAGTTACAGAGTAGGATTCAAATGAAGACTTTTATTCCAAAACAATTTCTGCTGGGGATGTTAATTGTCTCTTGCTTGTCTGCCTCTTAAAAGGCCAAATGAAATGCTTCCTTTCTTTTGGATTTCATTTATTTGTATTCCTTGGATGCACACACAGTGGTATACTCTTTATGGACTTATACATCCTAACCTACCTAATAAAAACACTGGCATGCTATCAGTTTGGGGGACACTTTAGCAGGGTCAACGATTTACCAAAACTGGGACTGGTCAGACTGATCAGCTATGCAATAATAACCTGAGTTTGATCCACCAAGATAAAAGTGTGCTCGTAAATGTGATGCTGATGTCCGTTTCTTTCATGCCAAAAATAATTTTGTAGAGGTGGGTATCACACTGCGTCCGATAGTGGAAAAGGTAATTTGGAATGAAACTCTTTAAATAGTGGATTACGTTTTCTTTTCTGTAATTGTCACTCCTCTATAGGGTTAGACAGACATAATAGGTTCTATAATAAAACAACTTATAATTATTAATGTTATTTGTGACTAATTTTTTAAGCATTATACAGGTACAGGATTGAAGTTAAAGGAAGAGAAAAATACCTTGTTTATCAATGATGCTGCACTTTATTTCTAATATATCCATGGATATCTGAACTTTTTTTCATTGATAGCCACTGTATGACTGCAGATAGGGATGTCTGTCTTTTGGATTGTCAGTAGAATCTTGTAATGCTTATTTTTATATGAATACATTTAGTAAAACTCATCATGCTTTTGTTTTATTAATTTGCTGGGTGAAGAGGTACAAAATTCCAATGGACTTCAAATTGTGTATGAGCTGGACTCCAGCAAGTAAATGACAAGTTCTTTACAAAATTAAATAGTTCTTGCTGTCATATTTACTGGGAGCCGGGTGCAAATGTTTTGGTCCACATCAGGCCTTCATTAGTGAAAGAAAAGGCCTGAGGTAGTCAGAATGTTATATTTTGTGTTTGTGTAGAATATGATGACAAGCAGTATGTGATCTTGTACAGCAGTTTTTGCTTGGCTCTATATAACGGGTATAGAAATATTAGTAACCCCTTAATTCTCCATTTATTTGACAAAAGTAAAATAACTTCATAGAGGTCTTCTTTATTCGTGGCTTACCCCTGCCGTCATGTCCAATTTGAAAGAACTCACTGTAATAATTAAAATTTGATAACAAAAATTCTAAAGCATTTTTAAAAGAAAAAACTTTCATATGGGTTTAGCATCTATTTAAGTACACGTTTGAGGTACTTATACTTTACTTGAGTATTTACATTTCATGCTAGTTTAAACTTCTGGTCCACTACAGCACAGAGGAAAATATTTTTATTTTTACTGCTCTACACTTATTTGACAGCATTATGCGCTGTTATAGATTAAACTACCCAACAGCATTTAAAATACTTATAATTAGCTACAATAGTTCAAAAATGCAACTTACACATGAACGCATCAGTAAATATAATCGTGTAATATTATACTAATAATAATAATACTAACAGTGGAAGAAGGCATTTTTCTGAATTATGAATACTTTTACTTTTGATATACAGTGGTGGAAAGTAACAAAGTACATTTACTCAAGTAGTGTACTGAAAGTACAATTTTTGTTGTACTTGTACTTTACTTGTGCCAATTTATGCCACTTTATGCTTCTACTCCACTACATTTCAGAGTAAAATATTGTACTTTTTTACTCCACTACATTTATTTAAAACCTAGTAACTATTTACTTGCAGATTCAGATTAATGATACAAAATATAATCAACAAATAAATTATGATGTAATATTATAGATTAAGATAAAACTTTATTGATCCCTGGGGAAAAATTCACAAGCTACCCAGCAGTATATAAAACATTTAAATGAGCTCCACCTTTACCATCTACACCATTAAAGTGTTGTAAAAATGAATGCATCAATAATTCTAAATATAATATACATTATTCTGAAATGGGCCATTCTGCATAATGAGTAGGCCTTCGACTAATTATTTTGTACTTTTACTTAAGTACATTTTTTAATGCAGGACTTGTAGTGTATTTCTACACTGTGGTACTGTTACTTTTGCTTAATAAGTACAAGATCTGAGTGTGTCTTCCCGAGTATGTTGATACCTTAGTACGTTTAGCTAATGAATGATGCTTATGTACTGGCACTTAAGTGGCATTTCAGTACTTTTTCTGGACTTTTACTTGTAACGGAGTATTTTTTCACATTGCAGTATTGCTACAGATCTGAACACGTCCGCCTCCACTGGCGAACACAGGCCTATTGGCACTGATGTCTTTGCAAAACTCACTTCGGTTTTCGTTCAAAAACAGTAAACCTGCAAATCCCAGCATTCAACGCGCCCAACTGATATTTTTGGCCCTGCACGCGACCCTTACAAAACGTCACGAGTTACAGGAATGATCATGGGGAGCTGAGGAAGAATAACAGTACCAACAACTGCAGTAAATGAAATAAATTAGCGACAGTTAGGACGGCGAGCTACCGGAGGTTACCATGGCCAACATCACGAAGAAAGTATCGTGGTCCAGCCGAGCCGACGAGTCCGGGCCAGCCGGGGAGGGGACACCGCTGCTCAACGGCTCCGAGCAACCCAGGCGCTCCAGACAGGTACAGCTAGCACGGTGGCTAAGTTAGCCCAACAGCTGTTACTCCTGCAGCAATAAGAAGATGCTGTGTCATGTTTCATTAACCACTTTAAGGTTACGTGGAGCGCTGCATGTGTCATGAATGCGTGTGATGAATTTTAATGTGTTGCCGCATACACACATTTTGCGGTGTGTTCATGTGTTATGCTGTGTTTGCAGTTAAATCGTCGATGCAACAACAAGCTTTGTTTGGGACAAAATGTAACTGCATGAAAGTAACGTTAATTAAATTAGTGTTAATGAAATGACTTATGTCATGCACGTAATTAGGTTCAGTTATCTAGAACAATAATCCGATTACGGAGTTAGTTTGTCCTTCCAATAGCTTGTTACTTATTCACTAGCATATTGGAAACTGGAAAAGGCAGTCTGATGGTTACAATAAGGACACATTCTTCGTTATAAACAGCCTCACCTGATGTTAGCCACAACTTAAGAAAGGGTGATGATGATGATGATAATGTAACTTATGGGTCAGTGTGAACAGTCACAAATTGGAGTAAAATTTCCAATGTACTTCTCAAGTATCAGGTTACAAAGGGTTACATGTAATCTGTGCCTGTTATAGATACATTTTTAATCATGTGAAAGGTTGATTTTAGCATGTTAGAGGGCAGGATAGTATTGAGAGAAATTAGACATGCGGTCTTTAGACTGAATGTAGTCGGCTGTCCAGCCAATATAGAAACACTGGAAAATCCAACTTCCTTTTTCCTCTAATGCAGCATCCAGGTCTAGTCAGTTACTTCCTGCACCATCAGGACCAAAGGTGGAAGTAAACTATTTGCGGTTCTTTTGTTAATGTACTTAAGTAGGAGATTCTTTTGAATATTTAGTCACGTAGATATTTCAACATGTATATTTACTTTCTCGTGAGTCAAATAACAGTATTTGTGCTTGAGTAGGAATTTGTAGCTGTCATTGGTCAGAAGTGTGATCAGATACTATCATACATGTGGTGTTACTTTCCTCGGACCCCATTACTCTTAGCTGGATTCCAACATCTGTGTGATGTTAAAACATCAGCCTGGACATTTCTACACATAGCCATATATATTTCTGTTGTTGTCTGTGATGTCTGTAGCTATCTGGAGGAGGCGGTATATTTCAGATAGGCAGACTCAGCACGGTGGATTTGGAAGAGGAGATAACGTCAGAAGAGGTAAAGTCCGAGCTCAAAAATGTCATCGCTCGCTCTCACTCTCTGTCTCTCTCTCTCTCTGTCTGTCTGTTGCTCCTGTTGATCATGACTCCATCCAGAACTTTAGTGGCATTTCTTTTAGACTCCTGAAGTGTAGTTCATCCACTATTATAATAAAACCCCACCTATCTTCAACCAAATCAATGAGAAGAGATCAGCAATGTCTTAAAATTACACACCCCGTATCAAGCGGCATGTAGGGGGGCATTTATTTGCTCAGAGTTTGTGTACACACAGAGCGGCCTGATTGGTGAGATGCAGCCTGAGATAAAGTTGAGGGTTCAGACGGTATTTTAATTTAATTTAATCCCATTTGCTCCCTGTTGAATAAGGATTAAGCCTAATAGGGGAAATCTGACACAGAAATGAAGTGCGAATAGGCCAAATCAGCACAGTGACAGTTGACTCATCCAGTCTGTATAAAAGTCCCGTGTTCTGGAAACTTTCTGCTGATTTCCCACCGTGATGCATCGCAAATGATGAATTGATGTGGGCCATGTGTTTGATAATGTTAAATTCAGCTCTGTTTTCACTGGCTGACGGGGGATGTGAGGCCATGCATGTGATTTTCTTGAATGTTGTGTGCTGTAAACAAAAGTTTATTGGTCTTACATGCATGTCAGCCGTCTCATGTAAGTTGCTTGATTTGTGTGGCTGTACGGGCTGGCCGCAACTGTGTGACAAAGGCCCATTTAACATGGCATGTAAATGTGAAATGGAGCACTTTTGAATTGCCTGCTGCTGCCTTGTATGTGTGTCAGAACGCAGTGTGTTTCCTTCAACATGAAATTGTCTGTATTAACATTGAAAAACCAAAAATGTCCTCTTTCTTAGCTTTGGGTATTTTATGTTAGATGTTCTGGAGGAATCACTGGTGCGTTTTGTTTTGTCACAGTCACTGCAACTTCCATCCTCCTCATTATTAAGTTAAAGTCTGTCAAACCTATCCTCTTTTGTCTTTTGAAGGGACCTTTTGAGATGGGGGAAAAAAAAAATGTCTTTCTCATGTTGTTTCGAATGCTTGTGAATTGCTGCTGTGCTCACTGCTGTTGTATCCAAAATGTTTGATTCCTCTGATGTCAGTAATTTAGTTCCCAGCTCCCTCACATGATTCAGCAGGTCAGAGTTTATTGGTCGGTTTTGGTGCAGTGACCTTTGTTTTTTCTGTGTTTCTCCCTGCAGGACTCTCTTAGGGGGAGGCCTAAAGAGATCCCTCACAATGAGAAGCTGCTGTCGCTTAAATTTGAGGTAAATCAACTCGTCAAACAGACTGCTGATTTATTAGATGATTCTAGAAAACCCCGGGTCACATTTGACGACATTGTTTTTAATTAAAGCCCCTACTGTATGTGTGCATGTGTCAGATTTCCTGCTTTGGTGAGTCCTTGTAGGAAAAAAGACTGGTATTGCTAAATAAAGGAAACGATAAAAACAGTGAAATGAGTCAGTAACACTGGTATAGGAAATGCACTTTAGGCCGTGAAACCCAAACGACATGTTGGTGCAACAAAGAGGGCAATAATCTTCTTAAGCAGGCTGGAATCTGGCACCAGTTGATAAAATCAGCTTTGTATTAACATATTTTTTGGTTCACTATGAAATTGCTGACATTGACCCAAAAACGTATATGTACACACACAGTTTCAGTTTTGTCACATTTTCAGGATCTGTTTTTTTATCACAAAGCATTGAAGAATAGAAGTAAACATCCCCGCCTCTTTCTTTATTTTACAGATTTATTGTATTTATTTTGTTGTGTGTGTGTGTGTGTTATTCCAGAGTCTGGACTATGATAACATTGAGAACCAGCTGTTTCTGGAGGAGGAGAGGAGGATGAGTTACATGGTAAGTGGAGCGGGTATCCCCAGAATATGTTGTACTACCTTTACAGTTACTGTGTGTAAATTCACGTATGTTCCTTCTTTCCCCTCCTCCTCCTCTTGGTTTCAACTCTCCCTGCTTTTGTCCCGTATCTCCTGTCCTCCTCTCCCTTTCGTCTCTCATCTTGTATTTTTAGGGTTTCCGCTGTCTGGAGATCAGTCGCTGGGTGGTCTGCGGTCTAATCGGCTTTCTGACCGGCCTCATCGCCTGTTTCATAGACATCATGGTGGAGGAACTGGCTGGGATCAAATACCAAGTGGTCAAAGAGAGTATCCTGAGGATTTGTACGAGATCCAGCTAGTCAGACCAGCTTGCCAGCACCAGATGTGGACAGTACAGAGAGACTGTTTAGTGACTGCAACAATGTATTATAATATTTGGTATTGCACTGGCTTTCCTTTATAGGCAATTTAAAAGTGAGCAGGCACATTTGTTAGCAGACATTTTACCTGTTGCAGGGTTTTAGTGTACACTTACACTGCCTACAGTATTCTCCATCTTTTGCTTGACAAGTACATTTTTTTCATATTCTGGATGTAATTGTTCTAAGAATCTAATTCTCAGGCAAATAGCATCTTCAGTGTTAATTCCACAAAAAATATTTTTCTTTAACCCATCTGGCTATTGGAAGGAATAGCCAGAAGCTATTTTGTCCACTAGGTTGGTTCATAATTCAGTTATTTGCTAGCCATGTTAATATATATATGTTGTTAGAATAGAGTAGCCTCTCTTATTATGTGCCAGAGTAGTTGATGGTTATTCAACCTTACAGTCAGAACTATCATCTAAATGGTGTTAATGTCTTCACCCTCCGTCTTGAATTTGTTGTTCATAAGAGCTACTGAAACATCACAAGTGGCCGCTAAACAGTGTGGCCGTGTTTGGCTAATTCCAGCCATGTGCTAAAAGGTCTTTCCTTGACCTCCGACCCCTCCCAGACATAGAGAAGTTTACAGAGATGGGCGGCTTGTCCATCTCTCTCATCCTCTGGGCTGTCTTCAACTCCTCCTGTGTCATGGTGGGCGCCATCATAGTTGCATTTTTTGAGGTAAGACTGAAGGCGAAATAATGTGACCTTTTGGTTATGCCCGTGACCTCTGGTTTGGAAACACATCTTCTGCCTGTGTGTGTCCGTAGTCTTCCCCTCTTGTGCGTTCCTTGAGTGTGAGAGACTGGATTTAGAAGAAGTATGCGATCAAATCTTTTTGTTGGGTCAGTTACATGTTTGAACTGCCCAAATGTGGAAGTGAAAACTAACTGGGCAATAGCTTAACTCCAACAGTGCATAATACTGAACATTTTTAAAGATGAATGTGCTTCTCTATTTCTGCCATTCTCGTTAGCCACAGTTTATTAGCTGGTCAGCAGGGACAGCTGATGCTTTGTAAGTAACATTAAGTTTCCTCCTGCATCAAAGAAGTGGTTCAATCGTGGTTTTTATTCCTGCAACGTTTGCTATGTCAGCTGTTCATGCCAGTTTGAATAATAACCAGTGAGGGATCGTTCCTGTTTAACACCAGCACTATTCTCCGTTCACATCCTCAGATATTGAATAAATGAATTGTTATATTTTTGTGTCTGTCCGCTTACACGGCCCATCCATTATTGGATTATTCAGACACAATAAACGCTTTCCTAGCACTGACACGAAACCAAATACATACGTAAAGGACAAATATGTGCATAAATTGTATGTTTTCTTCTGCTCCAGGCTTTATGGATATAGTTAGATATTGCAAATCACTATCTTGGAACATACCTACCTGAGGTGGTACACCTGTAATCATAAATACTGTAGATCTCTATATTTTCCACGTTCCATCTTATCCTTCAATATAACACTCCTCTCTTTCTCACACGCTCCATCCCGCCCCTCTTTAACTCCCCCCTCCACCCACCGCCTCCTCCTTTTGTCTCATCCAGCCCATAGCAGCAGGAAGTGGTATTCCTCAGATAAAATGTTACCTAAATGGAGTCAAGATTCCCAGGGTGGTTCGACTCAAGGTACAGACACAGAAAACTCACACACCCCAGTGGATATACTTGAACCACTGTTTTTCAAGGACCTTCATATCCTTTACATGTTGTGTATTTGTGCTCCACAGACACTGGTGGTGAAAGTGTGCGGTGTTATCTGCTCGGTGGTTGGCGGTCTTGCTGTCGGAAAGGTAAACGTTGACCCTCACTGACTGCCCCCAGTACAGATTCAAAACGCTCAATTGGCCAAAAGGCCGCTGTTAAGGGTCGACTAGAGTAAACAGAGCCGGATAAACCACAAAAACTACACATTATTTCCACATGTTGGCAGTTAAATGACATTTACAAATCTCCTCATTTACAAACCACATGCTGATGTTCCTTTTCTCCATAGTTGGAAATTTAAAATGTATTCAGATAATTTCCATTAAAAGTCGTATGGATTGACTTTGTATTTAACTGGCGAGGCCCGCCAAGAACTCCCTTTCATACCCGTCCTCATGTTTACCCCCAATCCTTCAGGAAGGGCCCATGATTCACTCTGGTGCTGTTGTAGCTGCAGGAGTCTCCCAGGGAAGGAGCACCTCTTTAAAACGAGACTTCAAGGTCAGTGTGTGCAGTGAGTTTCTATCCTGTGTGTGTGTGTGTGTGCGTGTGTGTGTGTGTGTGTGTGTGTGAGGCTACTCAACAGTAGGACGGTATCGTATTGGATTACAATCATGTTTTCACTTTTAGTTGGAGTTACTTTGTAACAAATTTGAGTTTTTTAGATTTCCTATGGTTAGAGTGCTTTTGGGAGTATGAATGATTCTAGTATTAAGTGTGCGTGTGTGTTTGTAGATCTTTGAATACTTCCGGAGAGACACAGAAAAACGGGACTTTGTGTCTGCTGGAGCTGCTGCCGGAGTTTCAGCTGCTTTTGGAGCGCCAGTCGGTAAAAACACAGCAACTTCACCAGAGCACAGTATAAACATGGTCTTTGTTATTAATGAGCTTTAGTTGTGTAGGCAGTTTAGCTGCTATAAAGCCAACAGGCCAACAGCATGGCTGTGTGCCCGAACTAAAGACAAAGAAACATGTGAGGAAACTCCATCTAAAGCACTCGTTCTCCAAAGAACAGGAATAGCGGTATACTGTCACTCTGCAGTTTTATTGTGATGATGATGACAATGACACAAGACTGTGAAAACTCAAATCAGAAATTTAAGAGCCAAATCGAACTTTAGCTCATCGACTCATAGTGGGCAAGTGTCGATTTTAGCAAAAACTTTAATCAATGAATCATCCATCCATTTTATGCTGCTTATCTGGGTACAAGTCGCATCCATTTGATACATTTTATCATTAGAAATAATTGTTATAAGCTGCTGGGAAGTACTGAAAAAATGTGATACAATAAATATTTCTAGCCCATATCATCCCTACTGGTTTTCATTCACACTTATATACTTTGGATTAAAAATGTCTTTACAAACACTGCAGAAACCTCCCATCACATGACTTACCTGAACTAGCTTGTAGTGATAGTAAAGCTGTAAGAGGGAAAACCTGCCTCAGAGGCTCCATTTTTACTGCAGAAATGTTCACCAGTAGTGTGAAATGAAACCGTGTTTCGATCTGTTATGTGTTACCGTCATGAAAAGAGTCCTTGCAGTTTGACTTACACGAACCCAGGGAATGTTCAGCTGTGCACTAATCAATCAGCGCACTGTGTGGAGGATGCCATGTGATGCTACCAGCTAACTTGGCATCAGGGAGTGGATGCTCCTCTTCAGACATGTCTTAAGTGGATCAAAGGGATTATTCGGTTAAAGTTCTGCGGTAGGTCTCGACTTGTCTCTTTGGTCGACAGGTGGCGTTCTGTTCTCTCTAGAGGAGGGAGCTTCTTTCTGGAACCAGATGCTGACGTGGAGGATAGTAAGTCACACTGTTGTCTGTGCATCCCCATCATAAACTCATTATTAATGATCATGCAGTGTTGATGTGTGAGAATGGCAAATGTTGGTGTCCTTAAGTTTTTGTTTTTCTGATATTGTTTTTTTTCCTCATGTGCAGTTCTTTGCCTCCATGATCTCTACCTTCACCCTGAACTTCTTCCTCAGTATCTATCACAAAAAACCGGGAGACCTTTCCAACCCAGGTCTCATCAACTTCGGACGCTTTGAGAATGATGTGAGAAATTTCTGTTTATGTATCGTGTATTTTTCCGGCTTATATTTCTTGTTAGCCCGTGTAACCAGATGACAAAATGTCATTTTGTCGTTTTTCAGAGTGTGGCCTATAAGCTCTATGAGATTCCGCTGTTCATTGCTATGGGAGCTATAGGTAAAAACTTTTGTATGTTTCGGCACTTAATGGAGTGGCATTTTCACATAATTCCACGAACAGTATATTTGATTCTGTTACTGCACAGTTCACCCCAAAATCATTAATACATAATTTTTCATCTTACTTGTAGTGCTATTTATCCATCTAGATTGTTTTGGTGTGTGTTGCCAAGTTTTAGAGCTATCGGCCGAAGAGATTTCTGGCTTTTTTTTTTCTGGCTTGTGGAGCTCAAAGGGCCAAAAAAGTACGTTTGGAAAAACAGCAATGTATCTTTCCAGAAATCATGACCCGGTTACTCAAGATAATTTACAGACCTTGTTGTGAGCAGTTTCATGTAGGAGCTATTTTCTTTTTTCCGCAATATTTTTCTTTTCTTTCCACTTTTTAACACTTTTAACACTCCTTTTACTTCATACACTTTCATTCAAATTCCATACAACCATACTATCGCTGCATTTACTCTAAAAAATCTAAAAGAAATACATAGAAAATAAACAAAGAGAAGTACTGAGTAGTATTGAGATTCTCAAATGTATTTTTTTTTTTGGCATTTTATGCACCACAAGCCGAGTGCCATATTGTTCCATTATATTAAAAAAAGCAGACATCTCTACTGTCGAGCTCTCCAGAACTTGGAAACTCACACAAAAACGAATCTAGACGGATAAATAGCACCACGGTTAAGAGGAAAAATATGTGGTTTTGGTTTTGGGGTGAACTGTCCCTTTTTAAGGAGAAATTAGACTTTTCCACGACAGCCATTTTTTTAAGTTTTAAAATCTTGACACCATTTTTTCATCCCTGTCCTGTGCAGGTGGATTGCTGGGAGCGCTGTTCAACGTTCTCAACTACTGGGTGACCATCTTCAGGATCAGGTAAGGTTGACAAAGGGAAGGAAGGAAGGAAACAAATGGACATGAAGAATTGCTTTGTATGTGTAGTGTGCCAAGAAAATCAACAGGATGGATTGTACAGATGTGCATATTTTGTGATAATGGTACGGAAAGCTGTTTTTAACAATTCAAATCTGACCATGATAATACAAGATAACTTCAGTTACAATCTGTCTGATCAGAAGATTTCTGAACAGCATTAGATGTCCTACATTGCTTTGGTCATATGCAAGTCGCTTTGGATAAAAGCGTCTGCTAAATGACTAAATGTAAATGTATTGTAAATTGTGGCCATAGTTGGTCGGACCCTGAATAGGTGACACCTTTGACTCAGAGGTCATTGTGACCTCAAAATAGGTTTTTAGCCATAATTTAAGAATGAATTTGGCAATTCCAGATTTCACACCCATGTTGACTTGGACGACACAATGAGTAAACAATAACAAGCACAGTACGGACTTTCCTCCATCTTGTCCACTCACGCCTCCATTCAGGGTAGTATAGTGATAACTTCCATTCAGCCATCAAATACACTTTATACCTTTTTTATTCAATTCCTTCTAAGTATTCAAAACATATATTATATGTCTGAACAGACATGGATAGCTTACAACCATGGAGCGGTAGTTCTACTTAACTATACAGTAACTACTACTAAAACTGTACACATACCTGGCCAATAAAGCTGAGTTTGAAGAAAAACAGTACATGTCTTCTCTGAAACAGGTATGACATTTTATGTATTTAAGTGTGGTTTAAGCAAATTTGAGCTTCTTCCTGATTGTGTGTATTTAGGTACGACATTAAATTACAATGGTGGCTTTGATGAAGTCTAAAAAGCTACATTTACTATGATAACTAAAGCATGGAGATGGAGAAATTTGAGTTATTTTTAAATTTAGTCATTTAGCAGACGCTTTATCCAAAGCAACTTACATATGAGAACATTCACAAACCGAAGGCGCAGCTTCAGGAGCATTTTGGGGTTCGGTATCTTGCTCAAGGATACTTTGACGCATGGCTGGGGGATCGAACCGCTGACCTTCCGATTGGCAGGCGACCGTTCTGCCACCAAGCCACAGCCGCCCCATTTTATCAGATCTATTGCCAGCTCTCTAGCTTAATCATGTGAGAGTGGCAAATAGCAGTCAAAATGAATATTTTAGTCTATTTATAGTATGATTTATGCAGTAATCAACCCACAAGGGATACATCCTAAAGCTTAAGGATTTAGATCCACAGGGTTTGCATGATGAGGTTTATAGTGACCTATTAGTTTGTGAAAAATACCTCAACTTGCTGAGCTCTGTGAAAAGAATTAATATGGCTTAATTTAGTGGTTGTAGCAATACTTTGCCAATGTTTGAATAGATATGTACATGATTATGTGCCACGGCTATGTACTTAATGTTTGACAAGTGATCAAAATACTGAAACTAATCTTGTGCAGTTTATTATCTTGTTCGAAACTCTGGGTTACATAAATATGTAAATGTACAAATACAAGGGTAATTAAAAATCAAACTTTTCATTGTAAGATTTATAATGTTTGTGTTACTTTGGTCAGCATAATTAGCATTAAATAAAATGATATAATTATGGTATTTGCTCAGTATATTACATCCTGTACCTGTCTGGGCCATCCTGCTTCTAAAAACACTCCCCTGGCATCTGACACAGTGAGTGTAAGGGTAAAGTCTGTATATGTGCCACATTTCATAACAATAATTGGACTCCACTTGACATTTATAGCGTCACATCGACTGAAGGCACAAAATGGCAGATTTGGCAGGGAAGCTTTGTTTTTATTGCACCCAGAGTTTACTCGTCATTTGGGAAAGTCCATACTGAGGCTGACAATACATCAACATTTTGAACGTTTTTGGTTGTTTAAAGCCATTATGTGTAGGATTATAAAATGTCCCGTGTGTGTGTGTGTGTGTGTGTTACAGGTATGTTCATCGCCCTTGTTTGCAAGTGATGGAGGCCATGTTGGTTGCTGCAGTGACCGCGACAGTGTCATTCACCATGATCTACTTCACCAATGACTGTCAGCCTCTGGGGCCAGAGCACAATGAGGAGTACCCACTGCAGGTACACACACTCACACACATGCACACACCTCCGACACATGTCACCGTTGTCAGCAGCCTGAAAACAATCTGTTGCTGACTTTTCCTTGTTTAGATGATAACTTGTAATGAAGCTAAAATTGGGGATGTCGCAGTTGCATGGTGTCACAAGCACAGTCATGCATCATTGTAGTTTTAAAATTGTCACTTTGATGTGCATGATTTTGGCATATTAGACCGACACAAGTGCAGATAAGAGATTCTCTTCTCACAGTGAATCTGGGTACTTCCTATGTTTTACCAGACAGTACAGTTTCAGTTTAATAAGCTGTAGCAGCATTAATGTCATGAGAACAATATTGCCAAAGGATCCACGTCCACGGATGAGTACAACATTTTCACATTCGTGGTCCCCAGTGGATGATTCCTACTGACTGATGATCCCCTAGACTTCACTATGAGGATGATGTTTGGGCTTTTGCGTGATTATATCTCAACAACTATTGGATGGATTGCCATAAAATTTGGTACACACGTTCATGTCCCCCTTATGATGAATTGTACTAACTTTGGTGATCCCTTGACCTTTCATCTCAAAACATTTTAAACTGACAAATGACATTCAGTCAGCCTCAGCTTGACTTTGTGTTTGGTTAACATCAGCGTGTTAGCATTGTCATTGTGAGCATGTTAGCATGCTGATTTAGCATTTAGCTGAATGTGCAGCCTCACAGAGCAGTTAGCATGGCAGTAGACTCAGTTTTGTTCAATAGTCAAGGCAATAGTAGAGGCAATGATAGATAATACTACATCTTGGTTTGCTTGTTCTTTAAACCTACTCTTATCATTTTCTCTCTCTCTGCCTTTCAAAGTTGTTCTGTGCAGATGGAGAGTATAACTCCATGGCAACGGCCTTCTTCAACACCCCTGAGAGAAGTGTTCGTAGTCTCTTCCACAACCAGCCAGGTAAAGCTGTTCGTGAGGGCAAGCTTTCTCAGATAATTATGTAAAAACATGTGCACCAGCCATTTTTTTTCTTCCATTATTTTTTAAATAGGCCCAAGTGGAGGGAAAGGGGTCATAGTGGGGAAAAAGACATCATTGTGCTCACTTATCCTTTTCTCACTTCACCTCTCATCCCTCTCCTTCTCAAAGGAACCTACAATCCCTTGACCCTGGGTTTGTTCACTCTGACTTATTTCTTCCTGGCTTGTTGGACCTACGGCCTGGCGGTGTCAGCTGGAGTCTTCATCCCATCTCTGCTAATAGGAGCCGCTTGGGGAAGATTGTGTGGCATACTCCTGTCCTCGATCACCTCCACTGCCTCGGTTAGTGTGTGTGCATCATGATTCTCTCTGATGGATGAGGACAAGAAAACACCTTTCAGTTCCCATATTGAAAACAAACCATATTATGGTTGAATTAAAGTCTAAAGACTTGGCTTTAATTACCTAAATGAGACCATGTTTAAAACAGTTTGTAGTTTTTTACCACATTTCCCATAACTCCTGATGCCAGTATTGGTATTTGGTCAAACCTAATGTTGCTGTGTGTGCATTTATTTTCTTTTCGGGTTTCCTGAAGAAGAGAAACATGTTGACACTTTTTTTCTGAAACAGCAGTGGCCTCTTCCTGTATTATGTTGTCAAACATTTCTGCCTTTAAGATGATTATACCAGCTTCTCAAAATGAGTGAGATAATGCTTTACTGTCAAAATACTACATACATGCACACACAATGTGGTAAGATCTGACTGGCTGTTAACCTTGATAAACTTGATGATGGTAGGTTCACTAAACCTCTCTAATCTTCTCTAAAACATGTCTGCTTCTCCGCTCCAAGGCGTGAGTGTGAAATGTGTTACATATTGTGATCAACTGGGCGAGTTGTCTTGTTCTTGCCATACACTTACTTCAGTTCACTGTTTCAGCTAGCATTCACACTCGTTTTCACAGCAGAAGGTTTCCTTTTACAAAAGCCAGCTTTAGCAAAGTTAAGATGTCCCTGCAGCAAGCTCAAAATAATAATTGGCACACACAAAACTGAAAACTATAACGGGCACCTCTCCCAAGTCATCTATGAGGACTGTCACTGTTTCTCCTGCCTGAAAATAAAAATGTAAAAAAGTTATTATTATTTAGCTAATAAAATGCGTGATTAGATCAGGAATGAATTACAAAGTGCCAAAACGGTATTCGCAGTATCTCAGTAATCATAATACAAAAGTGAAATGGGAAACGTGAAGAAGTGGATTTTATTTTATTTTTTAATGAATTTTTGAGTAGAGGACTTCCTCTTGAACTAAACTAATATTCCAGATGCCATGACTTACTGTTTGGCTTTGGTTTCTTGTGTGTGTTTTGTTAGATCTGGGCTGTCCCTGGTAAATATGCCCTGATTGGAGCTGCAGCTCAGTTAGGTGAGTAATTTTAATCCTCACCATGTCAGGGTTTGTATGTTTTTAGTGCTTAACAGGAAATAAGAAGTGGACCATATTGTAATGACCACAGTGATTCATGCACAACCTGTTGAGAGATGTCAATACCCAGGAATTGTCTTTCAGGTTCTAATAGACTGTCGTCTAATCCTAACACTTTTTTTTTTTAAATAACCCATCCATATTTATATATCTGTTCTGCTAAATTCTCATTACGGTAAAAGTATAGTGCCAGTAATAATGCACTGCTCTCCACAGGCGGCATTGTGAGGATGACTCTCAGTTTGACTGTCATCATGGTGGAGGCTACAGGAAATGTCACATACGGCCTTCCCATCATGCTCGTCCTCATGACTGCCAAGATAGTAGGAGACTACTTTGTAGAGGTGAGTAAAGAGGTACTGACACACTATGTTCCTGCCTCCCTCTGTGTCCCTTTGGCTGATGATGTAAATCCCTATTTTAGTATCCCTGACCACAGAATTCAATACAAAAAGGAGCCATCAAACTCATTAAAAGTCCCACAGCTTTTTGTGTGCAGAGGACAGTATAGAGACACAAACACAATGTAGTTTTGTCCTAAATCCATACTAACACACTAATTCTCAGTAGGTTTTGAGTATGTAGAGCTTTCACACTAGAAAATTGACTAATTTACTCAAAAATGTATGCATACTAAAGAATGCTTGATTTTTGAGTGTGCTGTTGATGTACATTACTGACCCACAATACAATCCACAGAGGAAATAGGGAAGCTGCTTAAAGCTGCAAAAAATATAGTAAAACCCAAAAATATAGTATTATAATAAAGTATTAAATCTTTCGAAACATATTGTCCTTTCTCTTTGTGTAGTTTAATCAACAATGCCATTCTAAAGTAGCAGTTTGATTGATGTTTGATGGTGTACGTATAGTATAAATGTCTGTTAGGAAAAAACAAAAACTATGTCTATCTTGTATAAGATAAGCATATAGTTTATAATGTATGTGGTTAGCATGTTGTATGGAATTGGGACTCGGGGACACAGGCCGTGTCTGTCTCTTCTTTCTTCAGGGTCTGTATGATATCCACATCAAGCTGCAAAGCGTTCCCTTCCTGCACTGGGATGCTCCCGCCACCTCCCACTGGCTGACTGCCAGGTAAGGTCCTCTCTGTTTGTTGCTGGCTGAGTGAGAGACATTCTGATTGGATGATTGTTAAATTATATAGTATATAGTGAACTATGATTATATTTCCCACTATTTGCCCTTCTGGGAATCACCTCTGTTTGTTTCACCATTGTCATCCTCACTGCCCCCCCCC
>CM022470.1:16686673-16733651 GCA_011952105.1 Coreoperca whiteheadi
TTTTTATATGTGTTTGTTTCTGGTTTTTTGTTCTCTTTTTTTTTTTTTTTTTTTTTATTATTTTTTTTTAAATTTTGGTTATGAGCAAATAATAATGGACAAAAAGGAAGGAAAAGAAAAAATATTTGGTTTATTGCAGAGTTTTCTTCTGTGTTTTTATACGCGCTCACAGACCTGACTCGGGATAGGTCAGAATGAAACGATCCTTTCAAAATAAAATAGAAAGCCAGGTGAGAAGAATCGGTTAAATGTGTGTTAGCTGGTAAATGGGAAACCCTCTGCTTTTTTCACGAAAACATCCGCACACGTCTGTGTTTGTACTTATTATTCTGCCTCCTCAGCGTCACAAACAGTTCAATGTTACTTCCCTTATAAAGTTCTGTTTAGATAATGCAGTGATACATTAGTAATCAGTTATAACATTAATTACTTACATTTTTTAATAATTTGATGTCTTGCTGTTGAACTAAATGAGACATTTAAAGTGGTTTTCTTTAAAAATCTGATTTTGAGTGAATGTTCATGTTTAAGAGTTGGTTTGTAATATCAACAACTTCACTGACTAAGGTCTTCTTTGGTTAAAAGTTATTATATTAGAAAAGTTTTGCACTGAGCGAATGCTGTTATTTATTGTTGATGCTGATTACTTGTTTTAATTTAAGTGTGTGGTTTAAGCTCATGTATGGTCATGCAGAGTTTGGGTTACATGTATCCCATAATTCAAGACACGTTTACAAGTACGTTTTAATGAAAGGAGAGGAGACTTAATGGCCGACTGATTGTTTTGAATCTTGTCTCATTTGGCTGCAAGATGCAGCGTGAGGCCATTTTTAGCAAGAGAGATCTGTTATTACACGGAGACACGGAGACACAGATCCTTCCTTCTCTCTTTCTGTCAGCTATAAGTGTAGGTAGGTATGAACATCATTTTTCACACCTCCAAATGTTTGCACTTTGACATATTACTGAAATAAGAAATACCCATAAGTTTCACTCCTGAAGCTCTATGAATGTAAACCGATGTTGACCACAAACCTTCTGTTTAAACCAGTCCATTTATTCCTGCGTGGGGTACCACACAAAACACATTCTGATTTATAATTATTTTATTTTGTCAGTGGTCAGTTTTGTTTTTGTACACTTTCTGGTTTTACTCTCGGATTTGTCTCCTTTGTGGTCTTTGTTTTGTTGTACAGTTGTAGTTGTTAAAATATAGACTAAGCTTTATTTTATAACCACTGGATATGCCTTTTGTGAATCAATAAAGTTGACATTTATCTATTGTTATATGATTTGTTTGTCTGTTTGATCGAAAGACATTTAAACCTAAACCTAAACCTTTTTTTACTCCTGAGTATGGATTTAAAGGTTTGCCTGTCACGTGGTATTGATGAACCCTCCTATTTTACATGGATCATCCTCAGAGGGAGGCAGAAAAAGGATTTACATCAGTCGCGGAAGCTAAAGATTATATAGCATCTTTTCGTCAAACAAACACCATTCACTAATCATTGTGCACGATTGCATCTGACTGTCCCGGGGAGCGCGTGTGTAGCATATCCTCGAAATACAGTCGTATGTTTCACCAGACTGTTAAGCAAAGTATTGATGACTACGGGCTTGATTCTGGTTTATGACGTTCAAAAGACTTTACTACTGAGACATGTTTTCCAGAGGTGATTTACATCTTCCCCTATCATGTGTTCTGTTATTTCAATTTATGCATCTCAAGAAGGGGAGAGCAATTCTGTTTTCTTCTTAAGTATAGAGTCTAAAGTTGTATTTCTAAGATTATTATATTAATGCTGGCCCTAATTTAATTTAAATTTATTTTTCTTATAAGCTCTCAACATAATGTTGTGGGTAGAGAGCTAGTTTAGTTCACTATAGTAGAAGATTAACGTTATCTGTGTAAACATGTACGTGTATGTATGTATGGGTTTTGTGTGTATATGTTGTTTTTATTTTTATATGATCCCAGAAAACTTTTTGACTAATCCATTCAAAAATGATTCTATCTTTTCATATGGCCCTTGATGAGTTGAATTATGATGGAGAGGATGTAGAACACTGTATCGATATAGACAATCATTTAAATTGCAGATATTACACTTCTGAACAATTACAAAGCTTAAATAGTACAAACAGTTGCTCATTTCTGCATTTTACAGGCTAAAACATGGAAACCAGTCTATGACTGCAAAAATCCTGATACTGCTTATGACAACTTGATAAACGAAATTACAAACTATTTGTTGTACTATCCCTGACAGGAATGCCGGACATCGCGCGACTGGTCTTAATCCCTGGCTCACAAAGGGTGTTTTAAAATCTATCACCCATAAAAATAAGCTTTATAAACGTTTCTTAAAATGCCCAAGTGTTATGAATAAGGATATATATACTAGTTAAAGGAATAAACTCACTAATATAATAAGGAAAAGTAAAAATAACCACTATACATATCTCATAAAAGCATCACAGGGTGACTCTAAGAAGTCCTGGAAAGTGCTAAATGAAGTCCTCAACAAGAGCAAAAACAACGTTGTGCTTCCTAATGCTGGGGGCTTACCCTGAAATTTGGATAATAAATATACGCATGGCATTAATTTAGCAAATAATTTAAATAATTACTTTAACTCTATTGGGGAAAAACTCTCTAACAAAATAGTTCAACCTCAGGGTATCACTTTCGACCATTGTTTACGGGCCTCTTATGCTCATTCTTTTTTTATGAAACCAACTAATTGTGATGAAGTCTATAAAATAATTACAAATTTACGAAGTTCGTACACTGCTGGTGAGGATGGAATTTGTAGTAAAATTCTGAAAGCCATAGCATTTAATATCATGGAGCCATTGACTTATTGTATTAATCTCTCTCTGCTAGTTGGAATTGTACCAAAAAGGACAAAAATTGCCAGAATGATACCAGTGTTCAAATCTGGGGTTAAAAATGATATGTGCAATTATCGTCCAATATCAATCTTGCCCACAATTTCAAAGGTTTTAGAGAGAGTAGTGTACACTAGGCTATATGGCTACTTGGATAAATTAAATATTATTGCTTCTTCTCAATATGGTTTTAGAATAAAAAGAACCACATGCATGGCGGTTCTCGATCTGATTGAAAAGATCAATGATGCCATTGATAAAGGCAATAGCGGTATTGGTATTTTTTTAGATTTATCTAAGGCATTTGATACTATTGATTTTGACATCCTATTGAATAAATTACACCATTATGGAGTTAGAGGATTAGCCCTTAGTTGGTTCAGAAGTTATTTGTTTGGTAGACAGCAGTATGTAAGTATCAATGAACAAATTTCAGTAAGTAAACCCATTAAATGTGGACTCCCTCAGGGATCCATTTTGGGTCCTCTTCTTTTTTTAATATATATAAATGATTTTGAAAATTCCACAATGGCTTTACACAAGGTTTTATTTGCTGATGACACAAACTTATTTATGTCACATAAGAGTCCAGATGAAATGGAAGAAATAATAAATGGAGAGCTAAGAAATGTTGCTATCTGGTTTCGGTGCAGTAAATTATCTCTTAACATAAACAAGACAAATTACATAGTATTTCATTCCAAACAAAATCAATTGGCAAATAAGAATTTCTGTCTAAAAATAAATGAACACATTTTTGAAAGAGTAAATACCACTAAATTTCTCGGAATCTTTATTGATGAATGTCTACAATTTAAATGTCATATTGATCAGTTAATAAAAAAATGATCAAAATATGTTGGATTATTTTTCAAAATAAGAAATTTTCTCCCACAGTCAGCACTTGTCATCTTATATAAAACCTTGTTTGAGTCCCATATAAACTATTGCAATGTCATATGGTGTAATACTTTTACTAGCTACCTGAAAAAAATAGTCTTTACAGAAAAAAATTATACAGTTATTAACGTGGTCTGAGCAAAATAACATATCATACAAGGGAAAAACATTTAATTACTGGTAAAATACGACGATTGAAATGTACGAGCCTGAGTGTTGTCTGTAGAGGTCCACAGATCTGGAACGAGCTTGAGGAAAATCTTAAATTGTTGCATTCTGTCTCCGTTTTCAAGAAAAACCTTAAGGAAAAACTGCTTTTAACATATACTTTTTGATTATTTTGAAAGTATTACATTTGTGCTGGGATCGTTTGTTCGCTGTAGTGTTTGTCTTATTGTATTTATATTTATTTGTGTTTGTGGATTGAGCTTCTGTTCTTGTATGTTATATGTTGTATGGTGTTATTGGCCCCCCTCCTAAAAGCTTTCAGTAGCTTCTTTGGGGTTTCCCCTTTTTACACACAATAACCTTTTTGTAACTATTGTTTATTTTGTCTTTAAATTGATGAAGTGTGTGAAATAAATTCTTCAAATCAAATCAAATCAAAATTCAAACCTGTGACCTTTCACTTACAGGGCAGTGTCTCCAGATTCAACACCTTCACCATTAAAAGATATTTCTCAGTAAAGTAGATAGTATTCTGGGAGCTGTAAAGTTATGCTGCAGAGGCAGTGAGCAGAGGCAATAACAAAAAGTAATCTTACAAGCACTGGCAGCCCACAGGGGAAATACATCTTATGTAGTATGTTATATGGATAACACAGATCATTGGAACCACCAATTAATTTGCAACATGGAGAATTACACACCAAAGTGAAAAATAAAACTTTCACACCTGGCTGGAATAGATTCTGTAATTTTTAAGAAGTTGAAACTGGTTTAGCATTGCAAAGGCTTGCAGCTACAAATCAATCAGATTACTTGTGCAGCATCAACCCAAAATAAATATAATAAATATATATATATATGAGAAAAATACATACATGTACCAGTCCACCCCTTATATGACTTGTCCTTCTCCACTAGATGTCAGAAAAAGGCCAGCTTAAAACACTTGCTAATTGAATCAGCTTTTCCATATTTAAATGTTAGATATGCATCTTACACTTTTAGCTAATATTGGTTATAAGTGGCAATGGCAGGTTTATTAAATTAATTCAATGCAGCTAAAGGTACATGTGCACTGGAAAAGAAAAATGTTGGATTAACATGAAAAGAAGTACACTGGTTGCAGATATTAAAATCATGTTTACTTAACATGACTTTTTCATGTCAACTTAGAGGTATTTTATGTTCAGTACATTCAATTACTATCCGTTAAAGTAACACATCTTCATGTATTGTATGCGCACTTTAATCAACCTAATATGCTGAAGTAGGTCTCTTGAGTGAAGGAGATAGCTAAACTCGAGCTACACGTGTCTGTGGTTGGAGAAAGCGCTGTTCAGTTTAGTCATCAGTTCACTATCATTTAGGACCCTTTCACTTGACATGTTATTTTCATAACACTGAAATGTATTTAATGTTCCGAGTGGAAAAAAAGAGTGATGGTTTCGTGGTTTTTCATCAAACTGCAGTTTGACTGTGCACGTTCTGCGTCCAGGATGCACTGGTTTTCTTTTAAACTGGGAGAAAAATAAGTGTATATAGTGTTCACAGAAGCTCAGATGTTTGTGTGTGTATGTGTGTACATATATTTGTGTGTTGTACCTATTGCTTTATTTTATTGTACTTTTATTTTAAGAGGTTGTCCCTAAAGTAGTCTTGGAGAAGTGGGAAAGGGTTTACATCATGTGGTGTCTCAACTGATTATATGCCAATGCTTTCTTTTTCTTTGCATCATCTGTACACGTTTGTCTGTATTTTACACCCTGATTGATTGACAGATGTAGTTTATTCTTTCAGTAGCTGTGTGTAAACAGTCCTCTTGATATCTACTCATAAAAAATATTTGTTTAGGATGTCACTTTCAGAGCTGGAAGTCCTTCTAACCCCTTTTATCTGTGTATAAGATGGGATGGTGTTTCAATCTGTTTGTTTTCTATTATTGTTAGATACCAAAGTGCAACCTTTTTTTGCTTGTTTTAATAATGAAAAAGCATGCAGTCGACATATGTGAATTCAACTTTGTAGCCTATCTGAAAAAGTACAAGACTAAGATCCACATACCTTGTACAGTTTTCATCAACATTTCTTGTTTGGCGGGTGCGTGCTGTCATCTTGTTTTCCCTCTAAAAAACGTGCTTTGACTTGTTCGTGATTTAACCGTCTGGTTTGTGCTTATAGTGGGAATGGGCAACGAAAACTTGCGTGGAACCAAATAGATATATTTTTTTGTAAGGTTACGGTAAGAATTTGTAAAAATCAATATGTTCTCACAAAGGTGTGCCAGTGCATGCTCCATTTCTGGTACCTGCGTTCTCCACTGTGATTCATGTGCCAGAGTGTGTGTTGGGATCTGAATCAGGATCCAGAGAAGAGCCCTCATGTGTTTTCTTAATCACCTTCTCATATAAGCGATATGGTCTCGCATGAACACTGTTGTCTGTCAAAATGACAGGATTACCTGTTATTTCACACGAGCGATATTTGTGTGTGCGTGAGTGTGTTTTGTCTGTGCTCTTCTCACCATGTTGAAGTGGATGTAAATACATGTTATTTAAATACATAAGAATCAGAATATTTAGTTGCAAGCTGCCAGAGAGATTTTACAGTACATCAAATCTGATCAAACAAGACTCACACATTCTCTACTGATAAAGCATCATTTCAGTTTTATTAAGTATTAAGTGTTATTATTTTAATCTCTTATTTTTTAGCTATTTATAACTTTGTAACTAAATACATGGTTTCTAAGTTTAACTTTGATTATTGCTTATTTAGTTGCAAATAATACATTTAATGAAAAGTACTTATATTTTTTCGTGCTTTAACTTTTACTCTACATCGCAGAATGTCCTGCAGCCGAAGGGATCCCTGAGCTGATCAGGATCACCGGTGAAGACGAAGGCAACACGCTCCCGATCTACATCTCCTCGGACGAAGAGAAGCGGTGATTGTTGTTGTTCTTGAGGATGATGAAGTCGTGGTCATTCCCATACCGACCTCTGATGAAGACGACAATAATGAACCTGAGGATGAGGCTGCCCTTCGTGAAACTAAGGTGAAGGCACCCCCCCTCTCTCCACTGATGATGAGGAAGACGAGCTTGAGGGTGAAGAAGGTGTGGGCATCCCCCCTCGTTCCACTGATGATGAGGAATTAGAGGTTGCGGAAGAAGAAAGTAAAGCCCTGAAGAGCCGACTCCATTAACTTCTGGCCTCAGCTCGTCCACAAAGAGGAGCAGGGCGAGATAATGGGGGATGATTCCTTAGAAGCCAGGGTGGTATAACGACAGCGACTCAGGTTAGGATTGTCAGCCGAGCGTGCAGCAGGACTGACGAGCCATCTGAAAACGAATCTGTGGATTTTAGCCTTGAAGGCTGGTCTGGGCGTCTGGCAGAGCTGGTGAAGCCCCATATAGTCTTGGAGCCACAGGAAGTATGCTAAATTACATATGATACATGTACCTGTTTATTCATTTAATATCACTTATGGAAATAATTAACCGCATTATGAAATGAGTCCCGCATGTCTTTGCTAATTATTTACAATTCACTGATTCTTTATCTCACCCTCTCTGCTGTATGTTTCTACACAGGTTCAGATGGCTGTAACTGGCAGAGGTGTGCTCATAAGTAGTTGCATCAACAAAACTCTCCTGCAAATCTGAATATGTCTTATTTAACAGTTTAATGTCTTACTGAAAGATGATTTGTCTCACTTATTCTGTTGTACTATATTTTTGCAGGTGGCTGCGGCAGATATATGGTATGGAAATAGTTAGTGACAACATTAACACCCATCTCCTGTCACTTATTTTTACTTTTAATTAATCATTCACTGTGTTATAATTTGATGATCCGTCAGCTGCTGCCACTGGCTGGCCCCAAACACCGTCCAGAGGTGGTAAGGGGAGCAGAGGGTCCTCCTGCCAGTCTACAGCAGCAAGAGGGCTCCTCACGCTCATCATCCATGACTACCTTGTTCAAGCACACATTTTATAGATGCCACTCCTTCCACTGGGGACAACTGGTGCTACTGATTTATATTTCCATGATGCAAAATGAATATAATGGGTTTACAGCACTGCTTGCTTGAGAAAAACCCACAGCTGACACTGGCAGGGGTGATTTGTAGGGCAAGGCAACGATATCACATCACTTTTTACTGTCTTTAACCATTTTTAAATGATGGATTTGTACAATGACGCTTCAGATTTTTGCAGGGATTTTTTTATGGAGAGAAAACCTCGTCAGTGCTATGGGATTTTATTCAGAGAAGCAAATGACCTTTAAAAAATAAACACACTTCTATATTTCATAAAATTATCTCTGATATCTCTAAAATAATCTGTATTAGTCATCATTTTATTGTATTGTAGCTGAGACAACAGTGTTTAAAAAAGTCAGGAATGTCCCAGTTTTAGTAAAAAGTAAAAAGATGTTTTTCAAGCGGACATACTGGAAGTCTGCAAATAAAATGCTCTAAATTGTATATTGTCCTCTAATAAAATACACCCAATAGATGCTTGACATGGCGCCACCAGGGCCAGTAAGGCTGGCACAGATGTGTGTATACACGCCTATGCCTGTGTATGTACACACTCAGTTGCCAGTTTATCAGGTAAACTTATTAAAAGCAGTTCAGTCTTATTCAACAGCCCTGCAAAAAGCCATGCCTATTTTAATGTTAATGTTTTGTTAAAAGTATTGTTTTAAAGAGGTGTTCATTCTACTTCATGGTCCTTTGTGAGGCCTTTTAGTTTGCGGTGCTGTTGAAGGTCATTGAATTGTACCGAGATGTGTTCTATAATATTTTGTCCAGCCTATTTGAGGGAAGACTAAATATTAACTTCCCTTGATTACTAGCATCTCTAACCTGTGAGAGGTTATCATAACTGTGTCCTCTTAGCCGAGTTTGTCCAGTAAACAGAGGTGGGTCTCTGTGACTTTGCTTGTAATTAAGAACAATGGACAAGATTAACCAAAGAAAAAATCCTTTCCACTGTGTTTTTACAGCAAAGAAACTGGAAACTGGAAGGGTAATCTGAGGCCAGAGAGGGGTGGTCCTGCCATCGACTCTCAGTGTATGAAAGTTGTCAGTGTGACAAGTAAGCTGCGAGACGAGACCTCTGCTGCCAGAGCAACTTCTGTGAGGAGTTTCTCACCCTCATCTTAAAAGGTACAATTCATTTTAAATACGAATAGATTTACAAATTATAAAACCAAAGAACATAAAATATACAGTGACCTTTTATAGAATCATAAGGATATGATTTTGTTTGGTGCTTACTGGTGTTTGTGCAAAGGGGGTAACCAGCAAAAATACTCTGGAGCCGAGTAATACAAATATTACTTTTTAAAAACCGCTTGAGCAATAAGGTCTGTTTATGTTTCTGTGTAGCAGTTTGCTTCAGTAATTAGTTGTTTAATCTACTGACTGACAAAATAATTTACAGTTTTGACAATCGATAATAATTCATTAAGCAAAAAACATTTGCTAGTTTCAGGTTCTCAAATATGAGAATTTTCTTCTTTTCTCTGATTTACATCACTATAATCTGTATATATCTGGGTTTTGGACAGTTTTTTTGACCAAACAAGCAATTTGAAGACCTCTTCTTGACCTTATGGATGTTATGCTGAGCATTTTCTGACACTATATAGACAAAAGGGCTCATGAATTCAATAATCAATAAACAATACTGAAAATAATCATTGGTTGCTGCCCTAGTCCAGTATCTGTCTCTGTATCTGAGTCTGCATCTGACTGATTGATCCTGTATCATATACTGTATGCTTCTGTGTTTATATGTGTGTGCATCCATGCCAACATGTGAGCAGATTCAAAATACAACTGATAAGAAAACAAGCACAGGAATCCCCAGCCACGCTCTCTGTGAGACTGTGCTTTCTTTTTTTTTTTTTACGTCAGCGTGCCAACATGCTCACAATGACGTTGCTAACATGCTAATGCTACAAGCAGGTAATAATGTTTGCCATGTTCACCATCTCCGTTTAGCATGTTAGCATGCTAACATGTGGTAGACACGGCGCTAGCATGGCTAAAAACAAAACCGTGTTATCATGATATACACTGATGTACTGTACGGTCTGTGGATTTGTGTCCCATTATAGCAAATACTATCCTCTGAAGCTCCTCCTCTGCCTTTGATAAACTGAGTCAAACACATAATGCTCACTCATCACCTGACAAAAAGAGTCTCTTACTCATGCCTTCATCCCCTGACAAATCACCACCCCTTATTACCTCCATACATATTCAATCATTTCTTGACAAACACCTTTGTATTTATTCATTCGTCGTTGCCCAGCGACTACCTTTACCACTTCAAATTATTATTAATTCCCTCAGAGAATTAGCGTCTGGGTTATTCAGTCATTCTCAGTCTGACTAAATCAGGCGGTTATGGTTGAATGGGCTCCAAATAAGTCGGGTTATTCTTTCCACACTAAGCAGAGATAAATGCTCCCCACCCAATATGCTGTCGGAAAACCATTTAGACACTCATACACGCAGCCCAAGTGTATAGCTTACATACTGTATCTGTGTGTGTGTGTGTGTGTGAGAGAGAGGGAGGGAGAGAAACCAATTACCCGAGCTCATGTACCCGCAGCTTAATGGAATAACTTGCCAAATCAGTGCAGATTACACTTGCAAATCTATGTGATATCAGTCCGTGAATTCAATTTGAGATGTGTTATTGTATGATAATTGTTTTTCCTCGGTCGTCAGTTGTACCCATGCACCATGCATCGAGATGATAGGAAAACTTTTCTTTCAAATAACTTTTGATAACCATGATTTTATAAACAGCAAGACAGATAACTAAGACGTTTTGTTCTCCCAGCACCCAGGAGCAAGCATCATAAACCTGGTGATGACTTTGGTTTGTTGTATGAATTAAACAAACAAGATATAATGGGCTAATTATTGAGCTTTATAGGTGTTGGTAGGTGGATCTTTTTACCTTTGGGCAGAGCCAGGCTAGCTGTTTCCCCCGGTTTCCAGTCTTTATTCTAAGCTAAGCTAACCAGCTGCTGGCTGTAGCTTCATATTTAGCGTGAAGACATGAGAGTAAAAATCATTCTTCTCATCTTACTCTCGACAAGACAGCGAATAAGAACATTTCCCAAAATGTCGAACTATTGATTTAATGTTGGCCTGCATATATTTAACTGTGTTAAACGCAATTTATTGTTTATCTGATGGTGAAATTTTGTTTAGTCTTTGTTTCACAGCAGGTCCTTGGCCGGTGCCCGCTGAGCATTTTATCAGCTTTTTCCTGTTTGAGTAAAAAATGGCTAAACCCTGGGGAGGGGCTCCTTACGCTGAGACACTCTTTATGACACCATCCATGCCTACCTTGTTCAAGCACACATTTTATAGATGCCACTCATTCCACTAGGGACCACTGCTGCTGCTGATTTATATTTCCATAAAGCAATATGAATATAATGGGTTTACTGCACTGCTTGCTTTAGGACAGGAGAAAAATCCACTGCTGACACTGGCAGGGGTGAATGGCAGGGCAAGGCTCTTTAACCATTTTAAAATGATGGATTTGTACAATGACGCTTAAGATTTTTTGCCAGTTTGAGGGGATTTCTTTATGGAGAGAAAACCATGTCAGTGCTATGGGATTTTATTCAGAGAAACAAATGTGTATGTGTAACAAATTGTGTAACACACTTCTATATTTTATAAAATGATCTCTGATATCTCTTATCTGAATGATCTTTATTAGTCCTCATTTTATTGTAGCCTACTGTGGCTAAGAGCACAGTGACCTCACTGTCTATACTGACCTCCAGCTGTGCTTCACATTAATGACTGAACCTGTCAGGTGTCAGGTCAGCCTGAAATTTGAGTATGTTCAATGTTAAGTGTTAAAAAAAAAAAAAAAAAAACGTATGTAGAAGTAAACTAAGATTATTATTGTGGGCAGCTGGGAATGTCCCAGTTTGTGCAACAATGTAATAGGATGTTAGTTTTTCAAGGTCACATACCGGACGTGTGAAATTAAGTGCTATAAATTGTATATTTTCTTGTCCTCTTGTAAAATACACCCAATAGATGCTTGACATGATGCCAACAGGGTCAATAAGGATGACACAGATGTTACTACCAATTCTTAAAAAGGAAAAGAAAATATGTAATGTTCAAAGAAGCCAAGCTATTAATTGCCAATATTATGTGCTAATATTCAGAATCCTTCATTTCTTCCATTTTTATGAAATAAATGTTATGCTGTCACTGATTTTACATGAGATTGTTTCAGAATCTAAAACATTTATTTGATCAGTGGTGAACCACGATTGATATCTATTATACAATGAAAGACCAAAATTGACCCAAATATATTGGTCTATCTCAAATCAATAAACATCCTCTCTCTGTTCCTGTATGAACTCACTGCTTTTTGCTGGCAAGAAAGCAAAGACAAACCATCACCAAAGTGAATTTTGATCAAGACCTCAGCTCTCTATCTCTCCTCTGCCTCATAGTTTTGTTTCTTTTAAAGCTCTGCTCGCTCTCACTTTCTCCCTCACTAATTTTCATTTTCTTTCCAACTACACGAGCAGACGTCCCTCATTTATCAACCTGGCCCATTTCACCAATGAAAACGTACACTTTGCCAGTCAGTTTCCTGAGTTTAAACCTTAATTGTAATGTGACTAAACAAATCTGGTTCAGCTCACAGTTGATATGTGGAATTTGTTGTTGTTGCATACTGTACAAGGAACAATTCAGGGAAATTTATTGGAGGAATTGTGTTCAAATCACACTTTATTCCACAGTTTTTGACTAAATACTGAATCAACTACCACCAAACTCTATCCTGATTTCTGCATGCTTTGTAGTTAAGAAAGCAAATGTATATATCTGGGTGTAAAATAACATCATGCTACGGCTTGCCTGAGTGTGAGAGACAGAGGAAGAGAGACGGTTTCTCAAATAACACGCTACAGGACAGCTGGACAACCTCTGAAGGACAGATTAACAAGATGTGTGTGCAGACGTGTGTGAAAGGGAGTGTGTCTGATTGTCGTAGGAGAATCAACCCCTTTTGTTTTCTATAGTACTACAGTCTCTCTCATTGCTCCAGGGATGTCAGAAGAGAGGAGGGGAATGCAAAAAAACTGAGGAGAGAGAAAGACTGAGTGGGGAAAAAATTAGAGTGAGAGTCATGATTGAAGCATAGCTACTGCTGACAGGGTGTGGTCACAAAAAGACACACGAAAATAAAGAAGAAGATGAAACGAAAGGGTGGGAGGGGGGTAAGATAAATAAAGACACCAGAGAGAGAGATGGCGTGACACAGTAATGAATAGGTGGAGGGAGAGAGTGGACACCACAAGAGAAGTCATAACAGTGATGAGAAATGAAGAGGAAAATAAAAGCATGAAAGAGTTGAGGGGAGTGTGTGAGAAGGAATGAGGTGTGGAAAAAAGGGAGAGTGAATGAGGGAGGGAAAGAGAGAAAATGGAGGGGGGGTAAAAGATGAGCTCATTGCAGTCTCTGGGCTGATGACACGAGGAGGAGGAGGGAGGGGAGGGGTTCGCTGCTCGTCTGCGAATCGATAGCCAGCGTCTGAGTACCACACACGCATACACACATACACACATACACACACACACGCTGCTGCAGACAGCTCTGCCAGCTGAACAGCGTCTTCCTGCCACCGTAAGCTTCCAGCATCCCCGCTGCTGCTGCAAGGGAAAAAAACAGCTGACAGCATTTTAGCCTTTAGATTTCTTTCTTTCTTGCTCTAGTTTACGAAAAAGAAGAAGGAGAAGTGCAGAAAGCCGGCTGCTTCTTGTGTCTGCTGCTTCTCCCTCACCCTCCCTCCCTCCATCCATCCTCTCTCGCTCTCTCGCTCTTTCTCGCTCTCTCACACACACATTCCCATCACATCCACACCCACACCCAAGGATACCCTCCCTGCCTCTCTGTCTCTCTCACGCCAGCCTTTTCCTCTTCCCCTTCAACCCCTCCAACTACATCTTTTTTTTTTTTTTTTTTCTTCTGGGGAGGAGATGCTTGTCTGACCCCCCTTTCCTTTCCAATCCAAGACTTGTGGATGCTCTCCTGTTAAATCCGTCCCTGTTCTGCTACTTTGTTGCTACCTGTGGAGGTTCCCCCGGTTCTCCTTCTTCCAGCCGACGCACAGAGTGCAGCCCCTCAGAGAGGCACCATGCTGGGATTGGACGTGTGTGAGTTTGGGGGTCAGGTGCTGGAGCTGCTGTGGCTAACTATGTGCTACAGAGGTGAGGTGATGGAGGAGTGAGTGAGTGTGTGTGTGTGTGTGTGTGTGTGTGTGTGTGTGTGTGTGTGTGTGTGTGTGTGTGTGTGTGTGTGTGTGTGTGTGTGTGTGTGCGTGCGTGCGTGCGTGCGTGCGTGCATGCTCTAGTGAATTAGTATAACTTCACTTATCCAAGTTATTATACTGTGCATGAATTATCTATTTTATTGTGTTTGTTTTAAAGCTATCATAGTATAGAAAAATGTAAATCATGGGCATATGTGTGTGTTTTTAAAGATTTTCATCCGTGTATGTGCCCGAATCTGTGTGTGTGTGCCATATGTCTATATCCTGGCGGGTGTGGACATTTTTATGTCTAACATGAAGCGCTGCCAAGACAAGCCAAAGGTGGCAGATCAATAGCTATTGATCACATCCTACACCATCCCCCGTGTGTGTGTCTGTGTTTTTGTCTGTGCATGTGTGCTGCCAGCTTTTGCAATTATGCTTCTGCTCACACACACACACACACGCAAAAGGGTGTGCGTCCATGAGAAATGTTGGCAGAGGAGGGAGCAGCTGTGTGTGTGTGTGTGTGTGTGTGTGTGTGTGTGATGACACAGCATATGCAGGAGTCTAAAGATGTTATCATTGTCTGCTGTTACTTCTAACAGTATTTTTTGTTTTTGTATTTACAACAGTACTATATTTGCAAGGCAAAGCAGCTCTCTCTCCCTCTGTGTGTGTGTGTGTGTGTGTGTTCACTACACTGCAGTAGTGTTGAGCAGTTACAGATGTGGAACAGTCCTGGGGTTTCCCCTCACACACGTGTGTGTGCATAAGAGTTTTTATTTTGTGAGATAAAGAGTGAGGGAAAAGGATGCCAAAAGATACAGTGAGTGAAGTCATTTGAAAAGAGAGAGAGAGAAGAGAGGTGGAAAAACCACACAGACAATTCAGAGAGAAGAAACTGAAGAAAATGGGAGATTATCTTCAAGTGAAGGTCTTGGAAGTGAAATGTGATTTAAGATCTAAGGCGGAGGTGAATAATCTATTCCAGTAACTATGAATTTCAAACGGCAGTTTGAATTGATCGCTCTGCTCCAGTCAGGATCCAACAAGTCGGCAACATCAGATCTTCATGTTGCAGCTTTCAGTCTGTTTCTGCTGCTGATTCTTTAGTGATTCCGGCTCCCTAAAGTTCAACCATTCCTCATTTCTTAAACATTTCAGAGAGCCAATTTTGAAGCACTGAATCATTCCTTAGCTGATCACTCCAAATATGTCATGACAAAAAAATACTCCTTGCTGTTTTTGCATAGTTTCTTTATTTTCAGAAAAACAACAACAAAAAAACTGCTTCAAACAAATACAAACTGTACACAGGGAATCTGTGTCTGTGCAGGTTTTTGTGGATATGACACATCAAATCTAGTCACAAACACTTGGCTGAGATTGAATTTTGAAAAACAAGGAGGAGGAAGAGGAGATTTTGATAGGAACGTGGGAGGTGACTGAGTGGAAGAGAAATGGCAAGAGTAGGGAGCATAATGACGAGGCGAGGAGGAAGGAGGGCGAGAAATGGAGAGGTAAAGAGGTTTCGGAGAGGGTGTGAGTGAGGCTGAAGAGCCAAAGAAGAGGAGCAGACAATAGCAATGAGGAGGTGAAGTTACAGGGAGAGGAGGAGGAAGATTGCAATGAAGAGAAGTGGAAACGGTTACGAGGAGGATGAAGAGGAGTGTAGGTGGAAGATGAGAAAGAGAGGAGGCAGGAGGAAAGGAGGAGAGGGAGCAGGGGTGAACATAAAAGAAAAAAATACAAAAGGAAATGTTGGCGGACGAGATCGACGTGTTCTGTCAGCAGCTCCTTCCAGGAAAGAAGGGAGAGCAGCTCAGGATATTTTACAAAGTGTGTGTGTGGTAGAGAGAGAGTGAGAGTGGGTGAGGCCCATGTGGCAGAACGCTCTTCATGAGCTGTCAATCAGCAAACGCCAGCGCAGGCAGCGAGCAGCGAGCGTTCAAACAGGCTAATTGAAATCCTTTTCTCCCCTCCGTTTTTTCTGTCCGTCTATCTTCATTTTCTCTGCATTTTCTGAACTCACACAGCGATCCCCATCACTTCCTGTCCTGTCTAATCTCTCCCTCAGTATTTCATTTTTTCGGGGGCTGAATAGAATTAGGCCTCTTTTCCATCCACTCGTCCCTCTTTCTTTCTTTACTTCTCTCCTTTTGCCTTCCCTCTGCCCCTTCTTGTTCTCTTTCTACCTCCCACTGTCAGATTAAATAACACAACCACCACACTTCACTCTCTAACCCTCTTCTTCCTTCCGTCCTTAAGTTCAGCTCGTCCTATTCCCTCTCTTCTCTCTTTATTTCTACAAATAATGTCTTCACGCGCACACGCGCACGTGCTGTCCGCTGTGTTTGAGAAACCGTACCCTCCTCCTTTTTCTCTGTCCCAGTAGTGATAAATTTATGTTGTGCGAGAGAGCAGACATATATGAGACCAATCAAGTCAGTCAATTAGACAAGCTCTCTCAACAAGGCTGAAGGAGCAGCTGAGGACATATTACTGCATGTGCGTGTGAGAAACATCCACATGAGAGGAGGTTGATTAAAGGGGTGGATGTACGTTCATTTTGCTTTCCGTCTACAGAGAGCCAAAGTCATGGTGTCACATTCGGGCTAACCTCTTTTCCATTATCTTCTGTAACTCAATGCAATCTCCCATGCAGCATTTGTTTCATCTGTCCTCTTTCCAAAAAAATACAGCATGTTCCTGAGGTTTGTTTTTCATATTCTAAGACAAATCGGTATCCATTACAGACCGTTCTATTAGAAATAAAAGTCTTAGTGATTTTAGCAAAGTTAAACCTTACTTTGTGAGTGCAGAAACAACTACAGCCCCGATGAAAATTTGCAAAGCAGCGAAGGTACATAAATCATTGTAACTTGGTTTCGCCCATAAATTTCACCAACCCTCTCCTCTAAAGTAATTTCCAGTGTTTTAGTTGTAATTTATGTTGTGTAAAAACTATTTAAGAATTGTCTGTGAATTGGATTACTGCTACAAAGAGCTAGCTCTCAGATATTCATATTGATATCAGCTTTAAAAATGAAGTACTGGTCAGGGTCAAATATTGTGGAAGTATCATATCGTATTGGTCTTTCATTATGCCAGATATCAGGCAGTTATGTGGTCTTATATGTTCTTATATGTGCTTATATGATTCTCCTGCTCGAACTGTTATTCCTCATTTCTTATTTCACTTAGAAATGTACCCTAGAGAAGGCGTCTAAAGATTTTGTACTACACAAATATGAAGAATCAGCGAATTGTAAAATCTCCCAGTATGATTGGAGTCAATTTGATTTAGTTTAGTATAACTGGATTGCAGCACATTCAGTTACTGAATAGTGCACTGAATAGCCTACACTTGAGTTTTTGGCATGAAAATGAAGACATTGCACGGTATTAAATATTGGGACAGCATTTGAATAAAGCTGCTTTTAACAGCAAAGCCACATTTAAATCTAAGGTGAAAAGCTGCATCATACCCTAATCACTATTAACAACTTTAATATTACAAGTATAGCATATTTCATTGTGAAAATGTCTGCAGTGTCAGTCATGAGACGTCCTCAGCGTGTTGATATCACCTGTCTCAGCAGCTGGTATCATTTGTTTGTCATCTCAGTCTTTCATCAAGGAAGGAAACAGGGTAAATGAGATTTCAATGATTTGCTGCTTAGCATGATGCGGTGTTATGAGAGTCTCCAGTGTTGACAGGGTGCCTGTCGCCTTGCATGGACATCTTGTAGGTCACAGATCGATTCTGGTTGTGTTGTGGCGGAAAAGGCCACGCACTGACAGCAGCCTTGGAGATGGAAGCAAACCCTGCTCACATGGCCTGTAATGCTGTTATGATGATCATTCTTCCTTTATTGTCTTTTCCTTCATTGTAAAAGCTGTTATTGGCTTTGCAGAGACCTGACAGATTCCTTTTTATCTTCCGCTGTGTGTGTGTGTGTCTGTGTGTGTGTGTGTGTGTGTGTGTGTGTGTTTGTATATGTGTGTGTTTCAGTGTCCCAGAAGTCTTGTTATAGTATTAGAACAGAGCGGTGACAGCAGGCCTCAAAGGACTTTAAAAAGCAGAAAATCAACGCTCAGGGCACACACACTCACAAACAGACACATAGTGAGAAAGAAGTGTTTTCCTGACACAGTGCACAGTTATCTGGGTTAAGAAAGAGAAGGCAGACAGGAAGTGATTATTAAAACAGAGGAAGGCTGTTGAGGCAGAAGGAGAGCAGTTTAACTTTGATTACTTCGGATGAAATTAAACTTTTCAGTTTGTGAGATAATGCCCCATTTATGATACCATATTTTCAATAAATGTCCAAAACAAGTGTTTTTTAAATTCCGTTTTCATCTTGGAACCTCCACCATTTAGATGAACACAAGAATTGCACACAATTAAACAATCCTCTTGTCCTTAAAGGAATAATTTGACATTTTGGGAATTACGCTTCATATTTACCGTAGAGAGTGGTATTGATCTTCTTATTTAACTCTCACCAAGAAAGCGCAAAAGAATCAAAAATGAAGAAAGGGCTTGCTACACACCAAAACTGAACCAACTTTTTTAAAACACTTTTTTGCAAGTTTTCATAACCAAGGCTGAGAGAGCCCTCCCTCTGCCCAGGTTTCGAAATATTTATCTGGGCTTTCTGCCATCACCCATAGATGTCAATGGAAATGATTTTGTGGTGTCCAAAGCACTGAAATATTACATTTAAAAGAATCCACTCCATCCCTCCCTATACCGTAGACCCATTTATGTTCATTTAAGGCGAGGATAGGGGATTGTTAGGGGGAGGAAGCAGGTTATCAGTATATGCCACATAGAAGTGGCACATCATTTGAATGCTGGGAACCTGAAGATTAATTAATTGAGCGTCAAGTTTTCTAGTCATAAATCTGTAATAAACATTTTGTTTTGGTTAGGCACTTATTCAAATTTTTATGGTTTAGAGTGTATAAGGGCTTAATACATCATGATGGGAGTATATTATGGCCATTCCCATGCTCAATTATGTCTCATAAGTTGTTGGGTTGAGTTTTTGGATTGATAACATTACGCAGATTTGGTGCAAAATGTAACTGTAATTTTTGACCACTTGCAAATTGATAAAAAATTGACAAAATTCCCTCCAAAATACCACATTAAGACACTAAGTATTTGTGGAACAGCACAGAAAAATTCATGCTGTTATTTTGTATAAAAAACCTTTGAAAAAACTGCATGGTTTTTGTCCAAAAAGTACATGGGCTTAGCATAAAGTGGGCATGTCTGTAAAGGGGAGACTCGTGGGTATCCACAGAACCCATTTCTATACATATATCTTGAGGTGAGAGGTCAAGGGATCCCTTTGAAAATGGCCATGCCAGTTTTACCCACACCAATATTTAGCCACCAAAGATAGCCTGACATGGTTGGTACCAGTGGATGCCTTGGATTATTTAATTTCATGTGATACCATTCACTAGTGTTAAAACTGAGCTCGCTACAGCCTCTGAAAGACAGTAATGTCAGCTGATGTCGGTGATAATGTAGGTGACTTGTGGCATTACTTTCTGCAAAACTAGAGGCAGTGACGTCTGTGGATTATCCAAAGTAACAGGGACACTGTTAAGGATTTGAATGTGCATCCAGCAACAATAGATTTAATCATTCTGGATACAGATATTTTTACTAAAATCTTATGCCAAAAAGGAACCAACAGAAGAACATGTTCGGTGTGTTTGTATGTGTTTTGCGGTCTCGTGAGCAGTCCTCTACGAATCCCTCTTCCCCTGAAGCCACCTCTCCCGTGCCAAACAGACTGCTGTGTTGATTTTCACTAAACATGTTGGTTTAGCTGTAAATATCAACAGATGAACACTGAGTCTGTATGTTGTGGTTGTACATACTACTGGCTGTGGATCATCTGTCTCAGTGTAAAAAAAAAACAAAATAGCAAACGTGAAAATTCTGCTGCAAAGAGCTCTGTGAAAAAATATAAGGTGTGACACAAGAAGATAAATAATTTTGCATTTACTGTAGTGAAAATATAAGATAAATGAATCCCAAGTTATTTGACTATCAGTTTTGGCACTCACACAGCACCCAGAGGGGCCCACAAATGCACATAAATAATAAATGCTTAATCAATGGCACAATAATGAAGTGTGTTTTAGAGGTGACAAGTGTCTTGGCCCTGTTTTGCAAGTTGTGTTTCCCAGTAGCATCCCTCTTTAGACACATGGACCTTCTCACTTTTCTTTCTGTGTCAAAACAAAGTTAATAAATAAATAAAATTCCTCACCATCCATGAATGTAAGCTTTTCTGCAACAACAGAGTGCCGATTTGCACTTGTAGCACATATTTTACACCAGGCATGTGTGTAATGATGCAGAAGATGGTTTCAGAAGCTACTTGGGGCAATGAGCCGGTTTTATGGGCATCAAAGAAAATCCACCAGTTAATATCACATCACAGATGGGGGCTGAAACAGGAGGACCACACACACACACACACACACACACACATATCCACGCATGTACAAGAACAGGCATACACACACTACTGGCTTTTCACTAGTGTTAGCTGGTTTCTAATAGCAGATTCACACAATATGGAGGACTTTAGCACTGCATGTTAGGGATTAATTCAGCTGCTTTTTAATATCTGGGCAATGAAAAGAGTTTATTTTTTAACCTTCCTTTTGTAACTGATAAAACTGATAAAACTGATTTTCACAGACTTCTCTAAGAAGTCAGTCCGGTCTCATAATACTTTTTAAAATGATTGTGACATCTTAATAAGGTGCACAAAATGTTACAGAAAACTATTTAAGATTTTCACATGAGGAGACTGAATTTGCGTGTTGGAAATCTTTGTATCTATATCTTTTTTTATCAATAGAATAATAATCAGTCTTTAGATCCGATTCATTGGTACAGATTTAGTGTAACTGATGTTAAAACAAAATTCACCTGGTGAAAGCACACTACACATACTACAGCTTTAAAATGAATGCGTATTAAAACACTCAGTTGTACAAGAGACGGTATCTCTGTGGACCAAACCCTGCCTTTTCAAATAAATGTTAACTGATCCCGTTGCTGTGACAGGTCAGCAGTCTGGAGATCAAAGAGGAGCTCTCAGATGTCAGAGAGGAAGCTGGGTTTAATAGCAGCTCAGAAACACGTTTACACTGCAGTGTGTGTAGGCTACATGTGAATACGTACTCGCTCATATGGGTGGGTGGGTTTTTTTTTTGGGGGGGGGGGGGGTTGGCTGTTGAAGTAGATTTGAAATAGATTTAAAGGGGGAAAAACTCATAATTTGTCACCTTTTAAGTGATGACAACATACTGCAGATGCCAAAATCATCCATGTGTCAACCCCAGAAGATCATTAGCTGTAACAATTTACTATTCAATGTGTTAAGTAGACTTGCCTTATCTGTACTTTACTGTAGCAAAAAGCCAATTTCATAAAAACAGTAGAAATGCACTTTGGATAAATATTCATTTAAGAAAAACTACAACTAGGGGTTATAACCATCCAAGGAAACCATTATGTTAAATATAGATTTATGGAAATGTTTGTGTGTGTGTGTGTGTGTATGCAAAGTGTATTAAAACTGATATGCCATAGATCTTTCTTGCTGCAAGTGAAAATAAATGCTCCACTGTGTATATTCAGTCATAATAAAACAGATCCACAGCAAAGGTGATGTCACTGCAAGGGAAGTTTAAAGGGTTGCCATGGTGACGGGCGAAGGCAGCTGTGTTTGGCCCTGACTGGGTGGGGTTCTGCTACAAAGACAGAAGAGTACAAGAGCACAAGTGTGCATCTGTTTAACACATTTGATTTCCACTAATGTTTACAGAATCTGTAACACTGTGTAACTGCATTCAAATGCGTTTGGTGGGTATGTTTGTGACTACAGTGTGTGTGTGGGTGTGCGTGTGTGTACTCTCTGTGTCATCCAATTACCTCTACATACAGCACTGAGCTGATGTACACTGAGCCTTCTCATTATGAACGGTAAAAACAGAACCAGAGGCTATTACACAGGGCTGTTACAGCACAGTAAATAGACATCCACAGCAATTTGTGTCTGTGTGTCCTGTTCTCCAGATAATTGCAGTCTAGAAGTATGCATTGTGCATTTGTGTTGGCAACCATGTAATGTTTTATTGTAGGAAGTGATCTGTCTGTCTGTATGTGTGTGTGTGCGTGCGTGCGTGCGTGCGTGTGTGTGTGTTGACCTTGTAAGTTGATTGAATGTGAATAATGTGAATATGAAGAACATATAATGTGCCTCTCCCCTCAACCATGAAAGGCTCAAATATGCAATCTATCAGTTTAATCACCAGTGTGATATCACTAATTGTAATTATAAAGTCACTGCATCACCCATAACATCACTGCAACTTTGACAAAAATAAATGCTGACATGATGCCCACACTGATAGATTTCCTAGTGTGTAAAGTCAATTTTATACCACATGAAAATATCTAAACACATCACTATTGTTTTTGTGGACTCACATTCCTGCCATTGGTGCATCTTGGTAAATAAGAGCCTGTGTTGTCTCACCTCTATTGTGAGTTCAAAATGGTTACTGTTCTGCTAACATGCTGACAGGTTTGCAGAATATTGGTTTGTCAACCAGTCTACATAAAACTGCTATGTTTTTGTCAACAGCGTTTTGGCTGGTCAAACCCTTCCAGTTACTGTAACTATTACAGTCTGCAAGTATTCACTCTCTGGAGGTGCGGCTGAGGAGATGCTAAAATGAAATTTCAGCTTGCAGAACACATTATCGAATGTCTGTAAAATTCAATATTGAATCAAAATCCCTGATGAAATCAAACCCCGGATGGCTGGAGCTGGCCTACATAGAGTAATATGCATCTTATCCCAGACAGTAAAGCAATCTTGCCTGTGCTGGTTGATTTTTCAGTCACGGAAATAAACCAGCAATATTTACTGCAGATGAGCTCTGTTGCAAATGCATTTTCCTAGTGACTGTCTGCGAGAAGTCAGCTTTTATTATTTTAGTTTTAGTTTTTTGATTGTTATAGCTAGGTATAGGCACTAATCTTCTTGAGATGACTTTATTACCATGTATAACAAAGTCATTAAAATTAAATAACAACAGCGTTCTGTTTTGTCAAACAGAAGTTAAAGCAAAAGGTACTAATTTGAAAAAACTTTTAATTATGTTTTGATTTTGAAAAGTACTCTCAGTTGCCAGTTTATTAGCTAAAACTAATGCAGTCTAATACAACAGTCCTGCAATAAACCAGTTTTAGTTTAAGTTGAAACTGTTTTATAGAGCTTAAAATGTAAGATAATTTTGGAGGATGTAAGTTAGTTGTCGTGCTGTTGAACTGTATTGCATACAGACAAGTGTTTCTGTTATTCAGCATTTGTAGCTTAAAGTAATGAAAATACAGTCTAAATAGTTCAAAGTAATGGATAAATGTTGAAATATTTAGCTAAATGGATGAACTATTGAAATAGTTAGCTATAATGGATAATGGTTTGAATTAGTTAGCTAAAATAGTATTAGTAATAGACAGCTAGTAGCCTAAAGGATAAACAATCGAAATATGCTTAATATATGCTTAATGGTGAATAGTTAGAGTTAAGAGCTTCTGCTTCTGGATGGTAATGATAATAGTACGAATGCAGACTGGACCTAAACATTGACAGTTCAATTGTGTGAAACAGTTATTGTAACAATATACTCTTTTGTATTATTAACAGTGTTAATCCAGTTTAAAGTCAATTCAAAGGAACACATTTGGAACATGACTAGTGGTGTCGATGAGCGGGAACTGAGTTCATCTGTAAGGGAGTGTGGGGGTACGTCAGATGAAAACGGTTGGGAACCACTGGTCTAGAAGACCTGCGAATACTGCAACATGTTAAAATATCCCTTTAATGGCCTTCTCCCGTCTTTCTCGAAGGTCTAATGGCTGACAAGAAGGATTTGCCCATTGAAGAGGAAGAGGATGAGAGAAACCTAAACTACAATCCTCCGGCCCAGAAGTCTTTGCAGGAGATTCAGGAGCTGGACAAAGATGACGAGAGTCTGGTCAAGTACAAGCAGACCCTGCTGGGGGCGGGACCAATAACGGCAGGTGTGTGTGTGTGTGTGTGTTTATTGTTTACCTGAGGTGATAGAAGAGCTGGTGATTCGCCCTGGTACCCACTGTTACTGCAGCTTTAATAGTCACTCAATAAACTGACTTGGTGCATATTCCTTGCAGTCTTCAACTTCTGATCAAACACACACACAGACCTGCTTGCCTCAGCATCTCTAATCCAGCAGCAAGGCCATGACAGCTGATATCAGTAGAATAGCTCTGACTCCCCCACTACTGTAACACAACACCACCTCATCTACATATCAGGCTACGTCCACACTACTTCGTTTTCATTTAATTACAGTGTTTTAAAACAAAAACGATCTCCATCCAGACAAGCGTTTCAACCCCGTTTCCGAAAATATTCTCCATTCATACTGATACACTTCAAAACTCATATCACGTGACTAATCACGTACACTGGGCATTCAGGTGCCGGTGTAAACAGGAAGCAGGACAAAAATAATGAGACAGAGAAACGTGGCAGATTTTCACAAAATCCTATGTAAAAACAATGTTGTTTTTATTAAAATTCTTTTTTTATTCTAATATGTTTTATTAAAACATTGTCAATAGCATTTTTTGGTCCCCCTTTTACATCATTGTATTTTCAACATACTTATGTGTCTTTCCAAATATAGACAATATAACATCCATTCCGTCAATGTACATACTCAAATACTCCACAATGTCATAGGTTCATAGCACATAATATATGAATGAGTGAAATGAATGAATACTGTAGTAACCAGACCGCTCTCCTCTCCAGTCGTCTCTGGGCCTAATGTTCAGGTGACCAGGCTGACCCTGCTTTGTGACAAGGCTCCTGGACCAATCTCCATGGACCTGACAGGTACGCAACGCTTCCCTTTCATCACTCTTTCACTCTTCTGTTTATTCTTATCTATCCAGCATTACTTTTTTCCCTAAACCCTGGCTAGTTGTGGATGTGTTATGGCGCTGCTATACCTTCACTTCCAGTGTGGATAGACAGATCTCTGATATGCCCTGGAGCAAGGCATCTCACCCCACCATGCTGCATTTTATGTGCAGAAAGACTGCAGTGGGTGTGTCCATGCATGAGAGAGGAGAGACAGCTCAATGTTTGCTTAGTGGGCAGTATTGGCATCTTCCCCTGGGTGCAGGCGAAAGCGACATGCAAGGGAACGGGAGTGAGGTGGCTGTGAGTTCATGTGCTGTGTGTGTGTGTGTGTGTGTGGGGGGGGGGGAGGTGTTTGTGTGTGTGTTTGTGTGTCGGTTAATGGTAATCAGGTGGCTGCAAAGAGATTATGTCCCTCCTTACAGGGGACAAAGTTGGGGAAAGGATCGATCAGTGTGTGTAGGTTCACCTATCGTTGACTTGTGTGTCAGGGTGTGTCTGATAAACGGACAACAGTTGCTGTGACCGTGCATGTTTGTCTGTGTGTGTGTGTTTCTTTCTGATTTCACTGCAGGATTTGCTCAGATTTCTTTCCTTGTCTCAGGATTTCCCTGCCTGTCAGATACACAATAACATAAATCCGCATTCACACACACATAAAAGACACAATCACAGACTGCTAATAGGGAAGGTCACCTGGTTGCTAGGCGATGCTGACTTTGTACTATGCAGTTTCCTCTGATTCAAACACAGAGAGATAGAAAGTATCTAGCAGCCTTTCATGTGAATGTTTCAGTGTGTAATGGAAGATCTGCTAAATTGGACGAAATAGGACAAGCCCACTGTTCCTCCACACCAGACGGATCTAATGCTTTCAGATCTGGTTTCAAACATTGATGATAAGAGGAAGAGAAAGGCGGATGGAAAATCAATTGAGTAATCTCAGGTTGGACATGGGTACTACAAAGTTTTAACAGAAAGACTGTATTACCAACTGGGGGGCGTGGAGTTTAAAGGTGCACGCCACCGATTATACACGTGACGTTCAGTATACTCATCATGAGGAGGACTAATCAGCCAGATACAAAACAGCTGTATCATGTCTTCTGTGGAGGAGCTTTGTCAAGTCTGAAAAAATAATCCTGATGATGTCAGAGTGATGTCGTCAGGGTTATCGGCTGGGGCTTGAGACTTAATATCTTTAACAGTGAGCCTGCATTTTAGGTGTGGAGTTTAAAAGACGTGGGTGTTTACAAGTCAGGAAGGGACTAATGAAAGACACCATCCAGTTGCATTATGGGAAATTTAGGATGTAGTGTTTTTGGAGCTTGACCAACTAAAAGTCAGAAATATCAAATTTGACCTTTCTTTTGTTAATCTGCTTTTTAATCTGGCAGGGAGTGTCTAAATTGCAGAGATTCACCAAATAATTAGGAATCATCCTCTGGGGATTATAAATATCATGCAAGATACACTGACTGTAGAGACATACTAATTTGCTTTACCAAATATGTTTCAAAGGAAACGCAATGCCTTCTGGGTTATATATTATTTGGCAAAGTTTTGTGCAATCCAGAAAGTGTTACTGTCTTATACCACAGGGACAAGTTGTAGGGAGGAGCTCAAGGTGCGTTGAGTTGAATTACATTAACCAGAAATAAGTTATCTATGCATTAGTTGCCCAGAGCACATATTGTAGAGAAAACATACATTTGTTGACAGTGAATGTTGCAGATGCATCAATAAGAACATTTTGCTTTGGTAGTAAACACATCACAAACACATTCAATATAAATGTTTCCTCCTTATGTTTGCCCTACATTTCAAACATATTTGCTATTGCAGAGTAGTTGTATATGAAGGTAGTTTTTAGGAGACAGCTCAGTGCCGATATATATTCATGGCATATGAACATTCATGGAAATGTTGTCAGTCTTGCTCTGGACAAAGAGACCTTCCAACCAATCAGCTGACATGTGATTTTTTCCTGTCAAAAGGGCTTCACCAATGGGCAGAAATCATTTAATTTTATTTAATTAAGGCTTCATTTGTTCATGGTGATTCTACAGAGGTACTGTAACACAGTTAATCTGGGGCCTGTTTCACCAAATTTGCAACATGAGACCATTTCCTCTTGCGTTAATTCTGACATGTTTTACTAATCCAAACGAACACCATACTTGCGACCCATGCATGAGCTTGCGAGAGCCCTGTAGGACTCGCAAATGTATTTGCTTTTTGTGAGCAACGTCCCTTCTACATGGGATGTTCTGTAATATTTGACTTCCTAGCCTGCCCTTCGTCCTAACAGGCAGACAAAAAGTCTACAGTCCAATAAAGGAAATGCTCTTTGACATTCGGAGGCTCTTTAAGAAAGACTAGATTGCACTGTATCTAAAGTACTGCATATTCAGTGTTGTTTATCTAGTGTACCTGGAAAATCTTGTGTCTATTCAATTGCTGATATTTTCCTTGGAAGCTATTGAAATTAGGTTTTAATCTGGATGAATGTCTGTGTTCATGTCGTAGAGTTAAAAGAAAAAGAGAAATAGCTGAATGCTGTGTGAGAGAAAAGCATCTTTAATCGTTAATCTATAAAGTAAGATAGATAAAGAGTAAGCAGCAGTGTAATAATCGGTCCTCCTGGTGTATCATGTTGCAGTGAGATAGCTGAGCTGGCACCAGACTGGAGGTGAAATGGACTTTCCATCTGTGGCTGAATGCATTAGAGACCTCATTATACACTATAGGCATTTACTACTCTGCATGTGTGTGTGTGTGTGTGTGTGTGTGTGTGTGTGTGTGTGTGTGTGTGTTTATGTTAGAGAGAGAGAGAGAGGAAGGGGTGGCAAAACACAGGTACGCCGCACCACAGCAGAGATGACTGCTCCACACTTTGAAAGTGTCAAAGAGAAAGGAGACACTTGCTCTTACTGCACCCTTGACTGGTTGTCCCATCAGAAACCTTTAACTTCTGCGGGGTTGTCCGGGTGCGTGTCTCAACCTTAACTTCTCACTTCACATCCGCTTCCTCATGCACTCAGAAGGTGTGAACTCTCTGAGTGCATCGAGGCGCTGAGTCTCTGTCAACAGATGACAACAGAACAGGTGATGCTCGGACCATTTGCTGTGTGGTCCCCTTACAATTTATAATACATTGTTTTTTATGTCCGCATTTACATTCAAGACCTCCCAGAATACTGTAAGAATATATCCCAAAATCTTCACTGTAATACTTAATTCTGGTTAATTATTACTTATTTTTTTAGTTTTGTCATTGCTGAGATCTGGGAACACAACAACATCGCTAAAATGATGTGATTAAACAGGTGTTAAATAAACCCCCATGGTAACGAAATAAACTTATTTGAAACAGAAAATGAAGGTTAAATATAAAATGACTACTCAAAATGTCTGCCCGTCACAGACTGACTTACATCAGCACGGACCTAGTGTGTTGTTGTTGTGCGCCCACACAGTTTCCTGTGCACTCAGGGATTATTACTGACATTATAGAAGAGCGCTCGCTGTTGGCTTGTTTACAACACGTCTGATTGTCTGACTGATCGTATTTTTCTTGCCTCAGAACATTTTCTCTCATGCTCTTCCTCATTTTGAATTCATCACTCTATTTTTGCTTTAGATATCATTTACATTTACATTTAGCAGACGCTTTTATCCAAAGCGACTTACACACTCACACAGTGAAGACGCCGCTTCGGGAGCAATTTGGGGTTCGGTATCTTGCTCAAGTATACCTCGACACATGGCTGGGGCTGGTTGTTGCCTGTGTTTAGGTCAATGGCCTGAACATTGATTCATTGAAAGCCCTTTTTGTCTGAGATGGCAGCACCAAAAACAACTTTCAATGTGTTTCTGTGTCTCAATACGACAGCCAGAGATAAGGATTCATTGCTCAATGGGGCCAACCATGCAAAAATCATAAACTGTAAGCTAAATACTGTGACCTAGTTTGGCTTAAAGTGTACATTAAATCGCAATTTTATGGGGATCTTAACATTTTACTACAAAACATGTGCTGTTTATTTCTATGAGGCAATTCCATTGCAACAGTAGTACTACTTTTCATGTGTCTAAACTACTTCTGTCTTATTTCAGTTCTGAAAAGAACACAATATCCAAACAGTATCTTAGTCTTGAGCCATGTTTGATTAACTTTTTAAAATCTATGTCTCAGTTGTTAACATACTGTACGCAACACTATGCTCTATGATATATGGTGTGTCACATACTGCGCTGTGTGGCCTGCTGCCAGACCGCACTGCACAAAGTAATATCCTTGACTATGACTTCTTAGTGCTTTGGTGCCCTAAATGTACTGGCTTTGTTAAACTTTCATGTTTCCGGGGTTCAGGGTTGTTTTGCTGAGCACGCAAGCTGCTACACGTTTACTCAGTCACACACACTCACGCCAAGCTAGAGGGCTCTCTCTATGTGAGCCACTTTACCCCACATGTATTATGTGCTGTGAGTCTCGTATGATGTCAGTAATATGTGACCACTTTAAGGGTATTTTGTTTGTAAAATTCATAAAACAATGGGAGGAATCTTTCAAAGGGAGTGAATAGAAAATGTGGAAATTAATTCAGAAGAACTGGATGCTACCCTGAATTTCCTCTAGCTCCTATTGGACCAGTAGTGGAAAACAGAGGACGAGGATGAATGTTTTGACAGGCCTATCTCTAATCTCCCTTTCGTATCTGCACTTAATGGGGGTTGTCTCCCATAAACCTATTGCTCATTTGTCATCCAGCATTCTTATTGACTAATTTCACTTTTAAGTCTAATCTCTCCACTGAAACTGCAGCAATCAAGGTTCTGAACAGTTTCCCAGCTGACATGAAATCAGACTTTTCATCTAACTGCTGTGTTTGATACGGTTATGAATACTGGTGGAAGAAGTGCTGTATTTCAAGCTTTTATTACTTATTCATTAGTACTCATTATGCCCAATGGTCCTTAGAGTGTGAAAATTATTAGATATTTTATAATATTGAAAAATTACTACTGATGCATTTATGTGTAGGCAGCATTTTTAGCCATGCTAGTGGCTTTATGACCAAATACCAGCAAAACTGATGACATTCCCATCAGCCTGAGCTGTACATTGTAAACTATATGGTGTACATTATATCTGCTGAACATCAGCATGTTAGCATGCTGACAATAGCATTTAGCTCTAAGTACTAAGAACAGCTTTACAGAGCTGCTGGGTAGTTTAATCTAAAAGAATGCATCATATTTTATTAATTGAGCATGTATTTTGAATTACACTTGTATTCATCGTAGTAACTTAAGTTGTCAGATAAATGAATTATGCTGATACTAAAATGCTCATCTGATATCCCTTTGATATGCTTTTGTTGTTGTTTTGAATCAAATAAACTCTATCTAACCCAAAAAATACTCTTATGTCTATTATTCCTCTCATCTTGTTCTATATATTCTCTGGAGGGGCACTTTAGTCACATGTTAAATTATGAAGTTGCAGGTTTTACAGTAAATGTACCTGAAACCTGATGCAGCAGCTACAAAACATTTTTTATGTAACAAAAAAACATTTGTCATTTTTTGGCATGTATTGTTAAATAGGTCACAAAGTAAACTAAAATGGTGTAATGGGTATTTTTCAGTTCATTTACTCCCTAATATTTTGGTATCAGTACAATATTTGTGTGAGCTTCAGCTGTGTGTTCAATGTGTGGATTTGCCTGCGCATGTGCATCCTTGTGTGCATAAGTACATACTGTGTGTGTGTGTGTGTGTGTGTGAGGAGAACAGGTAGACCGCTCTCCACACTGACCTATTTTCTCAGTCAGATGCTCCTAGGGGAGGCCTGCATATTTTTTCTTTTCTCTCTTCGTCTCCTGAGATGTCTCCTGAGACGATGAGAGAAAGGAGGAGACGAATAAGGGGGAGGAGAAGAGAGGAGAGCTACATACCACAGTTCATAGAGGGAGATAGATTGTATCAAATGAGACTGAGACAGAGATGGAGCGGCGGAAAATCTCCAAAATGTCAGCTACTGATGAAACAGCTTTATTAGCTCAATGACATACATTTTTGATTTGATGGCGAGTTTAAAGTGTTTCATGCGGTGGTATAACGCTCCCAAACCACCGAGGGTCGTGTCGATTCTCAATTAAAGTGAAAACAGTGACAGTAAGCAGAGTAAGCAGGGAAGAGCGATATGCCGTTTTCTTGGAGGCTTTTACTTACTTGGTATACTAAATGTGCCGCAAGTGCATATATTTTTAATATGGGTTACATCAGTGGGAATCAGACCTCTAACCCTGTACTGGGAGCGGTGTATTATATGTTGTGTGTGTGTTATCTGTAGGTCACCTCCTTTCTTTGCCTTTCTTCCTCAACACATCGTTGCTCTCTGTCTTTTTATTCACCCCATTCCTCTATCTCTCCTTCATCTTCTCTCCTCTCCTCCTTCCTCTCTTTCTCTCAGTCCATTAGGAAGCACTCAGGCTCGATGGTCAGGTTTAAATTGAGATATAAAGTAATTAGGCAGTAGATGCATTTCTGATTGCTATGTGCTTTTACAATAGCCCAGGATACCCTGCCCCCTTCAGAATGAACCCATTCAACCCCACAGCACAACAAAGACAATTTCATTGTACAAAGAACCAATGACACTAAATAACAATATGTTATTCCTCTTATTTAGCTAAAAATGTGAGTGGAAAATGTTCCAAATCCACTGTTTTAAGTGTATATTTGAAGGATTTTATAGCCACACAAACATGCTAATGCATATTTCCAGCTGCTGCTGGAATTAATTAAACCAAACTAAACTAAATTATTAAATTAAACTAAGACTTACTAACGTCTTCCAAGATTGACTAACTTTCACGCTAGATTCTGTATTTTGAGGGTTTTTTTATTAACTATGCAGCTTTTTATTCCTCATTGGTGACAAAATTCCTTTTGTCTGTGCATGGATTTTGTTTTTGTTTCTTTTGGCAATTCACGTTCCCTTTTTCTCTTATCTGTTCTGTTTTATATCTATTTAAAATCTTAATTGCAGCACATCATGCCACTTTTGACTACCATGTGTTTGGAAATTTAGTAAATAATGTTTTGAAAAAAAATGACTAACTGCAAAAAACTGTAAGAGACTATTTTTGAAATACACCTTTGGGGATGAAGGCCAGCAGCTGTGTGATCACATTGTGAGTCATATTGAGATGCTGTAGCAGGTGATGTCATACATGTCCTGTTGACCATGAGGCGATGTCGTGTTGTTGTTGTTTGTGCAGGAGACCTGACCGCTCTGAGGGAGAATACCTTCTCCTTAAAGGAAGGAGTGACATACAGACTAAAGATAGACTTCAAGGTAAGATACATAGATGCAGTCACAGACGTACATTAAGGATGGAGAGATTTACTGTTCATTACAACGTGGATGGATTTCTGTGTGTATGTGTGGGGATGGAATGAACAAACAGATGATCAGGTATTTACTGTAAGTGATAAAGAGATAGACCATGCTGAGTAAGCCACCATGTACTATTCGATCAGACCACATTATCAAACAAGGCCATTATCATATTTAATGAGTCTTTTCAGTGCTGTTTCATTTTAGTGCCAGTAAAGATTAATACTAGAGGAGAAACTTGTCTTTTAACAACTTTTAACAACAACAACAACAGTTGATCATTTTTTTAGATTTCTAAATTAGAAAGTCATTACTTTTAAATTTCTTTGATTTTAGCTATACTAATGGCATGGATCTATGGATGACAATGTCACTCCTTCAGACTGTCGGCCCACCACTTTGGTCCAGACTGAAATATCTTAACACTTACTGATTCCACAGAGCTGCTAGCAAGGCTGTACATACTCTTTGTCTTGTTTTGTTTATTCCAACTATAAGAAAGGTAGAAGAGAGTAAAAAATCCAGCACAGTAGCTTGTACAACAATAGTGAATTCAGGGTTGGTCCCACCCCTACTGCCCTGAGTGATTCATTTTTGCCCAAATTACTCACCAATGTGATTAACAAGTCCTCAACTGATTAAAAAGTTACACTCCTTCATTTTGACATAGATAACACCCAAATCCCTCCCAGTTCACCGTGATTATATATGAACAACTGCTATTTTCTGGTGTGATAGCAAAAAGGAGAAACCAGTGATAGCTGTGATTCACACCCAACACCCATCAGTCACTTCTGCTTGTTTCCTCTCTCCATCAATGTCAGACTTTTTCTCTCCTTCCTAGCGTCACCCTTTTCCTACTGTTTCTCTTGCTTCATCTCTCCTCCATCCTCTTCCATCTCCGTCCCTGTTCTGTTACAAATAAACCACTCAACACTCATGTAAACACACAGCAGCTATTTCCCAAGCTGCATCCTCATGTCCAGATAAAATAAATACAAGACTCGGGATGATGGAATATTTTTGAAAGGAAATGCAGAGCATATATACATGAGAGAGGGCGTGTACCCAGCGGCTAGAGAGGATGTTTATGGAACAATGATAACATTAATAAATATTAAATATTTCTACATTTGCCCAGTTAGCCTCAAGAATAAGAAAAATGCACCACCAAACAATTATATCAACCCAGGAACTACACTAGATTGTTGAGTATTTGTTATTGGTTGTAAAATTCAGTGGAGTTGCTGCAAAACACTCAGGAACCAGCTGAATGCCAGATTATCTACCGCCTCCTCTAATGGTCTGAGAGTGATTCAGATTATGGGAAATATTCCTGTACTGGATAGGATCTTAGTGTCCTACTAAGATCTGGGGGAATGCTGCTAAAACAAATGCGAAAAGACAAAAAGGTTAGACGGTGAGAATTTTATTTGGCATAAATAGAAATGTAGATGTAGGGGCCAGTTGCCCATATAATAGACAGGTTCTTGTTGAAATGAAGACTATATGGTTATAGATTGAAAAGAGGTCAGTGTAAATTGTTTGTGTGGGTAGACTATAGTAGTCCAGGGACTTGGCCCTGAAGGGAAAGGGAGATGTGCTGAGAATGACCAAACGGCTCAGAGAGTGACTGACTCGCTCTGCTGTGGGGACACCTGCTGGACAGATGTCTTCACTGCGTCTTTAAATGCAGCTTCACCCAGAACACAAAACATGATTAGTCAGTCTGTGTGTGTGTGTGCGTGTGTGTGTGTGTTTTGCCTGACGTGTTCTTGAAAGCATGTCAGGAATTGTCAGGAAATTAAAAACATGCAATGGTTCACCCTAGAAGGTTATTTAGGTCTGGATAGATTGTTACCTGCAACTGAAAAATTCACATAAACTTATTAAAGCGGCACTCCACTGATTTTACACATGAAGTTCAGTTTACCCATCACAAGGCTTAGGCTACTACTCAGCCTGTGAAAACAGTTCCATTTCTTCTGTGTCTCTGGAGGCAGCTCTCCAAAGTTTGAAAGGAAAGAAAAAAAAACTTGATGATGTTAAAGTGATGTCATCAGGGTTATCTCAGCATGGGCTTGAGATTACATTTTTTTTGTAGAAATCTGCTTTACAAACTGAAGATGGGGCTTTGAAAGAAGTGGGCATTTACAAGGCAGAAGGGGTCCTTATAAAAATAAGCTCTTAAAGGTGGGGGATGCGATTCTTATTCAATACATGTATTTTGTCAAATTCAGCGAATATTTCCTGACGGTCCATTCAGTGTGTGCGCTGTAAAACAATGCAGTGTTTGACCACAGCCCTGACTCTGTACATGGGACATAAACAAAATGTGACACTATTCCAGCCATGATTTGTGTATCAGGTACCGTTAAATGATTTTCCCACGAACATTCAGCTTACTTGGCCAGGATGTGCTGTTGTGAGAGTTGAGAGTATCGCTGTAGGAGCCGCTGTTGCTCTGGGGAAACCGTCTCGTCCTCTCCGACTTCGCAGCAGCAGCTGTAGGGACAGTTTGGTAACCCACAACCTAGCTGACGTTAGCTTTATTACTTGCTGTGATCTGTCACATGTGAGTTCCCCAACTTTATGGAAGTGAAATACTAAATCGTTGGAGTACCTGTTCAAATGTATAGGTAAAATGTGCAGAGAAGCAACATTTTGTAACCAATCTGAGTTTGTCTGTGTTTGTTTCTTCCTGATCACTTTCCTCCCAGAAACAAACACCCAAACACATGCATGTAGATAAATAGGACATTCTTCATTGCCTGTAGGTGTGAATGTGTTTTTTTTCTCTATGAGCCCTGAGATGTACTGGTGAACCTGTGTACCCAAGCCCTCCAGTCAAAGTGTGCTGGCGAAGGCTGAACAGGATTAAAGTGAATGTAGAAAATGGATGGATGGATGGATGTGTAGCTTTGATCATAGAGGAATAATACACCACCTAACCAGCTGATAAATTCATGTAGTGTCACTCTAGGTTTATGCCAACTTTGGGAATTTTAATGAAACTGTGTGTGTCTGCAGGTGAACAGAGAAATCGTTGCTGGCTTGAGGTACCATCATGTGACCCACAGAAAAGGAATAAGAGGTAAGTTCAAAGTAGTTCCCATATGCTAAATGTACTGCACCTTGTTAAGACCATATACAAGACTACCCTTTCTCAATGATGCTGATCATAAAGTGACAAGAAAGTGTATGAATGAAAGTACACATGTAAACATAGCTAGCTTGTGAAATCTGGGCCCATCATTTTCTGAACTTCTAAGAATTACATTTAAGAGTGCACTAAAGGGCAAAACTGAGGACAGAAAAAATTCTTTGCTGAGTGTGAAAAATAAGACATATTTATTAAGCAACTCCTACTTACAGCAAGGTGTACGAGGAATGTTTCTGAGCAGCGCTCAAGAGATCACATGATGAATCACATGTATGCTCAGAGCAGGAATAGCCAATCAGAGGACTTACCTTACACCTGTCCCATTGCTCAAAAACCCTTAAATTTTAGTCAGGGCAAATACATCTAATTTTAATTTTATTTAAATATTACAATATGAATTACCATGTGAAATTAAAATGACATTTATTATATATACATAGGGATGAAATAATAGGAAATAGAAAGGAAAGAAAACCAAACTGGAGCAGGAAAGAAATCCTGCTGCTGGTATACAGAAATGATAAAGAGAATGAAGTACATGTCATGTGCAGATCATAAAGGTGCATGGAAAGTGATTACGAGCAAAGTCAATGCCATCGCCTTTTGTGTTGTTAAATGCAAAAAACGTGGTGTAACTTGCTAAAACTACCCTATTCTGAATAAATCATATTGATTCAGCTAATTTATTATTCATCATAACTAATGATATGTTAGCAATATGTGTTCCCGACCTGATAACAGACGTTGATGTTTAAAATCAGCGGCGTTCCCCTTCAAGTTCAAAATGTCCCTTTTAGCAGTACGATGAATGCAAGCCCTGTTTACTAAGTGTACATTCTATATCATCCTGCAGTGGACAAGGTGTCATACATGGTGGGGAGTTACGGCCCAAAGGCAGAGGAGCACGAGTTTCTATGCCCAGCTGATGAGGCACCCAAAGGCATGATGTCACGCGGCCACTATCAGGTCAAGTCCCAATTCATCGACGACGACAAGAACGTCTACTTGGCCTGGGAGTGGAACTTCGACATCAAGAAGGACTGGAATGAATAGAGGGGGAGAGAGAGTGAGAGAGATAATGCTACTCTTCCTTTCTTTCACTCCTATTCTTCACCTCCCTCTTTTCCTTCCACCTCTTTCATCATCCTCCAGCTCGCCCTGTGAGAGCAGCCTTGCAATGGCCCGAGACAGGACGCTCTACTTCTCCTTCTCCTCCTCTTCCTCCTTATTCTCCTCTTCTACCTTTTCTTCCTTGTCTGTTTAATGTCAGAGGTCCTGACGGGGAATTATAGAAAAAAGAAACCCCCCTCTCTCTGCCTTCTGTCCCTGAATTTGTTTTCTTCTTCCAGATTCTTCTACATCTAGATCTCATCCGTCCAGAGTTGTAACATGATGAAGCTTTTGGGAAGTCTCCCTTTCCTTCTACTTTCAGTTTCCTTTCTCCCACCCTTCCTTGTCATCCTATAATGTCTCCCGGCCTTCATAAAGCAGCAGTGGAGGGTCTCCAAAAGCAGGCGATTAAAGGAAGTTGGTTTGAGGGACTAAGGGAAATACAATACATACATTGCAAAATTACAAACATTCAATATCTGTCAAACAGACTCCCCCCAAAGAGAAGAGATGAAATATGTAAATACAAAGTGCAATTGAATGCTCAGTAGGAATTCTGAATTAACACATCAGAACATCAGAAATGTACCAGTAAGAGAGCTGAATGAGCTGCAGAGGGAGTGACATGAGGCAAAGATAGTGTCAGAGCCTGTCTGCCGCAATTAGAATTAAAATGAATCCTCCTTCTCTTAGTCATAACTCAGTCCAACCTGAACACACAGACATGATATACATATTTTAAGATTCAGTGTAACTTCCCGAGGATATCATCATTTCCGATCTATATATCCACTTAGAAATCGCAGATAAAAGACGCTCCATATAACGTCAGAATCATCATGTTTTTACGGTTCCTTCAGTATCAAAGTAATCCAGTGATAGATGTCCGTATATCCATGTGTACACTGCAAACAGGAACTGCTATATTTGTTCAGCATATGTTTCACATTCCCGGTTTGCCAAAATGTACACAAATATATGCAAGTTGTCAAGTTGTACCCCACTGCACAACTTTATACTTCTTGTTTACATCCCCCAAGGCATTATGGGAACTGTAGTTCCAAAACTTGATGCAAGCTTATCCCCCAAATTGAAGTAAGATAAAGAATAATAATAGAAGTGACAAAATATGTCTGAGGGGGGGCCCAAAGTGTCAATCTTTGAAAACTCCTGGTTTAGAATATATAAGGAAAACAAACGAAGATGCAATTGGAGTTACATACGTTGTTTTCGCATCTTCCTGTTATATATTTCTTCACAGTTTTTCAGGAGTCGTAAACGTAACTGTACGTGTCAGGTAGCTCATATATTGTTTTTATTACAGCATATCATTGGTTATTGATTGACTGGTCGGTTGTTTAAGGGATGCATTTAAACAATGTTAGTTGAAGGATGACATTTTTTTCTATTATATTTTCTCTTGCTTTCATATCATCATATTAATAATTCTGAATGATGATTTCAATTGCAATCAAACACACACAAATACCTTTTGAAATTACACAATTATACATCATCAACTCTTCAGGAAGTTAAAGAATATTTTAGAATCCTATAATAAAATGACCCTCTAATTATCCAGATATTGTCTTTTCAAAACATTAATAAACTGGGATGAAAAAGATGAATCACCTCTGATCAAAAAGTGCACTACATGCATCTTTGACTTGTGTTTTATCAAACTTAGACATGGTATATTTTAACATTGCAGTTTGCTTTCAAAGCACCAGTTTTCTCGAGTCTGTAGTGGAGTTTTTGAAAGAGCAGACCAATTAAAGACTGTAATGAACTATGTATATTGTAGAAAGAGATGCATGCATGTCATTTAGGATTTGATACTGTTCACTCAGTAAAAATGAACAAAAGTAGCCCTTTCTCAACCTCTCTCGTATACCAAGGACACAAGATGTGAATAAAATTCTGCTTGAACATTAATGAAACATTTTAAGATGGTAGCTGAAAGATGGAGCACTGTCTGAGAGGTGTATCAAGGGACGAATTAATTCCCCCTAAAAAATAAGAAAGTTTATTATTGTGTTAAGTCTTTGGATATGATATTGTCATTGTTGCTGAACATATTGATCATTGAAATACCATTTGAAATCGTTGTGATCTAAGACTAACTGTAAATGTTGGCTTGTTGGGTGTTGCATGGTTTAGCAAGATTCTCTCTTCCTTTTTTACGACTTTATTGTAAAATTGAATGTGATTTTAAAAAACAAGATACTGACGCAATATCCAGATGTCAATGGTTGCCATATACTGGAGATACAGTATTTACAGGGATATTTTTAAAGGCACAGATAGCTGGAAACATGTGTCTGTGTCTAATGCCTCAGCCTGTAACGATCAAGTGCTGCATCCTCAAATATTGGTGTCAAGTCTACTATCCTGTATCTTTTAATAAAGGCAATTCAAACAATAAGTAAGATGTCTGGAAATCTGGATGTCTTTCCTGCATGCACATAAAGCAATAGTGTGACATTTTGGGAAATATGCTCATTCACTTTCTTACTGTTAGTTAGATGAGAAGATTGATACCACTCATGTTTGTACAATAAATACGTAGCTACATCCAAGAGAAAGCTTAACGTAGCTACTAAGCATAACTTAGCAATAAGACTGAAACCATGGGGAAAAAGCTAGTCTGGTTCTTTTTCAAGGTAACACAATCCACCTACCAGCTCCTCTAAATCTCAAATCACAATTTTGTGCTAAACGAGGGACTATTTCTAGGCTGGTAGCAGTTGCCAGCAAAGACTCCAGGAAGTTATTGCTCCCAGTCAAGAAATAGTCCAACACCTGTGAATTTTCTGTGGCACGTAAAAGAAAGGGAGGAAAAAACGGTCAATTTCGGTCTACTGATGATACTTAATGAAGTTTACTAGTAGATATTTGATGAACAGATGTTTTATTATATCACATGATTTAGTTGGTTTAAAATATGAACACATTAATGCTTCATTCAACTACACTGTACAAGTATAAGTAAAATGTTACATACAGAAATGTCCTAGGTGACCATTTTAACATGCTTCATACCATTTCACATGTACAGGAACTCAGTGAGATGGTTTTTGTAAATCCTTTGCCATGGTATATAAAGAAATCAACACCTTCCACTTTGAGAAATAATAATACTATAACACTGTTTTCTCATTGTCTGAAACACTGTGGTGTCGATGCTTCTGTAACCAGCTAAATTACTTACTGTGCCTCCTTATGCTACAGTCTGAAAAAACACAAAAGGCATTAACATCATATCATATACAACACGCTCTCTTTTCAATTCAAGATAACTGAGTTTGAGTGAAGTTGGAATTGTTTTAGGCGATACAAAGTGGTAAAATAAGATCGGAAAAAAGGCGTAAAACATCGACCAGTATCTGTCACCATACTCCAAAATAACTGATACAAGAAAAAACGAGAAGCAAATCCTGGTAGTTTTTGAAATGCCATATACAGGAAGCTGACCGAAGCTGAACTCATTGTCCTCATTAGAGTTCAAATCCATTCACCCAGTCTACCCATTTATCAGATCAATATGTTTCAAAAGACAAAATTTGGCTCAAATTGAAATACTGTGATTGTACTGAGAGTTAAATAAGAAGATTAATACTACGTACTCTCACACATCTCCATTAGATGTATGTCACACATTATATCATGTTTGTTAATCTGTTGAAATAAAGTGGGAAAATTACAAGTTGTGGATTCAACGTGTTAATTAGTGAGCTTTAGAGATGTTGCTATAGGCAGATTTTTTTACCTTTGGACAGAGCCAGGATAGCAATATCGTCATTTTAAGTCCTTATGCTAAGCTAACTGGCTGTTGGCTGTAGCTTCATATTTACTATTCAGATATGACAGTGGTATCAATCTTCTCATCTACCTCTCGCAAATAAATTAATAATATTTCTCGAAATGTCAAACTTTTGCTGAGTGAATTTATGTGTGTGCTCCAGTGTTGTTTATACATTTGAAATATCATTAGACAACGAGACAGGAGATGGACTGACATTTCCTTAAAGGGGTATCAATTTAATTTAATCTCTCTCAACTTCTATTTGCAGTCAAGACCAGTTAAATCCACTAATAAAACTTTTCGTCTCATGTCAAAAATATTAAGATAGTAATGCTTTGTCATCTAATTTTTTGCATTTTTAACATTTTTAGTCTCCATAGATTCACCTTTGATGCCATTCAGTCACTTGAAAATGCTGTCATGTATGAGGATCGCTTTGGGAGTGCAGGAAAGCCAAAGTGCCCTCTGAATAAGTTAGTTTTGCAGAATGAATTCAACCAATCTGCGTCATATTGTCATTTTGTCCTACAGGACAGTAAAAACAATACTTGACAGCAAGGTAATCCACACCATCTACTCAAGGGCAGCGCCTATGATGGCTCTGCTGTCACACACCTACGTGACCATTGATGAAGCTCTTCATCTATTCGTCAGCCTTTTCATCTGTCTTATTCATCTGTGAGCCAGTCCTCCTCGCCAGGTGTGTTCACTGCAGTGGTTGTGTTGTTGCTGCTGAGCGCCTGCTCCAGCAGGGCTCGCTGGGCGGTAGCCGGCAGGTAGAGGAAGGCATAGAGCAGCGCCAGCAGCAGCAGAGCCAACAGCAGAGGGAGGCCCCAGTCCGATGTCATTATAGGCTCCTCGCAGCGAGCCTGCAGAAATGATTTATTCTGCATGGTGTACAGACACTAATGTTGTGACAAGGTGAAAGAGAAAAGTCTCAGAAAGTAACTAACAAAATAAATGAGATGTCCGCGGTGTGTAATAATCAAACCTACACTTTCAATGATCAACTTGGTGTTTTTTCTCCCCAAAATGGGAGAAAAACAGTGTATCCAGACACCCCGTATACTTAAGATAATGACCTGAGACACCGTTGGTATTGTAGGCACGTTTATCAAACTGGTTCCCACTTTTAAACTCCTCAAAATTTCCAAAGAGCACAAGGGATAAATCCAAAATGGAGAATGTCACCTTGGACAACATGGAGACAGCTAAATGCAGAGAAATTCAACATCCAGGTGGGGTTTCCTTCACAGAGCCCAAAACAAAAGATGAAACGCTCTTTTCCTCTAGTCTCTTCACAAGAAAGTAATCATAAATTTGGCAATGTTTCCAGTTAATGGTCGAGATTTTATAGTTAAGAGAGCAAAAGAATATCCAGGTTTGGACCATGAAAAAATAGTAGATCCTTGTTAGTGAATGGGATCATCATGAATATCTTCAATGTCTGCCAGCTAAGCCTCTCTCCTCTTCGCCTTCTCTCGTCATCTGACGGAAACGTTTGTGATTTCCACTGAAAATGCATAGGGCCACGTGCATCTCTTTGTCTGTGTGTGTGTGTGTGTGTGTGTGTGTGTGTGATGCTTTCTTGTCATAGTGCATGCCCAGCTAAACATGCTAATCTGCCATTCAGCTCTCTGAGATGATTTGCTCTGAAATGTTATGCAACAATAACCAGAAACCCAACAATAGAGACACAACACCACATTTGAATCCCATTCTGTAGTAACACCTGTCTCATTGATACACACACACACACACAGTGGCAAGCAGATTGGGTTATGAAATGCCAATTATATAATGATTCTTGATCTTCTTAGCTGAAAACACATTCATACCTGGCCGTGATCAGGGATTACTTACTGGAAGAGTCTGCACACCAACATGTTTCAGCACAGTATGTTCCAAATAATCAGCACTTTGCTAATAATTTGGTAGCTTTGAGCTATGAGAAGGTCATAGCGTGATGGAATTAGTGTGGAGAAATGATTTGTGTTTTAAACAAGCTGAAAATATTGATCCACAGCACAGAAGAGTTGTTTGATTTTGGTTTGAGATGTTTCTATTTATTGCCGTTATCTGTAGATTCGGAGCAGTTTTTCAGTGACATTGCAAGGTCACAGAGAGAAGACCCCTGTGGCAACTCTGTTTCCAGAAACCCAGGAACGATTTTAGGAACTTCGCAGGGGCAGGTCTGGAAGATTGTGAATGGGGACCAGACTGGGAAAAACAAGTAAAAACGAGTTACACTCAAATTTAAAGCCCTGCCTCTAGGCATTAATGAACTGCACATTATTAATGGTTGGACTGTTTATTCAGAGGAAGAAATGCCAATTACACAACTTTACATATTCTGATATGAAATTATTTTAATAATAAAACTACTATTTGTAACTCCAGATAGCAATGAGCAAAAGTGTTTTTCAATCTAGATCTTACTGAAATTAAGTTTTCATTTTTGTTTAGTTTATAGTGGTGTGTAGGACAACTTCACTGATAGCTGCAGAAATGAAAAACTACCTGAGCTCAGGGGTCAGGTTCTCATTTCTACACCTGTCAGTAGGCTAAACTGCATCCCCGTTGTCTCTCAAAATTGCAGTGTAACAAAAAAGTATAAATATCTATTGAATGTATTTAAGTATATGTATATAAGTAGCTGAATATATAGTTTTATTTTATTCTATTAAAATGTAAATATTTGTATATATGTTCTGCGTGCGTGTAGCGTGAAGGGGCTACATCTCACATTTCATTGTGAACCCTGCATTGTAAAATAACAAATGAACCTTGGACCTTGAATTTGAATGTTAGATAATTATTTATTTATTATTTTATAATAGCAATTATTTATTTCAGCTTCAAATTCAGTCAATTCTCATTGGGCTACATGTTCTACGTGTACATTTACTCACAAACCAAGTATCTACCACCTTCTGACTCTGGTTGGGTGGCCAGTCAGGGTCTGGGAGTATCTAGGGGTGGGGATACCCCTCTGGCCCTGCCCCTGGTACTTGTAAAGTGTACCTGTTTTTTGCCTGGAGATCCAAATTTAGATCCTTGCCCACTGTCTCCCCCAAATGTCCCCGCTCTGGGGGTTAGCACTCTCTGATGGTCCAGGAACTATTGCAGCAGAATTCCTTCAACATCATTTGCTGGCCAAACATAAGCCTCCAGGCTGCTACACCTTGTGTATAACAATATTTCACACAGTAGGAAAGGAAATCACTGCTTGCCTGCTGTATCAATATAGGGAGAAAAACACAATTTCATTATCTCAAATACCACATGCTCATAATACTGGACCTAGCGTGTCATCAGAGTCGGTGACCCCTGCCAGATAAAAGTGTCGAGGTGAGGTTGAGGTGAGGGATTATGGACGTCACAAATAAAGGGTGAGTGACCTGGATCAGTACCTAGTGACAGAGCAGAAACAGATGAAAAAAATGCAATGAACATAATCCCTGTGTCAAGATGATGGACTCCTAGATTTCACTTTCAATATATTGCTATGCTCCAATATATTTTGGCCATTGAAAATTGATTTTAGTAAACTGTTCAAGAGAGGAGATGAAATTACTGTAATCTGCTTTATTGAATGTGATATCCAGCCAAGATCAACACATTCACAGTTACAGTCAGTGGGTCTTTCTAACAGGACACTGTAGCTTGTCATAGCAGGAAATTCACTGGTGAAACTAATAACAGTGAGTAGGTATGCACAATACCAGGCCCTGCAACTGCATGGGGTATCTAATAATGGGGCAATAATAAAGTTGACTAACACCTGTGTTTTTTCTAATGGGTCCCAAGATAAATCTGTGGAGAGCTGTATTTTGTATTTTTCATTACCAAGATGCAGATTTACTGGTTTACTTCAATAACTTTCTTGGGTAAAACCCGTAGCCTAACTCAGTAAGCTAATTCTACTTCTTGAAATAGACAAAGCCGTGATGTTACACATCGCATTACAGCAGATGGCGCTCTACACCATTGTACACGATGTTATTTCATGCAGCCATAACAAACGAAGAAGAAGCAGGAGAAGGAGCGACTGCACACTATCACTTGTGGGTTTGTTTATATCCGTACATCTGTCCTTATAGATGCATGCTTACTCTGGGTATGTAGAACAATATACCACACATTAGATACTACTTATGTTACTAGTCGTTAAACAGACAGTCGCAGTATTATGACGCTAACAGATAGCTAGTTATGTCACGGTGTTAGCATACAGTAGCTAGCTAAATTAGCCAGCCAACGGTGGTAAACTACTAACCTGTGCAACGTTATACTTTTCTGCTAAGTTATCTAACCAAAAAATGTGTCTTTCCGACTGTTTGAAGCAACAGTAGCTGGGGTGGGGTCACTGCAGGGCATGTGTGCCTCTCGCTAATATGGCAGAAGTCACTTATTTATTAGAGACAAGAAAACTGCGTCAGGCACAAGTTACCAGCTACCTGTTCCTCTCACAGCCCTAAACATGTTAATGTGTTGAAACACTTTAACTTCAATTAATGCTGCTGGTTAACAGGCTTTGTTTGTCAGTGTTAGTTCATTTTATGAGTTGCTGCCATTGTTTTAATTTTGAACCACATCCTCTGCCTAGTAACTGTTACTATGCTTGAGTAGCACAAATGTAGGAACTTGTACTTTACTGTAGTGTTTCCATTGTATGCTTCTTTAAACTTCTACTAGTTTTTACTCCTCTAGCAGCTACGTTTGTTTGGACCTTGTTACTCGGCATATCAAAATTTTAAAAACAAAACACGGTTAGTTTATAAGATAGGACACCTTGATACAGATTAAAACTACCCTACAGCGTATAAAGTAGCTCAAATTAGCTCCACGTCCACCAGCTAATACAGGAAATGCTGCCTACACATCAAGGCATCAGTAATAGTAAAGCAATAATATAACTTTATGAAAGGGGACATTCTCCATAATGAATACTGTTCCTCTTGGTACTGTACACTTTGCTGATCTTGTTTATAAATTTATTAGAGTATTTTTACATTGTAATATTTAACACTTTTACTACAGCAAAGTCTCTGAATGCTTATTGCACCACTGCCTGATTCAGTCATAATTAAAGCTACGCAGTGAAATATCAAGACAACCCCCTTGTCTCAGCAGAGCTGTATGAGTTGTGCCAGTTAAAAGCTGCCCATGATGACCACGGAGCCTGCCTGCCCCGAGAGCCTGCACGTGCTGTACCAGAACGATGACTACATCGTGGTGAACAAGCACTGGGACATCCGCATTGACAGCAAGATGTGGTACGAGAAACACACCGTGCAGGCACAGCTTCTGCACCGCTTCCCTCAGCTGGCAGACCCTTCCACCTACTATGGATTCAGGTCAGAATCACACTAATACTAACTACATCAGCTCACATACATCAGGCTCATAAAGAGTAAGAGCCTCATCATCTCCCCCCACCCCCACCACCAACAGGTTCTGTCATCAGTTGGATTTCTCCACAAGTGGGGCTCTTTGTGTCGCCCTCAATAAGGCTGCTGCCGGCCGGGCTTACCGCTGCTTCAAGGACCGCACCGTCACGAAGGCCTACCTCGCCCTGGTGTGGAACACAAACACAGCGACACACACATGCACACCACAGAGTTATTACCGTATATATCTGTCTGTTTTTGAAACAGCTTAATGAATATTTGATGTGTGATTAAAAAGATCTTGTAATGCTTCCCAGGTACGTGGCTGGGTGGAAGAAGAGACACAAACTTTGGACTTCTCCATCGGCAAGAACTCTTCAGAGGGAAAAACACACATGATGTGTATCGAGGGAGCAGAAGGTACATGAACCGGGCGTGTGCATGTGTGTGTCTTAAAGAGGTTTTACATTTTAAAAACCTTCTGACTGGAAACCACATATTTCGTTCAGTAAGTGTTGTTTGTTTGCTTGTCTGTTTTTCTACCATGGGAAAGATCAGAATTAAAAATGTTATGTTGTCAGCAGCACAAGGCAAAGGAAATTTGTCTTTGAAGTAAAAACATACACAGAGATAAAAACAAAAGAAATACAGTTTAAGATGTTTAGTAGTGTCAGTCAGTCATTTTCTACCGCTTGTTCCCGTTCGGGGTCGCGGGTGACTGGAGCCTATCCCAGTGGCTTCGGGCCTTAGGCGGGGTACACCCTGGACAGTGGCCAACT
>CM022470.1:16733676-16767582 GCA_011952105.1 Coreoperca whiteheadi
GGTTTTCTATGTTTTACATTTCAAAGGTTTTGGTAGAATTTATGAGAGTTCAACGGAAAGATAACTACAGACTATTAACTTTTAATTTTTCTTGCTGATCTTCCCCTCTCCTCCTTTCGTCAGGTTGTGAGAACCCCAAGCCTTGCCAAACTGAGCTGACGGTGTTGGAGTATGGCTTGTATGATGGAGACTCTGTCACCAAGGTGCTACTGCAGCCACTCACTGGTAACTACACTCATTTGCTTCTTTTCATATAAGAGAAATGACGGATTTCTTCTTTTCACTTTATCTGGAAACAAATCTTATCTGGACATTACTAGAGAAAGTTTACATTTCTAGAAACAGTCGTCAAGTTGTTTCAGTTTGAAAATTGGAAATGAAGACTAGCCAGACAATACAATATAGTTATATTTCATATTTATATACTTTCATTAATCTTGCCTGGACATTTATTATGGATAAAATGGCTTCATCATACATTAAAAGGACAAATAAACCAAAATAAAAGTAGACTGACATGGATGTGAAAGCTGAATAACCATTAACTAAGCACACTGTGTTATCTCACTTCTGTGAATGATTGGTAAATAATTACACCAATGGAGCATCTCTGTACTCCTAAATACATACTTGGGACTATAGAGGTGGGTTATCTTGACCTTTAGATATCTTTTATATTTCATGAACATGCTCTGGCACAGCTATGAAAAGTCTGTCTCCCTGATTGGCTTCTCAGGACGAACCCACCAGTTAAGGGTCCACTGCAGCGCAATAGGCCACCCCATCGTCGGGGACTTCACCTACAGCTCGGGAGCGGACGATGCCCCCTACCGCATGATGCTGCACGCCCACCTCCTCCACATTCCCCTGGAACCTCAGCCCCTGCTCGTCTCTGCTGGAGACCCCTTTCTCCCCACGGAGGATCCCAAGTGGCTCCCGCAGCGCTCCTTACGGACACTGGCGGCCACCGTGGAGGCCCTGCTGCAGCACAGGGTGGAGGAGGAACGGAAGATCAAAGAAGAGGAGAGAGAGAGGGCGAGAAAGAAGGAGGAGAGGAGGAGGAAAGGAAGCAGGGAACAGAGGACTGAGGAGGAGAGTGAGGAGCAGAAGAGGCGGTGTCAGGAGTGGCTGAGTGAATGGGCTGGAGACTGATGGAGTTTTTTTTGTAAAGTAATTTATTAAAATTTATTTTAGCTGTTTACTTATGAAGGCCATGTTGAGCATGCGTGCTCCATCTCATTGACCACCTGCGTTGTATTTAAATATACAGAAGTGAACCAGTACCTTAATTAACTCACAAACCAGTTACAAACATCATGTTAGAAAAGACGTGTGAGCATGTAAATTACTGCTCTCTTAAACAATTAATACAACTGGGAGCTGCCCACTATCGGCAGTCATTTACAGTGAGCCGCTCACTGACTTCCACTGCAGTAGCTGAGAAATAAGTGCCATGCTCAAGTTCATGTTGCTAAGGAGCAGCTGGGGTGGTGCCATTCATGTTTCTAATACACATTCCCCCCCTAATGAGAGTAAGTCATTTTAATTGGTGGTTTTTATCCCAACTCTATGCTATATATATTCAGAAAACTTAACCCTGGTAGGGGAGCCTGAACAGCAGCAAGTTCCTGTTTTACCTGGGTTTTTTTTGTCCACAAAAATGCTGGTAAGTGTGTATGTATGTGTGTTGTCACATATGCTGCATGGCTGCCTGTAACATATGGAATCCCACGCAAAAGCATATAGCCTACTACACTGTACGTTTCTTTGCACTTTGACATACAGTGTCTATAAAAAGTATTCCACCCCCTTTCTTGGTTTTTTACGTTTGATGATTGTTTTGCAACTTTGAATTGCACTGTTTAACATAGAAAAGCTTTTATGTCAATGAAAAAATATATCTTGTTTTGGTACTAATATGAAAAGCTAAATAATGGTTGAACAAAATCATTACTGTCGCAGTAATGATTTTTAGACAAGCATAATAAGTTGAATGTAGCTCATATTTGTGTAATCAAGAAATTTTTGATTAAATACACCTGCATCTGAAAGGTCCTACAACACCACAAGACAAAGGAACACTCCAAACAAATCTGTGATAATTTTACTGAAAGATACCAATCAGAGGAAGAATGAGGGAACATCTCCTGGGCACTGAATATACTTTGGAGAACAATAATGTCAATTATAATACAATGGAAATAGTATGGCACAGCTGTTTGTTTGCAGAGAGCAGCATGTCCTCAAAAACAGAGTATGTGTGAGAAGGTCACAACAGAGAGTGGCCACCAAGAGGTCCATGGCAACAATGCCGGCATTTCACCAGAAGCATTTTACGCACAGCTCAGTGTACGGCAGCAGAGAGAGTTGCTGTTGCATGTTCCTGTGTAATAGCAGCGAGTGCGTAGTGATGTATGTAAATGAAAGTGCCAGCATTGGCTACTGCTTGTCCAGAGACAGGATCTCCAGTGTTGTGGAGTGCTATAACTGAAAGAGCAGACTTCTGACTGACTGCAACTTCTCTGTTCTGTTATACGAGAACCTACAGTGTATTGCATTATTTATGCAACATCTATAAGGACATTTTCTCTGAATTCCTGCTTAGGTTGATCTTGCCAATATTCCTAAAAGGTAAAATAACAAGGAATTTAAGATATTTTGAATGTTTTGTTTCCACGGGGTAACATGACGAGAACTACATTACCCATAATGCCTTCGTGCTCCGTAAATTTTACGTCTAACGTTACATGTCAGCCACAAGGAAGCAGGGCCTCCAAAACCCATAGACAGAATCTGAGTGACATTATAACAAGTGTTTTGTTTTAGAAATGGGATCTTAAAATTGGTCATTGTTTGTATTGTAGTTGAGCAAAAGGTTGGACGCATTAAATAAATTAATAACCTTGTTCAAAATGAGCTCCGGGATTTTCTCGTATGAGAGTTTGGTCCATGCTGTATCAGGAGCAGTGGTAAGTTGGTTTTACTTTCACTATTCATTTCAGTAATTGCAGTAGCTACAGCTAGTCTATATTATAGTCAGTGCTCAAGCGATGTCAGTTTTCCACACAAAACTCCATTAAAAAATGTAACGTGCCCTGATGTTTTAGACACGATGGCGACATTCAATAAACCCAAGATTATTAAATCTTGAAATGTTTTGACCAACCTTTCCATGGTATTAATGTTACATATAACCCACCAAACTTGCCGAATTGATTAGTTGTTTATGATAATTCAATAAATTCAATATATTGGGTCTTAATGCGTAAATTGTGCTTTACATACTTGTGTCCCTCTAAATTATTAGATTTTTCAATGGCGTTTGGTTTAAGATTTCTCCCATATGAAACAAAAAGGCACTGTATATTTTTTTGTATGTCTCTTCACTGTTTAAGGGAAGTGTGACTGCCATGACAGTATTCTTCCCTCTTGATACTGCCAGACTGAGGCTTCAAGGTAAGAAACGCAAGAAAGTAGTGGTGCAGTCTTATTTACAGTTATTAATGTATTTATTCAAAACAGGTTATCTTTTTGTTTGTGTTCAGTGGATGAAAATAGGAAGGCCAAATCAACTCCAGCCATTCTGGCAGAAATTGTCAAAGAGGAAGGACTGTGAGTGAAAAATCTTTGTCAGACCAGATTTGATTTAGATGCTTGCCAGTGAGTTCTCAATTCTATATGTTAGCTTTGTCAGTTCATATATGTAAAAACAGAGCCTATGTTTACATATGTAAAGTATGTGCATCGCTGTCACAGTATGCACATTTTGAATACTACAAATGGAAGCAATAAAGTTGAAAATGGGGATTTAATGTTATTTTACCCCAAAGTGGTGATGATCAATCCTGACACATTTCAAGCCCATACTGTTTTGGTACCCTGACCTCCCTAAAATTTTGCATACAGACACTCACACATCACATGCGGCATATGCCCACTACAGCATAGCAGTCGAAGGGCACTAAGATGTGTTCCTGTGTTTGCTGTACCCCCTGCAGACTATCTCCATACAGAGGTTGGTTCCCGGTCATCTGCAGCCTGTGCTGCTCCAACTTTGTCTACTTCTACTGCTTCCACAGCCTCAAGGCTAGCTGGCTGAAGGGAAAACAATCAGCACCCAGCACTGACTTAATCGTAGGCATCGCTGCAGGTAAGAGGGATCAGATCATAAAAGCCTTGTTTTAGTGACTCAGGACAAGAATGTCCATCTAATTTCAGATTTGAGTCCACGGCCATTTCTTCATGAAAGCTGACCTCTAATATAACCTATAACTTTTTTTTGTCTATTTTTGTTTCCGACTCTACTTTTCCATTTGTCACCAGAGACAATCTGTGCAATGTTCTTATTGTATAGATAGTATGTAAGTAAGTCAAGATGTATTTGTAGAGAACGTTTTAAAACACACAGTTACAAAGTGCTTTCATAGTGTGACAAAGCTAAAGATTTACGAATGTTGACAGACAGTGTTTGCTTTGGCTATTGTAGTGATGTTCAGGTTACTTTATTTGTACCCGTAGTTAGATTTGGTTTGCAGTAGACAAGGCATCCATCTTGACACACATTTTAAAAACAACACAGACAGTAGGCAAACACGATCAAAGTACTCAAGGCTCCAATAACCAGGAAAGAGAAAAATAACAATAAAAAAACACTAAAAATATATAACCACTTGAATAAATAAGGTAAAACTATGACTTGTTCATCTGAGTGATGGCTGCTGGAGCAAAGCTATTTTTATACCGCTTTGTTCTACCTCATCTTTCATCTGCCCGCTTGTCTTTAGGTGTTGTAAACGTACTGGTTACCACTCCTTTGTGGGTGGTCAACACCAGGCTGAAGCTTCAGGGTTCCAAGTTTCGCAACGCAGACATACGGCCCACCAACTACTCTGGCATTCGGGGTAAATGGCCATTGTCTGATCATGCTCTTGCGTTGCTTATAAGTTATTCTGAGTCAGTATTTTTTCACCACATACAGTACGTGACATTTAGTGTCCTACTTTGATGCTCTTTTTTTTCAATAATGGCTACTTTGCTCTTTGGTTTTCCCAGATGCATTTGTGCAGATCGTCCGCGATGAGGGTGCGGGAGCACTGTGGAACGGGACCTTCCCGTCCCTGCTGCTGGTGCTGAACCCCGCCATCCAGTTCATGATTTATGAAGGCCTGAAGAGGCAGCTGAGGAGAGGAGTTCCCAGGGAGGTGAGTGAGAAACAGAGTGAGGTGAGGGGGGGATTAGGAGTATGCAAACACTCGCTGGATAGGAAAGATGTGCTGAAATCAGAGCAGTATTTTAGAGGAAGGAATGCTGGGTAAGAAAGTGAAGATGCAGAACAAAGTTGGACAATTTGAGTTGAAAATTACAATATTATGTTTATATTTAAGAGATTTTGACGTTTTTGCTGATGTTCAATAACAACTCATTTGCATTGTCATTTGAGCCATAACCATTGTCTAGCCCAGCTGATTAGTAGAAAAAAAGACTTAACTTATTTATAACCCTTTAACATGAACATCATTGGCAGTGGTTTCCTAAATGTGGTTATCAAAGAGTAGTTGACATTTACAGGTGGAAAAGAAACGTTACTACTAAAAATGACTGTAACAGTTTATTTAACATGACAGCACATTTGACTGGAAGTCACCGGAAGTTTGGAGATATCGGCTGAAGGGATGTCTGCATTTTTTGAATATGGCATATATGGGGACTATACGGCACTCGGCTTGTGGTGCTCAAAGGTCAAAAAAAAAAAAAACATTTAAAAACCTCAACAGCTATGTCTCTTTGCAGAAATCATGACCCGGTTACTCAAGATAATCCACAGACCATGTTGTGAGCAGTTTCGTGAAGGAACTATCGGTAGAAAGAAAATAGTTCCTACATGAAACTGCTCACAACAAGGCCTGCTGAACATGTGTGCATGTCTGATTTTATACCACGTGCATTTTCACATTTACGAAGTGTGCTGGAGCAATTGTGCATAAATGTATCAGTTAAGGTTAGTCTCCTGCTCACAGTAAAGAAGGGGAGAGTGTTACTTATTCACCTAACAAGCTAGTATGAACAGTCGAATCCTGTAAACCCTCTAGACAAGCATACTCCTCAAACCTTTAGGCTGCCACTGTTCCACTAATAATATGAAGTTGCACAAAAATGTTTTCTTCTTTCCCCCCCAAGCTGTCCTCTGTTGAGGTCTTCATCATCGGCGCTGTCGCCAAAGCTGTTGCCACCACTGTTACGTACCCACTGCAGACAATACAGTCCATTCTCAGGGTAGGTTTTGTGTCTACAGTATGTCGAAGCCTGTGGGTCTTCGTTTACACGTGTAAAATGAGAGACATGTGGTTTTCCCATTTTTCTACAAACAAAAGCCCACTAAAACAGAATAACTGAAAGATGCCAAAATCACACAAAAAAGCCACACATTCAAACTTTAAGAGTACATTTGTTTTTTGTTTTTAAAAACACGACAGTTTGGCCAGTTCAACAAGTCAACGGACGAGTCAAAACTATTTTCCAGTCTGAGGACTATCAAGTGTCTATTGGTCAATAGAGTGAGGTGGGTTCAAACACACACACTCACACACATACATGTTAAGGTTTTAAAATAAGGTTGCAATTTTATTTTGTCTTTTAATTTTTTGGCTCATTTAAGTTCCTCTATTTAGATACACTGCATAATGCAATGATGAAAGCATGCATTTGACTTAGGGCACTTGCAGCAGTTGAAATATGAGAAATTTGTCATAAAACGTGAAAAGGCGTGGTAAACTAACTTTGATTGTGTTCATACTGGCAGCCCAAATCTGGTTTTGTCATATCCAGATTAGAATTTGCCCGTTTTGATGCAATCTGGATAGCAAAGTAGAAATTAAACCATTAATTTTCAACCATTCATAGCTGGGTATGTCTCAGTTTGGCCTCTCAAATCAGGTTTCAAACAGTCCTTTACATCATTTAAAATGGCACATACAGTAACCTAGAACATGACTTGATATTGGGATGACGAACTAGAGAACACATCTCCATCATCTGGCCTTCAGTGTCTGAATACACAGACGGAAGGAACATTTTCATATTCTTATCCTAAATCTCTCGTACTTATTCCTGTCAGGTTTGCTCGTACAAGTGTTCTAAAATTGCTCATTTCAACTTATTGAATACCACAATGTCACAGTGAGGGAATTTTCACCATCATCTACTGAAATGCATGATCTCCTGTGTTCTTCTGTCAGTAAATTGGAACGCCATGATGATGATATGGTGAAGAGAAACTTAAATTTACATTGTGTTTATTTTAGTTATTTTTTTTGTTAACTTTAGAATCACATTTAAGATCCAAATTCATCCAGATTAAGGCATTAGGGTTTCAGGCCACATTGTTATTAACTGTACATGACTCGTACGACAGGTCACTCATAAATTGTGTTTTGTACCTAGGAGAAAATTTAGTACCAGGAAACAGGTGAATGCCACACATTCTCTTAAATCACTCATGTCTGCCATTTAAGAATTAATCTGTTATTACGAGTGGTTCTTGCATGAGGCACATTGTCTTTTTAACAATTATATTTATTTTTCTACCAGTAATCATGGAACTCTTTCTTTAGCTTTTGTGTGTGCAGGAGGGCAATACATGGTATACTATATGCATGAATAAATGGTAAAAAGACTTCTACTCTTTCATATTTAACATAGTTATTATGTTTTGATCCTGGTTTCCTTCTATAGGAAGTACGGCATGTTGGGTCTGTTTAAAGGCCTGGAGGCCAAGCTGCTGCAGACGGTGCTGACTGCTGCCCTTATGTTCCTTCTCTACGAGAAGATTGTCAGCTGCACCTTCAGAGTCATGGGACTGAGCAACAACCACTACAAGAAACACTAGCTAGCAAGACACGTCACAGCCAGTGGACGTTTGACCACATATTAGCACTGAGTTGACTGTATTAATCGCTGCTTACCGACCCCGTGATTGGGACGTCAACTTCCTGGAAATCTGTCACTTTCTTGAAAACAGTGATTCTTTAATGGTCATCCTGCAAATACTCCAACCAATAAAGCATTACAAATGTTAAGTAAACCTCTCTCTCTAATTATACTGATTTTACTACTACTATACTACTACTCTACTGATACTGTGTCCTGTAAAAATCAGCGCATACAAAAGTGTTGTAAATCTTGAAACAGATACATCACACCATCATGAATACAATAGCTCCCATTAAACCTAAACATTTTTGGCCTTACGTCTTTTGAAACCACTAACGTCACATAGCTATTTTTTTTTCCAGTTGTACAGAAAGTTGTCGGGCAATACACTGACACTTGCTCCGTTTTCATTTTTACTTACCTATTACTGTGATGTCACTGAGGGCCTAACCTGAGCAGGTGATCTCCAGGTTGTAGAAAGGGGAATCTAATAATAAACAGTGTGAGATCTGTACGAGGAATCCTTTTGTCTTCCTGTGGCAACAGCAGAGCCAGAGTCCAGCACCACAGCCGCTGACCTTTGGCTCCACTCGGTTATTTACTGGTCTCAAAACTTCCTTCGGTTTCATCTTCAGTATACCACCACAGCGACTGGCTCCTCTCACCAACATGACATCATCAGGCTCTGAACAGAAACAAGAGAGTCATTATAGAAATGGAGTTTCACTAGAACAGAAATGAAACTTAATCAAAGTTGCAGCTCCTCTTTTATCTGAACTAGTGAGTCCAACAGCTTTGCCAGGTAAGCAGGGGTTGTTTTGTTTTTTTGCTGACCCTGAGCTTCCACAGTCCAGGAGAGCGGACTCGTGGTCTTCACACTGGAACACCTTAGCCCACATTGGACCGTCCACTGGAGGACTGAAGGAGACCCCCAGTCAAGCTCCCTAAAGGCCACCTCTCTTGTGTTTAGCTGTTCAGTTTTGTTTTCCTTCATTGCCTTTTTTCAAGTGAGTGAAACAGTGCCCCTTGTTTCACTCATTTCCTTGTGTCAGTCGTTTGGAAAAGGGCAATGAAAACTTGGGAAAATATGAAATTGTTCAGTGACAGGAAATTATTAAGTCTTAACTTTGAACAGTAAGCGAGTCTTGGTTTGTTTCGTTTCCTGAGAGAAAACACCAGTTTATTTTACGGGCCACAAAGCGGTTCAGATTTGTTGTCACGGGGACACTGGACCCCTTTGGGCCCCACTAGATCCTCTCCTCTCCACAGACATCTTTAATGTCTTAATCTGTTTGGCTTTTAGCTCAGGTGAAAATGAACTCAACCTGCAGACTTCCAGAGAGGTGCAGATACTTTATTTGCCTCCAAAACTTTTATTACTGAGTTTCGTTTAACAAGCAAATATCAACACCCATGAAAATAAATATGTTGTAAAACCTCGTGGCTAAAAGTTAGTTTTTCAGTGGTGAAGGAGAGAAATTTAAAGTCTTAAACAGTTGGATCCGATTTTTTTGTTTGGTTTTTAGGGGTCAATTATACTTAAAGAAGTTCACATAATTAAGGTTAACAATAATGAAGTAGGTTAAAGCATAAAAGGTATTCTAATTATATATTATTATATGTATTATATATAAGTTTTGCAAATATGTGAGCCTTTTATTGAAAGCAGTCCACGACTTAATTTCCATCATGGTTCTCAAAGTCCAATAAAACATCAGCATCATAAAATCGTTACATAATCTATATTAGCCAAGTAAGATACTGCAGTGGATTAAATGTTCTCCTCTCCTAATCTTGACATATTTGAAACTCAGATAATAAATCTAAAAATGTATCAGTGTAAATTTACTTTCGAGGACTTTGAGGCACATGTTAATATTTCCCGAAATACAGTACTTCATAACAGCATCAGCTCAGACCTTTCAGGCCGGTGTCCGGCTTACACCATGGGACACACGTGGAACAGACAGGTCGTAATCGCGTGCGCAAATGGACACGCGTGCGATAGGTATAAGCAGCACTTTATCAGAAGGAAGACCGTCCATCCTCATGCTATACAAATCGGACGCACGAGAGTTCCGTGACGCAGCAGTAGCTCAGACTTTCATTATTACGTAAGCACTTCAGTGGCTGTGGCTCTCCCTAATAACACATTGTATTTAAGTAGATTTGTGCCTTTTCACCTCCATGGATCCAACAACCACAAAAGAACCAGAGAAGCACTGCGTCCTGTGCTGCCAAGAAGTCGATATCATCGCCTTAGGAAAATGCGACCACCCGGTTTGTTACCGCTGCTCCACCAAAATGAGGGTGCTGTGCGAGCAGAAGTACTGCGCCGTCTGCCGGGAGGAGCTCGACAAGGTGCGCATTCCTCCTCTACTGTGGCTCGGGGATGGCGCCTTTTGGTGCTAGCTAGGCCGCATCGTTTTGGTAGTATTATTGTGAGAAAATAAGCAGAATTTGGATGATAAAACCTTAGCTGGATTCATAATAAATTAAACGCATTCCTGGTAAATACGACATGGCGACAAACGGCGTCTACCAACTGCTCACGCTACTTTTTTTCTTGCTGTCATTAGCTTAGCTGAGGTAGCTCACGCTAACATTAGCAAGTCCATCAACGTAGGTTAGCTAATTAGCTATAGCATAAGGCAGGTAGAGTTAGCAAACACTTTGGCCTCCGCAAGTGACCAATTGACAGTCCAACCGGCAGTATCCCCGTTACTCAACTTGACAATAATGTTGTGATTCAGTGAACTGTCGATACATTTAGTAGGACATGTCGGCTCTCACCTCTCTAACAAACAAGTGTGAGCACGTTAAATGGTGTGTAAACGGTGGTGTGTAACGTTAGCTTGCTAGTTGTTACCACTCGTTTGCTGTGTATTTTAATTTAAGACCTTTTTTTCGTTAGGTTGGTTAATGGGCACCCCTTCCTTGTGGAAGTCGTTCCCCTCAGATAGAGGTAACGTTAGCTAGCAAGCTAAATGGAGTTCAGACAATTTGTCAACTCAGCTAGACAGTGTGATACCAATAATGGGCCTCACTACCTACCACACCTTTCAGAAACACTACCTGTCAACTTTCCCATATAGATATTGTGAAAGGTCAATCGTCAACTACTGTTACAGCATGATGTTACTATTGTCGACATGTTTTGAACTTCTTAATTTGGCAGGCCTTTAAGTACACGTACCACCTTCTGTACTGGTTGGTTTTAAAAGGTTTAAGGATCCCAATAATTACATAGGATGCCCATCACATAACATATGCTTTTCTAAGAGCAGTGGTACATGAGCAGCATTTTGTAGCATCTTAAAATGTTCAGTTTTACCAAACTCGAAAATAAATCTTAAATTAAAAAAATGTAATAATTACTAAATACATTTTTCAACATTTTTTGCACGGTGGCATTTTTTGCACGGTGGCAGAGCGGTTAGCGCCCCTGCCTCCCAATAAGGAGATCGTGGGTTCGAATCCCGGACCAGACCACGACCTCTCTGGGTGGAGTCTGCATGTCCTCCCCGTGTTGCCGTGGGTTTTCTCCGGGTTCTCCGATTTCCTCCCACCGTCCAAACAAATGCATTAGGTTAATTGGTGACTCTAAATTGTCCCTAGTGGATGAATGTGTGCATGAATGGTTGTCTGTCTGTGTGTCAGCCCTGCGACGAGTTGGCCACTGTCCAGGGTGTACCCCGCCTAAGGCCCGAAGCCACTGGGATAGGCTCCAGTCACCCGCGACCCCGAACAGGAACAAGCGGTAGAAAATGACTGACTGACTGACATTTTTCAACTACAGCCTTGTTATCCCTCCACTTTCCCCCGAAGAGTGTGTGGCACAAGATGTTCAGCAGTTCTTGCGCTCTCACGGTCTTGTCGTTCTCAGGTGGTGTTTGTGAAAAAACTGGAGGCCTTCTCATGTCTGCCCTACCAGCAGTTCCCCTGTGAGAAGAAGCATGATATCTATTTCAGTGACGAGCTCATCTATGCCCAGTACAGGTACTGCTCTGCTCCATTCTTTATGAGTGTGTTGTCGATAGACTGCTAAGTGCAAGGGATCAAGAAAAACACGCTTAACATTGCTAGATTTCTGGGGGGGGGTTAAAACCAAAATGTGAACCTAATATCATGGCATTTATACACCTATCATGTGTCTGACGGTTTTCACGTGTGTATGGCAAAATTTCACACAAGTAAATTATTGCTGACAGTGCATGGAGTTTAAAAGAGATCATCTTTGTGTCCAAAATAATTAAGTCCACAGTTAACTCATACTGAAGATAAGAGTTACAATTTACACATGTACACAGTAAGAAAACAACACTGTGGTCCCCCACTACAGAGCCTATAGAGACCACATCGGATTGAAAATGATTGAAAAGTTGTAAACATCTAACTGGCAATATATACATGCAACCATGCTTGGTTACCAATTATACACACACACACACGTATGGTTCGAAAAGCACACCTGGTTATCTCAGCATGCAGTAGCCTGATGAATTCATCATGGTGGAAAGATTTATACAACCACACAGAAATAGTGTGACTAAAAGTAGCCGGGTAAATTTAGGAAGAGCAAGTGTGTTCAGTTCTTTTTGTCTTCTTAACTGAAATAATCATTAATATAATTGTTGTTTCATTGCTCTTGTATCTAATTGCCTTTCTTGCCCTGAGTAATCTCTCTGTTACCAGGAGCTCATTTGGTTTGGTTTTAATCCTGACTGTAGTGTCGGATTGTGTGTTTGCCCTAACTCGACTCTAAACTTTCTCTCGGTGTGTGTGTGTGTGTTTTTATCAGGCATCTGCTGTTGCCGGAGTGCCTCCGCTGTTCAGAGCCTAAGGTCTTCTCCAAGTTCGAGGAGCTGGAGTACCACATGAGGAAGCAGCACGAGCTCTTCTGTTGCAAGCTCTGCACAAAGCATCTCAAGGTATACTCCTTCCAAACCAGGGGTGTGTCAGTGACTGGTCAGGCTCATAATACCACAGAGATGCAGTCCTTACAGTTTTAACATACTGATCAAACTGGATATTCTAAGTAGGTAGACCTATTGTTGTATGACCAATTATAGAAATTATTTCTGCCATTATGAACATTTCAATAGTGCCCGTATGGGTGTGGACAACCAACAAGGTGATAGCCAATAAGAGTTATGGTGAAATTTCATGGATGGGACACCAAGAACTGTAAAGAATCTAACTTTTGGACAAATATAATCAATTATTGTTTGTATAATTATGTAAAATGTACAATTCTGTGGTATTAAAATACTTATGGTCACAATGTGCAGTTTACTTTTTGCACCACCCGAGGGCACCAAAGCATTACTTGACCATAGACTGCAACTCAAGTCCATTACAGAATGTTACACAGTAAGAGACCATTTTCAGTCACATTAAATACAGCAATTATTTTACTGTATAGAATTATCAGTAAATATTGATCCATCTAATTGTTCCCAGCACAAGTTGTTTTGTAGCTATTTATAATTTTCCTTCCCAGTGTGATCCATTATATGTATTTATTGATGCAAAGATTGATTTTTGCCCTATTAAACTGCAAGACTCTCCAGTTCCTCCATACACTGGAGCACTGGCTTGTGCTCAAGTAGAAACTACTTATTGGAACATTTTGCTGATTGCACATTGATGCTCATTAAATATAAAAATGTTATGTTATATTATGTACTCTTCAGCGCTCTGAAGTAAGTAAGCCAGGTGGAAAGTGGCCCCCGCCCAAAGGAAAAAACATATTACAGAAGATAATGATCACAGTGCCGTCAGGGACTTGTTCTTTAAACTTTACTTCTCCCTCCAGATCTTCTCTCATGAGCGCAAGTGGTACAACCGTAAGGAACTGGCACGTCACAGAGCACACGGAGACCCAGATGACACCAGTCACAGAGGACACCCGCTCTGCAAGTTCTGCGATGACCGTTACCTTGATAATGATGAGCTGCTTAAACACTTGCGCAGGGACCACTACTTCTGCCATTTCTGTGATGCAGACGGCTCCCAGGAATATTACAGGTGTGTATAATCCTTTCAAGTGGACACAGAAACCACATATTGGTCATTTAGTTTGTATGCTCCTTCTGTTTATAGATCATTTTTGTAATTACTTAAAAATTAAATACACAAAAATACAAAACCAGCTGTTTAAATTTTCTTTACAACACTGCTGTCAACAGTGATTACCCGTACCTGAGCGAGCACTTCAGACAGAGTCACTATCTGTGCGAGGAAGGCCGCTGTGCCACAGAACAGTTCACCCATGCATTCCGCACTGAGATCGACTACAAGGCCCACAAGGCTGCAGAACACAGCAAGAACCGAGCAGAGGCTCGACAGAACCGCCACATCGACCTGCAGTTTAACTACACTCTGAGACAACAGAGGAGAAATGAAGGTTGGTGAGAATAAGTGTGTGTGTGTGTTTGTACTTGCTACATAGTGAGGACTGGAACATGTTTGTTTTTTTACCTACAGAGTGAGGACATTTGTGGAAATTGAAGACATTTTGGCTGGTCCTCACAACTTGAAAGGGATGTTTTGAAAGTTAAGACTTGTAAGGTTGGGGTTAGGCATTGAGATGTGATGATTAAGGTTAGGGTAAGGGGCTATGGAATGCATTACGTCAATGACCGTCCACACAAGGATAGAAACACACAGGAGTGTGTGTGAGAGACAGACTGACCTCATTTATATTTGGAGGGTTTTTGTTGCTATACCTGTAGTTTGAAGGCAGTGAATAAAACGTGTGTTTCCTTAGGTATGGTGACTGGTGAGGACTATGAGGAGATGCGTCACAGTCGAGGAGGAAGAGGGGGACGGCCTCAGGGGGGACAAAAGAGCTGGAGATATTCCCGGTGAGTCTGAATTAGCAAAGCAGTTTTGATTTGGATGGAGGTTTATGACTGCATATCACGAGTAAGCATCAGCATATTGTAGGGTATATTTTCTTTTGTATCTGTGAACCAGCAACACATATGGGTGTTAACAAAAGCCTGATAACCGGACTGCCGAGCATCCACTGCCATTGTTGAGGAGGGAAGATACTGAATAGGCTGCATGGCGTTGTCACAACTGAGCGTCCCAAAACCTTTCAGTATTGAAATGTAGCAAGTGGCAGTCTCTGAAGGTTTCACCAGTGCTTTATGCTGTGTTACTATTCAAACTGTACACAGTTGTGCTAGCTGTTGCAGTGAAATTCCAATGTGTTTTCAGTCATGGTGCATTTTTGTCATGCATTTCGTTTCTTCTTGCTTTCGAGCATAATGTGAACGTGTGCTTGTCCGTGCAGAGAGGAAGAGGACAGGGAGATGGCAGCTGCTAGGAGGGCATCCCTGGCAATGCGTCGACAGGAGGAGAGAGGGGTGGTGCAGGAGAGGAGCGCTCCCAAACACTGCAGAGAGGAGAGGACTGAGAGAACCGAACCAGAAGAGCCCAGACACAGGACCGGACACATCAAACCAACAAGCAAACCTCCAGGTGAAAAAAAAAAAAATAATAATAATAATAATTCACTTACAATTAATGCGTTGTCGGGGGTGTGTTGTCTTTTTCAGTTTACCATTTGGTTTAGTTTCACAACTGACCCCAAAATAGTCTTTTTGCATCATGAGATGCCTGTAATTTAGCTATAAGGGCTGATAGAAGTACGGTGGAAGCAGGAACTCACTCAGTGTGCTTACGTAGCTATTGTCGCCTCTTTCACAGTAAGAACAATGAAGAGCACTAATCCAGAAGAAGATGACTTCCCAGCTTTGGGAGCCACAGCTGCCCCATCCATGTAACTTTTTACACATGGTACAAACTGAAATCCTCATCACGCACCACGAGGCGTGTGCTGAAATGTTCAATTTCTGTTCTGTGTCTCTCTTCAGCGTACAGCCAGCTCCTGCGGCGGTAACAGCAGCCCATGCAGCTTTGAAGGAAGACGACTTCCCTAGCCTCTCAGCTGTTGCTCTTACATCCCCCATGACCCCGGCTTACTCTGCACAACCCAAGAAGACTTCCTCTTTCCAAGAGGAGGATTTCCCCGCTCTTGTGTCCAAAATCCGGCCCCTCAAAACAGCAGCTGGCGCCAGATCTGCTTGGTCCAACCATACTGCCGTAGCTAAACCCACCGCTTATCCCCCACCTTCCTCCAGACCCCCTCCTCCACTCTCCTCTTCATCCTCTGGCCCTCAGCCCCTCTCCTCCTCAGCCTCCTCATCTTCTCGGCGGAAAAAGAAAGTAGGGGAGAATGGGAAAGCAGCCTTTAACCGGTCCCCTCCTTCTTCTGATGAAGATAGCAGAGGAATGACGCAGCAGGAGTTTCGCTCAGTGCCCACCATGTTTGATATCTCCTCTCTGCTCACTGTTAAAGGAGGCAATAGCAAACCCCCCACTGTGACCTCCAACCCTCCAAACCCAACCCCCAACATTGATCCTCCTACCTCTAAAGCCAGCAAGAAGAAAAAACAGCAGAAGAACACGGCTGCTCCCTCTACGTCGGTGTCTTCAGCGTCAGGGATGACACAAACTGTAAGTACAATCTCAGTGAAAACAGCAGAACAGAAGGAGAACGTCCCTGAGAAAACTGGGAACAAACCACTCTCCGGTGCTGTGACAGTGGCACTGACGAGTGGATTGGCTAATGGCCACCCTGAGAAATCCCTACCCGTTAGTAAGGAGGCAGTTGCGGTAACCCCTCCTCCCAACACAGACCCCCCTCTTGAACAGGAAGAAGAGTTCCCTGCTCTCATGACCAAGAACCCACCACCAGGTACAGCACTGCATGATAATATTCATTTATCATCTTTTAACATTTTCTTTTCTTCCCTTATATTGTTTACTGTATACCATGATCAAATGTTTACAGGGGCTATGGTGTGCTGTTCATCTCAGAGTAACATTAAGTGTATGTTGCTGTCTGACAACATAATTTACTTGACTGAGTTTGACTGGGAAGCTGACTGTGAACCTGCTTTAATGGCTGATAGTTGCCGTCTCCAAAAACAAAGACAAGTCAGACAGGCCTTCTGGAAGTGAATTGGAAATGCAACAATTTAACTCTCAAAATACAAAGTCAATAACAATTTCCATAGGAGGTTGGAGTCTCGATAGCTAATCTCACTTCTCGTCTGTCTTTTGAACGTTATTTTTTTGTCAATATAAAGTCTTAAAGAGGTCTGTGTTTGGGGGCGTGTTTGCTGAATTTACAGCTGTCAGCTGTGCTTATTGCTGCCTCAAATTAAATCCAGGGTTTCGTCCTGTTTCCCAAATTTGGATATTAACTTGCTATGGCATGTCATACCCTAATGCCTTACATATTAAGTAGTGGGAGGTCAGTTGTTGGGGTCATCCTGTTGCAGCAGAAGTAGTAGCTCACACTGTTTGTTTTATATCTCAGGCTTCAAGACCTCCTTCCCGATGAAGGCCTCCACTCCTGCCCCATCCTCCACTCTGCCCCCACCTCCACCCGGCCTGGGAATCTCAGCCACTAAACCTCCCCCAGGATTTACTGGGATCCCCCTCAACAGCAATGTGGTGGAGCCTGTTCCTCCTGCCGTCAACCCGTAAGACAGTCTCCCTTTTAATACGTGATCTCCTTTTGGTTTGTCTGTGTTTGACAAAGATTTTGTTGATGTCCGTGTTGACCTTGTCAGGTACTAAGTAGCAAAATGTTTATTTTTTATGTCTATTTCCCAGGCCCCCCAAGTTGTCGAGCAGTTGTTACCTGGTGCCAGAGGACTTCCAGCAGAGGAACCTGGAGCTGATCCAGTCCATTAGAAAGTACCTCCACAACGATGAGTCAAAGTTCAACGAGTTCAAAAATTACTCTGCACAGTTCAGACAGGTACTCGCCACATGTCCCATCATTAATCACAAATTTTACTCTGGGAATTGTGTACTTTTTCAACTGCACATAAATAATTAGAAGAACAACAAATTAATTCTGTAATACATAAATGTGTTGGTACAGACAACTTGCCTATACTCAATAGTTATTAAATGTGGAGACAAAAACGGATATAATAGTACAGTTCTGAAAAAAATGGTTGTATGTTGATTGATGGCTTCCTTACTGTGCTCATCTATCTCCTGATCCTCTCTCTTCGTTCCCCAGGGTGTGATATCAGCAGCCCAGTACCACAGCAGCTGTAAGGACCTGCTTGGAGATGACTTTAACTGCATCTTCAATGAGCTGCTGGTGCTGTTGCCGGACACTGGCAAGCAGCAGGAGCTCCTGACTGCCCACGGAGACTGCAAGGCACTGGAGAAGCAGTCGGGTGCAGGAGGAGGAAAGAAAAACAAGAACAAGAAGAATGCCTGGCAGATGCCGACCACGATGGCTAACGCGGCAGCTGAGCTGGACTGTCAGGTGTGCCCCACTTGCAGACAGGTACTGGCCCCCAAAGACTTCAACTCGCACAAGACCCTGCACATCAGGGACAGCGAGGAGTTCCCTTCCTTGCAGTCAATTAGCCGTATCATCAGCTAACCCCTAATTTTTTCCTCTGCTCTATTTGCCATTGTGGGGCACATCTTCATTTGCCCCTGTGGCCCTGTTAAAGCCCAGCAGCAGCCAATGTGGAAAACAGCAGCGTGTTTCCTGTATGACCATGTCCCAGTGGAGTTTGGGGCTTATATCTCATAACGAATTGGAATTCAAGATGGTTGATGGTGTTTTTACTTTCTATTGGGATTTTGTTAGGTTTGTGTGAATGGTTTCACAGTCTAGACACACTTGATTGCCCCATCGCAACTCTGTTTCCAATCGCATCCTTTGAGGACGGCTCCAGCTGGCACTGGCAACATCTAACTAGAACTGTCAATTTATTTAATGAACGAGGAGAGACAAGCTAAGGCTTTGTTTGAATGCATTGCTCCTTAATACAGAAATTGTATTGATTTACATTTTCTACTTTGCATTTTCACTTTAACAGAAGATGACAACATTTATTTTGTTGCACATCAGAGTTGATGAAGAATGTATGACTCCTCAGCGGGGCTGTTTGGTTAAATAACAAAATAAACACAAACCTGTTCGGTTCAAGTATTTAGCACCATATTTATTTAAGTGTACCTATTTAACTGCTGTCCGTTGCTTCATGCAGAGGAAGGAGTGTGTGAGTGAATGGACTGTTCCTTGTCAGAGGCGCCATGTACTGTAGGAAGGTGAGTGACAGGAAGTAAGCTGCTTCAAGAATTACAACAAATTTTGGTTCACGGTTTGAATGTTTTTCTTTTTTTATGTATACATTTTCTTTTATTCTGTTCACATCAATCACCTTTAGATTTTGTTTACTGTTTGATTGATGGGTTGGTTAATCAGTGCTGTGGTGTTGCGCAAGGTTTCAAATGGAAACTAAACGATGAAAGTGTCCTTGCATGTTTTCCACAGTTATGTTAAAATAATATCTGCTTTTTAAGGATCTATGAGACCATAACCACTGTTTTCATTGTGTAGTCTCCGGGTTTTATTAAGGTATACATTTCGTTTTGAGATATCATGAAGAAACTCCTAGTGCTATCAAAATGCTTGCAACACAAAGAAGCATTGTCATTCCGACGCTACACACTCGCCACTCTGCCTCCGTTTGAGTTCCAGCTTGGGTATGTTATCTCCGTAAGGGGGAGGGGCACTGGTTTCATCCAGCACACAATCTGTTCATCTTTCTCAGGACCTTTACCTTACACCGCCTGTGTGTGCGTCTGTGTGTGTGTCCGAATGAGTGTGTGTGTGTGTGTGTATATAGTTTGTCTATACATCATACAACAGCTTACTTTCTTTTTTTTTTCTCTGTCTGGCTTCAATAAAGCTGTTTCTGTCAGCATTGAATGTTTCTGTAACTTTCTCAGAATCGTGAGAGAGAAAGGTGTGGTAATTGTGTAACTTTTACAGGTGGTTTGGATGTTTTTAAGCATGTCTGTATAAGGAGACATGCTTGCCATATAACAGCACAAACTGCATAATCCTAATCAGCTGCTTATTATGTATATCAGCTATCTGTCCTGTATTACAAAAGGTATATTGTGGAAAAACAAAATGCAGTCTATTATTTTACATACTGTACTGGTACCTAGAAGGCCATTGTTTTACATTTTCATACAAGGTGAAACATTTTGGGGTTTTGTTTTGCATTCAAACCTTTAATAATTCTGTTGAAATGAGTCATATTTCAGTTTTTCTGTACTGTTAAACCTTAAATATTGAATAGTAATCCTCAACTTTGGCTAATAACTTGGATTATGACTGTCGACAAATGATCGTAATGCATTCATTTTTAAAGTGACCATCCCAAGTCTATTTTTTGATCATTTTTGTCATTTGAACCTGCAATAACATTTTTTTTTTTGGCAACTTTGGGGCAAGCTTTGAGCACAACATTGGCATATCCTAACCTATAAAGTTGATATGATGAAGTAGTAAGCAAACAGTTGCTTATTTGTACATCCATCAGTTACAAGGCAGCATTACTATTTATTTGGAGTTGTGTTTATGGCCACCTGACGAATGTAGTCCAATAATCATTCTCTTTTGGCTCTTCAGCTGCTTAAGTCTCCACTATGTTCTCCAGCTAGTTTCTAACTGTCTGTCTGCTGTTTGATGCTGAGCAGGTACTGTACAGTGGGTTTATAGGGCTTTGTCACATACAATAGCTGCCTACAGTGGCTGAAAACGGCTTTATTATAAAAATAGTGATTATAGCCACTTGAAAGATGATACAAATTTGCACACGTTAAAGTCAGAGACAGAAACAGGCAGTCCAAAACATGTTTTCTCTTTTATTGGAGTGACGGTCAGACTGCAGTCCAGAGACATTCAGGTATTAGACAGTGACACACATCTCTGTACACAGTGTTTTTACACTGAAGAGGTCCAACACCTTCAGAACAGGAAGAAACATGTTAAAGGGGTAGCACGCTACAAAAATCAATGTTTACTTGTTTGTTGGTCGAGGGGGGGGTTACATTTTTATTATCAATATTATGGGGGGAGATAGTGTTACATCCATGCAATGTATTTTACTGGAAACCACAAAACTGATGGCATCAGCGTTACTACATATCACCTTTTTATTATCTCAGTCTAACAAAACAACAGCATGATCACATAAAACCTTGATTTTGGAGCCGACGGCCCCTTTAAGAGCGCTCAAACAAAGTATTTCCAACAAAGAGTGCATTCTTGTTAATAATTATTATTAATATAGATTTTTTTAATTTTCAGTAGTACAGGACAAACCAGACCCACAGCATCACACACAGGTTCCATTTACTTCAATGACATACTGAATTTTACAATCAACCAATACTACGGTAGTGTACATGGGCCAGAGCACAAAACATAGAGAATGCTTGTATTATTATTTTTATCTACCACACTGACTGAAGAGACTGAAGCACTGAGAACAATAATACAGTACCTCAAACTACCTAATAGTACCTAATACCACCACCAATATCCCAGTCTCACCTAACCCCAGTTAACAGGTTACTAGCAGCCCAGTAATACCCAAGATTTAAAGAACCATACTGGTGGTTTTTCATATTTTAGCATACTTGCTTATAATTGTACCTTATTACGGACACTTTTTAAAGCATGTCATAATATTTTTAATTGATCGTCTTCCTTCGAGAATTAAAATAAACTTGCAATGAGTTGAATTTATCACTGTTAATATTTGTTTTTTAAATCCAACTTGAATTCAGCGCGTGAAAGGCGGACTCCGCCAACACTGCTATATAGAGAGGTAATGTAAGAATGTAAATACATGAAATGATCATACAACAGTGTGATTTGATTTCATGAAAATCTTAAGGATTATAGCTTTAATATAGTGTCAGAGTTTCATTATCGTGGAGTGGTAATGCATTTGTGAGCAATGAGCAGGAACTTTTTTTTGAACATCAATTTTGAGTGTCAGCTTCTGAAAAGCATTGCATTACCAAGCTGTTGTCAGTCAAACCTGAAAGACAAACAATAAGCATCAGGTCAATTTGAACATTTGATGTCTCAAGTCTCTGCAAGCTGTTATATTAGAATGAACTAAAACCAATGGTTGTTTTAAAGATTAAAAATCAATTGCTTCAGGAAATAGTTGGCAGTAATGTTCACACAACTTGCAGGTAATGGGGCCACACCATGAAAAACCACTAAGTCTAGTCCTTTTAAAAGGGACCGCTCACCCCAAAATCAAAAATACATTTTTTCCCTCTTACCTGAAGTGCTTTTTATCCATCTAGATTGTTTTGGTGTGAGTTGCCAAGTTTTGGAGATATCGGCCGTAGAGATGTCCGCCTTTGTTGAATATAATGGGACTATTCGGCACTCGGCTTGTGGTGCTCAAAGTGCCAAAAAAAAAAAAACGTCTCTACGAAAAATACGAAACAGTCTCTTTCCAGAAATCATGACCTGGTTACTTATGATAATCCACAGATTTGTTGTGAGCAGTAAAAAGATATCTCTAAAACTCGACTCACACCAAAACAATCTAGAAGGATAAAGAGCACTACAGGTAAGAGGAAAAACATGATTTTTGATTTTGGGGTGAACTGTCCCTTTAACTGCACCAAATAGACTTAACTGTACCAAACCCTACCCTTTGAGTACCTGAAACCCCACCAAGTAATATTCCAGCACCTATTTGCACCTTTCCCATGAACCAAAATCCTGAAAGGTAAATACTACTGTGTTATCCCTCAGTTTATAACATATACCCACTTAACTATACACTTGCTGACAGACAAGTCTGGTGAATAAAATGTTTTTTTTAACAGGTTAATCTTACAACTGAGTTTAATCCTTGCCTTAAGACTGCATTCAGAATGAGGGCTTACTTCTCTACAGCTGTACTCATCTTCCTTGTTACTTTGTGAGTCATTAACCTCATTAATAATGACTGTTTATCACCTGTTTGTGCGAGCAGGTTTCTGGGGTCACATTTAGATTTCTTCACTACAGTTTAACGTAGGCTTCTTGTGTGCCGAAAATGTGACCTTCAGTCAGCATTCTGGGACAGCTTCACCCTGGAGCTTTGAGATATGTACACACTAGTGCGTGTGTACCTCTGACCAACAGGATCAGGAGGTTGAGATAACATCACTGAAGAAACAAGGAGTTGTTGGTGTGGAGTGTACGGTCGCAATTCTGACAATAAACTGATTAACAAGATATAACAAGAAAAAACCCTGTTAGCTGCATTGATGGTAGGCAAACATCTTGGAGTCAACTTAAGAATTACATAGTATTCAATATATTATGAGTTCTATACAACGATTTCATGCATTATTATCATGATTACTTTTAAAATTCTGAGAGCCTTAGTTGTCCTGCTGTTCCTTCTGTGGTCTGCAGAGGGCGCTGTTTACACAGGATCATTTAGAACAGCAAGCAAGGCATTCTACAGGTCAATTATATATCAATCTAACATGAAGTTTTATATTTGGCTCTGTTCATCAAAAAAACAAAACTCTTAGTTTCAGATATCTTGCCAGTGACACTGACAGTATATTTAGCATAAAGGTTATTTTTATTTTGGGGAGATGTTTAAATGGTGTAACAGACTTGTGATTTCCTCCTCTGCACAAACACATGTTCAAGAAAGTAACTTTTATGCACCACAAAATTTAATTAACGACTCACATTCGTACACATTTTCCTACAAACACACCCACACGTCTCTCAAACACACGTGCACATGTACACTTGTTGCATGTGGACGCACTCACACACTCACCAAAACTACAGATTCGCTGATGGCGTGCACGAGAACCACGACACAGACACTGCTACACACTGACACGGTTGGCATGGTTACTATCTACATCAGGGGCCCTCAGTGACCCACATCCACCCAATCCTGTCCCTGTCACCATGGCAACAAATTCCAATCCCCTTCCCTCAATGGCAGGATTGCAGGATCAATGAATTAGCCAGCTAGCGATCCTTGACATCACACTAACAGATTTTTCTTTGGCCTGGGACTGCAGTGAATCCTCCAGCAGCCCGACCTCCCTCACTGAATGATCTGTTGCCCCCCTGCTCTACAACATAGTCGTAATGTGGTAATCAGAAGACGGCAATAAGAACACAGGGCAGTTTGGCAGCTTCTAAAACGTAAACATAAACAGACCTGACTTACCCGGAATCTCCCCACTCACCCCATCTTGCACAACAATCAACATAGGACACTGTCTCAAATAACACACTACATAGATTCCCTGGCACCATAGATGGATCACGAGAAAACAGGCCCCCAGGCACAGACATGTTAAAGGGCCCCCACCCCTTCTAGATAGAAGCAAGACCCCCGACTGAAAGAGATGCAAAACGACTACAAACAATAGCCGTGTCATTTTGAATTCCTTGGTGATTGTTTTGTGTCTCTTTCCAGTTTTTTTTGTCTCCTTGTAGCAATTTTGCGTCACTTTGTGTCTCTTTGTAGTTTTGTCTTTTTGTAGTTTTAAAAAAATCTCTTTGTGGTCGTTTTGCGTCTCTTTGTAGTTTTGTTTTTCTTTGTAGTTGTTTTGTGGGTTTTTTGTATTCGTTTGTTTGACTTTCCTACAAATGTTCCAATTCACTTTCAACAGAGGCTCTGGCCCAGGGGCCCCTTGGGCCCTTGGCCTGTGCCCAGTGGGCCCAATCAGCAATCCATCTATCCTGGTGCAGAAATATAAAAGTGAGTGAAAAGTGATTCACTGTGAATAAATCTTAAGAGTCATCAACCTGGAAAACTGACCCTTGTACATGAATGAACCAGAATCACACAGATTCAGCTAGCGTGAAGGGACTGAAAGGAATATTTTGCATTGTTAATATTTAAAATGTGTTAAAATAATTATTCCACCACATCAAGGAAGACCATACAGTAAATACTTGAAAAGATGATATAAAAGCTTCTTGACCAATACTAATTTTATTTAAATTGGAAACAAGCTTGTGTGGATGAAACGTTCTCTAAGGATCTGTTGGTTATACAGTGACTTCCATATATTGCAAACTTAACCAGGGAAGCTCAATCAAAGTCAGATCAACAGGTTTAATTTGGAAACATGCCTGAGATGTGTTAGTACAATTCAAAGAGTAATATATAATTTGAGACAGTGCCTAAAATTGGTCTACTCTCACGGTAACTAGCCTACCTACAGTACAGTATATACCTACCTACATAAGAATGTGACATATTGCACTGTTGTTGTTTTTTACAGCATGTGGAAATCTACTAAATTAAGTCACTGTCTGAGACACACAGTACAGTATGGCACTTAGTTGATCCCTAAGTTTTGAAACATGCAGATTCAATACACATGATCACTTTTAACTGCAGCAGGAAAAGAGGGAAGAAAAGGGAAAAAAAAACATTCCCCGTATTGTTTGGCATGAAAGGGGATTTTGACACTTCAGTTAATGAAAAGAATAAGATGAAGGTGCTGTATATGACTGAATTCTACACTATTTTTAGTAATCTATTACTGCTTTGTGGTGGAGTCCCTCACTTGTTGATCCAATCATCTCTTTTTTTTATAATAGTGTTTGATTACTGCAAAGCGGCCTCCTCGTCTACATTTCCTCCTCTTGTTTTCTTTTTCTCTCATCTGCTCTGATCCAACGACACTGGATTTGCTAAAGCAGGAAATGGATTTCAACATACAGGTCTAGAAAAGTGTGAGATAAAGGTGGAATGTTTAGGAAGGAAAGGGAACGATAGGAGGAAACAAAGACGGAGAGGCCATTTTTGACCAAAAGCTCAGCCCAGATCAACACATAAACAACTGCAGGCGTAACATCACAGAAAGCAATTTTCTATCACTTTTCTCTCATCCCATCCTCTTCCACTGTCAGGTCTATCTTATCTAGTAAATGGGAACCTGGTATGTGGGTGCTGCGTTGTTCTCAGTGAATGGTGGGCTCTGGTAGGCCTCTGTGGTCTCAGTCGTGGCGCCTACTGGTGAATTGGAGGGGTATGGCTGGGTGGGGGCGCCGCCGTCCATGTGCTCTGTGGTGAACAGAGTCATGTCTGTGCCGAGCAGATACTTCTGGACCGCACGCACTGTTAGACCAGCCTGCGGAGGGAGGGGAGCAATAGATGGAAGAGATCAGACAAAGCAACCCTAGCTATCAAAGTAAGCCAGAATAAATCCTTAAGTCTGGCACATACTGTATGTCAAATTGTCATTTTTACACTTTGTTTTCTGTACGGATTAAACAAAGGAGATCTAACGTGTTCATTTATGAGTGTTAGAGGTGCTGCAAGGCAGATTTTGTTATGTCTAGAGCTAACTGCTAGCTGTTCCCCCTGTTTCCAGTCTTTGTGCTATGCTAAGCTAGTCTGCTGCTGGCTGTAGATTCATATTTAACGGACAGATGTGAGAGTGGTATCATCTAAGGCTCCACCAGAAAGTGTATTTCTCAAAATGCAGAACTATTCCTTAACAAAAAAAAGAGAAAATCGATGGAGCCTCTAAACTCACAAACCTCGTTAACTACTTAAAGTAAAGTTCAACGGATGCATGACCAGTTTCTCACCTAAAATGTAGTCAGATACGGATTACTGCTGATAGTTTAGGTCATGGATGGATTATCAAACGGGTCTACCAGGCACAGGCACCGGGGCCCAAATGGTCTAGGTCCCTCTAATCCATAGCCTCTGTTTGAAGTATTGAAGTGCACATTTCTCAGTCAAAAGTGGGGACGTCCTGATCATGTTTACTCACCCTGGCTCAATATGAAGATACTGACTTTACAGCTTTACAGCAATTTAAATACATTTGAGAGCAGAATAGCTCTGCTTTAATAAAATAAAACCTGCATCTCAGATTTCATTTGAAGGTTTCCTATAATATTTTGTGCACAGAGTATCTGGGGAGAGGAGCTTTAGAATGGAGTTGTCTCCAGCATGACATTGGTGGACAATATTGGTGATATTGGACATTTATTCAACAGCTATGTGTATTTTCTGCAACCCTGAAGGAAAAACCTTAGGACAATGAGTGAAGCATTCGTCCAGTAAGGTGCAGGTAACTTTGGTCTGCGCCCATTAACAATACCCCTAACCCAACCAAATGCCTACTAATTCTTTCCAGATGTAAAAAATCGCTATCCAGAAACCATGCAACATGAGTAAACTCAGCCTTAATTTAGGTAATTCTATCAAAATAGTTGTGTGTTACTATATGAACATTTGTTCAGTTGTTGCATGTGTGTGTATGTATGTGTGCATCTGTACTTATGTGTCTGTGCAGCTGCATGTTCTTACCCAGGTGATTATGGAGAAGAAAGAGAAGGCGATTGCAGCCCGGGCTGCATCTGCCCCCTGGTTGAGTGGCAGCTCATCAGCTGTGGTCTGAGACCACTGATTGGCCAGGAAGCAGAAACTTACAAAGTACAGGAAGGTCCAGAAACCTGCCAGAAACCAGCGGAACAATGAGGCACTTTGTCAAAACAGAAAGAAAGGTAATTTCCAAGTTAACTTTTCACATGAAACAAAATGACTTGTGTTGATTTCTGAAATCCTGGCCTGCTGAAGTTATTTGTTCCCTTTAGAAATTAAAAATACTCTCATTTCTCGAATACCTTTTATGTAAGTTTACAGGCTTCATTTCTCTTGATGTCTTGTGGTGCAAGATACAGTTCTTCTGAAACAAAGAAGTGAGCCTAGTTGGGCTACATTTTTGATCTTTTGGGGAAACCCAGCCTTTTGAATCCTGCCTTTCAACCAGATCAAGCATTAATAAGGACATTGTTCTGTCTACAGTTATACTCACTTAATATGTAAGGCCCTCTCTCATTTTAAAAGAACATTCACACCTATCACTGACACTGTGACAAATCACAGGCTAACTATGAAAGGTCCAAAGTGCAAAATGTGGTGTCTTGCACTCCCTGACTCTTGGGAAGTTGTAAGAATTATTGCAAAAACTGGAAATAAAACACATTTCTGTTAACTCCGTTCGCTTGTCTGGGAAAATATGACCGAACATGATTGCCTCCTCACCCGAGAAGCCGATCTCAAGCATTATAGCCTTCTTCCTGTCTTTGACGGAGCTGATGGAGGAGAACTTGTAGTCGAGCAGGAAGAAGAATGAGCACGCCAGCAGGCCCACCAGGCCTACAAACACACCGTAGTTGCACGCGTCTGCATTCTGATTGAAGACGCAGTAGAGACGCTCGCTGCCCAGGTTGACATAACCCTCGTTCACGATGGAGGCAAAGACCACCAGGGAAAATATCTTTGGACGGGGATGGAAGAGGAGAGGGAAAAGACGAAGAAAGTGAGAGACAGTGAGGAGGAGGTGGAATAAGGAAGAAAGAATGGCAGAGAGAGCTATTAACATACAAACTGTGGCCTAAAAAATCGAAATATCTCTTGTTCTCCTACTGTCTCCCTCTCTTTAACAAGCACACACCAACGTTGTTGCAGGTTCACTGGAAACAGGATTGTAGCAGCACTGCTCATCTCTTTGAGCGTGCTCAGACCAAAGGCTTTAACCTAATTTCCTCTTTTTCCTCTCTGACTGACTGAAGAGGTGGATGCTTCACTTCCCCTCAAGAATCACATAGTCCTGAGGCAGTGTGCACACCAAATGAGGAAGTGTGATGAAGGTTGCTATAGCTCATGCTCTAAAACTTTTTTCATGTTAGTTCATCCCATTTTTATGAATAACACCCTCTTTAGAGTCTGATCTGTAGGTCTCTGTATTATACCTTTGTTCTGGACTCGCACACTGACACTGATCAGCTGACTAAACACTTGATGGCAGAATAGGGCCATGTGACACACACACACACACAAATGCACACACACTTGGGGGTGTGGGTCATATGATGGTGGAGGGACACACAATGGGATAATGGTGGGTCCACATTTGAAACTAATCACATGTGGATAATCTGAGCAGATACACACTCAGGTGCTTTAAGGAAATCAGCATGAGAAAGCTGCTCATTCACTTATTTCTTTGCATGATTTTAAAACTGACTGCATGTGTGCAAAATTCCTCTACTGAATATTCTGACATTGTGATACCTTATCAGTCTGTTATATTCAGTGCACTACATGTTATTTGTAATTTACTTTTTTTATTCTGCTCACTTTCCATCCACTTGTGTCATCTACTTTAAACTTTGATTTCCTAAATTAGTAAACTTCTTGCAGTCCGCTATAGGATTTACAGTATGTAAAGCTGGAGAGAGCAGCAGCTTTAGCAAAAGAGGAACAAGAGCTTGTTCCAGTTAAGAAAGTGAGCATAAACCAAAAAGCAGCATGTCCTGTTGTTTATTGAGGATCCCTCACAGTGGACAAAGTGGCACCTCTGCTTCTTCTTGAAATGGATTTCTGTTGTATTTAGTATGTTCTGCTACTCATCTTTGTAGCCAGTGGTCAGTACATTTACAAGTACTGCACTTACGTACAATTTTAAGATAATTGTACTTTACTTGAGTATTTCCATTTCATGCTGCTTTATACTTTATTTCTGACCCCAGAACTACTGGATTAAACTACCTACATGTATATAAACTACTTTTACACATTATTGCATCAATATTAACAATCTAATGGTGTCATATATACCTCATATGTTTGTGTGTGTGTATATGTAGCCTATTAAAACATTAGTAATAGGGGCCATTTTTCTGCATAAAAAGTACATATACTTTTGATACTATGAGTACATTTTGCAGATACTTTACTTTTACTTGAGTAGGATTTTGAATGCAGGACTTTTACTTTGTTGTATTGGCCCTTTTACTTAAGCAAAGGATCTGAGTACTTGCTCCACCACCGATTGCAACTGCACTGAATATCACGATGTGATGGGGTATGAGCTACATTTTGCAGGTTTTCAGTGGCAATGGGAGAGACACAGCCACAAACAAGAAAATGGGCAATTAAACTTTAAAGCACATTATCCCAAATTGTTTAAAACATGACTGCTGCCAGCTTGAACTGGAACTTGGATCTTCCCTTTGTAATAGGCTCACAACGTATCCAGAGGGGCTCGGTAGTAAAGCCTGTCTCACCTACAACTAGAAAAACCCAAATCACATATTTAATAGCCTTTGTGAACAATAACACCCATAGGCGTGGAGCCAAAGACTCAATGGGATGAAATTATTCGCACACGTGTCCCGCTCCTGGTAGATCCCTCGCTGTGTGTTTCAGAGATCCCTGCACTGGCAAAGAGGACCTTCTCTGTGTCACCTACAGGTGATGCGTGACATCAAACGTCAGGGCACGACGCGTCTCCGTGGCCCTGCGTGCGTTATGATGGTCGCGGACCAATCACGGGTGGGATGACGGACGACGACCGTTTATGGTAAATCTGCAAAATCAGTAGCTGGAAATATTATTGTCGATATGAACGAAGAAGCTGTGTGTGCTAGCCCTGTTATGTTTCAGAGAAGAAAAGAGTAATAATATTGGGCTAATAGGCTAGGTGACATGAACAACAGGAAGCAGGAGGCTGAGAATGAATAAGCTGTGCTCTGTCTTTCTCATTTTCTACACAGCCCGGGTCCCGTCTACTGCACATCTCAGGCTGTATTTATAAAGCAATTATTAAAAAGATTTAAATGAGGATAGCTCGGTTTCTGCCCCAGAAATAAAACATCTGTAGTGAGATCAGTTTCATGGTCAGGGTGTCAGTCAGGCAACCACCAGGCCTTGGTTACACCCTGTACGGTTCAGTTCTATAAAATATACACTCAGACATAAACATCATTCCTCCCATGGTTCCCATTTACACGCCCTGCTTATCAGTTATCTGGATATCTGGCTCTATTTGCAGTGAGAACACGTCACGGGTCTCGCGCAGCAACGACAACAGAGAGGACCCCCCCCACACACACACACAGTACGGCAGTACCGGGAAAACCCGCTCTCACCCAGGACAGCACTCTGAGGATGGTCTGCGGCTGTTTGGCGAAGGTAATCGGGTCTATAGTGGACCCGGCCCGGCCCGCTCCGAACGATCCCACTCCGTCCATCTTCTGTGTCTCTCTCTCTCTCTCTCGCTCTCTGTGCGCTCCTCGCGGCTCCACGCTCCCGGCTCCGCGGCAGGATGGATGCGCTGCTGCTCGCCGCTGTAGGGACTGGTCCTGCGTGCACCCACAGGCGCGCGGCCACGGAGCAGGACGCCGCGAGTGGGGGAGCGTGCGTGACCGACGTGCCCGCGCTGCAGACTGTGGTGGGATAACTAATTTAGACCGAATTTAATACTATCATGCCAATAAGGAATATTATTGACTGCACAAATATTAAAATGACAGGGACCTGCCAGGAGGGATTAGAAATACAATAAGGTAGACCACTAAAGAGTGCCACAACAAAAAAGGCTGCTGTTTGTGGTGCCACCACTTGTTGGGGCCTTATTTAAATATTGTACTTCCTTGAAGATTGGGGACACACAAGAGACACTTCACAAAAGAATCAAAGTAGCAGAGGCCGAGATACCCTGACTGTCAAGCTCCAAAAACACTGGATCACTTCCCATAATGCAAGTTGATGGCATCTTTGGTAAGTCCCTCCCTGACTAGTAAATATAAATGTTTCAAACTCCATGGCCTCACTTCCTAATACATTGGGGTGTTTTTTCAATATCAGCATAGAGGGTCTAAGGCTAGAGGGGGCCGTATATGCTGTAGGCTACAGATTTTTAAAGCTCCTTGAGGCATATTTGTGGTTTGTGGTTTTGGGCTCAATACTGTAAATAGAATTGACTGACTCATAGAGGGGCCTTGTGTCAAAATACACATGGTGCACAAATTTAAATAAAATTGTGTTAAACCAAATTACCACAAAACAAGCATCAATACAGGCCCACAGCTCATTTATTGCACTGGGCAGATGTTAATTGGTTGACAAGCTATTTTAGAAATACTCAGGTCAGTGAACTCCCCACCAACATAAAAAAAATATCACAAATTATAAATTCCATGCACACATATGCAGATGTTTGCATTTATTCTTCCTGATGAGACCTCATTATGTGGCATTATGTGAGGTCACCAAACTCAATGTACTAATAAGGGAGGGTGGGGGGAGATGTCAGTCAAGCATGTTCTGTGACATGGAGAAAAGTCTCATGTAGCTTCGTCAAAAACCACAACCCAGTATAGTCACAAGTGGCTCATCGTGGGATATTTGCCAATTACTGTGTCCTCAACAATGACCATATAGCTAAACACTGAACTGTCTCAACAGAAAATTACAAGCTTTCACCACAGTGGTGCTGCAGATTATTGAAAGGTGTTTGTTATTTTGCCCAACCACGCTGATTCTATATACTGCATAAATAAAATGGACTTGAACTGTCCAATACATGCATTCTGAATACTAATGAAATATTATTATTATATAGTAAATTAAGTACAATTCTACTTAATAGTAAAACAATGTCCACACACGCACACACCCAGGATATGAGAAAGAACAAGCCTTACACCACTAGAGGTCAGTGACATCTTCAAAATCAAATATTTTATGAGTTATGTTAATTAGAGGAGATAAACATTATGGAAAGGAAGTTATTCACACCACGGTTGAGGATGAACACTGGCTGTGGATACTTCTATAAAACGAGGATGAATGTGGAACAAATACAATAACCCTTTATAGGATCATGATAACCGTAAAACAAGTAGTAGCAGTGGAGCACTAGAGTGGAGTGTGTCCTTTACTGGCTCCTTAAATAACAAATGAATGGTCCGAGGGTTTATTAATAACACTCAGACAGATCAGGTGACTGAGGTTCTGGCCTCAAAGGCCCTTGACTAGAAGAGAAAAGGCTTCACATGGTGCTAACACTAACAGGTGTTTTCATTACCCATTAATCCACTCATCTGTTTTCTAATTGAATGGATTGTTTATCCTAAAAAATTTTAAAAATAAAATAAATAAAAAAGTTCCGACAAACAGCCAAAACATTTACATGAAACAGAGACACAAGTAAATAATCACTTTTGGGAAGCTTTAATCGACAAAATATAGGTATTTTTACTTAATTTGACTTAAATTATTAATTAATATGGCTGTATTTAGAAAGTTACATAATTACTCATTTCAGCACTACATTATGCAAATAAATTAACGTACTAAACAGGTATACCACCCCACAATACACACAAACTGAGTGTGGTATTACAATAAAAAAACAGTCTGTGATTGTCACTATGTTAAATCTATATATATTTCTCCAACATATTTAAAAGTACTTCATAATTGATAGCTCTAATTATTCACTGACATAATGAGAATTATAGAATAATTATTTTTCACATATTTAAGAATGTGTTATTTAGTGTCGTATGGTTAATCTGGGTTAAGCAAGACATCAAAACACAACTTATAACAGACCAGGCTATATTTACTGCTTTCAACAGACAAATCAAATGCGTTTTGTATTTCACACAAGATTGGATGTCAAATTTCAATAAACATTGGTATCGTAAACTTTTAAAACTCCCCAATGACAAGAATTAACAAGAGGTTCAGTGAAACTTTGCTATGTTCTACTCCTGGGAGTCCTGGGAAACAGAGAGGAATACTTGTGTTTTGAGTATTTCATTTTATTACCAGATATATTAACTAACCACAAAACAAGAAAAGCCATTTGAATCTCTCTTTGCGGGGAGCGTCTCCACATTAGGGATGTGAGCTCCACTTTGTGCTGCTCCCACTCAAAGGAAGTTTTGCACTGGCGGGAGGAATGTTTTCCTCACATCTCTCAGCACTCAGTCACAGGAACCATCCTTCCATCCATCTTTCCACCTCTCGTCCACATGGGAGCAGTCGAACTCAGGCTTGCCCAGCCGGACGTTGACGCCATTATGGAGATGACAGAGCCACTGAGAAAGAGCATGGCGACTCCTGGTGTCTGGCTGATTGGTGTTCAATCTGTGGAGAGGAAATGGTGCATTAAAAAAAAAAAAAAACACAAGCACCCCCCCCCCCCCCCTCAACACCCACCCACGCACACGCAAAA
>CM022470.1:16767607-16779033 GCA_011952105.1 Coreoperca whiteheadi
ATAGGAAAAAAAAAAAGGTTATTTTAAAACAGATGAGAAGAAAAAAAAAAAAAAAAAAAAAAAAAAAAAAAAAGCAACCCTGCTCTTCATCTTAAAATGTGTACTTGGTTGTGCTAAAACCTAAGATATAAGAAGACAAAAGAGCTGTGGTCTGACCTGCCCCTGAGGTCTTCTGCACATTCATCACAGGGGAAGAACTTGGAGAAAAGGTTGATGAACTGCCCCATCTCCTGCTGCTGGGTAGAAGATGGATGGTCGGGGTAATATGCTGCCATTGTGTGCAGGAAGGACCAGGTGTTACGCCCCAACTCTTCCCTGTCCAGTGGACACTGCGGGTCTGGCTGTGGCTCCGACTCTGCAGCTCGCGCCTCCTGGAGAATCATACGGACATGAGTATTCAAACACAGGCAGAGCCACACACAGCACAATCCATCAGCTGGTAGTCCAGAGGTAACAGACAGGGCAGTCTGTTGCATTAAGTGATTTATGTTAATTTGTGGTTGTTGTTTTTTTTTACATGCAGTGCTCATATCCTGTCCTACACGCAGGTTCTTCTCATTATTTCCTGCACAGTGGCTCCCAAGGGCCTCTGGCATTACAGGATGAAACCCCAATATAACAACCAAGGGACATTGTGTCATAACAGACTTTCTGATAAAGCTCCGGGGAGAACAAAACTCTTTGATACTGACAGCTTAAAAACATTTTTTTGAGTTCATTAACCATCATCAAGTCAAGTCAAACTTTATTACGATTGTAAAAATAATAATCCCACAGCTACAACCTGCCAGCCCGCCTTGACTTCATCGCGTCACCTGTACAGCAGCTGTCGTCTGTTTCTTCTGGACCTTCATCCACGATTTGAAGTCCGTACAAGCCCTGCATGGCTTCTTTCTCACTTCTCCGGTCTGCTCCTGCTCTTTACCGGAGCTGTCCTCCGGCGGTCTGCCGGTCACTGCAAACGGAAAACCATCGGCCCCGGGCGGGTTGGAGGCCGATGAGCCTCTCGGTCCTGTGGGCGCAGCCATGTTTGCTATGAACCAAATGAATATGACTGACCGGCCATATCGATACACGTCAGGAATGTCCGGCAGCTACCTCTGACTCTGACACATTATCACTTTTTATTGTTTGACTCTACCGTGCGGACAATGTCATGGTTACGCTGCACACTCCCCGGTTGATGTGAGCGGTAAAGCTACACGGGGCAACATTTGCGTTACAGTGAGTTTCCTTGTTTCACCCGGACCTTTCGTGGGCACGAAACGTGTTCCGGTTTGTGATGCCAGTTGTCTGTGCATGCCGCGGACCGTAGCATCTGTCAAAGTGTAAATTTCTGCCGTTTGACAACATCTTGAACTGTCGACATTACATGTGTTTTATGCGGATACTCATCTAAAGCTATATGTGTTGCCTCACTGTGTTTCATGCGGTTTGTCAACTGTTACGTCCCACTGGTTAGCTTTGTTAGCCCAGAGGGTAACAAAGCTAACAACTGTGGAGTGACACGTTTCTTTTTTATTTTCTCTCCTGGACAGTGTAGCTGTAGTCCGCCTGAACTGCCGAAATGGGGATCTTGGAGAAAATCGCGGAAATAGAGAGAGAAATCGCTCGGACACAGAAAAACAAAGGTAAGAGTAGGCAGTAGCGGGGCTAACTGTTAAACGCTACATCATGAACGTGTGTGTGTGTGCGCCCTTGTACAGCCATCTTTGTGAGGACCAGTTTGCGTTTTAGACCTTGGGAGTGAGGACATTACTGGAAAGTGAGGACATTTTGGCCGGTCCTCACTTTTTAAGACACCTTCAAAGGGCTGTTTGAGGGCTAAGACTTGGTTTTGGGGTCAGGGTTAGAATTAGGTTTAGGTTAGGGTAAGGGTGGGTTAGGCACTTAGTTGTGATGGTTAGGGAAAGGGCCTGGGCAATGCATTATGTCAATGAAAGTCCTCACAAGCATAGAAGTACTGGGTTGTGTGTGTGTGAGAGAGAGAGAGAGAGATCTGTCAGTGTTGTGTTACTCATTAATCTCAGAGAAATCCAAGGAGAGTTGCGCTAATTAACACAGTAAGCTTGATGACAGCTACCACTACAATAAAAGGGACAGTCCTCAGAAAATGTGATCTCTAAGTAATGTCTAAGATGTTATATTGAATTTAACTAAACTCTGGTTCTACTGGCGTTACAGTTTTATAGCAACCTTTCTTCATTTCTCACCTACATTATTTTAGAGTAAGACCCCTAACCTAACACAATTAGACTTCCTGGAGTCACAATAGTTTTTCTTTTTATTCATTCCTCCAGCCACTGAGTACCATCTGGGTTTGCTCAAGGCCAAGCTAGCCAAATACAGAGCTCAGCTCCTGGAGCCCTCCAAATCAACAGGGGCCAAAGGCGAGGGCTTTGATGTCATGAAATCAGGAGATGCTCGTGTTGCTCTTATCGGTTTCCCCTCTGTGGGTAAGGTACGTCAACATTGCGGGTTTGTGTTTTCTGGTTTGAATCTGAAAAGTAAAAAAAGATCTTTTTTTTACTCTTATAATCATGTTTCCTTGATCCTGTACTGTATCACAAATGCAAATAACAAAATACTTGAACCAAGCCAGCATTCTTCTCATGTTGAAAGGCACCGGAAAGACAAGTGAAACAGTCTAAAGATTCATGTACTGATCTAATTTAGTCCTCTGTTGTGTCCTGCAGTCCACCTTCCTTAGTTTGATGACATCAACAGCCAGTGAAGCTGCTTCCTATGAGTTCACTACCCTCACCTGCATACCTGGTGTCATAGAGGTACACACACTGCATATCTTAACACTTGCAACCTGAAACATTGTGTAACAACGTGCCATTTACACTTTGTTGCTCTTCAGTACAAAGGGGCTAACATCCAGTTGCTAGATCTGCCAGGAATCATCGAGGGTGCTGCCCAAGGTATGCTTAGGTTTCATGTTTTTGCAATTTGTTTGCTTAAACCCAAAGTGAGTAGAAAGTATAAATCACAATATACTTGAGTGGCTGTTGATATGGGGGGGGGGTGAAATGTGTTTCAGCATTCTTCCACTTTATAATTTAGATGCTGCCACTTTTAATAATGAGAATCTGGCTTCATAGTGATTGTAACACACCGACTCTTTGACCTTTTTATAGGTAAGGGTAGAGGTCGGCAGGTCATTGCTGTTGCCAGGACAGCAGACGTCGTCATCATGATGTTGGATGCCACCAAAGGAGATGTTCAGAGGTGTGTGACGCCCACTGTGTGTGTGTGTGTGAGAGAGAGAGCGCGATTATTTTAGAGGGGGTTTGAGGGGCATATGAGTAATTTCAACAACTGATATTTGCCTTTAACTTCTAGAGAACTTCTAGAAAAAGAGTTGGAGTCAGTGGGCATCAGACTCAACAGGACGAAACCAAATATTTATTTCAAGGTACATCTTTCATTATCATCCTGTGCGAACCATCAATATCAACAGGCAATTTTAAAGAGATATGGCTTAGTTTTTTGAAATATCGTGGCAAGTAAAATGTGGGTTGAGGAAAACCTTTGATCTGATGGTGGCAGTAGATTAAAAAAAATAGGAAATCAACCGCTGTAACCCTGTATACATTATATCAATACCAAATGACTTGGCAGTTTGGCCAATAGCTGTCAACGTACCTTGCTCTGGTTGTGTTGGATGGACAGACTATATTACCTCCAGAAATGAATACTCAAATTGTTATACTAGACTTGGTAAAACTCTGATTTGTCTCTCTCTGTAGCCCAAGAAAGGTGGCGGCCTCTCCTACAACTCCACAGTTCCTCTCACCCACTGCTCAGAGAAGCTCGTTCAGCTCATCCTTCACGAATACAGTATCCTTCACGTGTTCATGATCTTTCAGTCCTCTTGTCATTTCTGTGGACTTGATAATAAGTCACACTAGCATTTGGTTGATTTCTTTAACCCAATTTCTCCTCAGAAATCTTTAATGCAGAAGTCCTCTTCAGGGAGGACAGCACACCAGACGAGTTCATCGATGTCATCGTTGGGAACAGAGTTTACATGCCGTGCCTATATGTATGTCAGTACTCACCATCTGGGTTGGGTCAAAGCCTCGTACCTCCTAAAATCTTTAACTTTCTGGTAGCCAAAGTCCAAAGATGTTTTTCTGAAATGTTTCAACCCATAGAAAAACATATCATCCTTAGTGAATTGAAAACAACAAAATCACAATATATTTGGAGTTACGAGGTTTTGCACATCTTTCTCTAGCTTTGTTTTTTAACTTGTGTGCACTAGTATGGAGGTTTTTTCTCCTCATGATTTGTGGTATTTACAGGTGTACAATAAGGTCGATCAAATCTCCATGGAGGAGGTGAACCGCCTGGCTCGCAGAGCTAACAGCGTTGTCATCAGGTCAGATATCTGTGTGTTTGTGTGTGTGTGTGTGAGAATAACAGTAGTCTTGGTTTGGAAGCTGTCATCTTACTCTTTTTATGTATTAATGTGGGAGTTAAACAGTTTCCTCCTTTTTCTGTCCACATGTTTATTTCAGTTGTGGGATGAAGTTGAACCTGGATTACCTCCTGGAGACGTTATGGGAATACCTGGCTCTGATTTGCATTTATACTAAGAAAAGAGGAGGTACACACACATTTTCCCTTATTCGCTCATTACTCAGTCACATGCATGTGAATACATATTTTCTAAATTAAATTTGTGTTCATTTCTTCTTTTTCTATTAGAGCGCCCAGACTTTAACGATGCTATCATTATGAGAAGAGCAGCAAGTGTAGAACACGTGGTAAGAACATTTTTAGAACATTTGTACATAAAAAAGTAACACTACAGTAAGCAGGCCTACTCTATCCACACTGTGTAGGATATGTTTGCTGATTTGCCCATTTTGTTTTCTACCCCCAGTGCCATCGAATCCACAGAACCTTAGCCAGCCAGTTCAAATATGCCCTGGTTTGGGTAAGTACCTTCAAGTTTTCAGAGGCAATGAAACTAATTTGTCTCTTTTCTCATAAACTGTTTGAACTAACTCTCTCACGTTGACCTACTGAGTAGAATAAACACAAACCGTCATGGATGGGGTGCTTTAGACAAACAGTGACTGCTGTACCTTTTTAATGCTGGCCTTTCTACTAGAGGTGTAATGGTACACAAAACCTGGTTTGGATGTCACGATTCAGTATGTTTTTGTCCATTTAGTTTGAAAACCACAGCACTAAACAGTGGTTCATGGGTCATAATTCTTGCTGTAAAATGTGCATATGACTATTGAGTAGTCTAACAGAAAGCATTGGACAAATGAAGGAACATTATAGCGGACTTCTTATGCTTTGTCTTGAAACCAGTCCCTGGTTAGTAGGTGGTGAGCAAATCAGATGAGAGGAAGCACATTGAAAGTTCAGCTAATTATTCCCAGAATTCACCAGTGAACGGCATAGCTCTCTTTTTTTGCATGCCAGTTATGCTACACGGTATTTCTAGCCATGCTTCGAGTATGTAGTAGTTTCACACTACAAAAATTACAAGATGGGTTATACTTATGTGGTAGCAACATTGCAAATATTTTGAGGATATGGATGGTGGTGTGACAGCTCACCACCATCCATTATAAAATAATCAAGTGCATGCGTGTGTGTATGTATGTGATACTTTCAGACTAAATGTAAATATTATTACACCTGCATCTGTTAAACAGTTTGCACAGTTTATTCTGTATTTTTCATAACTTTTTATATCTAACTCCAGGAAAGGCTCACTCTTCGTTCACAGCTTCGGAATTTTGTCGCTGTTCACCAATCAGTATCTTAATCTGAAATCTAGTTCACTGTGTAGTGATTCACTACGTTTGAAACGCAAACAAACACAAAGCAAGGGTCTTAAGTTTATCGTCTTTATCTTGCAGGGAACCAGTACCAAGTACAGCCCTCAGAGGGTCGGCCTAACACACATCATGGAGCACGAGGACGTCATCCAGATCGTGAAGAAGTAAAACAAGTTCCTGATGGGACAGAGGAGAGACTGAGCACACTTTTGTTGGAGTTAAAATGGAAAACAGCTCACTGTACAGTAGATATACAGCAATGAAAAATAGCAGCCATTCTTATTTTGTATATGAAAATCAACAAAACACATTGAAGAGGGTAGATTTGAGTTGGTTGGGAACAGGAAATGATAAAGAAGATACAGTGATTCAGGGAGGAGAATAAAGTTCAGAAAATGTTAAATGAGTCCTTGTTTTTGTGTTGTTTTTATCAGTTTTACCTTTATGTATTAGTGGTATATTTTAACTGCATCTCTCCTATAATGCCTGGACCTTTCAATATTAAATAAGTATTATAAAATAGTCATTTGAATAAATTGTGTAAAATATATAAATTAAACCATTTGAGAAATAATTCTTAACACAATTCTTAATTTGAATGTTATTTAATCAATTTAATTTAATTAAAATATAGGAGATCATATTAGAAATGTTTTTAATTTTTATTTTTTATTCACAATAAGTCACATTTTCAAAAGTCTGTTTTATTATATAATGACTTTTTTATTTCGTGACGTCACTTTTTATGACATTTACGTTTTCGCCGCACCTTTCAGCCATTCACATGTCCCCAAACAAGAGCTGCTGCTACCAGATTTAGCCAGTTAACGTTAGCACCTGTTAGCTAAAGTAACAACAATGTCCAATTATCGTTCAATTCTTTATTATCTGTCTCGCTTCTTTCATAAATAATCACTGACACAGAAACTAACCTATTTAATTGATTTAGCTCAAGAAAATAGAAAAATCCAGAATCTATGAATGCATACATATTTTTAATTTCAAATGTTTAACGTTAAACCTACAATAAGTAACGTTAGCTTAATTGTTTTGGTCGCTTTGGGCAGCGGAAACGGGCTGTGAACACAGCAGCTTTCATTTGGAGTCTTGTTTCTGGCCAGCTGATGAATGTAAGTGCAGTAGTCACTCTTTTAGCTCTGTTTTGCTCTCCACTCCTGAGGGAAATATCTGGCTCTTTAGCTGCTAAATGCTCTACTATGTTTAGCTGCTAGCTGTGTATGTCTGCTATTTGTTGCTAGGTCACGGTTGATGAGATGGGCCGTAAAACAGTCATGAGCTGAAGATGCTAACGGCTAAATCTCTGTAGAGCTGCGGGGAAATGCAGAGTCCGATGACATTTCTCTGAGTTCATCACTAACTTACATGCGAACCGTTTCACATTCAACATTTGATGCATTGTTATTATAACACTGGAGGTCTCAACCATGATTGGCTCTCAAACTAGTTGTCAGAAAACCATGTTTGTATGTACACGTCTGAAATATTTAAGGTGAGCACCGAGACACTCCAACTTGGATGTGACAACAGCCTTGTAGTATCACATACATCATTCTGCACAGTGAAGGACAAACATCCAAGCAGAACACATTTTGTATTGGAGGGGGGTCTTAAATAATGCTGCTTAACTTCCCCATATGAGTAGGAATTTTATAGAAGCATAACTGGAAATAACAATGACCACCAAGTATTTAAGTGCACTGCTTGGCCTCACTGTAAGACGATGTTGTTTGTGTGACAGGAGTCCCTCAGGTGAGCATCCCGCATAACTTTATCCTTACTCGGCGGTCACCTCCAACCCCTCCCCGCTGCCTCCATCCCTGCTGCCCTGCGGTTTGTGCCGCTGTCTCCAACGCTCCAAGGCAGGCGGACCAGAAAGCATGGACTCCCAGCCAATGCTCTCCGTTCCCTCGCACACACACAAGCACAATAGCGCCATTAAATATTCACAAGCCTCTCTTCGGTCTGGCAGAGGGGGACTGAGTGGGAGGCTTTACGAGAGAGAGAGGGGCTCTGAGTTGACACTGCTGGCCTTAAAGATGCCTTAGAGATGTCTCGCCGGAGTGAATCGTGGATGGAGAGATTCTGCTTTGGAATAACCTGAAGAGGAGAGGAAGCATGGAGGGATAATATTGTGTGAGGAGAAGAAGAAGAAACAAAGGTACGGTCGACTGAGTGTGTATTGTGTGGAGCAGGCATGACACTTGATGCTGCTTGGCTCCATATGGCATGGCTAAGTGTGAGTTTGTGTATGTGTGTGGTACACATGAGCAAGACCTGGGTGTTTAATTAGAGTCCTTTTTATAAGCCTTGTTTTTATGTAGTTTGGTGCCATCAGTATGTTGTTTAAGGCTGTAAGCTGAATTTCTGAACGAGAGTTTAGTCTTAATGAGTTCAAAAAACAGAAAAAGTAGTTTGCAGACTCGTCACTTGCCACTTAGCACCTTTTAAACAACATTCATTGTAACCTTGAGTTTTCAAGTTGTCATCAATAGTAACCCAACCAAATGTTTTGACATAGAGCTGTAGTGATTATTCAATTATTTTATTAGTTGATTGACAGAAAAGTAATAACTATGCAACTATTTAGATAATCGACTAAACGTTTCAGTAATTTTTAAAAATGGCAAAAATAATGCTGTTTCAGCCTCTCAAATATAAAAATGTCCTACTTCCTTCTGTTTTATATCAAAGTAGACTGGCTATCTTTTGGTTGTGGGCTGTTAGTTGGACAAAAGAAAAGATTTTCAGACGTCACCTCAGACTCTGGGAAACTGGGATGGACGAGGCTCCCCATGTAAAAAGATGAGTCCTCACTGTAGCTGCATGATCAGAAGATTAATTGATAATGAAAATAATGGTTACTGACAGCCCTACTTTGACAACATTACAGACTGAACTGCTATGAGCCTCATAGGTCGACACCAGCAGCAGTGCTTTTGTGAATCTTCTTCACTGCACGGTGTCTTATTTTACTGAAACCTAAGAGCTCCTCTCTTGTCAGTGTTACAACAATAATTGTGTGATTTTAAATGTCGTACCATATACATGTTGTACAAAAAGTACTTAAAATAAATATAAATAGTATTTCCTTAGATACAAGGCACCACAACCACGTTTGCAACCATGACTGTCAATATTTAATGTGTTTTTTCCAACTGACTTAACATCATGTGAGTTTTCCTCGGTGTAGAAATAGTAACTGTTGGGTGGTTTAAATCAACCAATGAAGCGATCCATATATATATATACCGCATCTTAAACCCACCAGGACACTCTCATTTGGATAATAATTGATTCACATCATGCATTACAGTTTATGAGTTGAGAAATTACAGTTACTGTTGATTTTCAGGAGACTGGAAAGACAGTTTTAAAACCAGATTTTGAGCAGAAGACAATGGTAACAATCTGCTGTTGTGTGTCTGTTGTGCTTTAATCTGTTCTCGAGTCGTACTTGTACAGAATGCACCAGCAGTAAAAGCATTTTTTTTTTAAATCATGAAATATATTTACACATTAACTTATTTAATATGAAAAATATATATGAATTTTTCAGCAGCCATCCCACAGCCAACTAACAACTCTCTAATCATCAAGTATCACCTCCTGTATACTGTTGTGGTCTCACTGAAAAACTACCCTGGAAAACTATTGTGCAGGACCAAGAGATTTACTGTTGCATCCTAGTCTTATATTTGATAATTTTATAGAACCTTTTTTGTTGAATTAATACATAGAATTCAACATTTTTTGGCTGATAGAATAGAAACGATACCAGCCATAAACAAAAATCACCAGTATTCAAGAGACCTATCAGGACCCTGATTACTTTGTCTCTTCTGCCCTCTTCTGCTTCAGCCTGCTCATTACATGGAGCTGCTTGCCTGAGCTGAGAATCAGGTTATCACAGTGCAGTATGTGGTCTATTTGAACAGTGAATAACTAAAGATCAGGGCAAAATGTCTGATTTCACCTTCATCTAATTATAGACTCACTGAGGGGTGAATATTAATGGTATTAGATTCAGTTAAACCAAAATTGGCCAATGCTGAACTGAGTGAATAGTTAAAATGATTTTGCAGCAACCCTCTGATACAAGAACAATATAAGCCTGGCTAAAAATACTTGGTTTGGACCACCTCATGGTACGCTAAGGAAATAATAACCTGGGAGTGATTTCACAGTCAATGACACGTGAGGTGACCAAGTTCAGCATCCAGATAAACAAGCACATAATTGTCACACTATGTTCAGTGCAGAGGTACACAGAGGGCAAAGATGATGTTAAGATTTTTGTCTCAACAGAACTTATTTATTCTCTATTACTACAAATATTTGACATACCAAGAAAATTACATTTGTAGGCAATCTGTAGGCTACTGGAAGATGTGCAGTGGTAATTCGAGTAACATTTAACAAGCTCTATCCACATTGCTGTGTGTGTGAGAGATGCCTTTTATGGTGTGTGTGTGTGTATGTGTGAGGAGTTCTGATAAGGCTCCCCAACACACACACACACACACACACACACACACAGGTTTGCAGTACTTCGTGGGGACCCTTCATTGACATAATGCATTTCCTAGCCCCTAACCCTAACCCCTAACCATCGCAGCTAAATGCCTAAACCTAACCCTAACCTAATTCTAACCCCAACCCTAAAACCAAGTCTTAACCCTCAAAAAGTCCTTTAGACTTGTGGGGTCCAGCATTTTGGCCCCACAGAGGAGATGGGACCCCATAAGTATAGTGGGCTCCTGGTTTTTGGACCCCACGAATATAGTAAAACAAGTGCACACACACAACCACAAGTTTTTCAAAACCTAAAAGGGGTTTCATAACAAATCACTCTTTCTGCTTTGACGTTGGGGTGCCAGTGTGGTAGGATGATAGTGTAATGTGTCTCTGTGTGTGTGTGTGTGTTATCCTGCCATTCATGCACAATAGACCTGCACAATTGTTTACTTAGGCACTAATGCAGAAAGGGGACAAGGTAGCACTACACACATGTACAAGTGCAGCATGTTTACTAAGAAACCTAATCGCTGCACTACTGATGCAGGGATTGATGTAAAGAGTCTTATACCTGCACCAATCTGTACTCTTTATAGATATAGGTCATCACTGAAGCCTCACTGAGGTAACAGAGGGTATGTTTACCATCAAAGGCCCATTGTGTGTTCAGATGGGCTGTGTGTTTGTGTGTGTGTGTGTGTGCACGCGCATGTGTGTGTGGAGCTAATAAACATCAGCAGAGGGACCAGGAGTCAGTGTTTCCACACAGAAGCCAGTGAGTTAGATTTTTACTCCAGAAAGCAAGTCATCAGACATTTTGGTGGATATTTGTGGATGATAAGGGCTCTAAATATCAACATCTCTCACTCAGAAAAAGATAAGGTAAGCTGCACCAAACACAAACACTGGCTGCATTCATAATAATTATGTATATTGACATGAGAGGTTGTGGCAGCTCATATATTGCATTTTTAGAATTTGTCAATTTAATGCTGACTTTAAGTACTTAGGGTCAACGGTTCAGAGCAATGGAGACTGTGGAAAAGAGGTGAAGAGGCGAGTGCAAGCAGGTGGGAA
>CM022470.1:16779058-16808983 GCA_011952105.1 Coreoperca whiteheadi
GTGTGAGTGAAGAGGATGCAGAGGACAGGGTTAGATGGAGGCGGATGATTCGTTGTGGCGACCCCTGAAAGGGAGCAGCCGAAAGGAAAAGAAGAAGAATGCTGAAACTGTCACCAGGTCTGTGCAGTGCAGCTTTACTCTTTCTTCTCTGTTGTAGCTCAGGTGGGTTTATACTACTAGTGATGTTCAAGCAACCCAGTGGCCCTCAGGGGGTTAATGTTTGTTGTCAGATGTTAAAATGCTGTCATCATGCATTTTTTACAAAGAAGAAGCAATGTAAACAACAAAGAAGAATCTTAGTTCTTCCAACTTATGGATTAATCAGTATGAAGTCAGTTAAAGTCTGTCAGATGTATTAATAGACCTTGAAATTTTATGATTAAAATTGGTTACAATTTTGGTCACACTTGCAAACTCAGAAAGGCTGCATAACAGGATACATCTTGTTGCTGCTGTTGACCAGGTGTGGATGTATGCACAGGCTGGCCTTGGCTGCAGCCTATTTGCCCCATGTGTGCATGGGCCCCTGATTGGCGAAACTATGTGACTATTTTTAATTATTTAAATTTACATTAAAAAAAAACTCTTGACGTTGACCCCTATTTGCCCATAAGAAACATTTCAGCAAGGTCAATTTGGTACGTTACTGCTACTGGACAGCACTGTGGTAAAATGTCAGACAGAAAATATGATAGTGGAGCACAAAAATGAAAAAGCAGAAACAACAGTGACAAAGATCTACTAAAGAAATTCCCTAAATTGACTGGATATTTCAAGGCTGCCTAATCATCATCTAGTCGACAATTTGAAGAACCGCAGCAGCAGGACTGCGAGCTATAGGGCTAACGTTGGCGCTGCTGAAACAACTGCAAGGACATCCTCAGCTGTAGCCACAGCTAGCTCTAGCTATGGCAAAGACACCAGGCAGGATGACCGCGGCCATGCCTTACAACAACCATCTCACTCAGATAAGGAGTCTGAGACAGAGGGACTGACCCATCAACCACCCGAAACATCATTATCTTGTACCACCAACACCCCAGGAATTAGCCATGATGTCCCCAGCCACCACAAATCCCTCCATGACGGCCTCACCTGCTGCTGCTGACCATGCTGTCCCACTTTGACAAAGACACGTCAAAATGCACTACAGAATGCAGTAATAAGTATTACAAGCTATTTTTGCTTGTAAATTGTTTTAGTTTATTCTGGAGAGTTCTTTATATAAAAGCGGTACCACAGTGATTTAGTATTGCACTTCCTTAACTTTCGGAGTACTCACAAGAGACACGTTAAAGAAAGAATGATCACAATCGAAGCCTCAGACACCAAAATGTCCTGACTTTTAAGTCCCTGATATTATCCAAGCTCCAGAAACACTGGATCCCCCATTTCCCATAATGCAGCGCTATAGTGTCTTTCTTTACCTGTTAATCTTCATCAGTTAAAAGACATGCAGAAGAGGTTTAACATCAACCTGGACGACTATGATTTCACCAAAGAAACACTGCTAAAGCCGCAGTTTCAGCCTTCATCCAAAGGGGGACAAAACACCTCAGCCTCAACAAAGCATGCATCCGAGGCCGTGGACCAGCAATACATATGTATTTCAATTCATATGAAATAAATACATTGAGGTCAGTGATCATCTTATTCTCCGGTCTATTAATACCAGTCTATCCAGCCAAGTGTTGGTGTTTGATCCTCTGTTGCAAGTTGTCAGTGTGTTAGCAGCCACTTTCGTCTCTCCATTGTCAAGTTGTGGGGTGATCTGGCAGTGAAGGTTAAGATTTGAATGGGGCTTAAAGGCTTACAGGAAACCTGAGTCCAGCCTCCTCATCTTCCTGGCTCACCTCCTCTTTCTGAAGAGACGGTCTCCCTCTGTCACTCTGTCTTTCATTCTGTTATTTTCCTCCTTAAATTTGACATACATTTTTCATAATCAAATTTCCAGGGTTGGTGTAATGTTGACTAAATATTGTCTGCGTGCTGTAACTTTGACCCTAATAGCATATTACTATCACAGTGCTGTCACAGTTTATAGCCACGCTATTGGTATGGCTCTAGGGATGGCAATGTTGGTTGGTCGGTACATGACTTTGTTCCAGACTGAAATGTCTCAACAACTACTAGATGAAATTGGGTACAGATATCTGTGGTGTGCAGTTGTTAAATGCTAATGACCTTAGTGGTCCCTGTCTTTCTATCTAAAGCCATCATCAGGTCAACATGTCAGTTTGTCCAATATTTTGGCTTATGACCAAATACCAGAAAAACTAATTACATTCCCATCAGCCTCAGCTGTACTTTGTGTTTAGTGCTAATTAGCTAATATTAGCATGCTACCACGCAAAACTAAGATTTGACATTAATGTTTGCTAGTATTGTCATTGTGAACATAGCATGCTGACATTAGCATTTAGCCCAAAGCACCACTGTACCTCAGCACAGGCTCACAAAGCTGTTAGTTTGGATGTAGACTCTTAGTCTTTTTCAGCTTTAGCTGGCTCGGGCTGCTGTTCTCTGCAATTTATTATGAGGATATTATTTTGTGTGTGTGTATGAGTCACTATACTGTACAATACATTTAAAGCATATGACATGCATTTGGCCCAAGCCCCCAGTGTGTGTGATGCATTGCATTTGCAGCATGTGAGTTTGTATGTGTATGCTTTAAATTAATTAATTGATTAATGTGTGTTTGTGTGTGTGTGTACCTGTCAATCTCTAGATGTCTGTCCAGATGATTCAGAGTAGATCCTCCATCCACTGATCTCATTATGAGACGTGTGTGTGTGTGTGCCCACAGTCATTAAATGAGCCTGTTAGCGTTGCTCTGCTTAGGTGATCTTTGTCAGTCTTGTGTCGCTGAGTGCGCGTGCTGAAAGCATGTTGTCAATGATTGGCACGTAGATAAAGAGACTCTCCTCATCTCTTACTCTCTCTCCAGTGTCCCTCTATATCACTCTCTCTGTCATCTCTCCATCTCTCGCCATCTTCTGTTTCTCCCAATAACCATGTTTCTCTCTCATTTTCTCTTTTCTAGTTCTGTCGTTTTCCATTTTTCTCACATTATTTTTTCACATTATTTTATTAATTCCTCTTTCTGTCCCTCTCTGCCTCTTTTCATTTTCACTTCTTCTCAATCCCACTTTTTTTTGTTCAGCTTCTTTTCATCATTTATGTAATCTGCAGTTCATTCATCAGCAGTTCGTTGATGCACCGCTGTCTCCTTTTCCCTCTTTACCTTTGCCCAGCTCCCTCTCCTCTTTCTCCACCTCCTCCATCTCTGTCATCTGTGCTCTATTCATTACCAGTTCACTCAGTCAACAGACCACATCAGCCAGACAGCAGATACATATCACACATATCAAATAGATCTCTTTGTGTGTCTCTTTACCAGTTTGGTGACCAACAACCTTCACTGTGTGAGTATCTGATGAGCAGGAAGGAACTTTTGAACTTTCCTCTGTGCCCACTCTCTGTCTTTATCCCCTTATCTCAGTCTGCAGTTAGATGATACCAACAATGGTGTTGTTGTTATTGCTGTGCAGCCTGCAGACAGTTTAGAGTTTTGTCATGGTCACTGCCCCTGGGGATACGTGATACAGATTTCTGCTCAGATCCTATCTTAGGTCAACACTATTAGTCCTTCCAACTCCAGTTAGTGGAAAGATAACTTGGAAGTGGACCTGTTAACTGTAATTGACATATGTGATCAAGATGTTTCTTCTCTTTTTGTACATGTAGATACATTTCTGCATTTAGTTTTTATCTTGCAGTTATCAAAAAATTATTGTTTGGTTTTCTTTCTTTTGCTATTTGCTCTCTATCCTCCGTCTACTCTGTGGTGTCTGGCTGGTAACCCCTGACACTATCCCAATTGTATAATATATTGGTTGGGGAGCAGGCCATGGCAGGTTTGACCCTTTGTGATATATTTAGAGTGGCCTCCGATGAATGTTTTATCCATGCTGCGTAGGCAGAACACAGGGCAGTCATTAAACATTCATATCTGCCACTGAGATGACCTCCTGGAATATCAGCCTGTCATCAATGAATTAACAGAACATCATCAATGAGCTAACATCAGACCATCCTCAATGAATTAACATCAGCCATTTATGTAATGCCATCACACCTCACACTTGTAAGCCCATGTTACACCTTGCACTTCTACTGACAGGGCAGATATGTGTGTGCGTGTGTGTGTGTGTGTGTGTGTGTTTTTAGCCACAGAGATGAGACAAATAATACAAATCTTTATATTGTTTTGATTATAAGTTTCATTTTAATTGACCTAGTTATAAATTATGCTATTTAGAAAGATGCCAGATGGTCACTATGGGATCAAGAAACAGATTGAGCAGTAAGAGGATCTTGGCGGTGTCAAAACAAGAAATGACTGGTGCTTTCTTGTCTTTTTTTGAACTCTCAATCAGGCTGTAATATATGAATTCTGAGGGAAAGTTGCTGTAAATTCATGATTTCTGTTAGTTGGAGTGCTACACTGACCAAAACAATAGGTACAGCAGCTAATTATTCATTTTAAATCCTTGCTTTATTGGAATAACCCATGTAAATTGACGACGTGAAGTCGTAATTTGTTTAATTCTGCATCAAACGTGCACATGTGTACTGTTGGTATGTGCATATATTGTTGAATACTTGTGTAGACATTTTACCAAGCATCACTCTCCACTGTGGTTCATGCTGCTACTGCTGTTGTGTGTGTTTTGGCTCTGCGTGGCTTCGCCTCTCAGACACAGTTTAGCAACAGCTCAGCCAGCCTGCATTATTCATACGAGAGCGAGCCTGCAGATAAGGTTACCCCCGAGGCAGTATAGCTAATGCATTAAGGTACCCTTTGCAAATATAACTAGGGAAGCATTCACTCTGATGCACATACACACACAAACATACAATACATATGCTCATATGTCCATGCACATGCGCTGAGGATATGACGAGGCCTCTGGTTGGGGTGAACAGGGGACGGATGAAGTAACCAGAGAGAGATGCAGAAGGTTGCAGGAGGTCACAAAGGCAAGCTGACGTGGACGTGGGAGGATACAACCACAAATGCAACACACATACACACTCACTCTCAGACAAAGAGGAGGACACCCCTGAAGGCTGAGACTCACACAGACACATGAACATCGGCTCTCCTTGTTGGAGGGACATCCTGCCAAAGTTGTTGCGGCGGCCAAGAGGAGGATTCACTGCCGGACTCACAGGACGCACTAACAATAGGAGACACACAAAGGACTACACAGACTCTGTCACTGGGATAGCAGGGTCTTTTATTCATCATGTGACCCTGGGAAGTTACTTACAAACCTATAGAGAAGAACAAGACCAGGAATTTACAAGCATTTTTGCTATGGTGGATGGACTTCAGTGAAAAACTCAGTGAGCCAGAGGCAACAAGTGGGTAAAACTGAGAGACTGTAACCAGTAAGATACATTTTAAATTCAATAAGAATCTGTTTTTTTTTATCAAACACTCCTAGACAGGTTTCCATCTCTTTTTACACACACAGAGACAACTGCTTTTTTGCTGAGGCTCGAAGACATACTGTAATGCGAGCGAGCACTGATGGCTGAGATTCCGACTTCATTACTAGATCGTGTTTTGAAGGACTGTGGTTTCTGTTTGTCTCAGTGTGCATTATAGAACAACTGACTTGGGACAGAGTGTGTCACAGTGTGTTTCTGGGGTGTCACAAGGATGGATCAGATGGAGGAAAAACGAGAGAGGATGTGAAAACAATTGGGAATGAGGGGATGTTGCTACAATTTGGACTCTTCTTCTCAAGAGTACATATCAACATTGATACTGACCTGTTTTAGCACATTTTGGGAACTTGTTCTTCCTCATCTTGTTTAGAATGATCTGAGTTAGGAGACATCATGCCACCTAAAAAAGGTGACCCAAAATCAGCTGCCAAGAAAGGCAAGTCAGATGAGCCTAAAAAGGGAGGAAAGGATGATAAAAAAGGAGAGAAAGATGACAAGAAAGCAGGGAAAAAAGCAGAGGAGCCATCAGCTAAGGGGAAAGGGAAGGATGATGGGAAGAAGGGAAAGGGAAAGAAACCTGTCAGTGAGTCGGAGGAGGGGTCAGAGGAAGAAGAAGAGGAGATGACTACTGAGGAAGAAGATGACGATAACAGTGAGGAAGAGGTAGTAACCAAGAAGCCAGAAAAAATGGATAAAGGGAAAGGGAAAGCAGCTCTGAAAGGTGCATCCAAGGCCATGGCTGTAAAGGGTTTTAAGCCTCCTCCTAAACACTCACCTTTGTCTGATGATGAGGAGAAGGAAGAGAAAGGAAAACCACAGATAAAGAAAGGGATGGGTGCAGTAAACCTGAAAAAGATGAGTGATGTTCACATCAAAGGAGCCTCCAAGGCCATTATGGGTCTTGCTGCAGATGGACAGAAGAAGAACACTGGTGCAGCAAAAGCACAAAAGGCAGATCCCAGGTCTCACCTCAAAGGAGCCTCCAAAGCCCTCACAGGCCTCACCGGGAAGTCTTCACCTTTTAGCTTTCCCTCTAAACAGCAACAGCCAGAGAAAGCAAAACCAAAGAGAAACCTTAAAAGCACGTCCCGTCTCTTCCTACGACTCTCCAAGAAAAAGAAGCCCTCTGCTGCTGGGAAACCACTTCTAGGCACCAGCAAGCTTTTTGCTGGGTTTGGGGCTAAATCTCCTTCCGCTGACAAAAAGCCAGGTCTGTCTGGATTTAACTTGTTTAATAAAAAAGATGATACTGCAAAAGAAACCCCACCACCTAAAAAGACAATAAATCTATCCAGTTTAGGGGGCAATGGGAAAATGGCAACAGAGGCAAAGGGACTGGGAGGGAAATTCAAAGGCATGTTTGGGAAAAAGAAAGCAGGGTCAGGATTTAAGAAAAAAAGCTGGATGTTAGGAAGGATAGCTGCAGCAACTAACTGGTTGACAGGAAGGTTTCTGACTACTAAGGGCCAAGGTCGGCTGGGGGCACCAGCACAAGGACGGGAACGAAAGCATCTGTCATTTGCTAACAGGGACTATAGAGGGAGACAGACACATCATTACGATGAAGCCTATGAGTATGGCGAAGATGAGTATGGATCTGAGGAAGATTACCATGACAGGTGGAGACCTAGAGGCTTTCTGAGACAACCCATGACCTATGACTTATATGACCCTTATGAAGAGGAAATGGATTACTATGATGATGACGAGTGGGAAGATGAATATGGTTACTATGATGATGAGGGCAATTTTTATTATGATGAGCTTAACTATGATGATGATGTGGATTACTACAGTTACCCTAATGACTATTATGATGATGAGTATGAAGAGTACTATGGCGATGAAGGGATGGAGTATTATTATGGTGAAGATGGAATGCTGTACGCAGTGGAGCCAGAGCCATACAGTTACTATGCTAATGGCATGGATGCTGTCTATGACCCATATGACCCAGAGCTATATGGAGATTATATTGACAAAAGTATCTATGGGATGTCAGACCCATATGGCATGATGAGTGGTGGTTATGATGATGTTTCAGGGCTATATAATGACCCAATGCTGGGATATACAGACCCTTTTGCTATTTATAACCCCTATCAGCACCCTTTCTATATGGATGCTGGGCTGTATCCAGCTGAGACAGGACAGCGGTATGGAGAGGAGCAGCTGTCTTACCCTCTCCCTGAGCTATTTTCAGCAGAGCAGTTCAGGGTCCCCAGGCCCCAGGTTAGGCTATTTGGAAAAGACAGATTAGAGGTGGAAACCCTGCCACCTCCTCCTCCTCATTCTCACGCCTCCTCCCCGATGTTATCCTCTCCCTCCCCAGGTCTTGCCATCAACAATCTGGAAATTAGGTCAGATTTACAAAAGGAGAAGCCCTTTCCCACATACCTTCCTACACAGCCCTATTACCCCATTGTCATGAATCAACAACAAACCCCTATTCTTTCTAGACAAGCCCCCTCACCAACACCTATGATCATTCAACAGGAGCAAGTCTCTCTGCCTCAGCCTACTCACCCTCCTTTCTCTGTTTTTCCCAGTCACTTGTCCCCATCTCCCCTACCACCACAATTTGCCCCACAAATGTACCAACCGTCCCACCCCCAAGACCCACAAATGTTCCAGATGGGGCAAATGTCACCAATGGTCCAACCAATACAGCCACTGATGCATTCATCGCTGCATTCACCAGTGGCCTCACCTAGGCCAGTGCGACGAATGAGTCCCCTTCCATCCCCACAGCTGTCACTGAGGCCAGGATCAGCTAGGGCAATGGCATCTTCTTCACCCCGCCCCTCACCAAATCACATGGACTTCCAAACCGGAATTCAGACAGACCCCCACCTCTCCCCTCGCTTACATAGGAGGGGGCTCACTCACCGGGCCTCAATGGCAGGCCAAAGGCCGACTCCTGTACTTGACAGGCGGAGACCACCCAGCCCACCTGCTTCACCAGCACACCACAGGAGAGGGATGTCAGCTAGAGCTCAGCCATCCCTGACAAGAGGAAGGGGGGGAATTGGGATGCGCAGGGCTCCATCAACTGTTCGACCCCAATCCCCACTTTCTAGTCCCCTAGCTTCACCCCGGGGATCACTTAGGAAGAGGGCAAGCCCACCACCTTCCCCAAGACTCTCTTTCAGACAGCAACCCCCTCCCGATGCGGTGCCTCTGCCACCTATCAGACCTCATTTGTTCAAAGGTAGAAAACAAACATCCAAGATGAGGCATTCCCCCTCTCCTCCCCTACCATCCCCACAAAGACCAAGCTCCCCTCTACGTGAGAGATCTCAGTCTCCCCCCCAAGCCTTCCGCCCAACCTCCCCTCATCGTCATCCCTCTCCTTCCCCATCACGTATCAGCAGTCGCCCCCTTCCCACCCGTTCCTCTACTCGCAGGCTGAGAGGTGGTGCTGGAGGTCGAAGTCATGTGCCCATGGGGGCTGTGAAACCCTCCCCAGCTAACCCCTACTTACAGAGACGCAGTAGACATGGACCTCCTGTCACTCAGCATGTAGCCCCATTCAGGTCCTCTATCCATAGTGGCCCAGCCTCTCCCTCAGGACAGATAGGGGGTGTAGCTGGAACACCCATGTCAACCAGGACAGGCTCCCGGGCTACAGGGTTAAGGGAGTCACAGCGAATTGGTACTCCCCAAGGAGGCTTCCACAGACCTGTAGGTAGAGGCCAGCCACTAGTCCGTATGCCCAGAAACCAGCCCTCTCTTCAATCAAGACAGTCATTCAGAGCACCTCCCCCAGTACCTCCTGTCTCTCCACAGCCTTCTTTGAAACAGAGTGGCCCTCTTTCCACCCAGCCGTCAGTGCGTAGGCTGCAGAGTAGACCTCCATCTCCACAACCACTGCGGCGTCAATCTCCTCTGGCCTCCCGTTCAGCCTCTCCCATGCAACATATATCTCACCCACCGTCCCCCTTTCCCCACAGAGTTATGAGTCCCCAGAGTTTAGGGCCAACATCTTTTCAACCAACAGCACCTCACCCCAGTCTTCCTCCTGGTGGTTTCCCACCATCTCATAGTATCACCCAGTATGACTACACAATGATGGAGCCAGGCCCATCCCCAATGCTTACAAATGCTTTACCAAACCCTCAGCTTGTAGGGGCTCCCTTTCATCCCTCTCCTCTTCCTTCCTCCATCCCTTACGCCAACACTGAGTACTCTTCTCCTTTACAGAGACCCTCCTCCCCCCAAACACAGTACGAAGTCTACTCTCAAGACCTCTCTCAACCTGCAACCTCATCACCTTATCTGGGACACAGGCTCCAGAACCCATATCTGCAGAATGCCAGCATCACCACACCTTTACAGAGAAGCCCTTCCCCCATACCTGGTGGGCAGGGCGAGATATCAGCTGATGTACAGGTGAGCCAGGAGGTGAGCCCATACACCACTCTTGGTCTATCCAATGCTTTGAGACAGAACTCCCATCTGCGCACCGCCTCCTACTCGTCTCCTCTACAACGCAATGCCAACCTCTATACAACTGTCCTCTCACCCCCTCAGGTAGCAGCAATTCCTGCTACCTCTGTACCCTCCTCCCCACACTTGTCTTCTGCCATGCTTACCTCCCAGCTACGCAATGCTTCCTTTGCCTCACCCCTTCAGCGACACCTCTACCCCATGTCTTTTGCCTCTCCTGCCACCACACCTCAACAAGGTACTGTCAGAGGTACCTCCTCACTTTTCTCTGGTGGACTGCGGACCTCCCAAATCCAGGGATCCATGTTAAGGCTTCCAGGTGGCACTTTGACAATGTCCCGGGGACCTGTTGAGGTTCCAGTTACCACTGATGGTGGAGGTAGTGTCAGTGGTGGTGGAAGGCTGTCACCCTCTATGCTCTCAAATGCCCTGCAGAATTCAAGCCTACGTCAGGCCACCTATCGACTACCTGATGGCTCATTGGTCACCAGAACTGAACCTGCTGAAGCTTCCTCAGGTCCATCACCGCTCTCGTCCTCTATGCTGTCCTCTGCCTTGTTGAATCCCAGTTTGCGACAGGCCACATATCGTTTGCCTGATGGCACTCTTTTAAGCAGAACAGAGCCCACACCTGCACCCTCCCATTCCTCTTCTATGCTTTCCTCTGCACTTTTGAACCCCAATGTACGTAAAGCCACATACAGGCTGCCAGATGGAACTTTGGTTACAAGAAACGAGCCAGCACCTGAGCCTGTCACCCCTTCCTCTTCTATGCTCTCCTCTGCTCTTCTCAATCCTAATGTTCGCAAGGCCTCTTATCGATTACCAGATGGTTCAATTCTAATGCAACAGGGAGAGAAGACACCAAATACTGAGAGTGCAACATCATCACCTGGTCTATCAAGCGCCCTGATGAATGCTAATCTGCGTAAGGCAAAGTTTCAGCTCCCAGATGGATCATCATTGTTTTCACGGAACCAAACCCAAGCTCCCACCTCTGCCTCCTCCGGTCCTCTCCTTTCTGGTGCCATTCTAAACACCAACCTCCGTGGTGCCTCCTTCACACTCCCAAACACATCATTATTAAGGCAGCCTGGTTCTGCTGATACCTCTGAGTCACTGTCTCTTGACCTTTCAAATGCTCTCCGCAACCAAAACATTCAATCTGCCACCTACCGTTTGCCAGACGGAACGCTGATCACCCGCTCTCAGCCCGCTACTGCACCCCGAACACTTGACCTGTCTAATGCTTTATCAAAGAACCCAAACCTTCGTGGGGCAAACTACCGTCTCCCCAATGGTAATATCATGACACGTCTTGGTGCCCCTAGCACCCCAGAACCTCGGTCACTTAACCTCTCTGGTGCCCTGCAGAACCCTCACCTCCGGGGGGCCTCTTTCCGCCTTCCCTCCTCATATGCTGTAGTGTCACCCCAGGTCCAGGGGTCCGGCCCTGAACAGCACTGGGCACACGGCTCAGGAGTTGAAGGCTTGGGACTGCAGCAAGATGCGGATGTGTGGGGTGCAGAGAGGGTTCTACCTCATGGGACCGTGCAGAACCTCAATAAATGGTCCATGAATAGAGACGGGGAGCTGCTGGAGCCTTACAGCCTGATGGGACAGGGACACATGGGGCGTGAACCAGGGGAGTGGAATCTCAGCAGGGAGGGGGAACCACAGGGGCACTGGTTTGACAAGGTAAAAGTTTTACATATATGACTCACACTACAAGTAGGCACAATAGCTAATGGTGGGCACTATACTGTAAGTCTTTATGTTTATGGTGTAATTTTACAGTTGAAAGTGTGATGTTAGGGTGAAAACCTGGGACAGTAGTGGGTGTGTGCCTGTCTTAATGCATGAACATCTACATCCATCATGTCCTCATTTCTGAGTATGTATGTGTGTGTTTTAGATGTACTCAATCAGAAGCCTGCCCACCATTGCTCACCGGGAGCATCGGGAGGAAGATGGAGTGGAAGATATGACACAGCTAGAGTGAGTAAAAAGATCACTCATACCTGAGTTTACTATTTGTCATAGAGAGAGACTGATCATGTCAAGTGCAACAGTAAAATGTGTAAAACAAATAAGTCAGATTCAAGGTGCTCCCTCAATAAAAAAATATACTCCACTTGATTTATCATGAGTTGAAGTAATAAACCGCAGTCATATTTGCCTTTATCAGAGTATAAAACATAAATAATACTGCACGTACAATGTGCAGTATCATACCAAGAACTGGTTTTGAGGCTTCAAAGACATGATGGGTTACAAGATTCTGGATGAGTTCTTGAAGGTGAAAGTACAGTGGTGCATGCAAAAATGGTGGAAATCTTCTGTTATCTTTAAACACCTTTATCCTCTTGCTTCTGTCTAGGGAAATGCATGAAGGGGCTGTTCTGCTGAACCTGAGGAAAAGATTTGAGAGGGAGCTTATTTATGTAAGTATCTGAGCAGCACATACATCCAACATACAACAACCTACATACAACCATTACACTACTGAATGTCTTGAATCTATAAAGTTTAAGTCAGATCACTTCATTTTGAGTTTGTGTGTTGATTTTACAAACCTATATCTTTATCTCTGTTTCTTGTTTTCTTTTCTTCTGTCTCTCCACATTCCTTGTTTTATTCAGACATACATAGGTAGTATTCTGGTGTCTGTGAACCCCTATAAGATGTACAACATCTATGGGACAGACATGGTGCTGCTGTACAAGGGTCATGCTCTGGGAGAGAACCCTCCGTAAGTCATGTTCACTCTTAAACTGTGGGGACAGTAAACTGGAAGCAAACAAATGGAATGCTAGAGCTGTCAGTACCTTCACAGTTCACACTAAAAAAACCAACAGAATAGATCAGTTTTTGAAATTGAGTTTAACCTGGCTTGGCTCGATTGGAAAGAAGAATTAAAGGTAGAAAGGAAGCTGACGTGTTAGAAGTGAAGGATGAAGGTTAGAAGAACAACAGAAGATAAGGATAGAAAAGAAGGGAGAAAGAATATTTTGGCACTTAGAGTTCATTGATTTAATCTCTTTAGATATCTGATAGCTTGACGCAGCTACTCTTTCTCCTTCAGGCACTTGTTTGCCATAGCAAACGCTGCTTATTCCAAAATGATGGATGCCAAACACAACCAGGTCATAATAATCAGGTAAGAGGCTGACTCTATAATCCTTACTAAAATCCTCTTGATCTGACATTTTAATCATTTTCTATGTACGTGTAAATCAGATATCAAAGTTCAACAACCATATATGATTTATACATAGGAGTTTCATTCACCAGGCCTGAATTCGCTCACTCTTTAAATTCTATTCACCACTTAATTTCCGCCTGAGATAATTCCATACCATTGATCATACATTACACCAGATGCATATTTAGACAAATATAAAAAAAATGTAATTCATAAAATTTAATGTAAAAATCTTGCATGCTGCAGCAACATATTTTTGTTGCATGTCATTAGTAACCTTCCAAGGTTACTTGTAATAGTTTAATCTTGGTGTACGCAGTATCCATGAAGCTTCTTGGACAGTTAGGTTTCCATCTCCAGTTGGATTAGTGTTTGTAAATTCATGAGTGTCTGTCTGTGGTTTTCTGGTCAGCAAACTTAAGACAGTCATCCTTCACTCCTCTCGAGCTCCGTCTATCTGTCACAGGCACCTTGCTCCATGTAAAAACTGATCTTCTGGAGGAGCAAACATACACCCACAAACACACATACACTCAGTAAGCACGTTTACATCTCACTCAGATGTAAAAGCATGGACATATATACACTACAGCCACACATTTCCACATAGGTGTGTGCTTTTAGAAATGGCCAGAAACAATAATAGGAAATACACTAACTCCTACACATGCACACACACCTGGAACACTCTAGCCATATTCGGAAGGAGACACCTGTAAGGAAAGCCCAGCCAGGTCTGCGCCAGGAGCAGATGATGTTTCAGAGGTGTGTGTGTCCATGTGCACGTGTGCGAACCCTGTGTTTGTGTGTGAGTCACTGAGTGCGTGTTAAGGGGTAACTGAGGTCTGGTGTTCAGTGACCAGTAATGGCCCAGGTTTTTGGCTAACCAGCCCATGAGTTGAAACCTTATGCTGGAATGTGGTCAAGGTGCCTGTGTCCCTAAATACACACACACACACCTCTACCCCCCCTTAAGCCAAGCTTACATAATGGTGGTATTTAGCGCTAAGCTGTTGGCAGTGGTAAAGCACAGCGTGTGTGTCTAGGAGCGTTTCAGGTGGTTTAACGCAAAAGTGGAATTCAAGCCTTATCTAATGCAAGATTACCCTGGTCTCACATCACTTAGTCAATTAAGTCAAACACACCACAAGCAGCAGTAGGGAGGTGAGAAGGATCAAATAATGGACTCTCTAAGTGATTAATAAAAGCTTGGTGTAGTGCTGCTCAAAGTGCGGATAATGTTCACTCTTTGGCCTTAGTGAGCTTCCAATTTTCCATCAAAATAACCCGCAGTATTCTACTTACCTTGTCATGAGGACTATAAAAAAGTACTGTATGTGTAGATAGTAGAACAGTTTTCTGCCATTATCGTTTTATGGTTTGATCTGAATGAGACAACAAAAACAAAAACCGCAGTCAAGTTCTGATTTTGTGTGCAGATGTCTTGTCCATTAGCCATCATTTGAAGTTTTTTTTATTCATTCTATTTTGTAGCAGTTTTGTATTTCACACAGCCAGAGTGACTGGTGAGCCAAAATAGTTCATTTCATGCCTTCAGGCCTGTGACAGAACTTATCATTAGTGTGTAAAAGTATGTAAATGTAGAAATGTAATGTGTACATTCTGTATAAATGCACCTGTGGATGTACAGATAATATATTCACCCTTACTATCACTACTAGACATCTTTTTTCCATTTAGCCTATCTTTTAGTTCATTTAGGACTTGAAATGAAGAAATATGCTACTTTATGTTATTTTCTGTGCCTTTAATTTGCTGTATAATAATAATGAACTTCATTTATAGTGCACTTTTCTTAACAATGTTACAACGTGCTTTACAAAAGAAAGGAATAATAACCATAAAATGTGGATAAAATGAGAATATTGTCAAAGAACACGAGCAAGGAGGAAATAAAAACAATACAACAAATATGATCAAATAAAAGAGAATCAATACAATAAAAACATATCAAACATTTCCGAAGACTTTCACAAAAAGAAAAATTTTAAGAAGAGATTTTAAAGTGGCTAGAGACTTAGTGTGTCTGAGTTCAGTAGGCAGAGAGTTCAATAGTGTGGCAAAGGCCTGATCACCCTTTGTCACTCTGGCCAGTTACTGTATTTTCAGCAGCTCCTCTAAACTTTTAGCTGAGCACAAAGTCATGGAAAAAACTATTATGTTTATCCTTCAAATGTATCATACTTTTTATATTTGAAACACAGCAAAATAATTCATCCACACGCTGTTGTAAAAAGCACAGTTTATTAAGCAGTAATTTTAGCAATATCTGAATAAGGAAAATGCTGTGATGTTTGTAGCAGAGCACTGGGACAATTCATTATATATACTGTGTCATGTTGATGGGTGTTATCTCTGTCCAGTGAGTGTGTGTTACTGTGTTTCAGTGGGGAGAGTGGGTCTGGGAAAACAGAGGCCACCAAACTAGTCCTTCGCTACCTAGCAGCAATACATCACAAATGCAATCTTGCGCAACAGGTACACACTCACATCCTGACATGCACAAAGTGCTGCCAGCAGATTTGGACAAACGAACACACACAGACACACATTCCCGTCTTGATGGACGACTAACGCCTGTGTACGTCTCTTTTTCCACGTCTCTGTATCTCTGCTGGCTCTTCTTGGGTGCAGATTGAGGTAGTGGGGTTCCCTGCATGACTTGTGCTTTACATTTTACAACTCGTCTTCACATATGGGCATAAGAATAGCAGGTTGCTGTGTTTTGCTGTGGTGTGTGACAATATCCATTAGAGATGTTGTGTTTTCTTGTGCATTTTTCTTTTACTTGCTTCATAAACTCTGTCTGGCATCCCTTCAACTAATTTATTGATCAGGATCTAAGTTCACTAATGTTTAATCTCAAATGGCCATTGAGTAGTCCTAATTTGACGACATTTTACACAGAATCAACTGGTGCTTTGCATTGTAATTGTTTCTCACTCAGTTGTTTTTAGCAAAACCTTGAAAACAATGAACATATGTGTTATAGACCAGCTATTACTGTCAGAGCAAGATATTTTCAGTATGATGCTGATAACGGTTGTTGATTTACTGTGTCTTTGAATGCCTGGTAGATACTTGAGGCAGCTCCCCTGCTGGAATCTTTTGGAAATGCCAAAACTGTACGGAACGATAATTCCAGTCGTTTCGGGAAATACATAGAGGTCTTTCTGGAGGAGTGAGTATAAAATAAATAAACAAAAGTTCCAGTCTATCTTCTTTAATCACTTTTTAAAACCCACTATTAAAAAAAATACTTTTCAGTGATTAATTTATTTTTTTCATGGTGTTATAATTAAAGTCTGTGCTACATAAATACAATAAAATTATTGTTTATTAATATTTAATCTAATTATCTGCTGTCTTTCTCTCTGACCAGTGGTGTGATCAGTGGTGCCATAACCTCTCAGTATCTACTGGAAAAGTCCCGTATTGTCTTCCAGGTGTCACATGCAGACACACACACAAGATGACACTTTATATCTTTTGTGTATGTGAAAGTGTTAAATTTGTGTTTTCCCCTTCAGGCCAAAGATGAGAGGAACTATCATATCTTCTACGAGATGCTGGCAGGTCTCCCCTCGCAGCAGAAGCAGGCTTTCTATCTTCAAGAGGCTGAGACCTACTATTACCTCAACCAGGTAGAAAGACACAGTGCAGCATAATCATCAGTCTTTCCAGTGCTTTTCAGGAATGTCATATGGAGATACAGATGACATATGGAAGTGAACTCTTTACTTCAATCTGTCTCTGTCTCTCACCGTACAGGGAGGGGATTGTGGGATAACAGGAAAGAATGATTCAGAAGACTTCCTGCGTCTGCTTGCTGCCATGGAAATCCTTCACTTCACCCCTGAAGACCAGTCTGCCATCTTTAGAGTTCTTTCTTCCATACTGCACCTGGGCAACGTCTACTTTCAGAGATATGAGGTAATGTTTATTTTATTAGTTTTTATTTTTGTTATCAATATATAATATAGTCGGAGACAATTCAAGGCAGTTAAAATACCACTACATGTCATACACAGCGTATATATTCTTGGAACATTTTTGGAATATTTTGTCTGCCAAGCTGAGACAGCTATGCTAAGAGAATTATAATGAACTGAAAATAAGAAATTAACTAAACCTTACCGTGACAGTAAAAATAATGACAATAAACAGAAAAAAGCACAACAGATCAAGTATTTTTTCTCTCTTTCTGTGTTGTACCACAGGCTGATGGCCAGGAGGTGGCGTCAGTGGTGAGCGCTCAGGAGATCAGAGTGGTGGCTGAGCTGCTGCAGATCTCTCCAGAAGGACTACAGAAAGCCATCACCTACAAAGTCACAGTCAGTATCAAACTGTGTTTTATGTGCATGTGTATTAAAATTTCAGTACATATACGGGCAACCCTGCTTAATTTAATTTAATTAAACCGTGTTGAAAACATTTTTCCATTGCCTGCTTTAAAACAAGAGGTGTTACAGCTTTGAATCCTTGTCATTCTTGAACTTGGTGGTTATTTATTATGTTGTCAGTCCCTCTCAGTACATTTAGAGGCCTAATGTTGACAGGCAGGTAACGTGGCAGAATGCCAGCGTCTCTGTCTCTTGCTTACACACACACATACTGATGTTAAAGGCATTGTATCGCCATCAGTGTCATTTTACTCAAGGAGACACATCTATGGATCCAACACACGGAGTGAAAGAACGAAAGACAAGAAAGAGGCAAAACTGCTCACTGATCTACATGTGCAGTTGTCTTGTCCCCCCTGACTTCCTGTGGTTGATGTTATAAGACCTTTTCTAGCCATGCTGACTAACTCACCAAAGGTTTGTGGGATATTGGGCTCTTGGCTAGCATCATTTTTACAAGTTATCATCCATTTGTCCCACATTAGATTGTTCACTGTAGCGGCTCATGTTTCTCTGCCTTGGTAAGTGAGTAGCATTGAGCATCTGGCCCTGGAGACTAGTAGAGTGAACCATAATTCCATTATACAATCTTTTTTTAATGAGGAAGTTTGTTTGCAGTTTAAATATTTTTCCTACTTACTCAGAATGAGAAAAATCTATATAGATTCTTTCTGCATGGAGTCAGAAGGTGTTAAATAGTAATCTATTTTACCTGGGTTTAGGGATATCTTTGGGATCAAGTAGCAGTTTATTTCATAATCTAACCCACCAAGGACTATTTGTTTCAGTAGAAAGTGAAAGAGGTGGGTAATTAAAGACATACTGTATGTTGTTGCTCATCTGATATTATTCAGAAAGAAAGTTATATTTGAATATCTGAATATTTAAAAATGCACAAAAAGTTCTGGATGAAGGTCAGCCCTCTTTGTTCTTAGTTTTCCAGTCTTTTTCAAAAAGTGAAATGTCTAGGAAAACAGCAATATGCTGATGATGAGGTGCCAGAGGCCCCCAGAGTAATTTAAAAAACATTTTATGATACGATTTTCACCCTGATTTTTGCTGATTTTCCAGGAAATGTTCACATATTTTTGTCAATACAAAATTAGCTCCCATTTTTACATGAAAAATTAAAATAAAATAATGAGCCTTAGATGTAGTTTCATTTAATATTCCACCTTACACATCATTGTGTCTTTGTGTCTTGGATTCTAGTTACCTGTCAATTGTCTTACCTCTCAATCTCAAACAAATCTCAAATCAAACCTGAGCTCATGTGGAGCAGCACAAATTAGTTTCTATGTGATTCTGTTACCACATAACCAGAGTGTTACCAGAGTGTTCCCTCCATCACACAGGCAAAACAAAGATAGGATAGCGTTCTTCTCATTATCATTATTTTAAATCTCCTGAAGTCCTTTAGCATGTTACCAGGCAGGAGCAGAAGTCCATTGAATTCACATGTAAGCAAATTGTTTTTAGGTCATTGGAATTTAAAAACACCACAATCAGGAATTTAAAAAAGCATTTGATTTTGTCTCATCTATTACTGTGAATCAGCATCAGAGGTGGCACTCTCACTTCCAATAATCTTTAGTGGACAAAAGAAGAAAACGTATTGCCGCATTGTACTCCTTTGCTTCAGGCAGAATTTTCTCGTGGTATTAACAGGGTGATTGTCTAAAGAAGGACCACAGGATTAACAAAAAAAACAGACAACCCCAGCACTGAAAGACATTAACCTCGAACCCCACTACAACCTCTCTAGCATCTCTTTTTCTGTTATCTACATGACATTATGCTCCTTAATCACCCTTACAGTATGGTACACATCCAGGCCTGGTCTTTAATTTACCACAGTGTCCTTGTGCAAAAAGACACTGAATCCATACCAGCTCCAACGGATGCAGGCTAAACGGGAATGACCCTGCTGGCATTTGTGGGTCAGAGGCACAAACAACAAAAACCAAAAGAAACTGTCTAAAGAAAAGCAAGAAAGAAACAAGTCCAACAGTCCTTTACAACGTTATGAGTATTCTAGTTCTCTGTCCACTATATATCCCCTGTTCCATTCAAATCATATTAGCTAACAAGTCGAAATCCGGGAAAAAATCCTTTTTTTGTTCAGTCACCCAAATTCTTTGTCCTCTTTGATCCACATTCTCTCATATTCTAGTATCTGATTGATCATAAAACATCCTGTCCGGTTTAAAAGAAGGAGCAGATTCCAGATGTCCTGATGGTCTTGTGATGCTTCTGACAAGGAGGAACACAATAAAAGTACACCTTATGTCCACACGTCTCCACACGTACACGATCTTATACACTACTCTAAGAGGCTTTTGTATAATTGCATTTCTAATTACAAAGGTGGTTCCTATGTAACAGGAGAGGAGTCAGTCGGATCCACTCATTTCCTTTGGCTGGATGAGGCGCGCGTGTGTGTGTGTGTGTGTGTGTGTGTGTGTGTGTGTGTTTGTGTGTGTCTGCATGTAAGTGTGACGATCCAGTGCATTTAAGCAAGAGAAGGTCTCAAGTCTCAAAGCTTTCTTTATCTGATCAGACCCCAAGCCCCAGACACTCAGGTCAATAAATAAAAGAGTAGAAGAAATACAAGTGGGAGAGTAGAAAGAAAAGAAGATGTCCGTATGATAGAAGATAAAAATAGGAGAAAAATAAGAATTGTTGTAGATGGGAGAGAAGAGAGAGAGGGTGGGGGAATTAGTAAAAGTTAGGACAAACTAAAAGGCATAAGCTGAGGTTTCCCACTTTAGGACTGTACTTATATTATTGGGGTTGGGGCGGCTGAACCTGATGGCTAAATGTTTTTTTAAAACCAAAGCCCTCCCCAGCATTATATGTATGTGTGTGTGTGTATGATATATTGAATACAACTTGTTAAATCGTAAAAACTTAAAGGGACAGTTCAACCCCAAAATCCATATTTTTCCTCTTACCTGTAAGAGACCTTGTTGTGAGCAGTTTCATGTCCCAACTATTTTCTTTCTACCGATAGTTCCTACAAGAAACAGCTCACAACAAATCTGTGGATTATCTTGAGTAGCCGGGCCATGACCTCTGGAAAGACATTGCTGTTGAGATTATCAAATGTATTTTTTTCTGCACTTTGACCACCACAAGCTGAGTGCTATCAGGTTCACCAGGCAGTTATTACCACTGTCAATAACTGATTGAACTGGGCACCGGTGATTTTGTGCAGCTCAAGGACAAGCTGAATTCAAATATTAAACTGGAGTAAGAAAATATTAAAAGATCCTCTCCCGTTCTTTCAAAAAAAAAAATTCAGACTGGCCTTCCTTCAGCAAAAAGAGAAAACACATATTGTAATCCCCCTCCTTTGACCCCCTCTCCCCCCAATAATTTCATACAGTCCCTTAGCATGGTGTGTAGTTTATATAATTAAGCCCATATAGTCATAGTGTCCTGTTCTTCCAGTTCTGCTACACAGGACAACTTCAATTCATTTAAGGTTTTTTTGGACTGTAACAGAATATGTGGCAATGAGCTCAACCTGCAGCACCTAATGTACTGTACCTGAGCTGGGGTGTCAGTTTGCAAGCTGAAGGTTAAAATGTCATAAGGATGGAAAGACATTTTTTAAGGGTTTTATTTATCTTTTGATAATGTGAGAATAAGAATCAGGCTGCAGAACTCTTTATAGTCATTGTAGTGCCACTATATAGCATGCTGTAAGTACGCACACAACAGGAAGAGGAAGTCTCACTGCCTTTGAGCTAAATGAGCTGACAGTACACGATGATGATGATGATTATTATTTTTACTAGCATTATATATTTAAAGTATCAGTGAGGTCTAAAGATTCATACTATTTTACTTTCACATTGTCTTTTACACAATCACTAAATACAAATCAAAAAGATACAGCATTTAAAGGTTCTGTACACCCACACAGCTGTTTTCAATTGCCCTGGGTGATTAGAGCTCAGCAGGGGTTTTGCTGGGAATTACATAATGTCTCAAAACACTATTAACTAATAGGCCTTTTTTATACAATACATTTTGACATGTCACAGTAGGAAAAGCCCAGGAGTAAATAATAAAATGAATGAACTGAGCCATTGTGAATGTTATTAATAACTCATTTTGCTGCTATGACAAGCTGAAATGTCGGCTGTGAAAAAGGTCTACTGTCCCGCTCGAGCAGGTACAGCGAATCTAACAGGAGACTGAGGGAGTTGTCAGTCAAGCTCAGTCTGCGCTCATCCATACAGTCTCAATAAGAGGAATAATCAGGCAACGTAAGTAAAAAACACCTGTGTGGCTGAACTATGGGTGTGTAGTATTTAAATATTTGAGAAGGGGAAGGTCTCTAGGATTAAAAGTAGAAGAGAAGTCCCAGTAGCTCGTAAAACATCTTAACAAACAGGATAAAAGGAGATTTGAGCACCCTTCGCTCCTCATACAATGTGTTGCCTAAGTAACTGCTGTGCTTTTAAACCCTTCTGTCTTCTACAGGAGACAATGAGGGACAAGATCCACACCCCACTGACTGTGGAAAGTGCAGTTGATGCCAGGTGAGAGACTGCTACATACCCAACATGCACTGCATGTAAATGTATTATTTTTCCTCCAGATTTATTTCACATGTGATATCTTTCTGAAACGGAAATACCACTGAATTAGCCATTTTGTTTCCATTGAAATAATTCTTTATCGACATGAAGCTGAGCCCCAAGTAGATACAAATTACAAATGCAAGTGTGGTGTATCTGTTTCTATAATAAGACTTTCCCTGCTTCCTAATCTGTGATGACAATATGATGAATATTTAACCAGACAGTCAAGTATGTGAGCTCTTACGTGGCCCTTAATAACCTGTCCTATCTCATAACTTCTATCTAATTCATTTAAAGATAACATACCCTAAAGATAAAAGTGAATTATGAATGGACCCGTTTTTTGATTCATCGTCTCTCTTTCTCTTCCTCATTTACATCCAATATCCAATGTGTTCCCACACACCATCTGTCTTTCACTCACATCTTTGGTCTCCAGAGATGCTGTTGCCAAGATCTTGTACTCGCTGCTCTTCCGTTGGTTAACAGAGAGGATCAACGCTCAGGTGTACCCCTGCCAACACACCGTCTCCATCTCCATCCTGGACATTTACGGATTTGAGGTAAGCAAGTTTTCGCCTCCACACAGGACGACGCAGAGAGAGAGCATCTTATCACCTGTCTGTCACTTTCTTGTGTTACACTGTAGAGAGAGACTCCAGAATAATCACTCTTTAGACATGTAGATGAGATATAAGGAATTACCAGCTGTGTGTATGTGTGTGTTTGTGTGGGAACAACAGGATCTGGCCTTCAACAGCTTTGAGCAGCTTTGCATTAATTATGCAAACGAGTATCTGCAGTTCTTCTTCAACAGGATCGTATTCAGGGAAGAACAGGTGAGGTCACACCTGCGGGGAAACGCACACACACACACTCTTCATATTACGAATTCATACTCAAAATACACATAAATGTTTGCACACAAATAGATCTCAATTAGTGCTGGAATCATTACTAAATTAATTGACAAGTTGATTGACAGAAACAATAATAAGACATGTGAACATGCATGTGATCCCCATGCAGGAGGAGTACAGCCGGGAACAGATCCCCTGGCAGGACATCCCATTCAGTGACAACCAGCCCTGTATTGACCTCATTGCCGCTAAGCCTCATGGGATACTGAGGATTCTGGATGACCAGAGCTGTTTCCCACAGGTGGGGCAGGAGAAACATAAGGAGAACCTGAAGACACTTACACATCTGTTATACCCACAGATTGAATCACTGCACATGTAACTTCAGAGTCTTCTGCTTTGTTGCCAGGCGACAGATCACACTTTCCTCCAAAAGTGTCACTATCACCATGGCAACAACCCACTGTATCTGAAGCCAAAGATGCCCCTCCCAGAGTTCAGCATCAAGCACTTTGCTGGCCGGGTCACCTACCAGGTACACAGCTCCTCATTGGCTCATCTCAAGTGACATAACCTGCTATTGGCCTGCCAGTTGGCAAGAGAATGTATTTGATTCACTGACATCTATAATGTCATTGATAGCCTCTGACCTGTCAGTTTGTCTGTGTGATGGTCGATCCACTGAATGCTAATGACTTTGGTGATCCCCTGACTTTTCCTCTAGCACCACTATCAGGTTCACATTTGTGGTTTTAAGTGAAATGTCTCGACAACTATCGTAAGGATTGCCATGAAATTTGGTACACACATTCATGTCCCCCTCAGGATGAATTGTTATAACTTTGGAGACCCCTTACGTTTTTATCTAGCACCATCATCCAGTAAAATCTTACAAACATTATACCTGCTTGGCATCAACATGCATGTAAGCATGCTGAAATTAGCTTTTAGCTCAAAACACCACTGTGCGCCACTACAGTCTCACAGAGCTGCTAGCATGGCTGTAGGGTCTTGTTTAAACAAGAATGAGTCAAATAAAAATGTTGACATGATGAGGGTGCTAGATAAAGTACTATAGGTTCACCAATTCATCCTGAGGGGGATATGAATGTCAGAACGGAATTTGATGTCAACAATCCATCCCATAGTTGTTGGGATATTTCCCTAAAAACCATATCATCTCATGGTGGCGCTACAAAAGTCAGGTGATCACTGAAGGGGTGTACCGACTGACATTGCCATTCATAGAGCCTTGCCACTGGCTAAAAATACATTGAGGGAAAAGAGTGTATGAAAACTGTTAAACAAGCAACAACGTAAAACCTGCGGGAGAGCGAGATCTACTGATCCCTGACAGATCTTCCAATAATTTGTCATGTCAACAATGCAGGTTTACAAGTTCCTCGATAAGACCTACGACCAGGTCCGTCAGGATGTCCTGGACCTGTTCATTCAGAGCAAGAACAAGGTGAGCATTAGCATGTATGGTCACATTAATTCTAATTCATGTGAAGATAAACAAATCGCAGCAAAATGTGTGTATTTGTGTCCAGATGGTGTCACACCTCTTTCGGGTTCACGCAGAGGTCGCGGGTCAGCAGAGAGGAGGTCACATCAGGAAGAGCAGCACAGTCACGAGAAAGTACCAAGCTCCCACCGTGAGCAACAAGTTCCAACAGTCTCTGCTAGAGCTAGTGGAGAAAATGGAGAGGTGAACCTGAGAGAAGTGGAGATAAAATAATAACTGATCCCACACAGTTGCTGTCCGCAAACTCCCACAAATGAGCTGATAACTGACATTATTGCTCACTTGGGTTACTTTTATTCTTCTATTTCAGGTGCAACCCTTTTTTTGTTCGCTGCATTAAGCCAAATAATATGAAGGTAGATTTTCAAACATTCTGTATTTCTACTTACTGATTGTTTGCATGCATGAGTTCAGTCTCGCTGTGTCCTGTAGGTAATGAAAGTCATTGTTTCTTGAATGTGGATCTGTGTTTAGCAACCAGGTGTGTTTGAGGACGACCTGGTCGGCAGCCAGCTGAGACACTCGGGTGTCCTAGAGACTATTAGGATCCGTAGAGAGGGGTACCCTGTCAGAATGCCATTCTACGTCTTCCTGTTCAGGTAACATACACAGTGTTAATCACTGGATGGTGGAAGGCACTTTGATGCTTCTCTGTGGCCTCAATCACTCCATTCACTGGCATCATGTAACAATGAAGGTTTAATATACAATGATGCCACCATGATATCTTTATCACTATATATTATGGAAGAATGCTGTTCATCCTTCTAGGAGTCAGGTAGCACTGAAGCTGGTATGGGGGCTTGCGGTGTCCCAACACTTTACTTTTACACAATTTATAATGGTTTTCCCTTTAATTTGTCACCAATCTGAATCTACATTTAAGCTTTTTAATCTGTTATTCTGAATCTGAACGTCGAGTATCTGGTATATCTTTCTTCTGAGAAACACACCGAAGGAGACACATTTTACTTTGCAGCAGAAGCATGAGCAGTTTAGTTTGGGTAGTTAGCATGGGCAGTGATAGTTAATTTGTCTGAAAAGATACAGAAAAGTGCACGACCCGTTGCAGCAGCCCTCATTACGGTAACAGAACATCTAAACAAATACATACAGTATATGCGGATTAACAATAAGGCCTATTTTTAGCCAAATATCATAATTACTGTTATTTATTTAAAGCCAATGCAGTATTTTGTGTGTGTTTGTGTATACATGCATGTGAATGTGTGTCATCCCCAGGTATAAGTCCCTGGTCGGGATTCGAGAGCCTCCAGCTGCAAACGGAGACAACTGTGTGATAATGCTCAGTAAACTGTGTCCTCTCAGACCAGGAGCCTACCATATTGGAGTCACAAAGGTCAGGTTCTCCTCTCATTTGTTCATGCTAAGCCAGTACAAGCTTTGGTTGTGTTAAGTGACAGTTGTTATGTTGGGTGACATGGTTTAATTTATGCTGTACATGATATATTTGCTTCTTTTTTCCCATATGACACGGTGTGTGTGTGTGTGTGTGTGTGTGTGTGTGTGTGTGTGAATGGCAGCTGTTTCTGAAGGAGGACATCTACCAGCTGTTGGAGTGTAAACGGGAGCGCACCCGTCATCTTGCTGCTCTCACCCTTCAGCGTTACACCCGCATGTTCTTTGTCAGGAAACGCTTCGTGGCCTTTCGCAACAAGATCATCAGGCTGCAGGCGCAGTGCCGAGGCTTCCTCACCAGGTCCGCTTCTCTGCTATTGCGAGTTTCACACCTGTCAACTGATTTGTGGATATCCATCAAGTAAAAAGCCTGATTCAGTTGATTTGACCGACAAGCATTTATGTAAACAAATTGTGGTACTTATAATTTATAAGGACAGTATGTCAGTCGACTCACTTTTACTGTCATCATGTATACTGTAGTAGAGAGAAAGACAGACTTAAAGGAGACCCCAATACACTGGCAGACTAACACAGATTTTAATATTATGATACTTTGTAGGGGACAGTATGTCATTTAAATCAGTCGTAGGCAAAATAATTAAAGTTTTCAAAACAACAAGCCATTCATTACAAACTGTACCTTTTTAAGATAAAGATCCCCACAAAATCAATTGACCTATACATATCACATGAAAACCGCAATATATCCAAACTGCAAATCATTTAGAAAACTACTGAAGCCAAGTCCTGACCATAAAAACACATTGTAAGTGTGTCTTCTGTAACAAAGTACTTAGAAAGTTTGTTTCTTTGCATAAAGTTTCTTAGAAAATGGGATCAACACATGACATTAGGTATTAGACATGTCATTTTTCATGGTACTCCAATTCTCATTCTACCCTTCAGGAAGCGCTATGTGAAAATGAAGGAGAGCCTGGTCCGGTTCCGCTCTCTCGTCCACATGTACGTCAACCGCAAGCGATACATCAAGGTACATGAAGTCTACTGTCAAAGGACAATATATATCCTTTCATATCTAGCAACCTTTCATGCCCATATAAGTTGCTCATGCATGTACTGTACTTAGAAATGTGTAGATACGTTTGAAAATATTGCCCTGGATTAAAGTGAAAGTGTGTGTGATTTCTGTGATCTGTTTGCAGTTGAAGTTGGAAACCCAGAGGAAAGCTGAAGAGGAAAAGAGGAGGAGAGAGATGGTACAATGGACGTTTGGACAGGATTTACATGGGACTTAAATAGGAAACGTATCCATAAAAGTAGTGTGTTCTTCTCCCACAAGACAGGAAGGTTTCGGCAGTCGGCCATTTGTATCATAATTCTCTTTTTTTATTATTTTAATTTCTTATTTTCTTATTTTGTCTTTTTTAAACCTCATCTTTCTAGTGAGGACCTGTCAGCTTGACTTATCTTAGTGTTAGTGTTCTCACCAGTGCAGGGAAATGTTGTCTACATTTATCGTCACTTTGCAGGTAAATTGAAAACATAAACTCTTTCAGGAGCTGACCAAGAGGGAGGTGGTGAACGTCACACACTTGGTGATCCCTGCAGAGCTGGGCGCGTTACTGCAGACAGCAGGAGGTCTGTGAATGTCCGTCGGTCTGTCTTCCTTTTTGTGAAGTCCACATTAGTGTTCATCACACATATTATTCATGAAGCACATAGCTGACCACTTCCTTCAGCTCTTTGAACGCGTCTCATCTCATCAGCACTGACAGTGTCAGCTCCAGAGATGATTTAGTCCTGACAGAGCAGGACAGGAGTGGCATACTTTCTGAAAAATAAATCATAAGGGAAAAATAAAAAACAACAAACTAAACGTCACTTTTTACAACAACTCTATGCTCTAAATATCATGTCTAGTCAGCTTCAACAGTAGCAATAGAAAGTAGGACAGAATACGTTCACATATATTTCTAGTTGATTAAATCCACTTTTTGGTAGTTTTCATGTTGAAACATTCTTTAAAGGACCCCGTGCTCCTACAGTATTTAATGCTGGTTGACTTTATCCTCGTCTCTATCTTTCTCTTTCTAGTCAGGAGGGAGTTGCACTCAGACTGTTTGGCTCTGCTTCAAGCTCCTCATATCCAGGAAGAGGCTCAGCTCACTCTGCCTCTGGACATCAACAACTACCGGTTCTCCCGCTACGTACAGATCTACTTCAGGGTGAGATGTATGCCTGAGTGTACTTGCAATATCACAGTCAGCATCAGTCCTACAGATCAGGTTGAAACGTACTGTATTTAATGTTTGTTAAAACTGCCCTTTCAACTTTATGTGGTTATTCCTCGGATTTGCCTTGTAAAATTGTGACATCCACTGTCATACAGGGAAGCACTTTTTTTTTTTTTATGATGCCAGACACTAATGTCGCGGAATTTACCATTTATTTCAAAATTACAGCACTCACTGCAGCACTGCTCTATATAAGAAAGATTAATTTAATGATGTCAAATGTTTTTAATGAAATTGATGCAATAATAGACTGCAAAACTCTGGCCAAAGTCATAACAGCATGCAGCTATGCCCTATGCAATTTGGATTGTTTCCTTTTTTACCTTTCTCAGTAAGGAGCCAGGGAGGACTGTTTCTGCACTCGCCCCACTACACCACTGTGTTCATGCAACCTGACGTGGATTTGCTTTGAAAATCATGTAGTAAACACATTTCACGTGTACCTTTATCTGACTTCCTAAAAACCTCAAATCTTTTGTTGCTGTAGGAACCAAAGTTTGGGATGTTGATGGCACCTCTGGAGTCACCTCTGACCCGCATAGAGGAGGACCTGAGAGGGGAAGCTCTCGAGCTCTTCATCATGGTGGGCTGACTTTTCTAAAAACATCCCACATGCACACACTGCCAGCCCTGATAGCCCTGTAACACACCAGAGACAGTTTGTAGTGGCTTGCTTGCTGCCCAGATTTAGACTAGTCCCTGGTTCTGTGTCATTGTTGTTCTATAAAACAACTTTTTAAATGTAATGACACGGTGAAACAGCTCTTAGTGGCCAGGACAATGGAAAAGGTATTTTCATAGCATGTCTCTCTTGTCATTGCTTTTCTCAAGAAATCGTTGACAGCAAAGGTGGAAATCCAGACAAACTTTAAAGTATGGTACATCAAGACACGACATGCTATAAGTCAGTTAGCTGAAATGGGTTTTGCATTTATTCTGCTTTCAGGTATTACGGTTCATGGGGGACCCTCACCTGAACGGGGCCCAGGAGAACATGTTCGGTAATTACATCATCCAAAGGGGCCTGTCATCTCCATCTCCAGAGTTACGGGATGAGATCCTGGCTCAGGTTGTCAACCAGGTGTGGAGGAACGTGAACTCTGACAACGCTGAGAGAGGCTGGCTGCTGCTGCTGGCGTGCGTCTGCAGCTTTGCCCCGTCGCCCAAGATGGACAAATATCTACTGAAGTAAGACATCATGTGGACAGAAATCATATTGACCAAAATGTGGACCTTCACACACAAACATGGGTTAGGTATTAATGTTAAAAAAAAACAACACTGAACATAATATATATAATCTGATTGCAGCTAACTAAAACTATTATTTCCTGGAATAAGTTTTAATGGGAGAGTAAAAATCCATTTTAAAAGCCATACAAGTACTGGGAGGTAGAACAAAATGAAACTCAAGGAAATCCCCTCAACTTTGCAATTTTGTACTTTGTCTCATCTTTACCTTTATGCCTCAATTACCTTATGGGTCAAAAATTCTGAAAATGAATGAAATTGATCAAAATACATTAACGGCTTTGGGAGATTCCTTGGTTACAGTTTTAGTGAAGCAATTAGTCAGTCAGTCAGTCATTTTCTACCGCTTGTTCCCGTTCGGGGTCGCGGGTGAATGGAGCTCATCCCAGTGGCTTCGGGCCTTGGGCGGGGTA
>CM022470.1:16809314-16835409 GCA_011952105.1 Coreoperca whiteheadi
CCCCCAATTAGTAAGTGTAACGTAAAAAACATTAACACTTTCAATAAAATGTATAACCTCAGTTGTCCTTTCCCCTCCAGGTTTGTATCTGACCACGCCCCTGCTGGTTGCCAGGCGCTGCTCCAACACAGACTCATCCAAGCCAATCAGAAGACACAACTAGGCTCAGGCTCCTCCCCTGAAACTGCGCGGACCTTTCCGCTGTCGCTGCTGGAGTGGACGGCCAATAGGAAGAAGGCCAACATGGCGTTGCACGTGCACTGTCTTGATGGTGAGATGCTTTACATTACAATACGCAGTTTTAACAGTCTTCTCTTTTGCTCTTCGTGAGGTATAATGTCAGAATACTGCAAACACATCAAAGGCAGCAACTGCAAAATATTCCAAACCCCTCTGTTTCACTAAATGTACTGCTTTTAATCTTTCCCTTTACGTACAGTTGTACGACATGTCTCTCCATTTATTTTCAAAAAAGGCTTATTAAATATGATGTAAGTAGTCTTTCTCACCTACAGTGTAAATGACCACACGCCTCAAAGAAAAGCAAGGAGAAGTGTGTGGCATCACTTTTATTGAGTGGGATCAATTACAGCCCTTGATCTTTAATTATTCATTGCCAGTCAGGATCAGGTGATAGAACTACAGGGCTCCCCCGGCCGTTGAATTGCCCAATTTAGTGCATTTTGCTTGTTAACGCTAAACAATTGATGTGATTCCAGAACCACAAAGGAAAGAAACAGTTGAAGATACAGGTTGTCTGTTTATCTTATTCACTCATCTCTCTCTGTAGGAGGATCATTCCTGTGTCCGGTCCATTCCTGGACCAGTGGAGAGGATTTAGCAGGGGACATACTGCGCCACAGGTGCTGATATCTCATATTTAAGTGAAAGACACAACATTTCAATTGATTTATATAGGGTAGTTATTTTCAGCTCATTATTTGTATATGTAACTCACATTTTAATGAAACTCCCAGCTTCTTAATATTTATTTTACTGCAAAAAACCCACACAGTTATATTGTACAGTGCGCAGTGCTTTGAGTGCAGTATTAACAGGTACAGGCAGGTATCTGAAGCGTGTGCTCTTGCTTCCAGGGGAGTGTCCGACTGGTGGAGGGGGAGTTCAGTTCTGATGAAGGAGCACAGCCAGTGGGTGGAGTTGGCGGGTCACGACTATGTGATGGACCTGATTGCAGACCTGGAGCTTCCTACTGACTTCCCAAAGCAGAAGAGCTACTTCATCATCAGCACTGACGACCATGCTAAAGTCAGAGCTAATGCCAGCCTGTCAGTACACAAATACACACACAAATACATGCATGTATAAATATTTGAAATGTGGATATTTACACCAAATAAATTAATTTATCTCTACTTAAAGCTATAATATGTAACCTTTCTGCATTAAAATGTCTAAAAACTACTAGGCCTATGTTATATATTTTGTTGAGTTGTGTACTTACATTATCCTAAATGTTTATAACACTTTTCAAAACCAGAGAAATATGTAATTTTAATGAAGGGGTCTCGCCAGTCAATGGCGTCATCTCCCCTTTGCACATGTGTCAGCACTGTGGTTGTCTTACGGAAGCCTAAATTTACTTCTTATCCAATTTTAAGCTACTTTTTTGATACACTGTTTAGATCTTGGTCATTTTTAACTACATATTTTAACTGGATGAAGAATTTTAATCATTGGACGTCTGGATCTTAAGTCAACAGGGAAACAAGCTGAGCAAACGTTAGCGGCAGCTCGGCTCGCATCGCGACGTCCTGTGTTCCCCGAACAGCATCAGAGAAACACATATTTTTAACGTGAAACTGCTTTATTCAATGTTTTTACCGGTTTTAATCACCTGGTCCGTTTGTTTTGGAGAGGAGGAGATCTCTGAGGATAATTCAGCTCCCTGTAGAAACCTCCTGAACAATGAACACTGAAAGAATCCTAACCAGGACAAGCTGACTGCAATGGTGTTGAAGACAACCACTCCCATGATCCCATGTGACTTCACGACATACATACTACAAACTACGTCTTTTGTTATTGTTTTGATGTGAGAGACCCCTAGCAGCAGAAAATTACATACTGTGCATTTAATTGACCTTTCCTCTCCTTCTTTCTACTCTCAACTCCTTAATTCATCTCTCCTCCATTCTCCTCCTCACCTTTTCTCTTCTCTTTCTCTCTTCTCTCCATTCTCCTTTCCTCTCCTCTCCTCCTCTCCTTTCCTTTTCTCTTCTCTTTTTTTTCTCTCCTCTCCTCTCCTCTTCTCTCAGAGCTTTGTTTGGCACTGGCTTTGACTCAGATGAGGAGTTTCCTCCTTCCTTTTCTCTCAGCAGCAGCAACAGACCAGCCTACAGTCTGCCTGACTCTGATGGTTACTACAGCCACGGTACACACACTCAACACAATCACGAGCACAAATATGTCCTAAACTTCACTATGTACATACATCAATAAGAATTTGTGCAACAGTAGCAAGTATATGGGTCTATTGTAATATAATATGCAGTAACTTCAGTAATTATTAGTAGAATAATGAATGTATGTAGGTATGTTCCTTCTTCTTCATCCAAATTTCACCACCTCAACTTCTATTACTACACTCAGCTTATTCCAGTTAGACAGTTATGGTTTGTGGTTATTAAAAACACTGAACGTAAAGTGTAACAGCCATGTTTAAAGCTACTCTGCTGTCTGTCTGTGTCCAGTAGAGTCGGATGCGTTCAGTGACGGTCAGACTCAGAGAGGAATGGACCGCTACCTGGACAGTCTGTTTGACCCTGTGCTGTCAGACAGCAGCATAGTGAGTACTGACACTGACCAACAGGAAACTACATATCCTAACCATACTTTCCCTTCTGCTTTGGAAATACATTAGTGCTGAACCCATTAGTTGCAAGCTGGTGTAGACTGTGGACTGAATTTACTCACCTTCATCGTGGTTTGCATTGTTTTCATTATTATCCGATGAAACAACAAGAGCATCATATCATATTATTGTAAATTGAATATCTTTGGGTTTTGGACTGTTGGTCAGATTAAAACCAAGCAATTGGAAGACATTTGAATCTGGCAACATTTGATTTTTCTAATTTTTCTGACAGGCTGATCAACTCATTAATAAAGTGAAAAAAACAGATGAATGCATAAAGGCAATTCTCATTAGTTGCAGCTCTGAAATGCGTAAAACGGACTTGGCATGCTCCCTCCACCTGATCTGCCTTCTGAGTGTGAATGGAAGGGAGTGCTGATGGACGGAGCATGTGATCCACTGCTTGTGTTTGTGTATGAATGGAGCAGACAGGAGGGACGATTAGGTTACTGAGCGAACTTCCGTATTTGAGTGTAACAGCAGGCAGCACGCATGCACAGCTCTGTGGGGAATTCACAGTTTGTGTAAAGTAAAAAAGGCATTGGCAGGAAACAGGAAGGAAGTCATTCAGTGCAGGTATGTTCAATGTGTTAACTAGGGATCTCAATGACACTATTTCAAATGAACACAACATAATATCCATAATTGGTATTTTGTGAGCATCCACTGCAAAAGTGGTGTCCTTGAGACCCTTATTTTTAAGTATTTTTTTTTTCCAACGGGTGGTAACATTAAACTATTTTCTGTTCATGAATTTTGAGCTTATGCATGTGGAACTTAATTATTTGACCGCTCATGCTAACACAATGTAAATCACTTAACTTTCAGTAAAATGATTTTCCCCAGAAAAAAGCTATTTGGTTTAGTGGAAACAGTTGGGTTTGTTATGTTGCAGAACATTTTGCTGGAGACTCGTACTCGTGCTGGAGCTTCTCCTCCAGTGTGTTTGGTACTTCCTGCGGAGTATTCCGTTCCTACAGCTCTCCTGACTCACTCGCAGAGGGTCTGAATCAACCAATACAATCCACCCCCTCTCTCTCGTGCCCTCAGTCTCTGCTTTTTCTAACACACACACTTCTTACCCTACTTTTCATGTCTCTCAAACTCCACTTTCTCAACATCTACGACTGTCCTTTTCCACCTGCTGAATCTCTGTTACCTGCTCATCTCTGGCTACCAGGATATGAAAAAAACTGGAAGTTTGTCAGCAAGGATGAAGGGAGGAAGAGGTATAGGCATCACAGGAGGAGGAAGAGGAGAGGGGGAGAGTCATACGACGCCCAGCCGACCTTATCCACCAGGAATACATCCCGGAGGTAAAGCACTGACGTTATTGTGTGTGTCCAGTGTTAGTACAGATTGTCCCTTTTTCTTTAGATATTTAGTTTTGTCTTTCATGCGTTTTCAACTGCATGTTGTTACGGAATCAACTCTTTGTCTTACTCTTCTTCTGTCTTTCATTTTTTGGTTGATTTGTTTATTGCCAGCCCTTCCTTTGTCCTGCCACTAAAGCCTCTCTCTCTCTCACTCTTTTTCTCTCCCCACTGACATCAATAATTCAGCTTGTTCTAAGTTGGTTCTAAATCCTCGGCATTAGTCTCAGGTTGATGAATCCCTTCGCCCTCTTTCTCACTTTAGAGCTTCCCCTCAATGCTGGAAACACTGTTTTGGGTTATTCTGTGTTATAGCTTCACTTCCTTGGCAATTATTGATATCTGGTCAGCACTAAATTTCAGCAATAAGTACATGAGTAAACAACCAGCAGACAGAAAAAATATGAAAACAAAAGGTTAGCAAAATCTTTTTTATTGTTATTATTTCCATGTTGTTTAAAGGTGAGGGCTAAAGTGTCTCAGTGACTCTGAACAGGAATGAAGTGTAAAGGTTCAGGTGTTCAGTTCACCAACCTTAATCTGTCACTTAGAGGCTGTAATGAGCAGTCTGACCTCATAGATAATGCATAGACAGCCATTCACTGTAACCACAGATGACTACTTTACTCTTTATAGGCATCTATCACACTCATTCTCTCTCTTGCTACACAACAAAAACACACTCACGCTTTCATTTGGTTTCTCTGTTCATTTAGTCAGTGCTGTTCTTTCTAGATGCTGTTTTGTGTTTGCGTCTCTCTTTCGCTCTACAAATCTCACATCTCACTTATAAATTTATAGGGTTATAAACTAGATACTAGTCGAGTCTTTGGAGAATATGCCGTGAAAATTTTCAAGCTTCTGAATGTCCAGGTGTTAAGTTTTCTGTCGCCAATCATTCCACGGACAGAATGTTGTACTCCTAATTACTAATCTAAACCATCTCTCCCCGTTGGACAAGATGCAACAGAGAGGGCAACAGCAGTGATGACACCAGATGAAAATTCAGGGGATCCCTATAGTCATTAGGATACATGTAGGATCATTTGAGAACCATGAATGTCTGTACAAAATGCTGTGCCAATCCACGAAGTAGATGTCAAGGTATTTCACTGAGTAAATGAGTATCACCAAAATCATTCAAATTTTTCCTCAAGGAACCTTTAATATCTGTAGCAAATTTCATGGCAATCCATCATATAGTTGTCAAACTATTTCACTTTGACCCACAAATGTCAACCTCATGGTAGCGCTAAAGGAAAAGTCATGGGATCACCAATTTAATTGGGATTCATCCTCTGGGGATCATCAACGTTGGTACAAAATGTCATGGCAATACATCCATTAGTTGTTGAAATATTTCAGAATGGACCAAAGTGGTTATGAGTGACAGACAGACTGACATTACCATATATAGAGCCACGCCACTAGCATGAATAAAAATTAATAGTTAAAAATGTGCCTTCTGACAACATTTCTATTTAAAAATTGTATCTGCAATTATTTCTAATGAATATATTGCTAAAATATACAGAAACTGGTTGTTGGAGACTGTCTTCCTCTTACTGTGAGGTGCTGATTAGCTTGTCTGGTCTTGGCTGCCCAGGATGAAAATACCAATTAAGTCCATTTAAAACAGATGCAGCGTCCTGGAAGCAGCAGTGTTCCTAACTCTTACACTGTTGCCCGACCTGTTGCTCCTTAAGCTGTGCCAGTGCTTCCAGTAGCAGGAGGAATGATGCCACCCATCCCTGCCATGCCAATCCCCTCCCACCACCATCACCACGAACAACACCAACAACAACAGCAGCAGCAGCAGCAGCAACCTCCTCAACAGCAGCAACATTTCCACCAATACAACTGTCCCCCACAGCCCTACCACCAGCAGGCTTCTACCACCACTGCTGCCACACATGTAGCACCCACCCCATCACCCGCTCGTGCACCCACTGCTGTCCCCACTGCCGATGCTGGTGCAGCATCCCATGTCACTGCTGTCCCCGGCCTGCCAGGGGTGCCCTTGCTCCCTGCCACGTCTGTGGTTCCAGGCTTGCCTGTGATGACAGGTGTGCCAGGTACAATAATTAGGTGTGCTTTAGGTTTTCCAGCATGTTTGGCGTATGGGCATGGTGGAGTTACAATAAATTCACTTTGTGTTAGATAAAAGCTATATAAAATGCTTTATATCTTCCATTTTGCTGTTAGGTTACCAGGTTCCTCTGTGTGGTTTGTTTGAAGCGGGTCTGTGTGCGCTTCTACTGTTTTTCTACAACAAAATCCTCTTTATTACATGGTGTCTATGTTTATATGTTCATATGTCTCTAGGATCAGAGCAGACAGTACTGACTCAACAGCAACAGGCCATCATCAACCAGCAAGCCATCATTCTGGTTTGTCACATGTCTTTATGAACAGCTTTGATATTACTGTTGGGTTTTTTTTTTTGTTGGAGTTATATGAAAATATATGATAACACCTAATTTGGCCAATATGAATTGAGTTTCACCCCTAAGTGTTAAGTATTAAAGGAATAGCTCAACATATTGGGAAATATACTTGTAAGGTCTGCTGCTGAGAGTTAGATGAGAAGATTGAGACCATTCTGATGTCTGTACAGTAAATATGAAGCTACAGAAGATTAGCTTAGCTTAGCACAAAGATTTAAAACACTGTCCAAAGGTAACAAAATCCACCTACCAACACTTTTAAACCTCACTAATTAAAACGTTATATCTCGTTTGTTTAATCTATACAAAAACCAAAGTGTAAAAATGACAGTTCGCCAATTTACAGGGGTTATGTGCCAGACTATTTCTTGGCCAGGAGCAGTAACTTCCTGTACTCTCCACCCATTGCCTGGCAACCTGTTAATTAGTGAGCTTTAGAGGAGCTGGTAGGCAAATTTAGTTACTGTTGGACTGAGCCAGGCTAGCTGTATCTGTCTGTTCACAGTCTTTATGCTAAGCTAAGACTGTCTGCTGGCTGTAGCTTCATTTACCACACGGGCATGAGACCGATATCAATCCTCTCATCTAACTCTCAGCAAGCAAGCGAATAGTTTCCTGAAATGTTGAACTATTCCTTTAACATTAAAGAAATAAGTTCAATTTATAGTTGACATTGAGACTCAACAGTAGACAAGTTGATACTAATCGAAGTATTAACATTTAGTCAGTTGTAAATCCCAGCTGTTAGTTAATGTGAGGAACGATGATAAATGTTGGACCATCCACGTAAAGTAAATACATATATCCATCATGTGAATGGGTAGTATGAGAAATAAAAGGAAGAATATACATTAACATGGAGGTATACTGTTGTTAAAATATACGTATATATATTCGGGTTTGTGTGTGTTGCAGGCCCAGCAGATGACAATGCAAGCCATTGCGATCCAGCAGCAGATGTTGTCTTCCTTCCCCCCTGTTGCCCCAGCCCCCCAGTCACCACCCTCACAGCATCAGTCACACCTGCCATATCACTCTCACACACCCCTCCCTGTGAGTAAACACAAACAGACTTTACGGTGTGGCAATGCATGAACATGCATATGGGTACACCTGTCAGCATGTATACAAATCAGAAATATTGTCTTAAAATATGTATACATCTATATGACTTCCTGTCTGTCTGCAGAACAAAGACAGTGAAGATTCGCCGTACAAGCCTGCTGCTGTTCAGCGAAAAATGAGTATGTTTTGACACTCAGGATAAAAATAACCTCGGCAGATTTGCTGTGTGGTGTGAATGCCGTGATTACAGTGAAGCTTCATGATGCCCCGTGCTTCTCCCATGCTATTACATACAGTAGATCTATACTAACAGAACTATTTCCATACAGAGCTGCTGTTGTTTGACACTAAAGTTTTTCCTTGAAAATAAATGCCACTCTTTGATCGAGTGCCTTGGTGGGGAGTTTGCATGTTTTGACACATTTATGGAAGTATCAACATCATTCAAACTGTGTGACTTAATTTGCAGGTGGTATGGGATTTTCTGAAGCGTTTAAACTATCCAGAAAGAGCCAAAATTGAATCCAACAGCTGCTGAATTAAATTGTTAAGCATCTGCGCTTGATCTAATAGAAAGTGACAGTCCAGGTCCAACACGTGGCCCCCCTCCTGAGGACGCGGTCCGACCCAGTGCGAGTAACACAGAGCGCGTGGATCCCAGCCACGACATTAAAGACATCATCAAACAGCACCAGCCTGCCGGCACAACGACTTCTACTGGACCTTCCACACAAAGGTAACACGCTCATAACTCCTAACCTAAATATTAATACTGATAATAGTTTTTTGTCCGTCTACTTATTTGCTTCTTAACTTGTGTGTGTGTGTGTGTGTGCGTAGGAAAGGTGAAGGAAAGATGTTTGCGAAGAAGCCAGACCCACATGATGAAGCAATGGAGATCCTTAAAGACCAGATGGCAAACCCACCACAACCGGTACCCCATCCCCGCACCTGCCACACAGACACACACACACACCTCCACACAAACTAAAATAATATATGACATTTTTTATGTCTCAGACTCAAAGGAAGCCTCAATCCTCCCAACATAAACAAGAGGTAGGACGTAATGTTTCCAAGACGACCACGTCTCGCCCTGCAGGGCCTGCTAGCTCCAACATAAGCCCCCCCCCTCCTCCAGGTGAACTTTTAACATACTAATGTGACATAAATCCCCTGTAATAAACAGCACAATGACAGCGAGTTCTTTACTCTTTCCACACCTGCATGTGAATGTGTATGGGAAGTACATGATAAAAAAGACCTTCGTGTGTGTGTGTGTGTGTTTGTGTGTGTGTGTTTCTAGTCTCTAGAGAGTTGCCAGTAGAGGATGAGACCATTCAGACTCAACTCCACAGCAGGACCAGTGATGAATATTACACTTACACCAACGTCCCCTGGAAACTCTACATGAGGAAAGAGGTGTGTTTCAGCAGCACACAAGCACATAAACATAAATGGATAAAAATAATCCTTATTGCCCTGAACGTTACAACAAATTGCACGCTGAAACTTCAGTCACAAACTGTAACTTGTATACTCTTCATAAATCTTCTTATACTGAACATTTAACAACATCACAATGTTTTAATATCATCATATTTTATAATTATAAATACATTTTGATCTTTGTCTGTTTACAGGTTTTCTATCCTAAAGAGACCTTCAACAATCCACTGATTCTGGACCTGATCTTCAGACAGGTTGATTTATGTATTCCTTATTTATTTACATTCACTTGTTTCTCAATTCATTTTGTAATCATTTGCATGTCTAAATGAGTCAGGTTTAGTTTTTGATTATTGAGGAGTCTAGTAATTATGCTAATAGAAGGTGATGATTTATTTAAAATAAAAGGTTAAACGTAGTGCTTTTAATATAGACTAGCATGATCTTTATTGTAAAAGAATACATCAAAATGATACACTTTTAGGTACTTTACGATCTTGGCTTTTACTTTTATGTTCATATGTATTCCCATGAATTCTCTCAAAAGAATTTCCACTTTAGCTGATTGTTATAACTGAATGTGCATGTGTCCTACAGGTTGTACACGATACCTTCTCTGAGGCCTGCATCCGTATCACACAGGAGGAGAGACAGAAGATGAAAGCTTTACTTGGTATGAAAAACACATATCCCTAACACTCGGGATTCAATCACTTAAACTCCTTCTTTATTTCTTTCACAGCTGAACACAAGGTGGATCAGGTTTTAGGAATGCATGATGAGAATGTGAAGAAGAAAGTGGCCGCCATGGCCAAAGACTCATGGGAGATTTACTTCTCCCGTCTCTTCCCAGCCTCTGTGAGTTCTTATCTCTTTCTTGGCATACATGAGGTCCAGTATGTAGGATTTAGTGGCATCTAGCGGTGAAATTGCAGTTTGCAACCATTTGAATACCGCTTACATCACCATCCCGTTCCAAGCGTGTAGGAGAGACTACATGTGCGAGGGCCTATAAATATAAAATTATATTCCATTTCTGCCAATAGCTCCTTCAAAATGTTACATACTGGACCTTTAAACTGAAAACTGTATGATAAACCTAAAGCAGCCTTCTTCCTTCGCTTGGATTAAAAGGCTCTTACTTGACCATTTTTTGGTGTGCCTGTGCCCTTTTTGTGTGTGTGTGTTCCAGGGCAGTGTGGGGACAGGAGTGCAGGTGCTGTCTGTGTCTCATAAAGGCATCAAGCTGCTGAAGATGGTGAGGAGCAGTTCTACTGCTCCAGACTACTTCAAAGTGCTGAGGCCTTACAGGTGACCATGTACTCCCTTCTGTAACAAGTGCACCACTGATTTGACCTAAGACCCATTTCTCTTACTCTGTTTGTTTATGTTGTTGTTTCTGCAAATCACTACCTGTGCAGCTACTCGGACATCCTGTTTGTGTCGATTCCAACTAAAAACATGCTGGAGTTCAACCTGACCAACGAGAAGCTGATCCTCTTCTCGGCCAAGGCACCGCAGGTCAAACACATGATCGACTACTTCCTCACAGAGCTTAAAAAGGTCAGAGGGCTTCTGTGTGTGTGTTTTTTTTTCTCGAAGCAGCAGAGGCATATCCTTACTTTTAGTCTCTAGTATGAATCAAGCTCCAAAAACACTGGATCCTACATTTCCCATAATACACGCAGTCAGAGAAATGTGATGACTCTTTGGATGACTGAGGATTTTGCAGTATGTCTATGTCAAACGTGTCGGGTCTCTGTCAGGACTCAGAGTACGTGGTGGCCGTGAGGAACTACATCACTGAGGACAGGACTCTGCTCAGCTTCCATAAAGGAGACATCATCAGACTACAGCACATGGACGGGCTAGAGGCCGGTGAGACGCACACTAAAAAACACACAAAACACTCACACATCGAGGAGTGGCACAGTGATATCTTTGTAGACCTGCTTTCTGCTTCAGTGAGCCATGTACAGTATGTCTCTGCTTCTCTGTGCTTCATGCTATGTCTGTCACACTGTTTGTGTGCATATGTCTGTCTGTGTGTGTGTGTGTGTGTGTTCAGGAAAACATTATGGCTGCATAGTGAGGAAGAAGGTCATGCTTCTGGAGGAGCTAAAGAGAGACACTCCTGAGTTTGGTGGGTGTTTGCTTTTCTGTTTTCTGTTTTCATTTTGCTGGTTGGTTTCGTTGTTTATTTGTTTTTAGCAGAGCCCTAACTTCTACGTTCCCGCCTTTCTTTTAACTTAAACTGATCTCATTGATTGAGGATTTTCTGCTTTTTTCTGAACTCAAAAACATAAAGTGAATATTTTGGTGTTTTGCTTTGTTGGTTGAACACAACAAAACATTGAAATACTTTACTTTGGGCTTTTCCTGTTGCATGTTACAGTTTTGATGTGTTTCTGTGTTTGCACATGAATCTCTCAGTAACTGTACATACTGTATCTTCTGCGTGTGTGTGTGTGTGTGTGTACAGGCTGGCGGTTTGGGGCTGTGTACGGAAAATCGGGGGTGTTTCCCAGCGAGTACGTCCGTCCCGTGGCTGCTCCGGACTTCCTGATTCTCCCTGCTGAGCGTGTGGAGCCTCGAGACAGACAGGGACGTGTCGCTGCATCTGCTGCTATCGCCGTGGCGATGGGCTCAGCTGTAGCTGCCCATGAGCTTGACCTCTCCACAGAGGTGCAGACCAGAAAGTTGTTTACTGGCGTTACAGCAGCATTTTTCTATACTACTTTCCAACAAAGAAACATGTTGCTTATTTTCAGCTTCCACAGTACATCAGGAGAGAAATATCTGAATAAGTCTGAATACCAGGCGGTCAGAATAGCTTTCAGATTTCAGCAGGATTGATGCCTCTATGTTATGGTGTCACCTGCTCTTTGTACAGTATATCTTTTTTGGTTTGCAGAAATCGAAATATTCTGTAGGTAATTACATCCTTGGTGTTCCTTTAAATGGCGCTGCTGCTTAGCTTTTTTCTGCTGTGGCTGTATGTGTGTGCATCAGGTAGTAAATGAAATGTACGGGGAGAATCCGAGCGTCGAATTGGACGATCTGCCTCTGCACAGCGGCCAGTACCACATGACTGAGTTTGCCAAGAAGTACTTCAGAGAGGCACAGAGGAACAGAAGGTCAGACACACACATACTGCCAAAATAACATAATAATATGTCCTCACTGCGACAAATAAAACGGACATATTCACAACTGCTGCCTGTATTTTGCCGACAGTGATCAGAAAGCCAAAAAGGGGAAGGAGGTCAGGGACCCTGTTGACATGGTCAAATTCTCCAAGGTAAACTGCTGCATTTGCTTCAAAGTATTATCATTCAAAAATGTCCATGTCTTTGTATTCTTGTATATTTTATCTTAATTTCTAACGACATTATGTGTTGCACTGCTGCCCAAATATATTTTTTCTTTCTTATGTGTTTGTCCCTGGAGTCTCCAATCCAGGAGTCTCTGATCGACTTCTCCGATGGTGGGATGAACAGGGTGGCTGCTGACATCTTCTTAGGTGAGAGGAGAGTAAGGGAAGGAGGGACGGGCACAGATAGGAGGTAGAGGATGAAGATAGAGAAGTATTCAGTGGTTGCAGATGTTATTATTTTAAATTCATAGTTTGCTTAGACCTCCTTTTTCTTCTATTTTATGAGATCATTTCTTTTCTATGTTTTTTCCTCCAGCCATAATGAAGTTCATGGGAGACCTCCCACTGAAAGGTCAGACTGAACAGGACCTGGTCACCACCATACTGAAGGTACACAGACAGACACAAAAACACACACTTTCACATTTTTGATAGGCACATATAATATGAAGAAGATAAAGTAACTCCAGTATTTGTGAGTGTTTTTGCACACTTCATTTAAATATGCTGTGTACATGTGTATCTGCACATCTATGTCAGATCTATGTTCCTTCATGCATGTGCTCCTAAATATAGTTAAGTGGCGACCATGGCCTGATAAAGGATGAGGCCTACTGCCAGGTGATGAAGCAAGTTACCGCCAACACTAGCTCCAAACCGTAAGACTCTTCAACATTGTACATGAAGTGCTGACTGAGGACTTAATCAGCGCTAGCCTGGCCCTTGAGTGGCTTTTAATTTGCAGCTGTGTGTATACTTTGTGCAGGGCCAGCTCCCAGAGAGGATGGAGGCTGTTGTACATCCTGACAGCTTTCCATCGCTGCTCTGATGTTTTGAAGCCATTTCTGCTGAAGTTTCTGCAGGACGCCTCTGCCAGCCCCGGGATGCAGTACCAAGGTAGACAGCCCATCAACAACCAAACACATCACACTCATAAACCAATCACTACCAGTCTGACTGTATTCTTAGTTATCGTTGATATACGTGTTGGCGGCTGCTCGTAATTGACAGGTATTACCAAGGCATGTGAGCAGAATCTGAGAAGGACTTTTCAATATGGCGGACGCACACAGTATCCCAACAGCATGGAACTCAAAGCTATGCTGGTTAGTCTCTAATTCAGCCTTGCAGTCTTCTTATATGGCTTATTTATGGCTTGAAACTTGTTCAAAGTGTTAAAATAAGCCCTAAACCAAAAAGGAAACCACAAGGCAAATGACTAAGGAAACTAATAATGTAATTATTGCTGTATGATGGAGTACTTAAAAAAAAGCAATAAATGCAGATGTTATGTAATCAATATATCTGCAATGTTTTTGTTATACTGTGAAACCTTTGTAGTGTAAGATGTGGGCATATTTTATGGAAAATTTAAACTGATCGGGTTTTATTTACATATTTGACCAATTCATTAGATTTTATTACAGCTTACTTGTCTTTTTCTTTTGAGCTTTTAGTTTTTTTCTTTATCATAAACAATAATTGGAAAACTATAGTGATATAGCCAGACTATACTGTATAATGAATTAGGCGTTAATGTTTAGAATGGGTTTTTTGAATTTGTAAACTTGATGAAATTCAACTGTAGTAGTATTCATGCTTTTCTACGTAAGGCATCTGTCATGTTTATGTGGGACTTTGTTTTGCAGCTGCTTTCCTGCTCTCAGCAACAGCTGTACACTCCATGCTGGTATCAACTCATGACGTTTCCGTCTGTTTGTGTGTAGGCTGGGCGGAGCTCCAAGAGACAGCTGTTCCTGCTGCCAGGTGGGATCGAAAGGCACTTGAAAATCAAGACATGCTCTGTGAGTTGCACACGCACACACACTCACAGACAGAGACATCCAGTGAAATTATATTCTATCAATTCTGAAGAAAAGCATCATGCTAGTGTGTAGCCTTATTGGACCAAGCAATAAGTAGCCGGAGTGGCTTTTATACATAACAAAAAACAGATGCTGCATTCGTGGGTCAACATGATGGCAGCATTGCTTGTTTTGAATGGATTTCTTAATTTCAGGTTGCTTTGGATGCCATCGAGGAGCTTTGCTATGAGATGGGACTACAGAGGGTGGAGGCTTTGGATGAATATGCCATCTTTTTGGTCACACACAGAGGTAACAAGGATCCAGCTTGTCGTAGTGAAGACCTGCGACGCAAACACCATTGACATACAGCAATACACTATAGATAAACAGAGCATAACTGAACCGTGTTTCTGTGTAGGTCAGAATGTGCGTCCCCTGAACAAGCGTGAGTACATCCTGGACATCGCTACAGAAGCAGAGCCAGTGGACGCCAACTACAGCTTGTGGTTCAGGAGAGTCATATGGAGTCTGGCTCTCAAACTTGACAACGATCTATATGTCACTATGCACTATAATCAGGTAGAGATCTACTGTATGAACTGTTTCTGCTATAGCTCATCCACAGTTTCTGACATTTTGGCTCATATTCTTCCTGTGTGGCGGGTGGCAATAGTCCCCATTGCAGAAATGTAGTCCCATGTTCTTTTCATAAGCCATGGGAAGACCAGATCCACGTTCTTCTCTTTTCACTTTGTCGGTTTCTGCAGCTGACGTCAGTTGCCATTTGTGTGACAGCAGACTCACTTGAACTAGCACAGCTTGACAAGGAAGATGTGTCAAGATTTGAAATTTCCTGTCACAAAATGAGCTGTGACATACAGTAATATAAACACTAATAAAAATGTACTCTCTGTGTCTCTGTTCAAGGTCTTGCCAGACTACCTGAAGGCCTTACTGAGTGTGGTTCCTCAGGATAAGGCCAGTGATCAGCACCTGCAGCAGATCGCCAGACTGGCTGCCCTACAGCACCGTGCCAAGGACACCATCTACCTGCTCACCATGTAAATATAGCATTAATTTAACCCTGGACACTTTAACCCCTGGCACATCACAGTACCATGAATACTTACTTTTCATCCTAACTAGCAGTGTCAGTGCCGTGGTCTTTCTATTTGGTTTCACACCGCTGAACCTCCATAGACAAACAGGAACACAAAGTCCCACAAAACATGACCCCACACATGGATATATGACAATCACAGGAGCATCCTTACACAGTAGAAATGCTCAAATTTACAAACACACTTGCACATTGGCTACTTACACAGAAAACACCAGCCAGCATGCACATGTCTAATATATTACTGCTTCCTCTGAGCTATCACTGGTTGGATTTTTGTGTGTGTGTGTGTGTTTGTGTGTTTTTAGCCGTGACGTGCAGGAGTGTGTCCCCCCACAGTTTTACAGAAAACAGGGTTCACAGCATTGGCTGAATATGACAACTCAAAACATGCAGCAGGTCCAGCCCTTAAACCCACACCAGGCCCGTGCACAGTTCCTTGGTAAGACCACCACAGTGTGAATGTGTAACAGTAGCCACCATAACTGCCTGTATTATTTATAAGTTCCACTACCCAAAGCATTGTATTTAGAGTTATTTTGAGTTAAATTGTATTGGGAAGTAATGAAGACAATAATTGTTCCAAGCTACACTGACTGAAAATAATTGACTCTTGGCTTGAATGTGTTGGCAAATTAAAAGTGATCCTTTGTGTGTTGTTGCTCAGGTCTGGTCAGTGCCTTCCCCATGTTCGGCTCCTCCTTCTTCTACATCCAGAGCTGTAGCTCAGCATCCATCCACGCCCCGTGCATTCTGGCTGTAAACCTGAATGGACTGCACTTTCTTAACAAGGATACTCATGTATGTGACAGGTCCAGCCTTGTTTAATGTTGCCTGCTTCACATTTCAGGACCAGCCGGCAAAATATGGTAGTGGTCAGTTGATCTGTAACAGTATGAATTTGAAGTAGGACTTGTACTCGTTTCAATTTGCCTTGATCCATTTACGTTAAAAGCAAACTACTGCAAAAACATAAGTATTTCAAATTGAAGCATTTGGCTCCCTCTGCTGGATATCGAGTTTGCTGTCTACTTCTGTCTATCCTTGCATTTTATTATCTAAATCAAAGAGGAAATATAACATTTCCCTCTATTAAATATTTTCTTTCATGTGTTGACTTATATATCTGTTCATATCTGTCTGTTAGAGAATGATTGTAAGTTTCTTGGCATGCCTGTTTGTGTGTGTATTCATTCATATGGTTTTGTGTGTGTGTGTGTGTGTGTGTGTGTGTGTGTGAGATTAGGAGGCCATGGTGCGTTTCCCTCTGAAGGAGGTCCAGTCAACTCGCACCCAGAGACCAACTTCAGGCTCCAGTTATCCATATGTGGAGATCATGATAGGAGACCTGCTCAACCAGCGCATCACACAGCTACAGCTGGAGCAGGTGTGTGTGTGTACTTGTACTTGCTACATAGATAGTGAGGAATGTCACTTGCTTGAATATCTTCTGCTTTTCTTATGTGTGTAGTCTGTTTGTGGCAGAAAAGTCAGAAGGTTGCTGGGCCTCACTGACTACTGGATTACTGTACAAAAACACAACTTTATAACACTGCTATGTGCATGAGCAAAGCAGCAGATGCTCAAGCAGTTGACGTCCTAACTGAAGACCCGCCTTGATGAGAGCACTGACAGATTACATGTCACGAGCTTGGTGACATGTAAATGTCAACACACTGCAAAGACCGTGGGCGCTGTTTTGCTTATTGCATTTGAATATTGTCCACTGTACAGCAGGTTAAGTCTTTAAAAATGAAATGTCAAATGCAGTTTTCATTTTAAAATTGTTAGAAAATGTCATTTTCATTTTAAATATTGCTTTCAGAAATGGAAAATCAGGTTACATTGTTTATATTTCATTTTCAAATTTAAAAATGAACATTTGAATATTGTCCAATGTACAGCGGGATACCACTTTGAGTGGTTTACATTATCATTTGAATGTAGTCCCGTATACACTTCCATAGATAAGGGGCTAGGGAATGCATTATGCCAATGACGGTCCTCACAAGGATAGACGTACAAGAGTGTGTGTGTGTGTGTGTGTGTGTGTGTGTGTGTGTGTGTGTGTGTGTGTGTGTGTGAGAAAGACACAGACAGATATGTATGTATGTAATTTTTCTGCGCATTTCACTCACCTTAAATGCCATGCTATTTCTGTAATGTTCGTGTGTGTGTGTGTGTGTGTGTGTGTGTGTGTGTGTGTGTGTGTTTTTCCCAGGGCCTGGAGCTGTGCCGAGTCATTGCCATGCACATGGAGAACATGTTGTCAGTCAGAGAAAAGAGACTCACTCTGCCACCGAGCGAAATTACCCTGCTATAGCACAAACATCCACACAGAGAAATCCCACTTTATGCCTCATAAATGTACTGTATCTACCTCTATTTTAAAAATAGAATATTTTCATGTGTGATGGTAATGTTTCTGTAAAGTGATGAATGTATGGTGATGATGTGGATGACGCAGTTTGCGAAAACAGGTGTGTTCGATTAGGGCTGCAACCAAAGACTGTCTGTCTTATTGATTAATCATTTGGTAAAAGAGTCTTTCCCTCTTTTCAGAAAAGAGTGAAACATCATAATCACAATTTGCCACAGCCAAAGTTGTCATGTTGAAATGGCTTGTTTTGTCCAACCAAAAGTCTAAAACCCAAATGTATTATGTTTGCTATCATAGAACAGTAAGAAAACCAGCAAATATTCACATTTGAGAAGTCGGAACAAGTGATTGTTGGGGCATTATGCTTATTTAAACGATTAATCGGGGATTATTCCCACAGCAGTAACATAAATTAGGGAAAGGCATATATAGTTCACTCATCATGACGCATACAGTACAACCACTATGTCAGCACAGACCTGTACCTTGCACATACTTACACATACACACACATGCGTTAATGCATCTGTATGTCTATGATGCGATGTAAGGAGTAGAACTGAGAATCAGACTTGGATAAATGTCCTTTCAGACCGAACTCAGTAATGTTTTTAGCCAAAACTGTTTAAGATCTTGTCTGCCAAGGCTGCTTCATAGGCTAGAGACTATAATGGATAAGGCCTCTTTGATTGACTTTAACTTCCCCCACTTCAGAAGAATAGAATGATTTGATTAGTCTTGATCCTATAGAGCTACATTGAATTAAAATGTTGCACTGAACAAAGGCGGAACCCCTGCTGTAGTTGGCTCTGTACAAAGAAACTGAAGTGTGTGAAACTATAAAATAACTGGCAAACTTAAGTATAACCGTCTCTTCCCTTTAACAGATACATCATTTCTCATTAGGCTTGAGTCTACATGCAAGAGTAGCCTACATAAATTATTTGTGAATCCATGAAATTAAAATAAAAAATAAAGATGCATTACCATTTACAATGAAAACAAGAAGGCAGCCACAGGAACAGGCACAAATTTAATTATTTTTTTCCCTGTCATGAAATCAAGGGAAAGAAACGGCAGGAAAAACATACTTGGGGAAACCTTTTGGCACTCAGTTATCGGCCACATCGCTGAACGCTTTGCACTAATTAAAATGATTAATTAAACAATGTACATATTTTCTTGTAAATAGGTATTGTACATAACTAATGCATGTGAATAATATTGTGCATTAAAGTTTGTAACAAATTATTCTGGTGAGTGAATTTGGTTCTTTTTTTTGTTTTTAAAGAACTTTATTAACAACGTAAACACACATTTGCAAGACAAATTAAAAAGAGCATAGGAAACTGAGTAAATAAAATACAAACTTCAGTTTCAACTGTCTTTTTTATCTTAATAAAATAGAAGGAGAATGTAAATAAAATGATTTTTGAAAGACAATAATAAAACATGGTTTGGTTTCCTGAAATCTGCCAAATTTAAAAGGCTAATTTCATAAATTAATATTTAGGATCAGTTCTTTAGATGAGACCAAAATTTTTCCAAGAATCATAGAAAACAACCAGTAATTACCGTCATCCCAAATGTTTTTACTATAATTACAGTCGTGTGTATGTGGGACGTGCAGCCGGTGCGCCCTGTGCTGCAAACCGAGCATACCCCTCCATGGCGCTTTGCTGTGTGGGCGTCTCTGAGTAATTGCTCGCAGATTTCTTCGCCCTCATTGGTTAACAACAAAGGGGTCCGTGTGAACCGTGGGGGGGGGGTCAAACCCACCACTACCTAAACAGCACCAGGAGGGAAGAGGAGAGCTGCAGCAGCGTCGCAGCCCCGCTTTCAGCCTGCATGGGCTAGTCGGTTAGCTAGCTTAGCATCGTCCGACTACGCCGCACCGCCTCTCCTGCTCGCCGAGAACCCCGGGTTGTTTTCGCCCACCAGCCACTCCGGTCCTGCCTCCCCCCTGCCCGGCTTCAAGATGATGAAGTTTAGGTTTCGTCGGCAGGGCACCGACCCGCAGAGAGAGAAGATAAAACAGGAGCTGTTCGCCTTCAACAAGGTAAATGAACAGGACGGAGGAGAGGGGGTAGAGAGGGTTTCCTCCTCCTCTTCTCTCCTCCTCTGCTGCTTCCCAAAACTATCTAACGTTAACGTTACTTTTCTCAAAACGGGACCAGATTTTAAGTGGAGCACTATGCAGCATTTGGCCCGGCCGCTCCTCTCTGTCGCTGAAACAGAGATTAGCTGTAAACGCTGCACTTGGACGCTCTGTGTGTGTGTGTGTGTGTGTGTGTGTGTGTGTGTGTGTGTGTGTGTGTGTTCACGGCGTGTTAGATTGGCTTTCACCCCCCAACGAGGCGTGCAGCAAGAACCGGTGAAACTTGTCTTTGTAGACCCTTTGTGTTAGCTGTAATTAACCGCCATCAACAGATTATGTCAGTGATAGGGATTATCAGGCTTCAAATTAACGAGATTAGTTTGAGTTGTGTTGCAGCAGTTTGATGCTTCATGGGAGTAGTGTGAATCATATTTCAGATATTGATCAAGATGGCTGTCAGTGTGGTGACCGTTTTAACTGCTGTACCCCCTTGTACTCTCATATGGAAAAGCCTGCAGAGGTGTTTTCATTGCTGCTTGTGTGGTGCTGAGATCTTGTTTCGGTGTTTAAGGGTCTGTGGGTGAAACAATGAGTGTCAGGTTTCATGCCACTCAACTCTGGCATCACAGCCACATGGATATAAACCGATTCCTGTACAGTAAACCTCAGCTTCCTGGCGCCAGAATTAACATTATCAGGCTTCCTCTCTTCCTCACTGGCCATCATGTTGTCACCTTGACCACTGTTGTGAAACTTGTGGGAGCTGCAACTTCGCCCCCACAGGGCCTTCGCTACACTTGGGAATATAGACTACTGTGCAAAGAGAAGCCAGCTGAGCACTGCTGTGGCCTTGAGCTCAGGTTAGGTGAGGCCACTGAGTGTCCCAGAGAGTGGCGCTGTCCAAACCTTTTGTTGTTGACCGCCACAATTTATCGCACACACAGTGGATGACATGACAAAATGAACCCTACTCCATAAGATTATTTGGAAATGCAGTGCAAATAGTGTAGCGTAAACGTGACGAAATCACATAGAACAGCATTTTCTTTCATTCTATGGTTACTAAATCTACAGCCTAAGTGTTATGGAAACTTGTAGTCGAGTACAACATTTTGAATCAAATAAGTACTTGACAGTTAACCCTAAAACACAGTGCGTCAGTATCTTATTCAATGAAGCTAGTAAAGCTAGTGTTTCTTTGATGAAATTGAACATTATAAAAACACAAACCAGAAAAGCTGATCAACATCTGTCTGTAGCAGACAGATGTTGATCAGCTTTTCACGGCTTGTAGAGTTGCACTTTTTCTGATTTACAGTCCCAATGAGGTCCATTCAAAATGGTCTCTGAGTAGCATAAGTGAGATGTGTCATTATGGCTTGCATGTTGAAATGAGTGCTAGGCTAAGTTTGGCATCTGTCAACAGCAGGCTTCCCCACAACCAGCTCCAAAGTCTTTACTGCATGATTGTAATTGTGTTTGCCATCGCAAATGGCAAAAATGCGTTGGAAGTTGCAGTTTCCAGATTAAGCCAAGATCATGATTATTATATGATTTAATTGTGCAGCCAAGATACACATTTTTGTTTGGTATGTCTTTCACTTTATGAGAGAGAGAGGTGACGAGAGACCGCAGCAGCAGAAGGGGGTTAGTAGGTGGCAACATAATAAGACGGGCTCTTCACATACTGTGTGCAAACTCATAGCCATGAAATTAGGGCTGCAACTAACGATTACTGTCATTATCAATTCATATATTGCTTCTTCTCCCCACCCAACAGCCCACAACCCAACCTCATTTACTGTCATACATGACCGTAAAAAAACAGCAAATTCTCACATATGAGAAGCTGAACCAAGGATATTTGTGGCCTTTTTGCTAGACAAAATTAACCATTAATTCAGATCTAAATAGTTTAAGATTAACTTTCTTTTGATGGATGAATCAACTAATTGTTGCAGCACTACATGAAATTATATTTAAATAATGTTGGTGCCCACAAAGTATATGCCTTTGACAGTAGAAGAGCGTGTCTAGTCTGTGAGACACTGATACGTTCTTCCACTTAAACCGTGTATTTTCAGGTTGGCTATCACGTCCAAAGTCCATGAACTATTTGTTGCACTGTGACAACACACACACACGCACTTTTTTATAAGGTTTGGCACCAGCTGCCGAGGTGGTCTCTCAACAGGAGTGTTACTTTGATGTGTCTGTGTGTGATCAGACAGGTCCTTTAAAGAAACAAAGAGTTAATGTTTTACCTCATATCTGAGTTCCAAGCTAAATAACTAATTCCCAGATTTGTTGGTCACAGGCCTTGGTCAGGGGTCTTTGGCCACAAAACTTAAGCAGGTTAAAGTATCTCAAAGTTTCTGTTCTTTTTTTTTTCCCCATCATCTAAATGATTTCCCAGCTGTCTCGACATGGGCAGAAGGAAAAGCTGTAAATTTATGTTAATCCCATTTGACAAAGTCTGTAGAGCATTGTAATAAAGCAATGCTGCTGCCATCAGTGGTTTTTAAGAACTTTCTTCCAACTTTATTAAGGGAGTCCTCCCTTTTAGACGCCTTACTGACTGTACAGTCTGACAGAAGCACACACACACACACCAACAGACAGACAGCAGGGTGTGTAACAAAGAGGTGTCAGAAAATAAATCTGAGTGTTTTCATTGTCTTCTTTCTTGTGTCCTCTGTGAATCTCTCTCTCGTCTGTTTGTCTTTCCCACTCCTTTGCTCTGTCTGTGCTTCTCTCTTAGACTGTGGAGCATGGGTTCCCCCATCAGCCCAGTGCTTTGGCCTTTGACCCCAAGCTGCAGCTTATGGCCATCGGGACAAAGTCAGGAGCCATCAAAGTGTATCCTTTTATTATCATTGAGCTTATCCATCTAACAGGAGCTTATTGTGGGGATGTGTTTTATTTTTATTTTGTTAGGTCGTATCGCCCAGCTCTGAGTCACAGCCGATTTTAAGACTCGCAGGACAAAAACTGTCAAAGAAAACTCCTGAGCAGCGGCTGGTAGAGTACAGAAAGTGTTTGTTTTTCTTCCGGTTTTGTCAGTTGACATCTTTGAAGTGTCGCTCTCTTTATCTGTACATCAGCTCTGCAGGGCCGTCTTCCGCTGTAGGTTTACTGCTAACAGAAGTCAGTGTTTCAAGCATCTCTCGTGCTCTTTAGTATTTGGTTTCTTGAGGTTGAACTGATTCTTTAAACTAGTCATTTGAAAAAAAACCCATGTCCACACTAAGGCTCCTTACTATTTTTGTGCTTTTTAAAGCTAATTGAGCTGCAAGTTTTGGTCTGTACTGCTGTTTTCTTACAGTGCTGTTGGTTTTCTTGCCCTTGTGATGGCTCACAGTGCGTCACGAATGTTGAGGAAATACTGATCAGATGTATCCGCAGCAGAGCTGTTCATACAAGCTCAGTTCAGTGTATTGCTGTGGGTGCTGTCTGTCTCTGGGAAGTTGCACTGTCTGTCAATCCCTACTAAACCGACAATATTAGAGAATCAATCAGTCAGTCATACATTTTTTTATGCTCTGAGTTTTATTTTCAAAATAAAATTTTTCTCACACCAACTAAAAGTCTGATTGCAAACAAGCCCTCCATTTTTACAACTCCTATTTCAAAGATAAATTAAAGGCAAACTTTAAAATGATTACCCAAACTGTCCTTTGTAAACACGGATTACCTTTGCAGTCTGACTTGTGATACTTACTGAAGTAGTGTGAGCACACAGTTCCTCTTTGCACTCACTTTCAGTGTGCTTTGGATAATATGGTCAAAGTGGGGGTTGGTTTACCACCTGCGTCAACATCTGATTGCTTGTGTTCCTGTGCTCCGTTGTGTGCTGTCATCACCACCAGATCACTGCAGTTAACTTGGTGAGTAAAGTTATCCTAGCCGATTGGGCTGCTGGCTAGAGCTAGGAAAATGAGAGCAAGACCGAAAAACAAAACAACATCATTACATACGCTATTTGGCAGATGCAGAGGCCCGGAATACCATCAATGCATTTTTCGGCTTGCGGTCAGTGGGAATCAAACCCACAACCCCGGCAGTGGCAGTGCAAGACTGTGTCTGTTTGAGCAACTCAGAATAAGTTGTAACATTAAGTAATGCTGTACTGGAAATGAGTATTGGTTTGGCTCGTGAGATGCATCACGGCAAAGCCATAATTTGGCTTCGAGTGTCAGTTGTGTCAAAAATTCCAGCTTCTCGAAGTCTCGTGCACTGACCGCATGACTCAACCCTGTGACATGTTATTGATCTCGCTTATCTGTCTATGGCTGCCAACTCTGTCATGATTACCGTGACAGTTCTGTAGTAGCAGGCTAGCATCAGTCTTCTACTTTGTTGTTGTAGGTTTTTCCTCCGTTTGGTTTTCCCGTTGTTTACTGGTCAAGCACCACCATCCTTGGCAAATGAAGCGCGTGGATATTTTAAAGCATACGTTAAGGGTCTTTCTGTTTTGCATGTTTCATTTGTGAGTGTAAGAGCTGGAGTGGGGAGCATGTAACAGGATTTATCAGCACAAACATGCCCGAGTTTTTCAGTCTGTATGTATGTTTATAGCAACGGTTTATCGTTATTTAATCAGTACGTCGTTCCTCTGTCAGTGTGTGAAGCGAGGCTGGCTGTCGTGGTGCGTTTTGTGCAGATGCATTAGACTGGAGAATCATCTCTTTGAGATGCAGCTTTCTGAGAGAGAGAGAGAGAAACTGGTCGTACCAGGCACTTGCAGCCCAGAGGGAGATAGATGGAGATAAACAGAGGCAGTAAAGACCAGGGAGTGTGAAAGAGAGAGAGGGCATAATAACTCCTCTACACGCCTTTACCTACTGTAATAAAATGACTTATATGGCAAAGCTCAGACTAGTCATCCTACTTTTTAACAAGGTCCCAGCTGCTGTTGGAATGTTTTAGGAAAGTCTGCATGTGTACTCGCAGAGAATATCTGGAAAGTTAACAGAAAAGTAATCTTGCAGGAATATAAAGAGATGTCACGTCTTGTTTCTCACATTCATTGCATTAGATCAGTGGTTCCCAACCTGGGACTTTTAGTCATAGAGATTTCCTTGTAAAATGCTGGATCATTTTCATCTCTTTAGGCCTCTGAAACCATTCAGATGAAACACTTTGAGAGGTAAAATCATATTTTGTTGAATAACTCTTGCAGCCTGACGAAGCGTTGCGAGTATGCGTTGCTTTGTTTTCACAAGGTCAGAACAGCTGCATTGAATCACTTTTTAGCTGTTTTTATTTTAGGCGCATCACAACATGCAAAATTGTTCGATATTTTCATTAATTTAATCTGCCTTCTTTTTGTTTTGATTAATGGATTGGTCTATAAGTGAAATGAAGTGAAAAATGCCTGTTACAGTTTCTCAGAGCTCAAGATTATGTCTTGTCTGACCATCAGTCCAAAACCCAAAGATGTTCAGTTTACAATGATATAAAACAAGCAGCAAATCCTCACATTTGAAAGGAATGTTTGTTTTTTCCTGGGGGAAAAAAAATCCTTAAAAATGACTCAAACAATTGAGTATCAAAATACTTTCAGATTATTTTTCTGTTGATCGATTAATCGACTGATGTTTTCAGCTCGGTTGCCAGGGCCGCAGTGGGCGATAAACGGTAACAAACTTCACCTTAGTTTTGTTCTGAAAATCAGCTTCAGTTGAAACAATAGCCTTTTGTGTGTCCACATTCTCTGATAATCTCAAAGACTCGCTGACTTGGGTTTGACCTAGTGGAGCTTGCCCGCATACCTGCTAGAACTGTAGTACACACACTGACGCCTGAGCGGCGTACAGTGTGTGTGTGTGTGTGTGTGTGTTGAGTGGTAGCTGTTCAGGAGTAAAGACAAAAAACTGAAGAGTTCTGTCGAGAAAGACGTAGAGTTTATTGACTCAATTACAAAAGCAGGAGTGGAAAACTGCAAAATTTGCGGAGGGTTTTTTTTTTTTTTGGTTTGAACTTCTGTTCTCCGTCTTGGCACGATTTCTTCATGTGCTCTCTTTCAGCCTCTTGCCTAAGTTTCTCACTTGTTCTTTACTTTTTCGCCTTCCCTTACTCGTGTTTATAAAGGAAGAGTC
>CM022470.1:16836440-16867122 GCA_011952105.1 Coreoperca whiteheadi
TTGTGTGTGGTGAAAACAGTAAATTCCCCATGTGCTTGTTAGTGCCACACAGTTCAGTTCAAGTTGTACTGCAGCTACAGCTTTTTCTGCCCTTTTTATTGCCAGGCTTTTTATTTCTACCAAGTCACATTAATTTGTTTCCATGCTTCGCTGCACAGACTGTGGTTTGTATTGGAGACAAACTTGTAGGGCTAAATACTACAAAATGTCTCAAATGTTATGTAACCTAAATTCCTTTTGTTTGTTTGTGCAAAATTTCACGATAAGTCACTATTTAAGTGTGTGGTTGCTTTCTAAACGAGTTGAAGGTACAGACTCTGATTCACCGTTTAACATTCCTCGCACCCTTCATCTCTTCCTCCCTCTTTCTCTTCACACCCACACACTGCCTACCCTCTGCTAACTGTCTTGACTTTTTATCTTATACAGCACCTTTTCTCTCACTTCTCACTATCTTTAGTCTTTTACTCTTTTTCTCATGTTTCTTTTCTTCATTTCTCTCCTATCACCATCTCTCTGTCTGTTTTGTCTCGGTCACTCAGACTATAACTTGTTCCTCGTTGATATTCCTGAAGAATGGCAGGACCTTTAAACCCCCTCCTTTCTGTGTGTCTCTCTCAACCTCTTCACCCTCCTCTTTCCCTGTTGGTCCATGCCGGTCTCCTCACCCCCACACCTATACACACTTACTTACAAATGAGTGGGCACACACACGCGCTCGTCCATTTGGCAACAAGTTGGAGGGGCTGAATTAGTAGGGATGGTTGACTGAATTAAAGGGAAATAGTAATGGCAGTGCTAGCTTGGTACTTGCTAGCTGTATCTTAAAATTTTTTTTATGACACTGCCAAAATAGCCTCCCTACAACACCTTCATTGGTAGTGTCACTGCTAATAACAGGTCTTTTGAGGTAATGTTGCAACAGACTTATGTATTTGACCATAACTTTGACTCAAGTAAAAGATGAGTGTTGTTGGTTCTACTTACATCAGTCCCAGGGACCGTGGTGCTTTGAGCTAAATGCTAATGTAAGCATGCTCACAATGAGAATGCTAACATGCTGCTAATTAAAATGTTTACCCTGTTAACCACCATAGTTTAGCATGTTAGCATGCTAATATTTGCTTATTAGCACTAAACACAAAGTACAGCTGAGGCTGATTGGGGGGGGATTTCCTTCATTTTGCATGTATTTCGTCATAAACCAAAGTGCTGGGCAAATTCTAACTTTGACCTGATGATTATAATTTATCATGAGCGGAACATGACTGTACCACATTTCACTGCTATCCATCCAAAAGTTGTAGAAATATTTCACTGAAAATCCCAAATGTGAACCTGCTGGTGGTGCTAGAGGAAAGGTCAGAGGATCACCAAAGTCAGTAGGAGTCATCTTCTGGGGACCATGATAAACTTTTTACTAATTTGCAGTGTTTTGTTGCAGATTTGACAGTCAGGTATATCTTGTTTGACCGCTGTCGTGTCTGGGGGAGCGTGCACTGAGCGAGTGGGGCAGAGAGGGGAGTATGGGAGGTGGAGAGGATACAAATGAGACGGGATTGTTTCTCTAGTGGGTGGGTGGAGTTGTTTGGCTTGTCTTGTTGTAGACTGCCTTTTGCCAGACGTCTGAGGAGTTTGTGATTGTGTGTGTTGCTGTGTGTAGAGAAGAAAGGGAGTTGCAGAAAATGCTTGCAAATGATGCCTCATAAGTTTAAAGCTAAACCAGTTTAACTCGGGGTTTTCTGAAGACTCACAAAGTTTTCTTGGATTTTCTTTTCAAACTAATCTCACTTTTTCTGTCATAGACTGTCTAATTCTCTTTCTGTGTGTGTGTGGTCAACTTGTACATTCATCCTTGGGCCTAGTGATCCGTCCTTCCTTGCTGTCCATCCCTATATTCTGTCTCGTGTGTGTGTGTGCGCGCGTGTGTGTGGATTTCAGGGTGTGCAGGGTGTTGTCTGTGGGTCCGCATGTCTTCTGTTTGTCTGTATTCAGACCGTGAAATCGCTTTATCCCTGCTAACGCTCTTTCTCTGCATCACCGGTCAATTGTGTGTGTGTGTGTGTGTGTGAGGCAGAGACAGTGAGTCAGTGATCATGAGTTACTGTAGGCCTCCATTGTGTGCATTTCAGGGTTCTCTGGTGAGCAATGCAGCAAATCTTTGCACCTTCCACTCAGAACATGCAGGTTGATGATTGGCTTCCTTGCACAGATCAGCACTGTTAAACCAGTGTGTCATTCAACAGGTTGCTCAAAGATTTAAGTCTGCCATGTTGAATAATTTTTTTCTGTCAATTTTATTTCAACATTTAATTCAAAACTGTATCATCTAAGGCCAATTCAATTTCTTATTTTCCGAATTGAATTGAGGAGGCCATTGAATTACTGGTTTGAGGAAGTGTTTCCAACTCTTTACTGAGTATTGACTTTGCTGCCTTTATCCTTTGTTACGGCCTCGTGTGTGTTTGTGTGCGCGCGCGTCTGTGTATGAACTGCGGATGAAGCCTCTGATGTTCCTGGCGAGGCATCCTGGGAATTTGCAGCAGTTCCTTTCATCTCTCATTTCTGCTTTTTTATTTATTTTTTTAATCCATATATCTAATCTCCAGACTGAAATGTCTCAACAACCGTTGGATGGATTGTTGTGAAATTTAGTACACCTATTCATGTTCCGCTCCAGATGAATCGTAATAACTTTGGTAATCCCCTGACGTTTCCTCTAGCGCCATCATCAGCTCTAACATTCAATTTGTCAAAAACATGCAAAACTAATGACATGCTCATCAGCTGTACTTTGTGTGAAGTGTTAATTAGCAAATGTTAGCACCAGTATACCAACGAGGCTGTTTGTGTATTCATGTGTCTTACTTATTTATACATACTAGCAAGTTTGTGTATCTGTATTTAACACAACTGGCTGGCTGTTGCAGAGGGAGGGAGGATGGATGACACATTTATCTGCCCACTACTGTTGAGGACTTGTAATATGGCCCAATGAGCAGATCCCATGGGGGAGGGAGCTTGATTCAGCGGAGACGCACACACATTTATCATGAGGTTAAATCAAGAAGGACTCCATCTACAGCTGTCCCTAGTGAGGAGGTAATGACATCATCACCGGGAATCCCTCCACCAGCTGTCCTCTGACATCACCAGGACCAGGAAGTGTGTGTGTGTGTGTCATCTGTGAATCATGTGCCACAGTTTTAAGCTTTAGTTTAGTTGTCTCGATTTGTTTGTCCCTCAACAGTTCTGCTGCCTGTTGAACATAATTATTTGGGATTGTGTGGAATGACAAAGTTAGAAATTGGAGATAGTAGTGGTCTGGTTCCTGTCATAGGTGCTACAGACCAGCCAAGTGTCAAGGCTCTGGTCTTAAATAGTCCATTAGTGGTCTCATTTTTTTCTTCTTGCACAGCCAGCTTACATTTGTGGGAGATGCTATATAGATTAGTGATGAATGAGCTGTGGTCACCGTTGCGTTGCTGGGATTTACAGACACAAACCAATGCTGGCCATCTGTCTTCAGTCCCTCTGATCATTTTCACACAGCTGTGGAACTCAGATTTTCTCGATCCAACTTACTTTCTTGTCAGCTTTCTCACTATTGACTTTGGAGCACAGCTGTACTGTTTTCATTTGTTTGTCTGTCTCTCCATTCTTCAGTTATAGCCCTTTCAGTTACTTGAAACACAGCTGTTTGACACATTTTGCAACATTCTTCCATTGGTTACAAAAAGTGATAGTTTGACATTTTGGTAAACTTTGCTTTCCTGCTGAGAGTTCGATGAGAATATCGATACTGTACAAATTAAACAAATGATATATAACATGTTAGTTAGTGAGCTTTAGAGATGCTGGTAGGCAGATTTTAATACATTTTGGACAGAGCCAGACTAGCTGGCTCCCCATGTTTGCAGTCTTTATGCTAAGCTTAGCTAACAGGCTGGCAGTAGCTTCATATTTAGCGTACAGATATCAGAGTGGGATCAATCTTCTCATCTAACTCTCTGCAAGAAAGTGAATAATAGTATTTCCCAAAATGTTGGACTATTCCCATAAGGGAGTAGAATATTGGATATTTTTCATTACTTAATTCGTCTCTCACTTTATACTCGGTCTTGCTCTCCCTGCCTCTCTTTGTTTGGGCTGGTGGTTCATGACCCATGAGTGATGTTCTTCCAGCACCTGCACCTCCAGCTGTCTGAGGCATGTGTTATTGCAGTGAATAAAACCTGGGACAGGAAGTGACAACACTGAAGGAATGCTAGTATAACACTCAGCTGGGCCTCCAGGGAATTCAAACAGGGACGGAATGAGAAAGGAGGGATTTAAGTTGGGAGAAGAAAGAGGGGGGGCAGGTACGTTTCTTTGAGCCTGAGAATCGGAGCAGAGTGCAGAGGAGTTAGAAGAAGAGAGTTACCAAGAACTCAATGAAGGAACTTAGTGTTGAGAAAGGAGGCAATTTAGGAATGTTGGTATTAAAACTCCCCCAAACCCCCGTGGGGAAAACGAGTGGTTACGGGCAGAGATGGGGAAAGATGGTTAGATCAAGAATTGTGGTAACCTTTCCTCTAACTAGAGAGCTGTTGGAAAGCAGTGGAAAGAGAGGGTTAAAGAAAGTGGGGAAAGGATAATATGTCACTGAGTATCACACAGGGGAGAGTGGGGGAATAAAGGGAAAGAAAGGAAGGGGGTAGAGATGAAGATAAGTGGATTTTGTATACAATTCTTTCTGGGGATGCAGGGAACAGGAAAGAAAAGACCTGCGTGATGATATGAAAAGAAGAGGATATTAAATGTTTCTAGTTATAATATTTACCTTCTTTTAGAAAACCTGAGGATAGATAATAATATATAAAATGATAATGTAGGACTACAGAAAAGCAGCTTTCTACACAGTCAAATACAAACATGAGAACTACACAGATTTGCTCTGATTTTTCTGCATTTTTAATCCACATTCCTACAGGCTTATGTAAGCAGTGTGCTAAAGTGTGTCAGTCTTGCTCACAAGTGTGTGTGCGTGCTAATTCACAGTTGAGCCTAGTCATGTCCACGGAGTTCTTGAGTGTAGCCTTTATTTTAACAGCTCAGTTACAAGACTAACAAAGGCAGAGCTGTGTGTGTGTGTAATCAACAGCAATCTTCACAGTGTGGTTTTGAGCATCTGCGTCATCTGGTGTTGGTAATTGCTATGAGCTTTGTTATAGTGTTTTAGTTTCTCCCCTACTGTTACATCTAACCTACTGGTTTACAGCTCAGAATGACCAGTTTCATAGTGTTGCACTCTGTCCTCTCATTCACACTTTCAAATTCTGTTTCTGTTTTAAAAGAAAAACTTTGAAGAAAGAAGGGATGCTTTCAGATATTTCTCTCTGCCTGCCAGTGTGTGTTTTTGGTGTGTGTGTCGGGGGGGGTGCTTTTCTCTTGTTTCATGTTAACATGGTGATGGGATGATGCTGATGCAAGTGAGGAGGGCTTGCTGTCACGTGTGTGTGTGTGTGTGTGTGTGTGTTTCAACACTGTGTACATTGTGTTGTGGAGCCTCTAAACTGTCTGGAGGAGGAAAAAAGGATGTGATCCATTATTTCTTGTCTGCCATGTGGTTGTGACCTTTTTGACCAAACTGTCCTACCACACAAGCAATGATGTTGATAGGTTTTCAATGTAGTGAGTCCTCGGGATCCACAGGTGGTCATCTGAGTGGATCCCAGGGAAATAGAGATGGTCCCCAATACAATTTGTGTTTTTTGACAAATTGTTGTTAAACTCATGTTTGATGTTCTATGAGATATAATTATGGTTATTTGCGTATGTTCAAAATGTATCTGAAAATTAAACGAATAAAATTCCAAATCTGTAAAAACACTGCAGACACAGCAGTTGACAGAAAGAGGATGTCCTATTATACAGAGAAAAATAAGCCTTTTCTGGGTGAATAAGTTACAAAAAGGGAAGCTAAAAGAAAACGAAACTTACTGAGCTTTCAATTTTCATCAGTAGTGTTAATAACGCCACCAAGCAAATCATGTGTAATTAGTAAATTAGTAACACTCACACGAAGTTCAACCATTTACTGCATATCGCCATTAGAAATTGAGTATAATTAGCCTAATCAGCCACCGTCAGTATTAATACAAACACACATTATTAGACTGTAAACCATTAATAAACGAATGACTAACTGTAGTCAATATCATAAAACCTTATTATACTTAGGTAAGCAGTTACCTAGAGTTTCTGTAGTGGTGACAAAACATTAAAAATATAGGCTACATACAGTATTAGCCGTTTAATCTGAAGCTCCCTGCGCGCTCCAGTAAATATGCCAAACTCCCTTTACGAAATATGACTTTAACAATTCCTTACGGCTCCACTAAAACACATAACTATAGAAACACAAGATAAAAGGCATCATATGTCAACTGAGATTTAGGGAGCTTTCACACCTGCCTAATTTAGTTCGGTTGAAACGTACTAGAGTTCGTTTGCCCCTTTGGTGCGGTACGTTTGGTCAGGTGTGAAAGCAGCAATTGAACTCGGGTGCGCACCAAAAGCAGACCAAACAAACAGACCACCTCTTCACGGAGGTCTCGGTACGCTTTCAAACGAACTCTGGAGCGGTTCGTTTGTGGTGAGAACGCAAACCGATCTCGAACCGACCCAACTGCAAAAATTAGCTATCCTTTTTCGACTAAACCAGCTGCCGTAATCACATTTTCGGAAGATAAGCATGTCAGAGTTAAGAAGAATTAATGCACGCCTCCGTTTGAAGTGACAAGCGATGAACCCACACTCGCCGTTTGCATTAGAACGTTGTTTTCAAGCCGCATCCACGCTTCATTATAGAAATGTATTGTCTGTATATTGTGGTGTGTACAACCAATGTAATAGCTTCTGGCCAGGGACAAAACCAGCCTGCACAGTCGTCTGTCCATGGTTGTGGTGTTTGCTGGCTTTTCCCTTTCTGTTGGAATTTTCCTGCACGTAAATTCTGACCAATCGAAAAGCAGTTTAGGAAATACGCCATGGCCAATGAGTGATGTGGATGTTGTCATGTGACTGCATTTTAGTTCGTTTCAACTGGTTCGGACCAAAGCGATCAGTGTGGTGTGAAAAGGAACCAAAAAAAGCTGAAAAATGCTACAATGGATAATTGTTTGCCCTTGGTTCGGACCAAATGAACCGAACTAGAGGTGTGAAGCACCCATACAAACTGTATTTTCGTACCTAAATACTTTCCATACTTTATATTCTATGATTTCAACACAAATGTGTGGTTCACAGTTTAGCATTATTAGGGGGAAAATTTGATCACCAGTCAGTCAGTTTAAGGTGTCCTTTTGGATTTTAATGCGTCAGACACAGGAGCGTCCCTAGCAACATCACTGTGCATAATGCATATATAATAAACCATTATGGGAGTCTGACTGATAACCCTGGCAGTGTTGGGGTCATGCTTCCAAGGAGGGAGACTAAATAGGGGGAGAGAGACCATTTCAAGAGGAATGGTTAAAGTGGCCTAATGCAGTGTTGGATTTTATTCAGTAAGAGGAGGTGAGAACCTCCATCAGTCAGCAAACACAGTGTGACAGTGGCAGATATACAATATGCTTTAAATATAGAACTATTGTTCCCGGTGTGTATCTCAGACATTGTATTCACATTCCTTTTTTATCTTTTCTTATTAGAGACAAACAGTCACACCCCACATCACATTATCAGTTCTGTGAATATTGCTCATCTATAAGTAACCAATTAGTGTTTTTGACAGTTTCTGCATACCCACAGCCTTGTATTGCATAGATGTATGGTGTTATACCGTGCTTTATAAAACCCTTTGTGAAAAACTGCACTGGCATGAAAGTGGTTAGACCCACAAAATTATTGCCAAAAATACATTATATAGATTGGAATTAAGTCTCTGCTATGTTTGTTTCTGCTATGCAGCTGTCTCTTACACATGCCACACTTGCAGCTGAATTGGAGATCTGGTGTGTCTGCTGGCTGTGGAGACTAGACCACTGGTCTTGTCATTATACGGTGTAAAAGTTTGCTTTGTTGTGAGTTTCCTTGACGGGACCTTTGCAGCTACGGGGCCCCTGGTGTGGAGTTCACAGGACTACACCGAGACACAACTGCTGTCACACAAATCCACTTCCTGCCTGGACAGGTGAGCTCCATGCCACTTATTGTCTGAATATAAGGTTCCTTACATTACTTTGTGACGAGAGTAAAAAAAGAGGAATGGTGGTCAAAGTTTTGTTCTAATGTCAATGTTGCCCTGTGATAGGGCCGCCTGCTGTCACTGCTGGATGACAACACGATTCACCTGTGGGAGCTGGTGGCCGGGGCCCCAAGGGAGGTGGGAGGGGTTAAGAGAGAGGGCGTGGTCAGTCTACAGGAAGTGAGCAGCTACAGCCTTCCAGGAAGACCTGGCATTGAGAGCTGCAGGTACATTAGAACATTTTTAATACTGTTTTAGGGCTTCATGTTTGACTGACATTTATTCTGCTTTAGCCATTACACTTATTTGCACTCATTAGTTACCTCTCTACATAGTAGTTTGCAGTAGTCGGCATTGGATTCAAACGGCGTGCACATACACAGGGATTCACAGGAGACAATGCATGCACATATAGTACTGAAATCTTAAGGATTAAAGGAATTTGTCAATGTTGTCAATGCAACAGCAATTTTACAGTTAAAGATGTAAAATTAAAACACACGGTTAGACTGGATTTCACCTGGCAAACTTTGCTTGCATAAATGAACCTCCACTAACAACCCAATAGTGTCCCTCTTTCTCTACTGTGTGTAATATTTCTTAAGGCAGTTATATAGACACAGATATATTGCAAAAACAAGATTATTTCATGAGAAGCCAATCCAGCTCCCTTTCTCAAACAGTTTGGAAAACCTTGTAATTATGCGTTTCAACGTTCAATCAGATTGCACCCTACCTAAGGCAAACGAGGCAGGTGAATGTGTCCCCGGAAGCACGAACATCGCACCCTTTGCCTTATTAAAATGAATGGCTGCTTCACTCTTCTCATTCTTACTCTTCTTCTCAGTGCCACTCGGGTGACAGTCCTCCTTTTGTTGAGGTCATGTGACCTGCTCTGCATTGGAACAGAGGGAGGGGGCGTGTACTTCCTGGAGTTGCCCCGCCTCTCACTGAAGGATAACCAGACGCTGCTTCAGGATCAGGTCATGCTGAGGTGAGACTGTCACGTAAATTACTTCACAGAAAGCAAAGGTATCCCTCTTGACCCTAGAAGCAGCAGCAGCTCGGGGTCGTGCAGTGCAGGGACCATGAGAACAGTCAGACCTCCTGAATACTGTTCGGAGAGTAGAGGAAACGGAACAAGACACATCACATCTTTTGAAACTGAAAAAATAATATTCTCTGCGCCCTGAAGATCTGTCTGTGCTACACCCACAATGTATCTTATCACGAAAAACAAAAACACCTTAACATACACAAAACTGCATAATGGATAAAGTAGTTTCTTTATTTTGTCATGCTGCAGCCTTCCTCGCCGCATTCCTGTGTTGATACACTGGCAGCGTATCGCAGAGCTTCTGTTGTGGTTCTTTTTCATTCATCTGTGTGACGGTCTGACTGGTTGGCCAAACCCCTCATTAACCAGACTTGTTTGGGGAAGTGGGCAGAACTGAGGCCTAACGAGGGCCCTGATAAGGCTTGTGAGTGTGTGTGTGTGCAAAGGAGGGTAGGTTTTAGACAGTGAGGCTTTGTACCGGCTGCCAAAACATGGCGTTCCGGTTGGGGAAGTGTTTCATCTCCCCCACACACACACACACACACACACACACACACACACAGAGGCTCATCACCGGGACTCTGTAGCAGGATTCTGGATTCCCTAAAAATACTTGTGGACGGAGAGACGGAGACAATGGAATGCTTTGTTGGGAATGTTTCTGCTTCCGGAGAGGATCTTCCTCAGTGAGTGCTACCAAAGCAGTCAGAAGACTGTGTGTGTGTCATACAGGCTGACCATCTCTTGTGCGATGGTTCTGCCTCATCCGCAGCAGAGAGCCCAGAGAACTGCATTGCTTTCTTGTACTTCCCTCTTTGTTTGTTTGTTTTTGTTTCTTTTCTTTTTCTCTGTCCCTCTGCTGTTTCCTCTCCTCTTCTGTTATCTCCCCCTCTTTTCCCCGTCCTTCGCTGTGGGAATCCTCTTGACATCTCGAGGGTGTGTCCTGCCTACATTCCTCTTCTGCCTCAGAGGAATGTCTAGTTCACAAGCTCCAGCAGTTCAGCTCCAGCTTGATGTTGATTTCACTGTTGCTGCTGCTGTTCGAGGTGGAGCCTGTGGTATTATATGTGTTTATACAGATGGTTTGTGTTGATTAGATCATACATATGATTTAACATTTTTGGAGTTTTGCTTTAGGTTGTTTCCCCATGTTCTACTTACCAACTGGATTATCAGTATGTACAGATTTTACCTCCACCTCTTATATCAACTCCCTCTTTCACTTTTTGTGAAGCTGTGTTAAGGATTGATTCCTAAATTTTAGCATCCATCCATTTTATACTGCTTATCCGGGGCCGGGTCACGGGGGCAGCAGTCTAAGCAGAGACGCCCAGACTTCCCTCTCCCCAGACACTTCCTCGAGCTCTTCCGGGGGAATACCGAGGTGTTCCCAGGCCAGCCGAGAGACATAGTCCCTCCAGCGTGTCCTAGGTCTTCCCCGGGGCCTCCTCCCGGTTGGACATGCCCGGAACACCTCCCCAGGGAAGCGCCCAGGAGGCGTCCGGCACAGATGCCCGAGCCACCTCAGCTGACTCCTCTCGATGTGGAGGAGCAGCAGCTCTACTCTGAGCTCCTCCCGAGTGACCGAGCTCCTCACCCTATCTCTAAGGGAGCGCCCAGCCACCCTGCGGAGGAAACTCATTTCGGCCGCCTGTATCCGGGATCTCGTCCTTTCGGTCATGACCCAAAGCTCATGACCATAGGTGATAGTAGGAACGTAGATCGACTGGTAAATAGAGAGCTTTGCCTTGCAGCTCAGCTCCTTCTTCACCATGACAGACCGGTACATCGACCGCATCACTGCAGAGGATACACCAATCCGCCTGTCGATCTCCCGCTCCGTCCTTCCCTCACTCGTGAACAAGACCCCAAGATACTTAAACTCCTCCACTTGAGCCAGGAGCTCTCCACCAACCTGAAGGGGACAAGCCACCCTTTTCCGGCTGAGAACCATGGCCTCGGACTTGGAGGTGCTGATTCTCATCCCCGCCGCTTCACACTCGGCTGCAAACCGTCCCAGTGCACGCTGGAGGTCCTGATTTGATGAATCCAACAGGACAGCGTCATCTGCAAAAAGCAGAGACTAAATCCTGTGGTCCCCAAACCGGACTCCCTCCGGCCCCCGACTGCGCCTAGAAATCCTGTCCATATAAACAATGAACAGGACCGGTGACAAAGGGCAGCCCTGCCAGAGTCCAACATGCACCGGGAACAGATCAGACTTACTGCCGGCAATGCGAACCAAACTCCAATAAGTCGTCATTTGGGACTCCTCTCCAAAACATGCATTTTGTCCCCCATTAATATGGCAGGCTTCTTTTGCAGACCATTATTTCACCTCAATTTGACCTGTAGTCATGTGTAATTTATAGCATACTGGGTTACAAATATGATACAGATGTGGATTAATGGGTAATCTTTTGTTTTCCTAGCCTGCCAGATGATTACAGATGTGGGAAATCCTTGGGGCCGGTTGAATCTCTTCAGGAACATCCTCAGCAGTCAGGGAAGATCCTGATTGGCTACAGCCGGGGCCTGGTGGTCCTATGGGATCTGAGCAACCATCATGGCGAGCAGCTCTTCTTGGGCAAGCAGGTACCTGGTTTAAAGAGCAAAGTGCAGGGCATGTTGGTGCACCTTTTTTACTGACGATGTCCCACGTAAATCTCTAATGCTGGTACAATGAATGTTTTCAAATTGTTTTATGGTGTGTTACTGTTGTTTTTTGTATTTTTGTTTTTACACCATTTTCTGGACATGTTAGTGTTTACCGAAATATACTACACAGGAGTTGCAAAAGGGATAGCTTAACAAAAATGAGGAAAAAAAGATTTTTCAGTTTGGAAAAGTTACACAAGTGAAAAACGTTCATTGCCTACTTCTGTCTTCCAAGTCATCGGCTATTTGGCAAGTTATCTATTAGCTGCTCAAAGATGCACTTTATTTGAATCTTACTGCAATGTCAACTTCTTCAGGTGTCAACAAGTTAATGGACTATACACATCTATAAGCTGTAAATCTATTGCTCATGTAACCTGTCCTGTTGGCTCTCTGTGTGTGTGTGTGTGTTTTGAACCCCCCTGCAGCAGCTGGAGAGCCTGGTGTGGGAACGCTCTGGTAACTTGTTTGTCAGTTCCCATAATGATGGGGGTTACTCCGTGTGGGCTGTTACTAATAGCAACACCTACAATCACCAGCCAGTGTCTTCCACCATCCCATATGGTGAGAAATGCATACATAACACACACACCTCTTTTGTGTTTCCCAGCTAATGTCTGTTTGAAGCATGTTTGAGCATCCAGGTCTGGTGGAGGTGGTGGTCTTGTCCACAAAGAACAATCTCCAGTGACTGACAATGTCTTAATGAACAATGACTACTGACCTATTGTGACCCACAGTGGCTCGTTATTATGGTGAGAATTAGGGTCAGTGTTAAGGGTCAATCTAGATAATGATTCAGAATATTATTTAAGTTAAAGCTGTAAACACGTCTGCTTTAGCTGTTTCTCACTCAACTCTTATTTTTTTTCCTAGTTTTAGTCTGACCAATTTATCTGTAATGTTTTTTCACTTCACTGTTGTTGTGTGTCTCAGGTCCATTTCCCTGTAAGGCCATCAACAAGATCCTGTGGAGGACAACACAGACAGGGTGAGTGTGTGACTTATTTTGTGATGTACTTTTCCTGTTTGAGTGCATTTGAACTGACTTTGAACTCTTTACTCCTGTCTTTGGTTTCATTATATGTGAGACTCATTTTAGTTTTTCTTTTTATTATTTCTCTTTTCTATATTATAAATTAATTTTCACTTGGATTTTATGTCCTCATAAATCCAAAAGTTGTCCCCCCTTGCCCCAAGAAGACTATTTGCTGTAGTTTACAGTAAGCAAGACACTAATAAAAAGTGAAGAGGAAAATTGCCTCATAATCACCAGCTCATTTAGGGTCCTCCCAAATAGTATAAATGTTTTGTCTTTAAAATTCAAAATAAACACTAGTCCATGAATTTAAAAATTTTAAATAATGATGCCTAATTATACCAGAGACACTCACTCTGTTTTTCCAGATGAAAATTGACGTGGATAAAAATACTTTTTCTGTGTGCCTCACTCCAGTTCCCCAGTGTTGTTATACAGCGGAGGAATGCCCAGAGCCAGCTATGGTGACCGCCACTGTCTGACCATTCAACAAGACAAAGACCACGTCACTCTGGACTTCACATCCCGAGTCATTGACTTCTTTACTGTCCACAGCATAGAGCAAGAGAAAGGTAAGGAGCTGGCCGGCAATAATTATGTGTATCTATGGATTTCTGTCCCTGTTTTCTTCCCCCTTTGATTCAAGAATTTACTTTGTTTCTCTTTCAGCTGAGTTTTGGGCTTAACCTGTCACATTGGATCAAAAATGAAATATAGTCTATATGTTGTCCTGTCTCTCCGTCTCACAGAGTTCGACGAGCCGTCTGCGTTGGTAGTGTTACTAGAAGAGGAGCTGGTGGTGATTGACCTCCAGACCCCCGGGTGGCCGTCTCTGCCCACGCCGTACCTGGCTCCTCTCCACTCCTCAGCCATCACCTGCTCGTTCCACATCTCCAGCGTCCCTCCCAAACTCTGGGAGAGGCTGGTGAACGCTGGCAAAGCACAGCAGGGCCGGCAACACGCACACGGGGTGAGAAGCACACTGCGACCTGTACAGCACAGTTTGACAGGGCACGTGCACTGACACATTTAACAGGTGGGGGGATCTTATTTTAAAGTGGAAATTCCTTTTGTGGCTGTCAGTTCACTTTACTCAAGTAAGTTAACACAAATGAATTAACTCAACAATGAATCGATAAATTCATGTGTCTTGTTTAAAATTTTCTAAAGAAGCCCATTATCTGACCATATGAAATCACATGAAAACAATACTTGAGTGCTTTTTGTGGAATTTTTGACCTCTATGGAATCAAAAGTTACAAAAACCCCATTTCAGTCCGTTATCTTTCTATACAACAGGGACTGCATTGCGGTTGATTTGCCATTGCTGGGAGCATCATCTTTTGATACTGTGTTGCTAGTGGATGGCTGGGGCTGTTGCAGGACACTATGAACGACAGCATTATTCTGTAAATTGGTTTATTAATGGCAGTATGGATATTGAATTACGGCTAAATCAAAATGCATGTAAGCAGCTTAACCTGAGAACACCTTAAACAGAGTATGGCCAATAGCCAGGCTGCTCATGCTTTACATGTAGCCATCAACACTAATCAATGTATATACTTTTAACAAACCAGCATGCTCACAGATTCAAGTTACAGGGTTTTATTTGGGAGGCTGTGGCTTGGTGGCAGAACAGTTCCCTGCCAATCGGAAGATCAGCGGTTCAATCCCCCAGCCAGGCGTAGAAGCATCCTTGAGCAAGATACTGAACCCCAAAATGCTCCCGAAGCTGCGCCTTTGGTTTGTGAATGTTCTCATATGTAAGTCGCTTTGAATAAAAGCGTCTGCTTAATGTAAATGTATTTGGATTTCTACCCAATGGCTGCCAGGTGTCATATCAGCTAAACAGCGATGAGGAAACCGACGGCAGTGTGAGCACCAGCCTGCTGGTAGTGTGTTAACTTTAAGAGCAGGTGTAGGCAGTTAAAGGCTTTTTAGCTTAGATCAGCTGTGTGATCAGTCGCAGATTAGACTAACACACACAAACACACAGCTGGTTTGCTCATAAATCATCACTCTCTGTCTTGTGTGAGGCCAAACCAGAGACTGGCACTATAACAGAGCAAACCCAACAAAGGCTTTGTGAGTTTTGTGTACACATTCTCATCCATACGCCTCTGTGTGTCAGGGCCAGTCAGTTTTGAGCTGGGGTTAGTATCGTATGAAAAGGGTTAGGGAAATGTTTCTGCTTGTCAATATGATGGAGTTCTAACTTCCCTCCAATCTTTGTCTGTTTGTGCAGAGTTGGCCCATATGTGGAGGGAAAAACCTGGCACCTCCGCCAAAACAGCAAGAGCTGCTGTTGACAGGGTATCTGCGTGCGCACACACACACACCCACACACACACACACACGCAAAGGCTGCGTCCACACTGCAGGTGGATTCATTTTTCTGAAAAATCTGTTGCTTTCTAGTAAGTGTAAACTAGAAGCTGCACCAAGACGTTTTTCCATTTCTGATGTGAACCACATGGATATCCTGCATAAAACTGGATGTGAGTTGTCCTGAAACTCTGAAACCAGGATTTGTCAGCATTACCATGGCAATAAGAAAATCCTGAGACAACTGGAAGGATTTTTCCAACTACAGATGTTTTGGCAGAGGCATAGAGCACAATAACAAACAACTATGTAAAGGAAGAGAAACAGCTGGATTGATTGGAATTTGGGGAGAGACACCAGAGTTTTAACAACTCAAAGACACATGGTGTCTGAAAGTTGTGTGAAACCAGGGTTGCAGTCGAATGGTCTTTTACTTAGGAAGGATCCTAACTGACTGAAATGACCCAGAAGTATTTAAGTGGCAGCCATGATAACAGCTGTTCGAATCCTCTAAATGCTAAGGAAAGGTGCTTCCTTTCTTATCTCCTTTAGCATAGGATACACTGGACCATCCTTTACCAATGGAAAGGCGATAATGCCGCCCCACAATTGCATGTGGCGCAACATTTAAAGCAACGCACTTTATCCTGTCCATTCAAATGAAATATAAACCCACCGCGCACCCTTTAGTATGTCATTAATATAGACTGACCTTTTCTCAGCACCCCCAACTGTGACAGACTTCTAGCGTCTCTGCCTGTATTTCTTTTTTTAATTTCTATTCTAACCTTGTTAATGAAGTAATATTTTCCCCAGGTTGTCCAAGTTTCCATGAAACAGGGTAAGAACACACAGGGCGAAATAAGATGCCCTTTTTGGAACACCGTAGTTTCACCACGGCAGACCCACTTCAATAACATCTGCAGTGGCATCATTAATGTCATCTAGTGTAAGTGCAGTTAGATTTTCTTTGCAACGTGGTGGCTTTTCCTAAGTCCTTATGAATTCTCCTTCACATCTTTCCTTGACCTCATGACGTTTCCCATCAATGTCAAGTAAAAGTGTTTAGGAAAAGACCTGGGAGGGACTTTTGGACCGCAGCCTAGGAGGAGGAAGCATGTGGACATTGCTGTTAATGTTTAGCCAGGCTAGCAGCATGTTGGGACTCAGCGGATGAGTTCATTCATGCGGGTAATTTTAACTGAACTTTTAAAAGGATTCCCTTTTCTCCCACAATCCCTGAGACCGTGAACATACCAGTGATGTTAGTCGATGTGCGACCCGGAAGTCACCAAGTCAATATAGCACAACCCCTCGCTCCTTCTCAGCGACCAGCTGGAGCGGACGCGCAGCTTCTCCTCGAGCCAGCTAGCAGAAGGCCGCAGCAAAGGAGCCTGGCTGCACAACTACAGTCTCTCTCTTACAGCGGTGATGCCAGATCCCGCGTAAGATTACTGCCTCAACAAGCTAGCCGCAAGCCAGCCGGCTAACTTTAACCGAGACAGTTAGCGCGGAGCTAACCACACATTGCAACAGCTGCTTTCCACGGCAGAACCACAGATGCTTCCCCACTTTGGCCTCGGCCGCGGAGCAGCGCGTCTAAAAGGGATTGGTAACAACCCACTGGGCATAGGATGTTAGCTAAACGCGGTGCTGAGCGCAGTTCAGTAACTTTGCATGTGTGTCTGTAGTTTAGTGTATTCAGTTAGCCTTCATTGTGTGTTTTTTCTTTGTTTACCCTTTATAAATAAATGATTGTTTAATTATGCTGGTCTCTTTAATGCTTCACAAGAGTGAATAATTTGCCAACCTTTTCTATGTTTGAATTCCAAATTCTTCTAGCTAACAATGTTAATTTTGGGTTATCGTTAATTCAATCTAATTATAATGAGTTACAAATAGTTTGGTTTATTGTATGTGACTGAATCAATTGGCTATCCTTTTCCTTTTATAAGGATGGTGCCCCGAGGCCTTTATTAATTTAATGCATTATTTATGATTATCTTTGATAATCCTGGAAGCCAAATCCAACTAATGGTACTGCCATGTGAACCATATAATGGCGCCCGCGTGTGAGAGACATTAAGTTGAATCCCAACAAGCATTTAGAGTGAAATTCATGTTCCTCAGGGGATGAATTGTAATAGCATTGGACTTCTAGCACCATTATCAGGTCATGACTTCCCTTTGTCCAGTACTTTGATTTACCAAATACCTGCAAAACTGACATTCTCATCAGCCAAATGTTAGCATGCTAACACACTAAGCTCGGACGCTAAACATGGTTAACATTACATGTGCTAAACCTCAACATGTTTGCATTGTCATTATGAGCATCCTGATGTTCCCATTTAGCTCGAAGCACAGCTGTGCTTAAATACAGCCTCACAGAGCCGCTAACATGTCTGTAGACTCTTAGTGGTGGTGTTCTTGTAAATAAGTCTTGCATCCTAAAATACAGTCACCAGTTTATCAGAGGCATCTAAGAGTATTGTATCGGATTGCATTAAATGTGGCTGTGTAACCAATAAACTGGAAAAGACACATGCCATCACACACGAAGTCCTGCACAATCTTGATTGAGCACTGAAATACTTTAAAATCCTGATTGTATTTTTGTTGAACTATTTCTTGGAATCTCGTGTGTTTGCAGACATGAAGATGGCACTGTGCGTTTCTGGGATGCATCAGGTGTTGCCCTTACTCCGCTGTACAAACTCAGCACAGCCAATGTCTTCCACACCGACTGTGACCCTAGTGACGATCCTCAGGACCCTAACAACGACCCCGACATGCAGCAAGAGGAGGAATGGCCTCCCTTCAGAAAGGTGAGAACCGAGGAGGCAAGCGTGAGAGGAGTCTTTCCTCTAGAGATCAGGCACAGGATCTTATTTTACAGGCTGTGGAAATGAAAACAATCTGTTTTACACAGTCATGTAACACTACATCTGTGGCCTAATTTTCTCATCTGGTTGTTTTCATGTGTTTGGTTAGCAGACAGACCCACCCCATTGTCCTGTTATTAAAACTAGACTCTGAAGGAACCTCAGTCTGATTCTGTTTTAATGGCCTGTTTTCTGAGCAGAATTACACTTAAATGAACTGATTCGGCATCGGGAGGCAGAATTTCATGTGGTGGGAATCTGAGTACTTTGGCTTTGGTAGATGCTGACAGGAAATGGAGATGGGTCATGAAGCAAAATACTAGATGAATATTTAAATCAGCTGGATCCACAGTGGGAAATTGGGAAATATTTCTCAGTGTTAGATTCGGGAATTATTATCTGGGATCTTATCGATAGATGGTAGGGATTACAGTGAAGAGAAGAGACATAAGTATGGCTTTTTTGGTGATCAATATCAGTCGATGTTTGCACTTTTTTTTCCATTTTTCATTGACTAGGGTGGGTTCAGGAGGTAGCTGTTACTGGAAGATTGTCTTTTTATTTATTGGCAGAAAAGAGTAGAAAATGATTTTGAGTGATACGTTTAACAGTGAAAGCCTTTGGCCTGTCTTTTCCTTTTACTTATTTCCTTCCTATTCACTTCTTCACTCCCCCCACCTTTCCTCATGTATCCTGTGGTAACAGAGTTGCATGTTCAGGAATGTGGTCCTCATATGGGATGAAGAGCCTTTCCCTTTTTTTCTGTCTGTAATGAAAACCAGACCGATCGGCCCACTCTTTCTGTGTGTGTGTGTTAGTGACCAACTTCTCCTACTCCTTGTTTTTCCAAGACACAACTCCCATGTGAGAGTGGATTCTTTTGGAATTCCTACTGTATGTGTGTGAGAGACGGATTAATGCACATGTTTTGCTGAGCATGGACGTTGGGAAAGGGGGATTGTCCTGGCATTTGGCAGAGAATAAGAGTAGAGAGGCTGCTGTAGGGGAAGGAGGAGAACTTCAGGAGGGCATTTTGATATTGGTCTGAACAGACCATAAACAAGTTCAGTTCAGGAACCATAGATTTAGATTGAGACAAAAGTGTTTTGGAAAGTTTCAGATAAAAGGCTGACCTTAACAAGAAAACACTGAGGACCGATGTGGTCCACAAGCTACTAGCTCCCAATAAACCTTACGTGTGTGTTGTTTTTTTGTGTTTGTGTGTAGGTCGGCTGTTTTGACCCGTACAGCGATGACCCCAGACTCGGCATCCAGAAGATCAGTCTGTGCAAATACAGCAACAAGCTGGTGGTGGCTGGAACTGCTGGACAGGTAAAGATGTACAAGACCCACACATGCAAATGTATTGAGCTCTGTCGCACACTGCCTCAGGTCATTTCTAGAAGACACAATACAGTGAATTTTTTCCTAGTTGGCGTTGATGTGAACTTTTACATTTTTCAAGTGTGTTTAGGTAGAATTAGAAATCTTATCATTTAGAAATAATTATCGAGATAATAGAATATTTTTTGCTGAGATGATTGTTTTCCCACTGTTTTTTTTTTTTTTTAAGTACAGTTTTTTTGTCATCATTTGTTTTGCATGGATTACTAATACAATACACGCTTTGCCTGTTGATAATGAAGAATGATCATGTAATCTAATTGACTGTATTATTTTCTTGCCAATCAGAAGAATCAGACAGCTTTATTTCCAAGTTTACACATAAGAGGAATTTGCTTTATTGTTTTTGGAGCAAAACAATAACCATAACAGGAAGGACTGGGATGAGGAAACAGTTAATTTGCTAATGATGCTAATAATGAGGCTAATTAAGTTGAAGGTTAAATAGCCCCGTGTTGTGTTTGCTCTGGATGAGATGACGCTAACTGATTTAACCTGGCAGGCGATGAGTTGCAGCTGCACTCACACATGCGCATTTAATCTCATAGCTGCGCCGCTGTGATAGGTGGAGCTGGACTAAGTGGAGGTCCCTACGAACTGTACTTGAGTGTTTGTGCTCCTCACAATAAAACAAGTAAAATCAACATACTGACAGTTTTGCAATTGTAGCTTTTGTAGTAGTGGGGTTGAAAATGTAACACAATAGGGAAGTCCTTAAAATTAATAGGGGTTATCCTTTTGGGAGCATCAGTGTGCTTACCCAAAATATCATCTTTGCACCCAACATATCCCATAATCTTAATGGCTGAGTGACAAGGCATTTGCTGAGGGTGATGCTAGAAGAAAGCTCAGTGTGTCCAAATTGAATGTTTTCATCCCCAGTGTGCTCATAACATTTCATGACCATCTCCCCTTCAGATTTTTGTTTTCTGTGTATGAGTGGGAAGTCTGGCCTGATAGAGGAAAGCTTAGGGGATCTGAAAATATTACCCTGGATCTTCTGGAAACCACGGATATTGACGAATACCATGAATATTCATACCAAATAAAATAAAATTTTTCCATGGACTACTGCACATTTAGAAAATCACTTAACTACCTCCTGGTTAGTGAATAATCAGGCACTTAAAAAGTGCATACTGTAATTTCCTTGCACATAACAAAGTAGAGCTCACAGATAATAATTAACTTGTTTATTATCAGTTGGGAGGTGGACATTTATTTAATATTTTTAACAAGCTGTTAACTTTTTTCAATACCTCCACCTTCCCTTACTACTGTTTCTTAAAAGATGCTCTTTATTTATCCCATTACCTTCTGCCATAGATTTCTCTTGTGTTCTTGTACACTTTTAAAGATAAAAACAGCTTATGAAAAAAGAAAAGGAAAATGAATCATGACGCTTCTTTACTTCCACTATCTTTCCAGGTGATTGTTCTGGGTTTGAGTGACGAGCGTTCGGACCACTTTGTGGACGTGTCGGTTGTTGATCTGCTACAGGACAGGGAGGGCTTCACCTGGAAGGGCCATGACAGGCTGGAGCCGCGCCTTAAACCCGCCCCCTTCCCTCCAGGCTTTCAGCCGCTGGTGCTGGTGCAGTGCCTGCCCCCCGCCTCCGTTACAGCGGTGGCGCTTCATGCCGAGTGGAACCTGATCTCCTTCGGGACGAGTCATGGATTTGGCCTCTTTGATTACCACAGACGAACTGCTGTGCTGGCCAGGTTAGGGACACACACCCACAACTCAGGTTGTTACTTTTTACTAGTTGGCATTTACAGGTCAAAGAATGGACAACGGAGCCTTTACTTTCGTTTTTTTTTGTTAATGAAGTGTTAATGAAATACATATACATATAGACACAAACATATACATTCAGTAAATAACACACACATGCTACAATAGCCAATCGCAATTTGATGATTTTAATGCAACCTAAAAACAACATGCATTTGATTTGGCCACTGCCAATAAATAAGGCAAGCTGACAAATTCACCATATTGAGATTCGAAAAGGATCATCCAGCTGCTCTTTATGTTTTCCTAGGTGTACCCTGCACCCTAATGACTCCTTGGCAATGGAGGGTCCCCTGTCCAGAGTCAAGTCATTGAAAAAGTCCCTACGACAAAGCTTCCGGCGCATCCGCAAGAGCAGGGTGTCGGGAAAGAAACGCGCTATCACCACACCCACCAGCAAGGTAAATGACTGTCTCTTTTTGGTAGTAAGACACATACGCAGACTGCATTAAGACCTGCATTTTGTGTTCTTTAATGTGCAGGTTCAGGAGGCCAATGCTGCCCTAGCAGAACAGGAGGATGTGGCTCCGGTACAGCGAAGGATTGAACCCCGGTCAGCAGACGACTCGCTGTCTGGTGTGGTCCGGTGTCTCTGCTTCGCTGACACCTTCCTACGTGACGGTGTGTTTACTTACTCATTGATATAATGAACTGAATGTTGAACTATAACTATACAGCCTTGATTCAGTATTTTTTTTCTTTAAGTTAATTCTAGGACTTTTTAATGTTAGTTACTGCTGTAATTAGGAAAATCCCAGAATTATGCAGGGGAGAAATAAAATGTAACTATCAGAACAACGTCAATCAAACATAATTTTCCACACCACTGACTGTATGTGCTGTATTTCCGTATCTACCAGGTACACACCATGGCCCCACACTATGGGCGGGCACCAACTCAGGCAGCGTGTATGCCTACGCTCTGGAGGTGCCCGGCGTGGGCTCAGGGCGTGTGTGTGAGCGTGGCGGAGCGGGCGAGAGCAGTGTGTGTGTGGAGGCAGTGTTGGGTAAAGAGATCCAGCTGATGCACAGGGCCCCCGTGGTGTCGATCTCTGTATTGGACGGCCGGGGGAAACCGTTACCGGACCCATACGAAGCCTCCCAGGACCTCGCCATCGCTCCAGATATGACCAACGCTCACTCTGTCCTCATCGCCTCAGAGGAACAGCTAAAGGTAAAGGCTGGAAAAGACACTTGTATTACAAATAAAATGCTGGTTTGTATTTAACTTGCCTTTTCATTTATAAAGACAGTTCAATTCCTTTGCTTTGTTCCATTTATTTCGACTGACAAATGACCACATCATTTAAAAGTCACCATAAAAGGTTGGAACTGCGCTTAAGAGACCATCAAAGACTGATTATGTTACATTTATAAATCCAGTCTTTCCACTCTGCTCTCTCTCCAGGTGTTCTCCCTCCCCAAGGTGAGCGCTAAGACCAAGTTCAAGCTGACAGCACACGAAGGCTGTCGTGTGAGGAAGGTGGCCCTGGTGGTCTTCAGCTCCACAGTGCAGGAGGATTACAGCGAACACACACTGGTCTGTCTGACCAACCTGGGCGACATGCACCTCTTTAACATACCTGGGCTGCGACCACAGGTAGGGCTTTAGGGGATTGTGTGCATGTTTGTTGGAAAATGTGCCAAGTCTAATTTGGCCAGTAAGAGAGTCTGTGTGTGCATTTTAGGGGTATTTACGGTAATTGTGTAGCATGATTTGTATATTAGATGTCTTTCATGATGTTCTGGTAATGAATGCCTGTTTTGTGCGTCTTTAGGTGCGCTATGACTGCATCCGTAAAGAAGACATCAGCGGCATTGCATCCTGTGTCTTCACCAAGAACGGACAGGGTGAGGAAAACATAATTGATTTTAATGGAAATGCAGTGAAATTCTAACATTACAAATCTCTTATTCAGGTACTGAAAGTCACAGGAAGCCAGAGGCTGTTCTAAACAGGGCAGGTTGGATCAGGTTAAAGGGTCCTTTCACGCAGATCACACAAGCAAAATATTTTTCAACTTGAACATCAGTATCTAGCCTTGCAGATAGTTAGTTGTTTGTTTTTTACAGAAAAAATACATCTGCCTGTCTTTCCCGAAATAATGTCCCCAGAAAAATTACACACACTTCCCCATTGGGCAGTTTACAATAGAAAATTGTTCGCGATGATTCACAAGTTCAAAGTTGTAACTGTCTAATTGTGTGTTTCTACACAGGGTTTTACCTGATCTCTCCCTCTGAGTACGAGAGGTTCTCCCTGTCTGCCAAGGTCCTCACTGAACCGCTCTGCTCTGTTCAGCTGGACCGACCACTAGAGCCTATACCTGCCAGGTAACACACACACACACAGAAAACCTAAAGGTCTTTTGTCCTGACTTACATAACATACATATCTGTTTAAATCAGTAGTAAAATTAAACCAGGTTTAGGTGATATGGATAGAGTCCTCTGTCAAAATATATGTAATATAATGTAATATCAATCATTTGATAACTTATTAATGGATGAAATAGTCAGACAGGAATGTCTGTTGTTGGCTAATCCAGCACATTAACTACCTGACAAATCAAGTTACTTCATCACACCGATATAAAAATCCTCAAGGTCTTCCTTCTCATCGATTTGCCACATTTTCCAGGGACCCACTGTAAGCCTATTAAGGACTCCTGGTGGTCCCTGGACCCCACATTGGAACCCACTAAGTGCTCGAGTGCACTCAGCTCCCTGTAAAATCAAAGAAATTATACTTTTACGGTTATTGCTTTATTATTACTCCATCTACTGCCAAAGCAAATGGTGTGTGCTCCTGTGTCTCCTCAGCGATGGCACGACGACGCAGCCGCAGGCCAACGGAACCCACAAGAACCAGATGGGTCAGGCAGAGGGTAGGTCTACACACACACTTTCTTTTCTCTCTCCCCCCTCACTTTTTCTCTCCTCTTGGTATTTTCCCCCCCGTCTATTCTCTCACTGAACCTTTTAAACTCCGATCAAGCCTTGCAGGGGTCCCCCTCCAGTCTCCATGGTAACCATTTAGTATGCCCCAGTTGCCTCTCCTGCCCAGCACCTCCTTCCCTGGCAGGAAATGATGGCTGTTGTGGAGACCAGAGTAGGGTTTATGTCCTAGCCGTCCTCTAGTCTTTCACCTGGCACTTGGACTTTAATAACTATCCATGTAGGCAACGGAGAATGGTTTTATTTTTTTTCCCTTTGAAATATTGTAAGCATTAATGCACCAATAAAAAAAGTTTGTTTACAGGAGAAAACACCGATTTTAAAAGACTGGTCATGTGGTTAACCTTATCTTTTTGATGGAAATATTTAGAGGCTGACCTGTCCACATTTGATTTGACATGAGTTGTTAGGCTTAACAAAACAAGGAATTCATAAAGGATAGCTCCTGACCTCTTTTAAGAAATGTGTTTTTAAAAATGTTATACCGTCCTTTCTCAAAGAGGAAGGAATTGTGGCAGCATTAGAAGAGCTAAATTTGAGTAATTGTAGTAAAAAAAACCAAACCTTTCCTGATTTGCTTTTTCTGTCTCAGGTGACTATAACCGCCACAGTACTTAAAGGGGAACTGCACCGATTTAATACAGTGCTACTGCATCTGTGAAAAGCGTTGTTTAAAGCCATTGAGTCGTGAGTCAGCGTCAGTTGGGGCTGAAGACTAAGAGTTTGAAAATGAAAACAATCTTGGGGTGTGGAGTTAGAGAGACGTGAACTCTACTAGAGATATTATCTTTTTTTTATTCTCCATGTTTTTCTTCTTGTCAAAATCTGGCACCTACATCACCTGAATCTGGCGGCAGTGGAGTTGCATTGTTGGTAATGTAGGTAAGAAGGAAAAACACACAAAAATAAAAAGAAGATGATATCTCTGGTTCTGCTGCATCAATTTAGAATTTTTATTTTTTGTGTCCATCGTGAGTCCGACAATGTTATAGAAGTCCAATGCAGCATTAATTATCTTTTTGAGCACTAGGGGGCTGCACAACAAGCTGGAAACACAACATTGACATATTTTCACCTTATAATGTTGATATGTTGACCTTGTTAGAAAGCAGTTGCCTATTTACTGCACACACACAAAGCAACATTAGCATTAATTTGGAGTCATGTTTGTGTCTACCAGATATACCAATATTTCCTCTCCTTGGAGCGCTGCTTTTAGTCTCCACCAGCTCCTGAAGGAAATACCGGACCCTTTAGCTGCTAAATGCAGATACACAGATTCCAGCCATCTTCATTTGTTCTCAAAGTGCTGCTGAACTCCCTGTTTTTGTTCTTCTTTATTACATTCAAGCACATTGTCGGAGTATAAAAGACGTGACAGATAGTTTCATTGAATCCAATGTCTCACCAAATTGTTATAAAGCTGTGTTTTTAAACTGCTCGCCAAACTTTTATACGCTCAATCCGAATTTACTGGGAAACTTTTCAGAGCCAATTAGTCCTCCAGCAACACACACCACTATCGGTCACCCAGATGTACATGTGACACATGCTTCAGCCCCCCTGACTGTGTTTCTCCATCACAGGGCAAACAGAAGAGCCTCCGAGCGCCCTGTCCTCTCCCATCCTGGACACCCCGCTGGACTCCCCCCTCAGCTGTGCTGACCTCACCCTCGACTCCACCGGAGAAATCACTGTGGAGGACGTCAGGGATTTTCTAACGTAGGCATACATGCTCGATGTACACACAGCTTGCACTGTTGAAAATGTATTCTTAGCCTTTCGATTTCTTTAAAGACAAGAATTAACTTGTGGTTTGTGTGTGTGGCGTCTAGCACTGTGGACGAGGCAGAGAACAACCTAAAGAACATTAAAGAGGAGGAGGGACGCTCGACTGGCATCCTCATTAACTGAACAGGTGAGACACATACACACAAACACAGATGAGATACTGGTTACAGTTCCTATAATGCACATTCCTCCAACACGAGCAGATGCATGAGCTCACTCTTAGACAGAACACTGGCTATATGGGAGCGAATAGACACACAGACACCTGTTTCTAATGGAGCTGGTCCAGAGTGTGCAAACCTCAAAGAGTTTTTGCATTCCACTAACAAGCCCTCCACTCTGTTTTCCGTCCACTTAGTGTCTTTGAAAAGCCAGCGGAGCAGAAATCTTTTCCATAGAGTTTGATTGAACAGACTTCAGTGTTTCATAGCTCCGGGTATTTATTTTTTTTTTACTTTGTACTGTACTTGGAGGTAGCCCAGGGTTAATTTGTGTAGCCTCTTCATTCACTGTACCAGTTTGCCCAGATTAAATTCCCCTGTTATGTCTTCTTTTATTCTCTTTCTTTAGTTTTTTGTACTAGCTGTAACTGACCCTGCTGTAGGGCAGGCAACTTTATCTTGTTAAAACAGATCAGTCTTAACTTTTACGATGAGGCTTTTACTAGCACTTGTACACTAATAATTTTTCTCTAAAGTAGTTTTCTTTTTTTATAAAAGAGATAATGGAGAAAACCAGATTGGGGCTACTGGATTTGGCTAAAGAAAGGCGATTATCATCAAAGCTGGGACTTGGTTGTGTAATGACAAAAACCAAGAAAGTATCAATCATTACTGAAATAGGGGAGCTTTACTATAAGTAATAAATGTATAAAATAATGACCTGCTCTGCACTAATTGCACTCACACGAGTCAAATCAGGAGGTATTGGTCGCTGACTTCTCCCTCCTCTCTCTGTCATTCATTTGTTAAACTTTCTGCTGCCCTCTACTGGTGCCATCTGGAAAATATAGATAATGCACCTGCAACTGTACATTCTGTACCGAATGTGATTTACATTGAGTCATTTAGCAGACGCTTTTATCCAAAGCGACTTACATATGAGAACATTCACAAACCGAAGGCGCAGCTTCGGGAGCATTTTTGGGGTTCAGTATCTTGCTCAAGGATACTTCAACGCATGGCTGGGGGATCGAACCGCTGACCTTCCAATTGGCAGGCAACCGTTCTGGCACAGGGGCAATTTATTTTCTATTTGTAAAATATTCCATTGTATGTATTAATATTATTATATACATTTTTAGTAATATCCGTTTTGTTATATATGTTGATTAGGGCACTTCATTCTCGACTAATCTATTGGTCATCTTTTGATTTGTCAGTTTTCTTTTAATCTCTAAAATTTTCTTCAAATTATTTTGTCAGACCAAAAGTCCAAAACTCACAATCTTCAATTTACAGTCAATTCATTGACTAATAGTTTCATATAAGGTAAGTTACATAATTGAGATTAAAAGTAGAAATATATGAATGATTTGTGTAACTGACGGCGTTTTTTTACACACAGGCCTACAGTGTTTCGTCCTCATGAACATTAAAGCAGCAATAGATTTTAGCATAGACAAGATGTTGGTGTACAGCTGGTGATGTCTCAAATTAAGTTTCAAAGTTTCAAGAATTACTCAATTTTTAAGGTAAACCTACTTCAATTCTAGTTAACATGGTGTGCTTAAGATTTAGCATAGAGCCACAGACTGATCAGTCCGACGGGGCAGATTTTGGTGTCATTGTTCACATCATTTAGCGAGTAAGCCCACAATGGCCAGTCTTTGAAACAAGCTGTGTTGTTATGTAACAGTGGTGATGTTTTTTGCTCATACGGTCTTCTGATTGCTGTTGAAGTATTACAGGGAGGGGCTCAGGTGGTCTGGATGGACCGGATTTCAGTGCTGGACCACAAACATCTCCCATCAGCCCACTGTGGAGCCCTCAACCAGCACTCTGCACTCTCCTGTTAGCCTGGCACAAACCCGGAGGAAATGGACAAAGAACACAGCAATAAAAGGCTCTTGTTGTGGTTCCTCCCACTGGAAGAACAAAATCGTCATCTTCTATAACCACTTCGTAAACATGACATTGCCTCCCACATGGAGACCTACCTAGCACAGCGTGGAGCCTGGATGGACTTGGAGCATATGATCCCGATTTCAAGAACTGAAAACTGGAATTTCCGTCATCCATCTTGACGCTTTGTGCGATCGTACCTCCTTGGGCCTTCCTCTGGTGACTTGATGGTTCTCCAGGCGTAATGACTGCTCAGCCTTCGAGGAAAGGGCTGTTACATTCTGTATGAGAGACCTACCGGTGATGTTTCTGTGTTTTTTTTATTTTTCTATCCACAGTTTTGTGGCGTGCAGGGATCGGTCTGAGGTTCCCCCACAGTTGGAACTGGCGCTCAGTCGCTAACTGTGCTTGTTGATTCCTCGTGCTTATTAGTCAATGTGTTGGATTGTTTTGCACACTGCTTAACACCACCGCAGCCCTGTGAATAACCCGTGATTATGAACTACGGACACCCAGCAGAGACTGAAAGGGAGCATTTTAGCGTTCAACAGCGTAAGACTAGCAAATGAAGTAGTTTGAATATTTGAGTATTGAAGCTGTAGAATTTGTATTCTTCCCGTTTTAGGTGCAATTAAGGGCAGTTGAATTGCCTCACGGGCCAATATGTTATTACACACAAGCACATCACCACCAAGGTTTAAGAAGCTCTGTCTACTCTCATGATGGGATAATGAAGGTGATTTGTACTGCAAAGATTGATGCTTTATTAAATATGTTTTGTATGGCTTTTGGCGAAAGTAAAGATATTTTAATGACCAATAGAATTGGAGGATGCAAAAAGAAAGAATTCACACAAAGGGAACCAGCTGGTGAAGAGGGAAACGAAGGTGGTACTTTGTATTTAGGACTAGAGCAGATTTAGGTGAATGGCCTGAGTTGCAAATACATTTATATTCTGTATTCTGTTTTTTACCAGGCAAAATCAGTCAAGCGCAAATTGGGCCTCGTGTCATGTGAGGAGGAGGGCAGTGATGTCACAGAAGTATATCTAATGGTACTACACATCTGCAGTGGATTCTTTAATCAGCCTCCTATTCACTGACGTCAGTGTAACATCTGGCCGCTCCTCCAGTTTTGACGCACTCATACTTCATGTCCATGTGACATCCCTGTCCTCTCCTGTTTATGGTAAGGAAGCTAGGCTCATTGGGACCATGTGATATGAAGACCACGGCAGCAGTTTTGTTGCACAGTCCGAGTATGCAGCGCCGGCCTGTTTGACGAGCTCAGTTCATTGTGATCAGCGTTTGAGAATAAGTTTTGTTTATATCCTCATTTACTGCTATACTTTGATAAAATCAGGATTGATGAAAAAAAAATTTTAAAAACAGCCTGAGTCGGGCGAAGGTAAAGGAAGTGGTTAAATGAGTCTTCAGCTGTTAAATCCTCCCACAGTTAATGTTACATCGTGTCATGCAGAAATCTTTTTGATGGGACTCAGGGAAGTGTGGCAAGGGAAGCAAAGTCAGTCTGAATGCTAAGTGTAATGTACTGTGTACTATGATGCACCCAGGAGATTTCTTTTTTTTTTTTTGTGTTGTTTTTGGGTTCCAGTGATTCTGGGTAATATTGGCTAAATGCAGAGCTTTGAAGACCAGTATTTTTTAACCCCTTTGGGGGAAAAAAAAAAAAAAAAAAAGGTTTTACTGTGTAAAAACAAATATATACAGTATCTATACTTAGGTTTACAGAAGACATGTTTATGATGACAAGCCGATCATAGAGTAAGATGTTAGAAACCTTCTAGAATCTGACCGCTCAGTATTCAAGCTTCTATCACCTCATGTAAAACTAAATAAGTGAAAAAGGGACCACACTATTAACTAATGTAGCTCAACAGGTAGGGATCATGTTAATGCTTTTTTACTTTTGTGTTAGCTTGTTTATTTTTGTTTTTGGTGCTCTGGTTGACACACAATAATTAACGTTTTGATGCTACAGCTGGCACGATTTACCTTTTTTTTATTTTAATTCCACAATTAAGATGAGTTTATTTCTACTTTGACATTCAGTTTCGTGTGTAGGATTTTAATTGGGTCATCTAGCATTTTGGTTGATGAAGAATTTTGAATGTTAATAAAATGATTTACTCACTCTATGGGACTTGTCTGCTGTGGGAGTGTTGTCTGCAAGTCAATTTCTGTCGGAGGTCCAGGTGTTATGTTCAGTAGGCGGAACTCAAAGAAAAAGAGTCGCCATTACGTATCCGTCTGCTGCTTCAGCACCACGGGGCACAGCTTCTAACTTGCACACAGGTAAGAGACTTTTATGACTAGTGCCCTTATTGCTGAGCTGGTCTTTTTTTTTTTTTTTTTTTTTCAACACATTTCATTGTACCAAACACACACCCCTACCCAAGAGGTCACCGCGGACAGGATGAAGTGTGGCTTAAGAAAGGAAATTTTTTTTTTCCTT